>CM051350.1:27516329-28760357 GCA_028015215.1 Gynostemma pentaphyllum
ATTCGACAGTCCTATAAATACCTTTTCCAAAGGTATTGCTTAACCTAACCACTTTGTCACTTTTTACCCCTTGGCCTTCTTTACACTCTCTAATTTTATCGTCGAAGACCTTGAGGCCGATACCACATCGGTGTCATATTCTGGCAGTCTCTTTCTTTTCAAGGCTACTCTAAAGGAATTTAGAAGGGTGCGAGGACTAAGAGAAATCTTAATCGTACAAGATTTTTATTCCTTACACTCTTTTCTAGTCCTCGTAAAATTTTAATCAAAATCAATTTTTTATTAATGATTTAGTCCTCGAAGATTAAATTCTCATGGTTATAAGTCATATAAATATGGATGTAATAGAACAATATTTAGATTTTGAATTTTTTTTATTATAAGAGACTTCCTCATTCATTAGTTTGCAAAACTCTGGAAAAGAAAATGCTTCATAAATGCCTCACCTCATAAATTTCCTTCTTATTTGATGTTTCATTTTTCTATTATTGTTGTCTTTCTATGTATAGTATATATCATTTTCTAACAACCAATAGTTCATGTCATTAAAATATTATATTTATAATTTAGCTCTTTTTTTTATTATATTTGAAAAAAGGAATAGAAGTTTGATATTTGTTAAGATGTCAAATGTTCAAAGGTGGTACATTAGGGAAAAGTAGAGGATTTGATAGAAGGGAGACATTCACTTCCACAGCCTGTCTATTAGTGCTCAACTTGTGGCTCTGGCTAACAGCTTTACGTGATTATGTCACAAGTTCATTGCACCAATGCATTTTTTTTAGTCACATGAACCATTTCTTCTCATATCTCGTAGAAAGAGAGATTTTTGGTTAAATTTATTTTAGTCATTAAGGGTATGTTTGGTAACGTTTTCCTTTTTTTTTTTCTTATTCCTATTTTTTTTTTAAATGGAAAATGGAAATATGTTTATTAACTATTTATTATTTCTTGTTTCTGGAATTAAAAAGAACAAAAATATGTTTAGTAATTATTTCTTGCTTTTGTTTCTCATTTAAAAAAAATAAAAATATGTTGACAATATTATAACTTTAAATGAAATGTTTAAAAATATCATTAATGAGTTAAAAAATTTGAAAATGAGTATGAGAAATTAGAAATTTGTTATTTCTAAAATTTCTACACAATTTTAGGAAGGGTTTCTAAAAAAATAAGAAATAAGGAACAAGAAAAGTTACTAAACAATTCAATTTCTTAAAAAATGAGAAAGAGGAATTAAGAAAGTTATCCAAATAGGGTCTAAATTTTCATAACTATTTTCTTTTACCCTTTCTATTACATTTTTGTGTTGTATATTTTATAAAAAAAAATCTAATATTAGATTGGTCCCAATCCATATGAATTAAAATATAAATTTACATGGTAAAATATAAGATTTTTGTTGTCAATAGAAACGTAACTCAACTAGTTAAAGATTCGAGTTTCACCTCCCAAGACCATGATCAAACAAACATTTATAGAAGAAAAGGTTAAGATTAAAATAGAATAGGAGGAAAAAAAACCGTAAAAATTAGTTTAAAACTTTGGAACTAAATCGGAATATTTGTGTGAACAAGCACCTAAGATAAAATAAATGTGGAAATATAGGGTTTAAAATAGGATAAAAACCAAATGGTTTCATAAAACGTGTAGAGGAAAAACGAACATATCCATTATAAGATAGCATTGTATACAATAAAGAGTGAAAAAAAACATCTTTTCGACTCAGGAATGAATGCGATTAATTATTCCCCGTTAAGGACATGATTTGACTGAAATGAAAGATAAAATCAATGGTTGCTTTAATCAAATCAATTATTTGTTTAGGGGTTTTAAAAAATGGTATTTTAAAAAATTGCATATCACACAAAGAGATTCGAGATTTGTATAATTTTATCAAAATTGGTAGAATCTTACATTAAAAATTGTCATTTTAAAATATTTACTATTTTTATATTACTCATAAAAAAGGTATTTATTGAAATTTCATTTTATTTAATCATAATCTCGCATCATTTTTATTCTCAATCAACTAATTTAATTTAGTTTTTTTTTTTTAGTTTGAACTATGTATTTCTACTTCTTTACCCTAGGGTAAATTACAAACGCAGGCCATACTTGGGCCTTGTTTGTAAATATAATAAATAAACATAATTTATAAATATTGTTAGAATATAATTTTAGATTGGCATTATATTTTGATCAAACAAATTTTTGTAATATTTAATAGAATTATTTTTAGAGAATTTTGAATTGATAAATATCATTATCTCCAATTTATTTGACAAAAAGCTTTTAATTATGGTTTTAGGAAATAAAATGAAGTGTGTTTTAATTGGTTTATTTTCCTAGAAGTTTTGGATTGATTGATGTGTTTTTTGAATTGATCTTATTTTCTTTTAACTTGATCTTATTTTAAATTGCCAACTTTTAGTTTAAATTGCCAGACTTCATGCAACCCTTTTGCTCAACATCTGTCTAATTGGCTTTCAAAGGGATTTCTTTAATTTAATTCTAATTTGTTCCTTAAAGTTAGCTGATTGATTGCTTTCTACTTGCTTCCAACGGTAAGTTTTTTTCTTCAGGTCAATGGCCACTGTTTCTCCTTTGATCAAATTATTAATATGCTAGCCTTTTATAAAAGGTACATAAGCATCACTTCTAAAAATACCTCTCCTACACACTCAATTCTACGAGCATATTATTAGAGTGTTTTATATTTTACTATCTCTTTATTCATAATCTATTGCGAGGTTTCTATATTGTTGAGAGAGTTGTTATTTAGTATTTTTCAAATATACACAAATTCAAGATTAGTCTTGGGATAAGACTAACACATACAAAAGAGATTTCTTGTTGTGATACGTTCGGGACAAGGAAGAGATTTCTTGGATCGAGATTTGCAAGGGGACTTGTGGATAATCCGACTTGAAGATCGCCATCAACAAGGAGCAATCGAAGACAAAGAAAAATGGAGTTTTTCATTTGTGCTTTTATGATTTGCTTTAAATTTCTTGTTTTGATGTACACTGATTTTCTAGTGGATTTTTCTCTAGGCGTGGCCTTGTGGGTTTTCACCGTTTGGTTTCTCACGTTAATAATTCCTTGTGTTCTTTCCTTCCTTTGATCTTTTATGTGCTATTAAACTTCTGTTTTTCAATCTGTCTTAAGTTACAACTTTCACGATCACTTTGCAACTGTGCCTGTTATCGACGAACTTATAATCAAACATATAATTCTGATTTCCGCAAGTAAATTAATATAAAATGAATTCTTATTTAATTACACGATATATAGGTCCTTACAAATATCTTTAACTTTTTTTTCCTTTTATTTTCATGGGTAATCAAATCATTATTTTTACAAAATAAAAATAAAAATATGAGCTCAATATTAAAAAAGAAATATTCCTTAAATAATTTGATTTATGAGATCAATTTATTTACATTATTCTTCGATAGTAAGTTAGGTAGACTTTTAAAAAATCAAGGATACAACTGTACAACATATAGAACAGATCCTGTTGGAGTAAGGTCGTATAAATTAGGTAGACTAATTAATGTATATTTATAATATTTACTATAAAATTACAATTTTTATATGATAAGTACAAAGATGACTTTGGTAAAAAGAGTTATAAAGATGAGACGTTTACCTTAGGTGATTTAATGTTGTAATAATTGCTTGTTAATTTTAATTAAAAAAATCAAATCAAGTCAAATTGGAAAAGTTGGTCACATTGCACATAAAAATAATGGCCAAGAGAAAAATCTACCAAGCCCAAAAAAAATTCTAATGCCAAGAAATGGGATTTGATGGATCCAACTCTAAAGATAAAGATGGAATTTTGCTTTAGTTTTCAAAAAATATTTTTAAAGATGTGGTTCTCGATGGACTTGTAATAATTTGGACTATTATAATATTTAAAATCTTTATTCACAAGTTTAATATTTTAGATGGACGAATAACTTTCGTTAAAAAATATATATATATATGCTAAAAAATATCATCTCTAAAACTTTTTTTTTTTAAATTACCCATATATTTTCATTAAACTTTTATTATACTAAAACTTAGTTAATAAATTATCACCAATAGCAGATTATATATATATATATATATATATATATATATATATATATATATTGTGTGTGTGTGTCGACCCGAATTCCCGGTAAGTAATATTTAAATAATTTATTTATTTATTTATTTAAACATGTGGGATTTTTGAGAAGGAAGAAGTGTTTATAATTTTAATTCTTTTTACAGGAATTAAATAAAGGACTTTATCTTTAAAAAAAAATAAAGAAAGAAAAGGGGGTGAAGTGGCGTGGGAGAAAGAAAAAAAAAGTCATTTGTTTTCATCTGTGAAACGTGAAAGGCAGTGAAAGGAAGAAAAAGATAGGTTTTAACTCTTCCTCTTCTTTTCTTCTTGATCCAACGTAAAACCCCACGTTGATGGAGGGATTTTTTTTATCAAATTTGACTCATCTCATTCTTGTTAGGTTTGGTTCTTGGTGGTTTTCAATTTGAAAGAGATTGATCAAGGTTGGGAGAAACCTCTTCAAGTTAGGGTTCAAAGGTATTGTTTTTCTTGTCATTAAATTTCTGAATCTTTAGTTTCCAAGAGAAATTCCTCAATAAACTTGATGGAAACCTAAAACCAATCTCTAAAATTCCATATTTTCTTCAATCCTCTTCAAACCCTATAAACCATAACTTATGAATTTCATGGAAAACCCTTCAACCATTATTGCCTACCACCTTTAGAGTCGCCGAAAGAGGACTCGAGACCTCCGTGTCGCCGCCTTGACAGCAGCAGCAGCGGCAGCCTTAAAGGTTGCTGCTGCCAACGGCTGGGGGCTGCTTTGCGTTTTTTTGTATCGTTGTCCGTCCTGAGCCCACCCTTGTTGTTTGTTTTAGGTTTTGGTATATTTTAGGATGATTTTTGAACGTTTTAGATGACGTATTTTCAGGTTTGTGAAGTTCTTAGAAAGTTGGACTCAAAGTCTTTTAACTTCAAGAACAAGGTGAGTAGATATGTTTAAGCTAAATTAATTCGATGTTTTGTTTTTCTTTTCTTTTATAAGTAATTACTATAAATTATTGGCATCAAAGAGATCAAATTAGCATGTTTTAAAGAGGAATTGGGCTGATTTTAAGTTGCAGAATTTTGGCTTATAAAGTGTAAAAATTGGAAATAAGACATATTCACTATGTGTTTGTTTTTGTCCCTTTATTTATTGCATCTGATTTTGGGAGTAACATGGATGTTTATATGATGATTAAGGTCTATTTATACAAGTTTTAAAGCCCTAAAGCATGCTGATTGTATATGAGGAAATTCCATGTTTCGTGCCACCACTAGGTTTCGAAATTAGTTTAAAACTTCGCCCAAATTTACAAGTTTGACTATGAGCTATTTTTGGGAGACTTTTAAGTGTGTCAGATTGATTTTGGAAGTGAAATTAGGACCTTTAACCTGCTGGTTTAATTTAGAAAAATAGACCATCACCTAATGTTCGAAATAGAGCAAAACTACACTAGTTTAGGCTAGTTTTGCTCTATTGGTTTGAAATTTTTTTGGGAGCTATCCTTTTGAGTTGGAAATGTGTTTTCGGGTGATTTTAGATCATCTTAAGGTAGGAAAGAGCCTAAATTTCCAGAAATTAAAATTTCCAAGTTAAGCCTCATAAAAAGTCGATTTTGGGTAGAAACGATAATTCTAAGCTAGAAACCGGACTTAGGCTTTTCAGGCATTCTGGTAGTGATGCTTGTAGTTAAATCATATTGTTTTGGTGCCTTAAACAATATGGTTGGAGGTTCGCATTAAGTAGGGCCATACTTAATGAAGAATATGTCGTTAAGGGGGAAAATTACTGTTGTGCATGACGTAGTTTCACTTAATAGGGCAGGTTCATTCCATGTGATCAATGGAAAAGAATACACAAAGTAGGTTCGCTTATGTGTCTGAAGATGCATAAGAAGAATACCTCAAAAGATTGAATTGTAGAGATACGAATTCGATGCTTTTGGGGGAAAAAACTCACTTTTGTTTCAAACATTAGTAGAGAAAGGCATTGTGTAGAAAAATCGATATCATTTAAGTTGAGAGAATTTATTGGGTGAAGTGAGATCGATATGGATTTAAAGGATTTAGAAAAGCGTCTCATGACATTACTTTTGTTTAAACATTCTACTCATTGGGCGTAGCCTCATGATGCTGCATTTATTTTTTTCAGGTAAAAATAAGAAGAAAGCTGGCAATTGACGATGCTTCGTGACCAGTGGTTCGGTTGGGAAGGATTTACACCGCCGGTGAAATTTTTTTCCTTCTAGGAGAGTCTAGTTGGGTTGTTTATGAACTTATTTGAATTTTAAATATTTTATTGTTTTTGAATTATGTTTTGAAACTATGAACTGGGTTTTGGTATTTGAAATAAGTTCGATCGAACCAAGAACTATTTTATTTATTAGTTGAAATAAATGAGACTTCTTGAATTTATTGCTTCCGTTGTTGTATGATTTAAATTCCATGATTTGGGATTTTGGGGTTGTTTATATATATATACATATATTTATTTACATCGGTATTTTTAGTTATATATATATATATACATATATTTATTTACATCGTATTTTTAGTTTTTTTTTTACTTAAATAACAAATTAATTTTTCAATAAATTATTAAAATTACAGAAATAATTATTAAAACTAAAATGAGAATTTTAGTTTTTTAATTTATTTTTAAAAAAAATCATTTACATGACAATTATTCAATCTAGAATAAAAGTTAAAATAGTTTATATAAAAAATTTTAAAGTCAAATGTATATTTATTTTTAATAATTTATTAAAATCAAACCAATATGTTATTTTAATAAATTATTAAAAATATATCTATATAAATAATTACAAAATTTTCTACTATTATAGTAATTCCTTCCAACTTTTTATCCATAATATTTCCAAAACAGGTCCTTATTCAAAATAACATATTCAATATAATAACATAATAACATAAGAATAGAATAAAAATAAGAATATATAAGAAAATTGTGAGTAATTAATTTAGGTTCAACTTTAATCCATAAAAAAATAGCTCAAAAAAATTAATCCATAAAAACAAATATTGATTACTCATTCGATCAGCCACAAAATAAACGAATTATAAAGCTTATTCCATCTGAATTCAATAATGGAGATTTAATCTCCTTCACACGTCATTTGGGAAAAATAATAAAACCTTATTTTGTGTGGATTAAATCATTTTGATCATGCTAACCACCACTACTAGGGTGGAACAACTTTTAATTAGAAGCACAAAAAAAGATAATTTTAATAAATAAAAGGATGTTTACAAGAAAAAAAATATTTATTTTTTTATTTTTTAAATGAAAAATTGACACCTCACATTAAGATGGCTCCACCCAATAAAAAAATATCTTTTTTTAGTATATAATAACTAGAGGACATGATAGAACCAATCAAGCCTTGATAGATATTATGTGATTTTCGTTATTATTTGTTATTATTTTCATTATTCTTTTGTTATTTAGTTTCTCTATTAGCTTTTCCCTATTATTTAATAGAATTTCCCTCTCAATTAATATTCAGGCCGAACATTTCACATTTTTTGTCTACCATATTTCTCAATATTTTATCATATGAAAAAAAATATTTTATCATCAGTCTCAAATTCAATCTGACCTCGTTTTAAAAACAATCCTTCAATTATAATTTTACTGAATTAATAATCTAAAAAAATCAATTTTAAAATAATTATCCACACATAACTTATATTTTCTAGTTTTGAGAATTTATTGATCTCAAAAAATAAAAATCTAGATTCTAAAAAAAAAAAAAAAAAAAAAAAAAGAAAACAATTTATTAAATAAAAAAAAAAAAAAAAAAAAAAAACCAATCATCACAAATATTATACATTGGCGTTATTACAAGGGAGAAAATGACCTTTGGAAAGAGAGTTCCAAAAACTCCAACGGCTCTTCCAAAATGTCAAAAGGGGGAGAGAAAGTAGAGCACGGAAACAAGAGGCTGCGTACGCTACTTTTTTTTTTTTTTTTTTTAATAATGATATTTTAAGAATTGATGATTTTAAAAATAGTAAAAATAAAATAAAAAATGATATTTCTTACACTGAGATCCACCATTCTTCATATTGAGATTGATCTAATATTAAACTGTACTATTTTTAAAATATTTCAAAATACTTAGTATTTTTAAAATTACTCAGAAAATAAAAGTTGAATTATACTTATCGTCCCTATCATTTAGAGTTTGTGTCAATTATGTCCCTAAACTTTTAAAAGTTTCTCAAACGTCTATATCGTTTGATATTGTAAATCTAAATCATCCTATCGTAAATGAAACAGGTTAAACATAATAGAACCGCTCACTTTTAGTATATATTTTATTTTGTATCTGTTACGTAAATAAAAACATCACATTTCTCATTTTCTCCCACATGAACACTAATTATATACTAACTAATTTCCCTTTATTTTCTATGTTTGTCTTCCAATTCCGCATCATAATGTGATATTTTTATTTACTTGAATACAAATAAAAAATATAATCAACGTAAAACTTTATGTTATATTTAAATTTGTTTTTTTCATGACAGGACGGAATTGACAGAACACTAAAAGTATTGGGGGACATATATAATTAAAATAAATTTACATCTATTGGAATTTTTATTTTTTTTATTATTATTTTTTAAACAACGAAGATGCGCCGCGGCATCATTGCCTACTTGTCAGAGAGACATTCGTCATCCCTTTTAAAATAACAAATAAAATTAAACTATTTTTTTTTTCTCAAAAATTACATTCTAATATATATAAAAGAAATATAAAATGGAGTTGGCGGTGGTCCTTGTCGTTTAGGAATGTGACATGTTTTGTTGCTTTAGCTTTTAGTGGTATTTTTATTTTAGGTAAGTTGTAATAAATTATTAATTACATTAATTACATTATAACTATCATCTATCTGTCGTCTACTCCTTCACTACGCCTAATTGTGGTTTTTCACCTCTGTCTACCACTAACACGATAGTGAATGTTCGGATCAGTTTATATGATATTGATTAATTTTATGGGATAATTATATAATAATCTGTGAATGTTCAGATTAATTTATATGATATCAATTAATTTTATGGGATAATTATATAATATTATCTAAATGCTTTTAATTAACTTTAAGTAGTTTTAACTACTTAATAGTCAAGTATTATTCTGAAATCAAAATTTAAAAAAAGTCACTAGACGACAAGATGAATCTATTTCAATCCCTAGGATAGGTTTTTTTGACTTTCTATGTTATTTTAAAGTTTATTTTAGTCCACTTAATTTGAGAAATATTTGATTTTAAGTCCTTGTATATATTTGCTATTGATTATATTTTGATGATGCGATTATTAACTCAATTATGTAATAAAAAAAGGTGATTAAATCTAGAAATATATTAGAATTAACGGTCAATGTCTTCTAAATATTAAGTCAAATAATATTTAAAGCACTTTTTTTTTCTTTTATTAAAAAACACCCACCACGGGCAAAAAGTATTAAAACGAACATTTTGTAAACGGTCAAAGGTAAAATGTATTTAAAAAAATGAAACATTTTGAAAACTGTAAGTTAAAATGTTGCTTTTAAAACAGGATGAAATGAGTATATCCCAAATTATCCAGATCAAACTTGTATTTTGCCCAATTTTATCTTGAACTTGCATCAAAATTTGTTTTGATACTTGTCATTTTTTTAAATGTATTTTTTTTATTTAATGTTGTCTCAATTTTACTCTCAATTTTCAAAATCAAATTCGATGTAACAACTTAATTAATAAATTGTTATATATATCAAATATTATCAAACTATTTATATATCTTACAATATTTTTAAAAAACTAAATTAATTTAATTTATTATATAATATAAGCAACTGATTTTTTTTTAAACATAACTTAGTCAATATTTTCAACAGTTTAAACAATACTAAACTAACCCTTCAAATTTTTTGTAAACTACTTTTTTTTTCAGATTTAAAAGGTTGATAATAAAATAGTAAATCTTTAATGGATGACCTTTTTCTTTTGAAAATAAAAACAAAAACGGGATCAAATCAAAATTATTAACAAATAGACACACAGAGTTTTTAATGTTTATATACTAAATATACGTAGAAATAAAGGACAATATAGAATAAAAATTTTCATTTTTTTACACCACCTTTTAATATGTAACTATTATTGGATAGTTTTTAAGTTAAAAAAATTTACTAAAATTCATTAAACTTGCTTTCTCACATTCAAAAGTTAAAAAAATTTACTAAAATTCATTAAACTTGCTTTCTCACATTCAAAGCATTACAAATTTGAAAGATTTTGAAACTGAGAAAAAAAAATATAATATAAACAAAATAAAAAGTACATATTTTAAAGGAAAAAATTTAATATAGTAAATATCATCTATTAGATATTTAAAACACGTTAAAATAAAAGTAAAAAAATATCAGTGTAACGTCCCGTTAATTTTGAAATGAATTTTTATTTTATTTTATTTAATGCTATTATTTATTTATTTATTTCAATTTAAGTATTTAGTTTAATTATTATTTTTATAATTTAGAATTCAGTACTTAATTTCGCCCGAAATTCTTTTTAATCGTTTTAATACTTTAAATTCGCTTCGGTGACATTAATAATTATTAATCACCTTTAGATTAATTTAAGAGCTTCGGGTTTCTATTTATAAGTCAAAAGTCATTAAATGACGCAACCGTCATTTCCAAATTTCTTAAAAATATCAAAATACTATTCATTCATTTTTAAATATACCATTTTGACCAAAGTTGACCATTCTTCTCATCCTTTCTCTCCCATTGCCGTGGGTTCAAAGGGGATTGGGGGGAATTTTAGTTTTTCTTCGTTTCTCGACGGATCGGCTCGATTTCGGTTGCATCGGAAAGCCCTCGGTCCTAAGATTCTTCTACACCTAGCAATCGTGCTTTCCATTCGTGTTCTAAGGACTTCTTGGTAAGTTAAAGTTCAAACCCTAAGCTCCAAATAGTGTTTTAATGGAGTTTTCTTATTGATTCTTCGATTTCTTGCCGAGGAACTCAATGATTTTAATTACAGAAGTTGTTTTTAGTGATTTTGGAAACTTTCCCTAAACCCTAAAACCGAGTTTCAGTCGAAACCCTTCTCATTTGAAATTTACATCGTGGGGGTTGTTTTGGAGTTTATTTTTATTGATATATTGTTTATTGTAATTAAATTCGGGAAATCGATTATTGTCCAAAAACCCGAATCATCGATACCCATTGAAATCGGGAAGTTCGAAACTGCTTGAAACCAACTCAAAACACCTCTAAAGTGCCTAAAAGCCGGAAAACCGAACCCGAAACCCATTTTCCTTAGAGGGGATGAGAGCACCCTTGGGGTTTTTCCATGGTTTTTTGTCGTTTTGAGCTTTTAGATGTTAATTGATTGATGTTTGGTTTATTAATGATCGTTAGATATACTTTTAATTGTAGGTGTTTTGGGATCGTTGATTGATCGTGCTTTCGGAGACTTGGAGCAAAACTAATTTGGCTAAGGTGAGAATAAATAGGATTTAAAGTAGATTTAGAAAGCGAATAAGTTTAACGGTTTGTAGGATCGGAAGTTGAGATTAAGATTCGAATCTAAAAGTAAAGAAAAGTGAGCTAGTGATCTTAGGATTAGGAGCTAGTTCTTTGAGTGAAAACTTTGGAGTTTCTCGAGGGAAACATTGAACTTTTGACAGTTCTAAGTTAGAATCGTTTCGGGGATTAGAATGGATCATTGGAAGTTAAAGGATCCAAACTTTTAGATAGAATGATTAAAGGAACTTGAAATTAGAACCTTGAATTTTATTTGGGAGTTTAGAATCCTTGAAAGTGGAGACTTACTCATTAAGATAAGAACTTACTTTTATGAAAGTATCAGAAGTTCGATTTATTTATTGTTCTTCCAAAATTCCTATTTATTACTTTATGCATAAGGACATCTATGATCCATTTACTTTATGTCCTTTACCTTATACCTTTTACTTTAAGCTCCATTCATATTTACGTTTATTTACTTTTGCGAGCATACCATAACATCTGGCACCATAACATCTCGCATCATTGGAATGAAAAGAAAAGAAGGGAGAATGTGAATCCTACGGGAAGTTTCACATTACTTTCAGAGAAAAAGAAAAGAAAGTGAGAAAGGAAAGAAGTGAGAATGATGAATCCTACGGGAAGTTCACATTACCTTCAGAGAAAAAGAAAAGAAAGTGAGAAAGAAAAGAAGGGAGAATGATGAATCCTACGGGAAGTTCACATTACCTTCAGAGAAAAAGAAAAGAAAGTGAGAAAGAAAAGAAGGGAGAATGATGGATCCTACAGGAAGTTCCACATTACCTTCATTCATGCATAAAGGGCGAATGCGAATCCTACGGGATGTCCTCAATACCTTCATGCATATTATCGATGGAAATATATATCATGGATAAAGAATTGAGATGTTATGTTTATGCAAAGTTTATTTACTTTTCTTATATGTATTTTAACGAGTTAATGGATGAGAATTAGACTACGTGTGCTAGTATTATCATCCTATAGAGTTTATGATTATAAAAGTTAGTTTTCTAGAGTTTAGAGAACTATAGAAAGAATTATGTAAGACGTTCATTTCTAGAGAGAAAAGAAATGAATGTATAGTCGAGTGCTATAGAAAAAAGGAATGAGATTGAATTGGATAATGAGAGAATACAAGGGTATATTGAACCTTGTATAATTATCATGTGATAGACATGTAAGAGAACTAATTTCTCAATAAATTGGAAGATCTCGTAATTGGAGAATAAGATTTGATGTAAACCTTATGTATAGTATAAGGTATTAAAGAGACGAGATTCAATTGTTATATATATATATATATATATATATATGTTATGAAACATATCCTCCTAATGGTTGAAAGATATTTCCTCAATTATTTGGGAGAATTGGTAAGTAAAAGTGAAACATTAACATAAAACCATTTTGTTGTTGAAAGGTAAGAGAATGTGAGTTTACTTGGACACAAATCCGGATGCGGGTTTGGAGTCTAACTTTACTTTTTATTTTGTTTATTCTCACTGTGCTTTGTTGTTAGCTCATGATATTACAAACATTTTCAGGTGTTCAGGTCATGAGAGAGGAGCTGGTGCGGCTTGATCGAGAGGATGATGATGAGGAGATGGACTAGATGTCATTTAAAAGTCTCGGGGCTAAGCTTATCTTATTTTGTTTTATTTTCGGTCTTTGAGATGTAAATTTGTTATTAAGAGCTTTTCATTTCACTTTTATTATTATAAACCTCTTTGAACTCCTGATAGGAACTTGAGTTCCTTGTGTTTTAGATTTCTGAATTTAAATTGTAAACAGGTTATGGATAGTCCGAGTTTTAAACATATCCATGCCAAATTTTTATTAAATTTAAAGACTTCCGCTGTCAATCTGATTTTAAATTATTTAAAAGAGTTGGGTCGTCACAATCAGAAACTTCACCCATAACCCTTTTTGAATAGATTATAGATTTAGAGTTATCCTATCCTATCCTATCCTACTATATTAAAAGTGTAGAAAAGTGGAGAATCTTTCCATGCCAATTTTACCCTTATAATTTTCTAAAATATCACTCTTACCCATTAAAAAAAAAATCTTTAAAAATTGTAAACCTCTTAAATATTTTTTTTTTCCTTCCAATTTTGTTGCTCATGATAGTTAAAAATATTATAGTTTTTTTTTTTTGGAGTTTGCTTCAATTAAGTGCATGCATGCATGAGTGCATGGAACTTGAAACTTGACAAGAAATGTGTGGGGAATTTAATATATGGCATTTACGAAGTGGCCTTCCCATTTCATTCCTTGAACCTATTTAAGTGGCCTTCTCATTTCATTCCTTGAACCTATTTAAGAGGTCAAGGTGGAGGTTTATTCCATAAGATAACCTTCATTTGATTTTTTTTCTCATTATAAATTTCACTTTCAACTTTAATTAAATTTCAAAATTTTCACGTTGGTGCTTTTTGAAGGTTAAGATTATTTTGTTTTTCTATGAATTCTGATTAATTTGTAATAGGTATATAAACGGCCTTCCATCCTTGCAAAAACGGATTTTGTCTCGAGACAACAAATGTTACTTCTAAGCTTGGTGGTTTTCCTTTAAACTCTATTTAAATTCTCGCAAATTTTAGCCTACCTCGATATAGATTTGATTTGGTTTTCTCATTTAAATCATTCTTAAAGTTTTCTTTTCTTTCTTTTATGCAATTTGTTTAATGATTTGGACTGTAAAATAAAGATGTTCAATGCTTAATCATTGTAATTAAAAGTTTTAGCACATATTTTGATACTGGGAGGTAGAAGGTTTGTTACATAATTTGCAAACCCTCTTGCAGGTATGAAATGGATTGAAGGTAGGATTGACAATTGTAAAGGGGTGGATCTTAAAGAGGAGCTTGGAATTCGTGATTATTAATGAAGTTTTAGTAAGGTTTGCACTCGGTGTTCTTATAGATTAATCGGATAATGTCTTTGAAATTAAAAGAGAACTTTACGAAACCCTCATTTTGTCTAATTAATTTGGTATAATCTCATTAATCTTTAATAATAATGTACACTTCCAACTTTATAAATTACAAATATGAAGATATTTAATGAATTATAAATTTAACAATCTGTATTTAGATTTGAAAGAGGGTGGGATTGAATAAGATATACAACTCAATACTTGATTTAGTTTCAATAGATTTTTTTTAGTAATTTTAATTATTAAGAAAAATCTTAAATTTTATTAAATTACCACTGATTCATTAAATTCAGTTTTGGTAAATTTAAAATTAAGCTAATTTAAAAAATTATATCAAACAAATGAAATTGAGTTCCACGTGCATCACACGTGCTAAAAACCTAGTATGCTATAAATAAAGATTCAATAAATAAATATATATATATATATATATATATATATATATATATATATATATATATATATATATATATATATATATATATATATTTTATTAGGACAATAAATGAATTCACAAATTTTTTAATTTTCAGAGATCAATTTTTAAATTAGTGATTATACTTTTAGACCACCTTAATAATCGTAATCTATTTTTCATTACAATTATTTATAAATTTTAATAACTAAACAAAATAACATTTTCTCCCAAATTTAAAAAAACACATAAATGTGTTCGGTTAGTTTTTGTTTTTTTCTTTTTTTTTAGAAAATTTTAATTACAAATAAAAAATCTTTCATAAAATGGATCTTCTGTAAAAAAAATAGTAAATAAAATAAGGAAATTCTTTTATTGATGTCAAAACTTTATACAATATTTCCAAATTGCCATTTTCTTAAAAAAAAAAAATATAAGTATATAAATGATTGATTGTAATGCTAATATATCGTAATCAATTTACACAGTAACTATTGTTTGATTATGATATAAACATATTACTAATTAGCGAGTAAAGAAAAATGAAGAATTGGTGAATAGAAAAACGTTATATTTACTTATAAATTTATAATTGCACATGGGTACTATGATATAATGTCTGACATGATTGAGAAAGAGAACAAATTAGAGGGCTGAGATTGCATAGGATGTGATGGAACAATGGATTGTGTCTGTTTCAAACATGTCAGATATTCGATTGCTTGTGTTCCTTAATTATAAACTGAAAACCTGTCGTAAAACTTTTGGATTTCTATCTGCCTTTTTCATTCTCAATCTTCTTCTTCTTCTTCTTCTTCAAAATGCAAAAAACATCCATATCCCCTATAATTTGAAAATGAATATTTATACCTTTATAGTTTTACAATTGTGCAAATTGTCATATCTCTTCTACGTCGTTGATTTTCTTTTAGTCATAACATTTTTGTTTGAACTCCGATTTGAATGATTCAAGATGTTTATGAAATCCTCATTTCAAATCATTAGTGTATAAAATAGTTATCATCATCAAAATATTCAATCGGGTGTTGAAGTCGTAAACACTTTTATATACTGATGATTTAGAAATTTTTGGTGACTACAACGTAGAGCTTGAAACGAAGATTTCATAATATCTTGAATCATTCAAATCGATGTTCAAACGAAAAATTTATGACTAAAAGAGAATCAACGACGTAGAGGGGAGAGGTCAATTTACACAATTTTAAAACTATAGGGGTATAAATATTCATTTTCAAACTAGAGGGGGTGTGTTTGTCTTTGACCAAAATCATAGGGGTGTATTTTGCATTTTGTCCTTTTTTTTATAGACCATCAAATATTTTTTTATAAAACTAAATAATATGATAAAATTAGAGAGAAAAAGATAAGATAGGAAAACTGTACACATATATAGGATTATATTAGGGGTGTGAAATCGGTTTTGGAGATTACTCGGACTGGTTCGGTTCGGTTTCGATTTTTCCGTTATTTTTTTGCACGATAGAGGGATTACTTTTAATAGATTTTTTAGATTTTTTAAAATTGTATGGATCAAAATACGAAAGAAAAGTTTAAACTTGTACGAGAATGATTTTTTGCCTATTGGATTTGAATTATTATTTTAAAAAAAATCCACCATTGAATGGTTGTTTTAGTTTAGAACAAAAAATTTGATATTTAATTTATAATTGATATCAATCAAAGGGTAAAAATTGGTGGTTATTGATTGTTATTATTAAAATGTAAATCCTTAAGTAATATATTAATTTTAATTTGATAACGTATTGAATGAAATATTGTTGTGTTGTAGAAGAAGAAAATTCGTCAAATTATAAACTGCCACGTAATTATTCAAGCCAATGACAGAATTACATGTCATGAAATGAAGACCAATCATAAATTGACATGTGTCTTTAAATTAAATTAAAAGACATTAAATTGGCAAATCAAATAATGTCACGTGTCATTTTCATGGCCATTGGATGACATAAATTGGTCCAATGAAAATATGTCACGTGGCGATTGGGCCCAAATTAAATAAAGCCCATATCCACTAAAGGTCCATAGAAAACTCTATAAATAGAGTAGACTATTCATTCATTAAAGAGGTCAACAACGGAGAAGATTCAGAGAAAAGACTGAAGACTTTGAAGATCAAAGACCTTGAAATCGAGATTAAAGACTTCGACGATCAAAGACTCGAAGACAAAATACTGAAGATTTGGAGATCAAAGACCTTGAAGATCAAAGACTTCTCAAAGACGAAAGACTGAACACCTGAAAATCGAGATAAAAACGTTGACAATTGAAGACTTCAAAGACCAAAAACTTCTTGATGATTTCCTCAAGACCAAAGATCGAAGACTCTAAACGTTGTTGACTTTGATGATTTAAGATTTTAAAGACTCTCTGATGACCATCTTGAAGAAAAATTGTTGAAGATTAAATTCTCACAAGTTTCGAAGACTTTAGTGTTCAAGCTTCAAGACTGCAACAAATCGATTGAATTTTCACAAGCCTAAAAGCCGAAGAATCAGTCCAACGATCCGAGAAATATGCCAACCGGCCCTCGCATCGAAGTTTATATTTTTTTGAGAAATCATCAGGGGATTATTTTCATTAGAGATTGTAACATCAAATTATTCATCAATACAACTCATATTTATTCCGCATTTAATTTTATTCCATTTGAAATTTCTGTGTGAACAGTTGTTATTGATAAATTATAATTATTATGTACATTAAAAAAGCTTGCTAATTAAAAAATAGTAAATTGATAAATTTATCCCATAAAATTAGATCCTATCTTTAGTTTACTTGAAATTTGTCAATCCTCAAGTAATATATTAATTTTAATTTGATTACATATTGAAATATTGTTGTGGTGTTATTTATAATTACTAGTTTTTTAGCATGTGCTTTGCACGTATATTTCTATTATTACTTTTTTACTCTTGATATTAGTGAAAGATTTCTCCATGCGATCATATTTTCATTAACTACATAGTAAAAATCTATGATTAAAAAAATTAATACAAATTTCAAAATATCAATGAACAAAACATATAATAAAATGGTATACATTTTAAATTTATGGATCAATTAAAATAATATATTTATATATAAATTCACTATATTATTAAAATTTATTGAATTAATAATTTTATATATAAATTCACTAGCTGGAATCGGGGGTCTGGTGAGGTGGGGAAATATTAAAACTAAAATTAAAATATATATATATGTTTTTCGGTTCGGTTCGGTCTGGGAGTGGTTTTACCGCTCCCATACCGAACCCGAACCGAAATTCTGTTCGGGTTCAGTTCATCGGTTCGATGCGTTTTGATCGGTTTTGCGGTTTTTATTCTCACCAGTAGATTATATTGTATTAGAATTTGTTCTTATTGTCAAAAGTAATACATTTTTTTATATAGAAAACTAACCTAGATAAATAAGGAAAATATAATTTACATACGAAAAGATAATTATCATAAGGAATAAAATAAATAAATAAATATATCAAACTAAATATGCAAAGAATAAAACCAAGTTGACAGTTTTTTTACCGAACTGTCGTCACGGCTATGAACACTCGTTTCCATGACACCGACCATCACAGAATCTCGTATAATTTTCTTTAGATTAATTATTAATATAATATATATTGTTATATTATTTATCAAAATATCAAAATATTTTAAAAATTATTTAAATAATAGTTCAATTATCTATTGAATTAAAAAGGACCAAAAACTAATACATTCAGTAAAATAATAATGATGAAAAATAATAAAATAATAAAATAAATTATTGAACTGTTATTAGGAGGTAGAAATATATTTGAGATCATTTTTATTTATTTTTTTATAAATGGATCTGGACAAGAAAATGAGGGTTTTGTTTAGTTTCATTCTCTCTTTCAAAATTCTGATTGAAGCTCATATTAAATTGTTTTTTTTTTTAACAAAACATAAATTAATATGATAAATTTGTCACTTGGATATTTAAATTCTATAAAATATTTAAAGTAAAAGAATTGAAACTGATTTATCGATGTCTTGTTTGTATAATTATTCATTTCTCTTTATTCCAAATTCATGTTTTATTTATTTAAAAAAAAGTATCAAAGTAGACAAATTCAATCAATATTTAATTCCAACTATTTTAAATATTCAATAAACATTCCAATCATTTATTTTTAAATAGTTATTTCAATTTTAAATTATGGAGAAAACAAAAGGGCATGAAATTATATTAAAAAAATCCTCAATATGGGATTAAATTAGTTTGGCAAACTGTGAGTGAATAGGCTTATTGTGTATAGGAATCTAATCAAAGTCCAATCTTATCACTATGAAAGGAAAGTGGCCATTGGGATCATGATAATAACATTTCAACTATAATATAATACAATTGCATGCAATGTGTGACCTTACATCTAACACAAGGGGTGTCCATATATTTCCCTTTTCTAATAGTTGATTTTATTTCAATTTATAATTTAATCTCTTTTAACTTTTAGGACCTTTATTTTAGTCTTTCAAATTTAAAATCTATTATTAAAATTTAATTTAAAAAATTGGCATCACTCATTTGTTTACATACATGAATTTTTTGTTTTAGTAAACTTGTAAACAGTCGGGACATTCGCTCCTTTCACTTGAGATTGAAAATTCAAGTCTCTCCTCCTCAATGTAATATCTTTAAAAAAATAGTAAAAAATTAAATTAATCTGTCGTTTATTCATTAAATTCTAATCAAGGTTTTAACGATAAAAAATAAAATAAAATTTTTAATCAAGGAGAAACTTAAATTAATTAATTGATCAAATTTAGAGGATTGAAATTATAATTTTAAATTTTAACCCATAAAAAAATAATTATTAAAATCTCTCTCTCATGTGAGGATTTAATAATTTTGCATTTGTGCAAATGGGGGATGTTAATGTCAACGTATTTGGAATTGTTAAATTGTTATTTATATTTATTAAAAAAAAAAAAACCGAGGGAGGAAAAGGTAAGAAAGACGTTCGATTTTCACGAACTAGGTTTGATCTGTTCATTTTTTTTAATCTAAAATCAAATAGTATATAATTTTAGTTAAAGATTTTTTTTAATATTTAGTTTTTTTAATTAGTAATTTAAAAAAAAAAGGTATAAAAACAAAATGGGCCAGACTTCACCCACAACTACCAAGCTATAGGCCCAATAAAACAGCCCATTTGTTACAGGCTGGACTGCTCTTCCTTTCTCATCCTCGAGCCTATGTAGATGTATTATATTTGTTAGGGGGAACATTTGCGTTTACATGATTGTTTTTTTAAATGCAAAACATCCCGTATGCATAATTTTATGTAGTATTTATATGTGCTAATTGAGATCACGTGCGTTACACATGTTTTTATAAAAAAATTAATGTGAAGTTTTAGAAGAATGAAAATATACAACTCGTTCTAGATAAATACATAAGATATGGTCTAATATTAAATATTAGTGAGGGGAAAAAAATAGTAAAATACATGCATTGATTTCTTTTAATCAATTTATGGTCGTGGTTTGGAATATTGTATTAATTTTCCTATGAAATTTATAAAAAAGTAACTACTGTTTAAGAGCTTATAAGGAGCGTCTCCTATTAGAATTAATGTAAGAGTAGATTTTTTTTAGCTAGAGTTAGAAAGCTATTATTTACAATCCCATAATTCAAATAATCTTTTCCAATATTAAAAAATAAAAAAATAGTTCGGGATTTAGTTTAGAGATTTTTATTAGAGAAGATGAACAACCTTTGGAAAAAATAAATTGCTCCTTTTCCTCTTTCAATAATTTTTTGAAACACTTTTCATTTCCTTTTAATTGGATAATAAGTAAACCCAACAAACATAACCACCTGAGATCAATTTCTATTAGAAATATAAAAAAAAAATGTTCAAATTAATAAGTAGAAATAGAAATATAAAAAAGTCCACCTGTTTTGATTTCATGAGCACCAAGTTTCTTGAAGGTCATGAAGAAAAGTACAAAAACTAATTTTTTTTATATTATCGGAAGACATGGTCGCCCAAGCCATAGAAAAGAAATTTTGTTTGGTAATAAAAGTCATAGAAAATAAATTAGAAGTTCAATGAAATTGAATCCCCTCCTCGGGAAGAAAGGAAGGAAATGTATGTCCAAAACCCAATGGACTCCTTGGGAAGAAGGAAAACCAAAGTTTTTGTGTCATAATCATTTAATAACATTTCCTTTGGAATAAGAAGATGCATCCGAAAGAAAATATGAAAAATAGGATTGGAAAATTATGGGATTAAAGAGAAATTAAAAGGTAGGATAGAATTGGTATGGTGACTAAAACTGAGGGTAAAAGTGAAAATGAAAGAGTCTCCCCTCATCTACACTTTTAATATACTAGTTTATAGCACGACGTCGTATTTAAAAATTAGCAGGCACTTCATTTTTGTAAGAATGTTTTGTCAATAATTATTGTGACATAAACTATAAGTGTACTTAAAAAAATTTAGTAGTTATATTATTGACAATTTAAAAATATAATTTTATATGACATGATTTTACATTTTTTAAGTAGTTTTTACAAATTAAACATTACATTAAAATATTGAATGTTAATGCTTTGATTGTATTACATTTAAAACTTACTTTAAATCAATTATTTTCAAGAAATTTTATTAAATAGAATTCAAATAGTCTTCTCTAAATATGAAGGAGTGGAAATGATGGAGTTTGTCTAACCAGTTTTCTTTAAATTTATATTTATAAATTATGATAAAATGCTATAATAAACAACAACAAAAAAACTAAAATAATCATAAATTAAACGTTAATACAATCAAAATAGTAATCAATAAAATTAAAATATAAAAACTCATTTATAAATGTATATTCCAGACTAAAATACCAACAGTTTAGAACCATAAAAATAGTGTTATAGAAATTAAGTATCATAGTTCTTTTAAAATACTAGACTTTTATCACGTGCTTTGCACGTATAAATTTCACTTTTTATAAATTTGGTCTCTCAAAATTTACTATATAATTTTTCTAGAATAACATTAAACACATTCAAAATATAATAATATATTTTATTATGTTCAATTATTAAGATTTTCTTAATTTTACTACTCAACTCTTGAATAAGTGATTTTTATTAAGTACTCCATAAATTAATTGAATAAATAATTTTACATAAATGCGTTTAGTATTAAATTAATTTCAAGATTTGAAAATAGGTTAATATAAAATTGTAGTAACTTTATAGGTAACCAAAAGATACATTAGAAAAAGGGTGAGAATCCTCTATTAAAAGCTTTGTTATAATGACTTGAAAGGCAAAAAATTAAAAAAAAAAAAAAAAAAACAATGGTAAATGGTATAAATTTGAGGGGATGGCCACAATAAGACCCTTTAATAGCCACTCTATTTATATTGGTGTTTTGAATTAATTATAATTCAATAATTTTTTAAGTTCGGTTAGTGAGTAAGTATTATTTTGATAAATTCATTAGATAATGCTTTTTTTTATTATATCAATGAATATTTAATTTTTTTCTTTTAATTTAAATTTTTACTATTTTTTAAATTTATTATTTCAAAATCCTATGTTATTACTATTCACACGCTAATCAATATTAACCATTTATTAACACTCTAAAAATTGTTAAATTTATAAATAATCATAAAAAAATGATTTATTTATAAGTAAGTATTATTTTGATAAATTCATTAGATAATGCTTTTTTTATTATATCAATGAATATTTAATTTTTTTCTTTTAATTTAAATTTTTACTATTTTTTAAATTTATTATTTCAAAATCCTATGTTATTACTATTCACACAATAATCAATATTAACCATTTATTAACACTCTAAAATTTTTTAAATTTATAAATAATCATAAAAAAATGATTTATTTATAAATAATACATCAAATACTGCTACTCAATGATTTTTCCATTAACAAATTCATTATGATTTAGCCATTTTTTTTTAATTAATTTTATGTTTTTAATAATACATAAAATTACTCATTTTTGTATTGAAATATCACACACATATATATAGATAAACTAATTTGACCATCATTTTTTGTTGTTGAGATTTTACATCATACTAATAAATAAAAATTGTTTGATTTAACCATAATTGGGCTACAAAATCAAAGGAAACTCTATAAAGTATATAAACTTCCAAACTACAATCTATATCAATAAAGAAATATGCACGACTATAATATATAAATAAATAATTATACAATTGATCTATAAAAAAACAAAAAGAAAGAAACAATGACAATAATTTATTGTGTTCATTTCAACTACTATGATCTATTCGCATCTTTTTCTTATTCACCACTCACATATTCGACCATTATCCAACTCATTTCGAATGCTCTACTCAACTAATCTCTCATAGAAGCTTCTCTTCATAGAGAGCAATAGAAAATGAAAAAAAAATGTAGGAAAATATTTTAACTTCTTGAGAATAATTGAGAAAAAAAACAACTCCCACGAAAAATCAACTTTGATAGCTTGAAAAATAAAGTGGGGACTATGAAAGAATACTAATTATATTTTAAAGAAAATAAACATAGAAAATTCGATTTCTTCCCCATATATTCATGGGTTTGCCAAACTTCAAAACATTGTGTTCATCCTAAAATTGAAAAATATTTGAGATTAAATAGATAGGAAAAATGAAACTGAAATAGAATTTTAAATGACATTGACACAAACTTAAAGGTCCATCAATTTAAATGATAATGGAAACATTCAATTATTTGAAAAACCAAACCAAATCCCACTCAATATCAATGGTTTTAAATATTTAATGGAGAAGTTTAATGTTATATATAAAGAAGGAATATGATTGTTTTGATCGTATGAAAGAATGAAACTTTTTGAATTCTAATTATTTCTAATTAATTAGAATTTAATATATTTTTTAGTTACAAATGCAACTAAAAAACAACAAATTTGAAAAAATAATTATAAAAAAAGAGAGGTAATGACATGAAAAGTAAATTTATGAGTTATTAAAGGATAAAATTGTCTAAAAATGTTTCTCCTTATAAAGTCACTTTTAATATAGTAGAGATTATATAAAAAAAATCATATTTACATATAAAAAAATAATTGTAATTTTTAATAATTAGTGTAATTAGTACATAGTGTAATTAATGGTATAATAATATGAAAGAAGGATAATGGAAAGTTTTCTTTCCATTAAAGTTCAAAATTAATCTATAATTTAATAAGAAAAACACAAATTGAGAGAGTTATTTGAGAGACCGAGATTGATATAATCATGATGTAGTGGGTGGAGGAAGTAAATGAAAATTTAAAATTGGTCATTAAAAACCAAACCTATTCAGACAGCATTGAGAGGGACGAAGGATAAAAGGAAAGAGAAAGATGATAGAAGGAGAGATTAACACAAAATAAATTATGAATAAGATTTATATTTTATTGTTGATAATGCAAAAAAAATTTAATTTAATATTTTTTTATAATTTATTATAGTTTTTATAATTTATAATATTTTTTTTAATTAATCTCTAAAATTAATACAAAATAAATATAAATCCAACATAAAATTAAGAATCAAAGTAAACAAATGAACAACAAATTAAAAAAATTAAAATAAAATCATAATAAGCCCATAAGTTAAACAAAGTAATTAACACCCTAAAAATTGTTAATTGGTCTCATTTGGTTATTAAAATCTCTTATATAACTTCTAAGTAATCTTTAAATAGATGATAAGAATTTGGTGGATGTCATTAATGCTTTTGATTTTGTCCACTCTGCCTGGGATCACCATTTTACCTCAAATCAATGTAATAAAATGAATGAAAAACTATGCAGTGATAAATATACTATTTTTAAACATTTATCAAACATTCACAAACTCAATTCTCAAATATTTACTTGATTAATAAATACAGAAATAAACACCAATATAGATTATTTAAATGATAAGTTATTGTTCAAAATATTACAGAATCTATATATATATTTATCATTACACATAATCTGAGATTTACTTTTTTAAAACAAAAAAAGAAGCAACTAATAAATTACCTCATTAGTCATTACACATAATCTGAGTATTTGAGCAGGTTTTCTACTCCGATCAATTCATCAAGCTTTTACCCTTGCTAATCAACACCTGTAAGGCTGCAAATCAAAGAAAAGAAATTAATTTACAATCTACGACCAACACAAGTTAAAATCCATTGTGAATCCTGATCCTATTTATAAGCCATTTCTATGTTACACGTTGTTAATTTCATTAAATGTAAATTAATTAATTGATATAAAAAAATTGTAAATTAATTAACTAATTAAATGCTTCTATCTAGGTTTATGGGAGGGAAACTTTTGAGTTTCTTTGATATTTGTGACTTTACAAAAATTAACACATTAAATAAATGATGGAACTTGATTCAGTAGGCTTTTTGTATTTCATTGAAATTTTCAACAATTTTTTTGCTATTATTCTTAATTTTAAATTTAAAGAAAACAAACTATTTAATGGTTTGTGCATCAAAACATGTGATTCCTACCTTGAAAATTAGTAACGTGTTTTTTTCAAAATTATTAATATTATTGAATATTTAAAAAAAAAATAGTTATTTAATAAGGAAAATGACAAGTTTAGATATTAAATAAAATTAATAGGGGTAAAAAAAGAAATCAAAGGTTTTTCCACCCAAGCCATTTTTTAATATAGTATAGATTAAAGATGTCTGATATTTGTTTTTGTTTAGAATGATATTTATTATAATTTTTTTTATTAAATATTTATTATAATTTTGATCCTTTATTATTATTATTTAGCATAAAATTGATATATTTAATATTAACCGAAGAATAATGACAATTTAGATATTTACAAATAGTGGGGGAGGGTATTTGTTTTCATTTTTTTTTATAATATTTAGAATGATATTTATTATAATTTTCATCCTTTATTATTATTATTATTTAGCATAAAATTGTTTCAACCTTTATTATTATTATTATTATTATTATTTAGCATAAAATTGATATTTAATTTTAATTGAATAATATAATGATAATTTAGATATTTACTAATAGTGGGAGGGTATTATATAGTGTCCAAAAAAGTTTCTCCCATTAGCACACTTTTTAAGTAGTATAGATATAGATATAGATATAGATATAGATAATTACAAAATCGCAATAACTATAACTCTTTTTTCTAAAAAATGAAATATGATAAACAAAAAGTAATGAGACAATATATTTTTTTTCGTTTTTTTTAAATAATATTGTAAATATTTATTATAATTTTGATTCTTTATTATTAGGGTAAAATGCAAATGAGACCCCTGTGGTTTGAAAATGGCAAATCACACCCATGTGGTTCCAAATTTTTTCAATTAGACCCTCCTTCAATGCCAATAATTTTCTTTTAGCCATAACTTTTTCGTTTAAACTCCAATTTGGATGATTCAAGATGTTTTTGAATCCTCATTTTAGGCTCTACATAATAGTCACTTTAAAACTTTGAAATGATTAATAAATAAAAGAGTTTATTAACATCAAAGTACTAAGTATGATTGACACTGTTAACTCTTTTGGTTATTGTAACAACCCGAAAAATCCCAAATACATATAAATGTAAAAGAATAAAAGCGGAAGCATTTATTAACCAAATCAGAGTTTTTCCTCAGTTTAAACAAAACATCAAAACATTATTGATCGATCATTTTAATTCAAAACCATAAAACCATTTAAACTAAAACAAATCTCAAAGTATTAATGAGCAATATACTCGAATTTAAAACCGAACTACTAAACTTAGTTCAACAAAATCAAAACACGACAAATCCCCAAATTATTAAGAACGATCAATCTCGCCGGCATGCAAATCTATGCCAACCAATCACCACCGCGAACCACATCAGCCACCGAGTTTCTTCTTTCCTTTACTTGAAAAAAAAAAGTTGTAGCATCATGAGGCTACGCCCAGTGAATAGAAAATTGTTAAAGAAAGAATCATGCCAATGAGAGGTTTCCTGAGACTTTAAGTCCATAAACGTCCTTACCGACTTCCAATAAGTCACTCACTCCCAAAGAAGTCATAAATACTTTCTCAACAAATTAAAAGTTATCTATATTCGAATTAGTTTTAAACATAATTTTTCTACAATTTAAAACTAATCGAATAATTTCTCGTTTAATACCTTTAATCTCCTCTTTATTCAAGTTATCTCTATTCGAATTAGTTTTAAACATAATTTTTCTACAATTTAAAACTAATCGAATCATTTCTCGTTTAATACCTTTAATCTCCTCATTATTCACCAACAAAGAGAGACTACGCCCATAAGGAATTTAAACATAATTTTTCTACAATTTAAATCCTTTAGGGATATTCTTTTCCATTGTACGGATGGAATGAACCTGCCCCGTTAGGTGTTATTTAAGTTGTGCACACTAAATAAGCTTCCCTAACGGCTATTCTTCATTAGACAAGGCCTTGCCTAATGCGAACCTACAACCATATTACCCAAGGTATTTTAAAGTAATATGATTTCCCACAACGTCAACCATGACGCTCCAACAATCGTACTTCCCTCAACTAACCCAATCGAAAGGCTAAGGTTCCCTAAATTACAACCTTCGGAATTTAATCTTAAATTCGCCTCAAAACAACCCATTCACATCCAACTATACACTTTGGGTCAGTCTTAGTCACTTCCAATCATTATTACAAATCTAGAGACGAAACTAGCCTAAACCTACACCAGTTCGTCCCTTATTCAAAACTTAAAATCTAAAGTTTCTAAAGACAAACCGGCGGCATAACGACTATATTTCTAACTCCCAAATAGTCCTGTATATCCAAAAACAATATGTCGAAGCACAAAATAATTCCAGCATCAGTTTCTACTAGCCACCTAAACCTAAATTCTCCTAATTGGGCACTATCATGTAAAACGACATTTATAAAAAAAAAATTACCCAAGAATTCGTCTTAAACATCTCAATCTTTTAAGCATGCTTCTCATTTATTTTCCAAGTTATTAATTCAACCCAAATAACCTCATTTATAATTTTAAACATCCAAGGTCAATGCCAAATTTAAGAGGTTATACTGTTAAAGAAAAAGGAAAACAAACATGATATAATTCAAGCCTTAACAACTTCTACTCACCTTGTACACAGCAATAATTTTTCCAAATTCTTTTCCTTTCACAACACAACTACGACCTGAAACATAAGTTACAATCTAAAATAAATTAAACCTAACTTTATGCTAACAAAAACATTAAACTGAACGTAGGACAGAGGGATTACGGGGTAGGACGATGGTAGGACAATTAGGACAGTATTAGGACGGAGAGTGACGGGTTCGAATTCGGGTTAGGACGGTTAGGACAAAGGGCTACGAGTTTGGCTTCGGGTTAGGACAGACGTAGGGCGGGCGTAGGACGGCAGCGAAGGACGGACGTAGGACAGTGTAGGACGACAGCGTAGGACGGACGTAGGATGGAGGAAGAATTTTGGGGTTCGATTCGTTCGTTATCTATCAATTCTACAATAGGTTTCAAAATAGGAATCATTACCTCAATTCAATCTTGAAAGAAGGCTCTTCTCAAATTTCTCCACAACTCCACCAAAGAGAACCCTAAGCAAAACACACCTATAGATCACAAAATTCTTGAATCGATTAACCCGAAATCGATCAATTTCTCATTTAAAAACGAAAGGAGAAGAAGGTGAAGAAGGAGAATGCCTTACCTTTTCCTCTGTCTAGGTCTTTCACGTGAAGCAGGATGAATGAGATGGCTTTTCCCCTTTTCTTTATTTTTCCTCCTTTTTACTCCCCCCTAATTTATTTTTTAAAAAATAAATCATTTAATAAATAAATAAAATCTCTCATTTATCTAAGTCTAAAGTTATTTAAAAATAAATTCTTGATAATAAGAATTAAATTTAAACACTTTATCCTTAAATCATTTAAGAAATTAAATAGAGAAAATATATTATTTTTTTTTTTTAATTAAAAAACTTACCGAAAACCTGAGACGTTACAGTTATTGATGATTTAGAAGTTTTTAAGTAACCGTAGCGTAGATACTAAAATGAGGGTTCCAAAACATCTTGAATCATTCAAATCGGAGTTCAAACGAAGAAGTTATGATTAAAAGAAAATTAATGACATTGAAAGGGAGGGGTCTGATTGAAATTTTTTTGAACCACGGGGTGTGATTTGCCATTTTCAAACCACATGTGGTGTTCATGCATTTGAAACAAACCACAGAGGTTTCATTTACATTTTACCCTTATTATTATTATTTAGCATAAAATTGATATTTAATATTAACTGAAGAATAATGACAATTTAGATATTTACAAATAGTGGGGAGGGTATTTGTTTTCATTTTTTTATAATATTTAGAATAATATTTATTATAATTTCACCCTTTATTATTATTATTATTATTTAGCATAAAATTGTTTCAACCTTTATTATTATTATTATTTAGCATAAAATTGATATTTAATTTTAATTGAAGAATAATGACAATTTAGATATTTACTAATAGTGGGAGGGTATTAGTGTCCAAAAAAGTTTCTCCCATTAGCACATTTTTTAAGTAGTATAGATATAAATATAGACTAGTTTTTTAGCACGTGCGTTGCACGTTATTTGTTTTGTATTTTTTAATATTTGACAGAACACCCATTTTTTATAAGTTTATTCCATCTCTTTTTAATTTTTAATTTAATATTGATTAAAGATTAACTCTTTTAAAATACTATATCATTTTGATCATCCATTATTTTTTAAACGACTTTAAACTTTTATTAAAGATGTAAGGGATCTAATTAAAGAGCTGAAAATAATATTATTGGAATGATATTAAGAAAAAAGAATTAAAAACTCATAATGAAAAAGAATTTTCACACAATAATGTTGTTAAACTCAATGATCGTTCAATACAAAAAATTTACAATGTAAATAGTGGACTATTATCTACTAAACCATTAAAACTTAATTAATTGAGAGAAACAATAATATTTAAGCTATGAGACATTACAAATACAAAAACTTGTTTACAATAAAGATTGTGAAACATGATAATTGAGAGAAACTTGAACCATATTTTTTTAAAGAAATAATTATGATATATAATCTCAATATTAATTATGAATTGTACTTTATTTTTTTAGAATAGATGTATCAAGGTAGTTTTTCACCTCTCAAAGAATATTTATTTGTTTTTTTATAGTTAATTTAATTTTTTTTATGATAATCCAGAAGAGTCTTTTCAAATATAATTTATTATTTTTTATTATTAATTAACAATATGTATGATAATTTTTTTAATATTTAGAATGATATTTATTATAACTGTAATAATTTATTAATATGTTTTTTTTGTTTTTTTTTATAATATTTAGAATGATATGTATTATAATTTTGATCATTTATATTATTTAGCATAAGTTGATATTTAATATTGAAATTGAGGAATAATGGTAGTTTAGATATTTACTAATAGTGAGAGGGTATTAGTGTCTAAAAAAGTTTCTCCCATTAGCACATTTTTTAAGTAGTAATAGATTAAGAGAGTAAATTTTAATTGTGTTTACAAATGATTAACACTAATTACTGTTAATCATTGATTCACACCCGAAGTCAATCGTTGAAATTTTTAAATGAATGATTGTAATATAAATTGATTAAAAAAATGGAAAGGAAATTAAGGAGGTGGAGAGACTCATCGAGAAGCTAGTAATGGAAGAGGAAATATACTGGAAGCAGAGATCAAGGGAAGAATGACTCAAATGGGGAGATAGAAATACAAATTGGTTCCATTCGAAAGCTAATCAATGAAAGAAGAAAAATCTGATTGATAAAATAAAGACTAACACTGGAGAGTGGACAGAAAAGAGAGAAGAAATTGAAGGGGTGTTTACAGATTATTCTAAAACTCTCTTCAGCTCATCAATGCTTGATTTTGATAAGATTTATTCTTTTCTTACAGCAGCCCACACAGTAGTCACTACTGATATGAATGAGTCTCTACTGAAGGAATTTTCAGGGGAAGAAATTGAGAAAGCTTTGAAGCAAATGTGCTCCACAAAAGCTCCTGGGATAGATGGTCTCCCTGCTCTCTTCTACCAAAAATATTGGCATGTGGTTGGAAAAACAGTTAAGGATACTTGTCTCAATTGATTTAATATCCCTCCTCATTTTAACCAAACTCTTATTGCTCTCATTCCCAAAGTCAATAATCAAAAAATGGCTTCTGATTTTAGACCTATTAGCCTATGTAATGTAACTTACAAACTTGTGGTTAAGGTTTTAGCTAATAGGTTAAAGTCCATTATAGACAAAATTATCTCACCAACCTAAAGTGCTTTTGTTCCAGGTAGACTTATCTCTGATAATGTTCTATTGGGAGCTGAATGTTTGCATGCTTACAAACTTGTGGCTAAGGTGTTTTCTGCCTTTTCGAGGTCTGCGGCAGGGGGATCCTCTCTCTTCTTATCTTTCTCTCCTTTGCACTGAAGATTTCTTAAGCCTCCTAAAAAAAGAAGAGGACATGAAGTGGATCTCTGGCATTAAAGTCTCAAGGTCAGCTCCCCCTATAACTCATTTATTTTTTGTTGATGACAGTTTGCTTTTTTTTAAGGTATCTGTTAAGGAATAATGGAGAGTTCAGGACATCTTAAAACTATACGAGGAAGTTTCGGGACAAATGATCAATTTTAACAAGTCCACTATGTGTAAGGGCCCCAAAGTTTCTATTGAGACAAGTCATCTTCTTGCTACTATTCTCCAAGTTCAGTTGGTAAATGACCATAGAAGATATTTAGGAGTCCCCTCCACTTTTTCCAGACACCGAAGCAGGAGCTTTGGCTATCTAAAAGAAAAGTTGCTCAAGGTGCTTAATGGCTGGAAAGAAAAGTTTTTCTCCACAACAGGAAATGAAGTGTTGATAAAGGCTATTACTCAAGCCATCCCCACCTAAACTATGAGTTGTTTTAGGCTACCAGTGAGCCTGTGCAAAGAAATAAATAAAATTATTTTAGATTTTTGGTGGGGGTCTTCTGCTAAAGGAAATAAGATCCATTGGGTGAACTGAAAGTCCTTGACATCCTCAAAACTCTTTGGAGGTATGGGGTTTAGAGACATCGAGTGTTTTAATCAAGCATAATTAGCAAAACACTCATGGAGACTTATCAACAACCCGACTTCTTTTCTTATAAGAATCTTAAATGCAAAATATTTTACAGATTCGTCTTTCTTAGAAGCTACTGTTGGCAGTAACCCATCCTTTTCATGGAAAAGTAATATTTGGGGAAGGGATCTTGCTTTGAAAGGGGCCAGATGGAGAGTGGGAAATGGTAAATCTATTGACATATAAGCTGACAACTGGATACCAAGAGAGGCCTCCATAAAAATTATTTCCCCTTCTTCAAACCTTGCTAACTTGAAGGTCTCATACCTTATTAGGAATGATCGGAGATGGAATGATGAATTAATCCGAAATAATTTCCAGGAGATGGATGCATCTCTAATTCCCTTTAGTGTCTCTAGTAAGGAGGATAAAATGATTTGGCACTACAAAAAATCAGGGTTATACACTTTTAAGAATGGCTATAGATTGGCTTCAAGATCATACGACGGAGAATCCTCTTCTTATGTTCTTCATGAATGGTGGAAAAATTTCTGGAAGGTGAAAGTCCCAAACAAATTTAAACTTTTTGGTTGGCGTGTGTGTCTTAATATCCTACCCGTGAAGGCTAACCTTATTAAGAGAAAGATCATTGAGGATAATAGATGTATCATGTGTGGAAGTCAAGAAGAAAGTACCTTTCATGCCCTCTGGGATTGCAAATTGGCCTTAGCTGAATGGAAGAAATGAGAGGTTTTTCATCGGATTAGCAATGCCCATCTTGGCACTGGTTTTGACCTATTCTAATTGCTGAAAAAAGCTCTCAGTGGAAAATTTTAGAATTTTCTGTTAACTTCCTGGAGCATTTTGCACAGGAGAAGTTTGAAGCTAAAAAATCAGAGTTCTATGACTGATAATGGCATTATTGAGTGGGCTCATAACTACCTTCAAGAATTTGATCGTTTACACTACAAGGAAATTTAGAAAAGGCGGCGAAATTTTTCGCCGCCTTTGCCCTTATTTTCGCCGGGATAGGCTTTCCCGGCGAAAAAATTTCGCCGGGATATTTCGCTGCCTTTACGCCGTCGAGATAGGCTATACCGGCGAAATTTTGTTTTCGCCGGCATAGGCTATCCCGACGAATTTCGCCGGCACAATATTCACGGCATTTTTCACTGACAGGGCTATGCCGGCGAATTTCGCCGGCATATCCCAAATTCATTTTATTTAATTAAATAGGCTAAGGCGGCGAATTTCGCTGCCTTAGCCTCTGGATTTTTTAAAAAAAAATTTCATTTTAATGCTTTCCTAACAAATACATAAATTCCTAATTATCCTGTTCAGTAAATCAAATTCTACATACAAACTAATCTTCATATATAAAATCAAAATTGAAGATTAGATATAAGATTCATTACATGATATAAAAAAGATGATTTAACACATTGCAAATTGTGTTATACAAAGTTTTTGGTTCAAAGAGGTACATCCTATTGATTAGAAGGAGTTTGCGTAAAAGACATAAACATAGTCTTCATGTTGGCAACATCACAGTAAAGGTCATTCAACCTTTCCTTCAGTTCTTTGTTTTCTTCCAGAAGTTGAGTCACAATCTGATCTTGTGATGCGCGTGAGCGAGTTGGAACATGAATACTTTTCCTACTGTGTACCGGTCCTGCCTCTAGTCCTTTAATATATCTGGATCGATAGCCACGTACTTTTTCTATTATATCAACTTCGGTTAGGCGCGGTTGAACAACTCCATGCACTTCCACGTCGGGGGCAACCAACATATCGCACATAAGACCCTGCATGTATTATAATAAAAACATGAAAATACCTAAAACCGTAATATTTTTATTACATATATGAAGCTAATAATATACTTACGTAATCTTCTTTAGTCGCATCATTTACCCAAACACCTTGATCATTCGTGTGCGTGACTCGGAATAGATCAATTTCATTGAAGGCAACTTCATGATCCTCGTCTAATGCTTGCTAGAAGAACAAAACAAACAAAACTTATTATAAATAATCAAATAGAATGAAATGTATTTGTATTTAACTAAGCACAACATACTTACATGATCATTCATGACTCGCACATGTGACCTTGAGCCTGTATTGTGATTATACTTCATTTTTCCCCGATTTTCAACATTAACCTCTGCGATGGCCTACATTACGTAATGTGTATACACTAAAAATGTTAATTTTTCTTATAAAATGAGAAACAAGAAAGTCACGCACACGAATTAAGTGTTTACCTTAAACTTCGGTGTCTCCCACATGTCGCACAAGAATACCCAATCATTAATGTCCTCCACTTATGCGTGTTTTGATGCACGGGCTACCTGAATACCGTCTTTGTCCCTGATATTCTTATAATGTCTATGCAACTTCCCGCGAAATTCATTCAAAGCGTCTGTCATTCGATTATGAAGGTAAACTTGGACCGCCTCTCGACTAGGGTCAATAATGAAGTTATCCTATATGTCGATGTATAAAGAGTAAATAGTAGTGATCATTATAAAATTTCACAATTATGAAGAAAGTAATAATTTTAGCACTCACCAATAGGCTATGAATCACATTGTTCTTGTCCTCTGGTGTAACGAGCTTCCACTTTACTATATGTCTGGTTGGAATATATGTTCGACACAGAACCCCAACTTCATTGATGAATACAGTAGCATACTAACCAACCGGGACACATAAGTTGTCAGGAATTTCTACTGGGAGTGGTCCTTTATTTTTTCTAACTAGCTGTGCAAGGTTTAGACTTTTGATGGCCCTCTACGATTAATTGATTGTGAACCTGTATATAGATTGATATATATTATAAGTTGATATATATATATAATTATATATGTGCTAATAACATCATGAACATTTATTTAAGACGTACCTGAAGCACTATTACTACCCCCTGTCTCTGTACCATTAGTTACCATCCTTTTATCTTTGTGCCATCTCATATCAGAAGCTTTGTGTCTTGAAGCAAACATTCATTGCAATCTACGCTTAATTGGGAAGTGACGCAACACTTTTTTTGGAGTTTTCTTACCCTTACCATTGGCTACTTTATATCGTGGTTCTCCACAAACCGGACATTCCTAACATGCAGCAAACTCTTTTCTATATAACACACAATCGAACTTGCACGCATGTATTTTTTGATACCCTAGACCCAATCCACTAAGCATCTTCTTACTAGAGTAGTATGATTCCGGGAATACCGATTCAATTGGTAATGTTTCTTTAAGTAATTGGAGTAGCATATCGAATGACTTATTACTCCACTTATTCAATACCTTTATATGCATTGATTTAACCAAGAAATTGAGAGCAGAAAACCGTGTACATCCGGGGTATAATTCTCTCCCAGCTTCATCTAATAATTGGGAGAAGTCATTATCTAAGGCAATATCATCCTCAACATTTTGACCACCAACATTATCATTTAACGATTCTCGCAACTCATGAATAACCTCATACATTTCATCAAGCCCCCTCTCATTCATATTTGCATCTAAATTCCCTTCAACACGTGATGTATTTGTAACATAGCTCGTAAACCTACTAAGATCCACTTGCTCACCATGCAAAACCCACCGAGCATAAGTCGGAGACATTCCATTAATATGCAAGTGCCTTTCTATAGTATCAATCTCCCCAAATACCATGTTCATACATTTCATACAAGGACAACGTGCCCTCCCATTCTCATTGACAACAGTTCTCACTACCTCTAAAATCGACTTAACCCCCTTGACATATTCTGGGCAAAATCTGTCCCTAAGTGCTATCCAACTCCTATAAATTATCCAAAAAGTAATATAAATTACGTATGCTACTTCAGATTGTTAGTTGAACTCATTCTAACTGATGACTACGCTGACAATTTATATTGTACGGCTAACTTTGCTGCAGGTTAGCCACACACAAAGAATGCATAAATTGGTAAAATATGAGATGACAATTTATATTATGTGGCTTACTTTGCTGCAAGTTAGCCACACCCAAAGAATGCATGAATAGGTAACATCTGAGATGACAATTTATGCATTGTATGGCTAACTTTGCTGCAGGTTAGCCACACATAAAGAATGCATGAATTAATTAAAATTACATGAATTAGAAAATAAATACCTATTCATGTTTTCCATGCTGCAGGATAGCCACACTCAAGTGATGGACGACTTCAAATAATGGTCCCTACCAATTCAACATATGAAATAAATTCAACAAATTAATACAAAAATTGAATTAAGTGACTATTACTATGAAATTGAAAATAATTTAGAAGTCATTCTTGATAATTTAGAAAACATACAATGAAATTGATTTAAACACTTATGTAAATGAATTGAGAATGAGAAAGGAATTTAGAAATCATTATCATTTGAGAATGAGGATTTGGAAATCATTAAATCATTCTCATAATTGTCAATGTTATGATTTTTCCAATTTCCCATATGAAACACCTAAGAACATTAAAATGTAATTCATTAAATCTTTCTCATAATTGTCATTAAATCATTCTCTATTCTCCTAACAATTTGAATTGATAATTATGAAACACCTAAGAACATTAAAATATAAATACCTTAAAAAAAAATTCAAGCCCTAAATCAAATCAATTCCCCAATCAACAAATAAAAACCTCAATTAACAAAATGAAACTCTAATAACAAAGACAAATACTTAATTTATAGCTAAAACCATTAATTGATTTAAGAATCATCACAAATCTCCAATCTTTACAAAAAACCCTAACATGGATTTTGGGCCCTAATCTTGAAAAACAACTCATCTAAACCAAATACAACTAAGAAATATATATTCATAACTAAAAAATGAAAGAAAACCAAGCAAAAACTTACCTCTTTGGCCGGAATCAATGGCTGCCACCGGAGAAAGAGGAAGGGAAAAGAGAAGAGAAAAGAAGAGAAAGAAGGAAAATGAAAGACAAGTGGCTGTCTTGAAAGCCTCAGGGGCTTTGCCAGCGAAATTCGCTAGCAAAGCAAATGGGCAAACTCCCTCTTAAGTCACAAAGCCAGCGAAATTTCGCTGGCATAGCCCAAGGCTCGTTTAGGGTTTTTAATTTGCAAAGCCAGCGAATATCGCTGGCTTTGCTTAAAAAAAATTTAAAATCTTTTTTAAATAAAAAAAAAAAAGATAAGCCATTTTGTGCTATTTTAATTAAAATATATATATATATTCGGTTGGGCTATGCCAGCGAATTTTACTGCATAGCCCATGGGTAGAAAACCCAGCAAAATTCGCTGGGTTTTCTATTCACCAAAATTAAAAAAAATATATATTGGGTTGGGCTATGCCAGCGAATTTTGCTGCATAGCCCATGGGTAGAAAACCCAACGCTATTCACCAAAATTTAAAAAAAAAATATTTTTTTTATTCTTTTAACATCATTGCCAGCGAATTACATTTCGCTGGCATTGGATCAGGAAAGGCCGGCGTAGTAATGCCGGCGAAATTTCCAATTTCGTCGGCTTTGTTTAATCAATGGCGGCGATTCGAATTTCGCCGTCTTTTCCTATTATTTTTGTAGTGATTCTCTGCCAATCTGTTACCCAATCTAAACCACATCATCAGAAACCAACAAGAGAATCCTAGAATCGGTTGAATTTCCCCAACTTCGGGTTTCAAAATAAATGTTGATGCAGCTTTGAGCCAGAATTCTTCGTTCCTAGAGGCTTAGGTGCGGTAGTCTGTAACACAGAGGGTCAGGTAATGGCAGCCATGTCCAAATCTTGCAATCTTTCAGGATCAGTGCTCCTGACTGAAACCCTTGCTATTCGCAAAGGCCTCGTCTTATCAAAAGAATTAGGAATCTCCAATTTATGGCTTGAATCTGATTCAGCCATGGCTATTAACTTCTTGAAAAATCCAACTGAGAATGTCTTTGAAATTCGATTGATCATCCAAGATATTCTAGATTTAGGAGAGGAATTGGGTATATGGGGCTACTTTCATACTCCAAGAAATGGAAACCGTATAGCCCACGAATTGGCAATTAATGTCGAAGATCCTTCTCGTCTGTAGTTTGGATTGATGAAGCACCTAAATTGCTTGATCCCCTCATTCTTAAGGTAGCTTGTAGGCAAGATAGCTTTCCTGATGAGAGAGCACCTGATGCTCTTTTGATTTGAGTTTTTTTTATCTCTTTTTTTTTTTTTGGTTTTGTTTTCTTTGTTATCTGGGCATCGCAAATAAAAAAAAAAGTTAAAAAATTATTATATTTGCAAATATTTTGAAAAGGTTGTTAGATTTGGAATTATTTTTTAAACAAACTATTTTTATAAGTGTTATAAAAAATGTTACAAGATTTGTTATCACACCTTTTAAAATTTGTTTTCACTTGTTTCTTTTTTCTTCACATATGAACTTTTTTTTTAAATAATAACTGAAATTATTTTCTTTTCAAACTCATAGATTTCCAAATAGTAACACCATATGGGAGTCGATGCAAACTTATCTTTGCTTCCACTATAATATATGTGCCTTTTGCCGACGCTCCGTGAGTGAAGCATTGACAAAGCGACTTAAAACCCCCATCACTGATGAACATATCGTGCGTCAATATTGACCCCACACCGATGAACATGGCCTGCATCGACATTGATAGGCTGCTACCCAGCATCAGCCCATCACCCACGTTAGGCTAGTTTTGTGTCAACAACGACTCTCCCTTTGCCGACTTAAAGCTTAACATACGTGTGTCGATAATACCCTCCCACAATATAACCTGTCTTCCCCAAATTTCTTCCAGTTTTCCATTCTTCCTCCTCAGACTGTCACGAAAACGCACCTCTCCTTCTTTGGCCAATCTAGACCGTTTTCTCTGTTCCAAAGTCGAGGTTTTTCTATCAAACATTTATAGGTATGTTTCTATAGTTTATTTTGCAAAAATAGTTGAGATTTCATAGATTTAGGGTTTTTTTTAATGTGTTTTTTTTTAGTGTTTGATTGTTTTTTATTTATTGTTATTTAGTAAATTAAGTGAAAGATTGATGATTATTTTACAATTTGAGATGATTTTTTTTACTAATGTGGGTTTTTTCAATTTGATGATTTTTGGTTTTTAATGTTTGTTATTTTTTTTTAAATGTTTAAACTTGTTTTAAAAATGTATTCAAGTAATGAATGGAAAAATTGGATGAACAAAACTTTAAAAATCTTTTTAAATTTTGGGGAAATTTAAACTTTTTTTAATTCATCGTTTTTGCGTATTTATCAAAATATCTAAATGTTGCAATTGTAAGTTGAAACAAATTATATTTTCAGAAATTTCGTGAGCGCAATACAATATTAGGATCTAGGTTAATTTCCTTAAGCTATTATTTTATTGTTTTATGTACTTGTGTTAGAGTATTTTAGGAGACAGCTATTTTGCAGCAAAGTTAGTCGTCTCAAAGCATGTTTTATCGTATTTGCTTAGGTTTCATGTGTTGATATAGATTTTTTATAAAAAAATTGTTATATTTCTAAATGTGGGAGATAACTATCCTGCAGTAAAATTGGTCGTCTCAAATTATATGCATGTTATTTTGTACATAGTTTGCATGATTTAGGAGTTTTATATAAGGTATAAATGATTATTGAATTTACTTAGGATGTTCTATTTTAAATAGGTCGAATGTCAATAGAAGTTGGATAGATCTAAATGACAGGTTTTGTAAAGAGTATATAGAAGGGGTGAGGTCATTTTTAGAAGTTGCGGGAACAGTTTTAAATGAGAGTGGAAGACTCGATGCCCTTCTATAAAGTGTGTGAACATTGTGTTTGCCACACTTTGAGAAATTAGGGAGCATTTTCACATTTAAGGAATATCTCGAGGATATACATGTTAAATATACCATGGAGAGAATTTTAGAATGTGTAGCACGAGTAGTAATGTTCCTTCCGTAGAGGAATCATTAAGTGAAGATGATGATGGTCAAATGATGGACATGCTTAATGGCATGCAAGGTAGTGCATTTATGAATATGAAACTGAGAACCCAGAAAATATACCTGATAGTGAAGAAAATGTGAACACGGGTTAATATGATGGCGATTTCCCACACTTATTCCGTGAAGCACAAAAAGAGTTATACCCGGGATGTAAAAGCTTTTCATCTCTTAATTTCTTTGTGAAGTTAGTTCATATCAAGGTTTTGAACGGGTTAAGTAATAAGTCATTTGATATGTTTCTCGAGTTATTAAAGGAAACATTACTTGAAGACTCAGTTTTACTGAGATCATATTATACTTCGAAGAAGTTCTTACATGGGCTTGGTTGGTGTCCCTCATTCCAGGTTTTCATTTTAGGAATAAAGAAGGTCAAGGGGTGATCACCGAAGCTACGGTCACCAAAGGTTGGCCGAAAAATTTCTACTAAAAAGAAAGTAGGAGATGGGCATGGCTTTTCTTACTTAAAACACAAATTCAAATAGGATTTCATTTATGGTCAAGGTTTTCATGTGTTACTTTGATGGAGATTGAAAACCCATCACCATTGATGCAATAAAATGAAGCTCAAGAAATAAGAATGAAGATTTTTATCTTTTTAAGATTCTAAATGTTTTTCCCTTCCTCCAAACCTTAATACAAAGATTCTTTCTTCACAAAACGAGTTGACCCAATGGTTTTCCAAGCAAGAGAAAAAAAAAATGGAGGAATCGTTTTCTTTCCTCCTACACGTGTGGTCGGCGGTTGCATGAGAGAAGAAGGAGTTCATTTTTTTATTTGTTTTCTTATCCTAAATGAACAAAAGTTTTGCCCGAAAAGTTGGAAGATAAGGATATTGGGTCAAACGATCTAATTAATTATTTATTCACTACCATCACATAAAAAATCAAAACTAATTATTACAAATGTCCATAACTTTAATATTGCCTTCTTAAATAAACTTTTAAATAAACAATTTATTACCTTAAAAGATGGGACATTATAAATTCTAATTAATAAATTGGGTTGGCTCTATTAAGTTAAGTATGGAGGAAAGATTCCTTTTCTGTCTTTTCCTTCTCTACAAATCTCAATAAAACGTTCCTCTCTAAAAATAGATAATTTTTTATGGTTGGGACATTCTTAAAAAGAAAAAAGAAAACACTATTAAATTTTAAATACAATTGAGGGGTGGGAAGGATAGGGGTCAAGATTTTTTTATAGGTGAAATTCGAATATCACCATCTCGACGAATTATTCTATAAATCTGATACAATACGACTCTCTCATATAAATGATAAAGTTTTGTTTTGAGCAAATTTAAAGACATGGTAAACTGCCAACACAAATATAGTTCAAGTGATTAGGCACTCACTCCCTTCTCATGAAGTCGAAGGTCACTCCACCAATTTGATGTAATATCTAAAAAGAAAAAAGACAATATAAATTAACTTGATTGAATCAATTAAATTATTATTGATTGGAAAAAAGCTATAAAACAATCATAATTTTACTATACTAAATCGTCATCATTTATCTTAGGTACGAATGGTGACCAATATTAAAATAGGGGCAAAAATAAAAATAGCCTCCTTTTACAACACTTTTAACAAGATAGTTAGGGGGAGGGAAATTAAACAAACTAGTCATCTGTCATGAAACATGCAAATGGAAAAAAGGTGAAAAGACAAGAACACCGCATTCTTGTAGACTTGCTAAAACAGCAGTTATAGGAGGATAGCCTACCATGTACGCTATACGAACAGTCTAATAATCTTAAATGGTAGATATGATTGCATTTAAAAAAAATACTAATAAAAGTAAGTGAAACCCCTCATTTTCCCTCTTCTTCATCTCGTTTCAAAGCCTCTGCCATTTTCTCTCCCAATCATAAACCGCTTCATCTTTGTCTCATTTCCAAAATAACTGCTCACCATCATCATTCGGCCACGACAAGCTCGACTCAGGCTCAGCTCGAGCTCTGCTCGAAAGTCAACATTTGACCGTTGGCTCAGCTCAGCTCATTAAATGTTTGGATTGGATATGAGCCTCCATAGGGCTGATCCAACGAGCCGGCTCGAGCTCGGCCTAAATAAAGCTCACAATATTTATTTATTATTTAAATAAAATATTATATTATTACCAATTTAAAAATTAAAGATAAAAAATAAAATATACTGTAACGACCCGACTCCAAAAAGATTGGCCGCGAGTACTCTCAGCGGAAGCGCGGGAAATAAGAAGTTTAAATTTCATTTAAAACGTCTCGTAATGGAAAACAACAATTTCTACGGAAAATTTGCGTGGGTCCATTTAAAAATCGAATAAACCAAAACCTGTTTACATCAATTTCCCAAGCAAAAAAACGGCAAATAATATTTCAAAAGGGTAACTTTTTAAAACAACTTTATACATGGACTATAAACAACGACATTAAACTAATGATTACATAAGACACTTCTTATGTAATCTACACAACTCGAGCTCGAGGATCGTCGTCAACTAGTCTATTTCCAAGTCCGGCATCCAAGTTCCAACGCATACCAGCTTCCTCGTCAAGACTTCGACCGCAACAAAACCTGAAAGGTGATATAAAGCACCTCTGAGTTTGATAACTCAGTGGAAATAAAAAGAAAAGAAAGAATGTTTATGCATGAGTTCTATCGTCCGAAATGAGTCCAAGCACTCGGGCCACTCGTTCCTTAATCGAATCCTTGCTTTTACTAGAGGTTCTATCTCAAATTGTTTATCTCGTACCCAAACTATAAGCATTCCCGAACCCAGAAATAAGTAGATGAATAAATAACTAAGCTAACTCGTACACCATTACAAAATATAGTCAAAAACCAGAAGCTCTTACAAATCACTCAAGCTACAAGCATACTCACCCTTCATGCCTAACTCAAAATCCATTCATCTTTCTTATTCCCATCTCGTATCTATCTCCACTCGATACTCGTTACACTTTGCCTTAACATCATACTAACTAATGTAACTATCTACAAGTCATATTTTCTTAGTATGTTTAAACTTAACACCCTCTTGTCACTCACTCAAACAAAACTAAGTCACTTCCTTCTTTCACACTTGCACTTTCTCTACACCCGCTTAACTCACGTTATCTAACCTTAAGGTATTCACATCTTAAAGGTAAATGGAACTAAAATAACACTATACTGCTGTTAAGATTATCAGGATTATATAAGCAAATGAATCCATCTCTCTTCAAACAAGTACCCTTTTAACTCCCATGTTTTACTAAGAGAATCGACTTACTAGGAGGGCATCACATAGCTCACTCCAAAGATCAACATCAAACCAAAAATTTACTCCACTCAATTACAAGGCAGTCACACACAGCACCATAGAAACATTTGAACTTTCGGGCCACTAACCAAATGAGCAAAAATCAATATAAAATGATATGCTTATAATGGCTAAACGAAATAATGAAATGAGGTAAGTGTAATGATTGGAGATGATGCATCAAAAGTGGCTAAATGACTTAATAAGAAAATTTCATAAGTAAATAACTAAAAGCCTAAACAAGTGTGCTTAATAAAATCAACAACAATGCAAGTTTCCGGTCAAATCATGTCATACTTTCATTCAAGTCTACTCCATTTCTCGTTTACACTTTTCTCACGTCTTTCTACGCATATCTCAAAATCTATCTCAATAACCACTCGAGCCATAGCTCATTTTCCATCATCCGAGCCGAAGCTCATTTCACAACCTCAGGTTACCTTAATAACCACTAACATCCGGGCCCTTCATTACATAGCACTCCGGAGCTCCACAACATCACCGCCACGGTAACCACGTGTAACGTCCAACACCCACACACCGTTATACGAGTTACGACCCCATGGCCACAAACCGATCACATGGTATGCAATGAATAAAATGGAATGAAACATGATATGCATGAATGGGATGGAATGTAACTAAACATGCTTCCTTTGCACTTCTCATCAAAAACAAGCTTTGGCATAACAAGCACACATGGGATATTCCTCCCATTAGGATATGACTCAATCATCCCTCTTAACACTTTCAAAGAGTACTCTAGCGTATAAAAGTCACACTTTAAGCATTATGTTTTACGTCTCGACTATGCGTTACTCATCAGGCAATAATCAAAAGCATATTGAGCACAACGAAAAGTAATCCCAATCCAGTATATGACTCGATCTTTGACATGCCACATGTATAGATTCACATAAGTATGTAAGAAAAGCTCAAGTTAAGAGTAACAGCAACGTGGTTCAAGGCATTTTCGTTTTTCCATTATTCTCAACAACAAGCATGTTTATCTTGTAGCTTCCGTTCCATTCACAACCTCCATTCCCTTCTAATTTCAAACCCCAATGTGACCTCAAATATAGCCATCATCACTCCCAAAATCCATCCCACACCATTCCACTAACATCCACGACAAGACACCATCATCACTTTGATTCATTTGTTTTCACTTTTCTAGTCGAAACAAGGCGTGACTTTGGCTTTCCGTTCAATTAACAACTAACCTTAAGCTTAAAATATCATAATTAAATCAGTAAGAACATTAAACTAAATCCGAGAACCCGGTATGCTCCAAAAAGTCTTTAAACTAGCTAAATAGGAAAGTGGTGATTTTGGCCATTTGAGGGGTTTTTTTTTTTTTGAAAAATCTTTGGTTGGAGTTTCTAACTTGATTTTTTTACATAAAATATGTATTTAGACACCCAAATAAACCAGAATTTAAAGACGATAAGAGAAAGATAAGAAAACTCCAAAATTCGGAAAAACTAGTAAGCTTTCAAGGGGCAACAATGGAGGCTTTGACCTTGGCTTCTATCCATGGTTTCCTACCCTTTCATGGTATCTAAAATTGTTAAAGACTTCCATAACATAATCTTGTTTCTTAACCATACTAACTCCAAGTAAAAATATCTAGGCTTTCCCTAACAAAAACTTTGCACAATAGAACACTCTCACTCCCCATAACCCATTCTTGATTTACACACCTCCAATTACTTACTCATGTGTAACCCTTCATCTTACCATCAAAACTTAACAATTTAACCCAAAACTTAAACACCAAAACACATAACCATTCATCATATAAAAATCAAACATAAAAGTACTTTAGATTCTTTTTATTCCCACCTTGTGATACAAAGTATCAAGCTTGCACATTGGGTTTGCTTTGAGTCTTTCACCTACATGTAAATTTCATTTATAATACTTTTAGACTTATAGTACCAATATACAACAACAAGTGTTCATAAAACACTACCCCGAGCCCCCAAAACAGCCCAAACCCGAGGAGACCAAAACAGGGGGGGTGTTTGGTAATGATGTGTAATTTTTAAAGAATTATGTATTTTGATATTCCACACCTTTAATTTGAGTTAACTTGTAATAACAATCACCTTCATAACACATGAACATAGAAAATCATTTTAATTTCAAAATTACAAAGCTTTAAAAGGTTGTTAATGGAGGTTTTAACTTGGAGTTTACATAATTTGTTCAATAAACTTAAATTCCTTACTTTGCTTTGAATTTTAAAACAATTTAGAATCTAATCCCTAAGAATTATATACTTTTAAAAGTTAATTTCCATAAATAAAACTAAGTTTCTTTCAATTTTCTTAATAGATAAGAAAACCCATAACCTAAATTCATGAATTCCCAACTTTCCCCAATTTTGGAAAATCTAGGTTTTAAGAAAACTTACCAATAACTCTTTATTTATTGAAAATCTTGCTCCAATCATCCTTGAATTGAAAACCCATCATGTTTCCATATTTTCCAAGTATTTTGAAGCAAAAAGGAAGAGAAAGTTTTTGTCTCCCCTTGTCCTTGAAGCAGCCCACGGTGGAAGGAAAGAAAGAAAAGCCATTCTTTCTTTCTTTTTCTTTTTTTTTTTAATAATAAAGGATAGAAGATGATGGTCTTAAATTCCATTTTTCTAAAAATAGCATCTTATTTCATTCTCTTTTTAATAAAAATCAATTAAAGACCCAACACATTCCAATTAAGGCCACTATTTATTTTCTTATTATTTCAAACCATAAATCAATTGACCTTAGTCAAATAATAATCCAAGCTCTTTCATTAATTACAAACCATGGATAATTTAGCACCTAACCTTAGTTAAGGTATATTTAACCAAAGTTTAAATAAATTATATAAATTTATTTATTAACCATACTATATTTAAACCCCATTTTTCCAAATTAATAAATTTAATAAAATATTCCCCCTTTAACCATGGTTAATTTTTTTTAACCAAAATTATTTAACTCATTCAACCATGGTTAGTTCACATAAACATATGTTTTTAACATCATTTAACACAAAATCCTCATTATATTTATATTTCTAATTTCCACAAATTAAAATAAAAGATTTTAACTATCTACCAAAACCCGGGCCGTCACATATACCTCATTTCTTTTTATATTATATCCCGAAAAGTGCAACACTATAATATAAATTGAGAAAAATGCATATGATTGACATATGAGTGGGTGTCAACGTAGTTGGGGTGTACTTATATTGTAATGATGCACTATATTCTCAAATATTCATGTATGAAATAATTAATAAAAATATCTATTTTTCAAAGTTAATATTTTTTGTGTAATTACTAAATAGGATAAAATAAAATAGTTGAATTATTTAACGGATAGAATTGAACAATTTTGCTTTCTTGCTGTTCAAAATAATAAGTTTAATATATTGATTTTCAATCTTTTTTTTATTTAAAATAATAAGTTTAATATGTTAATTTTTTTAACACTTGAGATTTTTTTTTAAAAAAAGTTGTTCGAAAGTTATGTACCATTGGTTTTTGAGATAACGTTACAAAAATGAACTCATATGATAGGCCGAGCTTGGCTCGCTCCAATGAGCCAGACCCAAGCTCGGCTCGTTGAACCTAGCCCATAAGCCGAGCCGCGAGCCTTAAAATTTTATATTGGGCCGAGCCAACTCGGCTCGACTAAAAGTATAGGCTCGTTGGGCTTGAACCTTCAAATGTTTAGGCCGAGACGCCGAGCTTGGCTCGTTCCAATGAGCCAGACCCAAACTCGGCTCGTTGAACCTAGCCCATAAGCCGAGCCGCGAGCCTTAAAATTTTATATTGGGCCGAGCCAACTCGGCTCGACTAAAAGTATAAGCTCGTTGGGCTTGAGCCTTCAAATGTTTGGGGCCGAGCCGGCTCGTCTCTACCATTAATGATGATGAGTAATCGCCATTTTCTTCAATAAGCCTTTTCATCTTGCTATAAAAAGGTATTTTCCATCCATTTTATTGAAAAAAAATGTTTTCTTGCTAATTAAATCACGTCTTAGATTGGAAATTATGGCAAAGATGGTCAATACAAGAAGTTTTGGAAAAACGCAAAGCGGATCCTGAAGAAGTTGCGGATCGTGAAAATGTTGAAGATGAAAACCCTACTCCGGTTGATGATGCTTCACCTAAGAAGGTAGTTATATGCATGCATGGTGTGGTTATCGTCAATTATATAGTTTTATTTTTTTCTGAATGTAGTGTTTACTTATTTATATTCATACACCTAACAAGCAGAATCTAAGTACTCCAAAAACTAGGAAAAAGAAAAGTTGTAGCAAATAAGAACATAGAGAAGGGATCTAATAAGCCTAGTTAATCAAGTGTAAGTGTTTCTTGACAAACTATCGCGTATGTCTTATATATTACAATAAGGAGAAATTTCCAGCATGGATGTATGTTCTATTCCATCTGGGTGTATATTGTGTATAATATGTATATTTTATATTTTTTGTATGTATATTATGTGTACGCGTTATAAAATCAAATCAGGACTGCTGTACTTTTGTATATTGTATATTGTGTATTATATATTTTTTTCGTATGTATATTGTGTATATTATGTGTACTTTGGTATAGTGTATATTGTGTATAGTATGTTAAGCATATTTCGTGTACTGTCATAAGGTAAATCTATACAAATTTTCCCAAAATAATGTGAAAAGGCTTACTGGCTTAGGTATTATGTATATCTTTACTCTTCTGTATATTGAGTATACTCTTTTCGGGCAGGGGCCAGCTCTTATTCAACTAAGAGATGTTTGGAAGAAGGATCAGAAGGTCAACATCTTATGTAAGCCGAAGGTTAACATGCTCTGCTTAAATGTTAGTAAAGTTTGGTAAATCAGAGTCACAATGCATGACTATAAGTGGGTTTGCATATGCACTCATCTATTGAGCTTTCGAGGTTATACCATCGCTCAGTATACACTGTATATGTTTATTAAGTCTATCAGATGTAGTTTTAATCATCCATACGTAATAAAAACAAATTGCAAACCTAAGGCACCTTCGAAATATGTTTATATTGTATATTATGTTAAGAATGTATGTATTATATATTACGCATACTACGTTTGTATATATGTTATCAGTAATGCAAGAAAATCGATAACAAATGTATGTGCAGTGAATAGTCACAGACCAAAATACATTCCGTAGTAAAAAGACAAAAATACAATTAAAACACTTACCATCAAAGATATATATATTTTATATTACATATACTATATATGTATATTATGTTTATAGTATATATTAGTTAACAGAAATGAAATAAAATAGAAAATATGTCGTAAACGATAACTATACGATGTAAACCATATATACAAAAAAGGAGAATTTGTCCCTTGTCTGTACAGTGAATAGCCACGGACCAAACTACATACCTAATAAAAAAAACTATTTGCAAATCTTGATGGGAAAAAAAGGTGTTAGGTCACAAAATGTATGCAAAGTGTAGCTAGTATGGAAATCCATACAAACAGGAATCTGATCTCCTTAAAAAAGGTAGCACATACCAACAACAGACTAAAAACCAGTTTCAAAAGTAACTTATAAAATAAATTCTTCAATTTCTTCGACACTTTAAAAGGTGCTATTGGTAGAGAGCTTTGGCAATCAGTTTTTTATGCCCGTTCTCATTGCACCGACCACATTTGAGGACACCTTTATACTCACCAACCGACGAGATCCTAACAGACCTAAGGCAGCCTACAGGACGTTCGAATGGAGGCGATAGGAGATGAATGAACATTATCTCCTTTGGCACATCCAAATGAGTCATGTGTCCAAGTGGATATGTAGTTGAGCAGTAGGTTGCCAACAAAGTATCATTACTGTAATATTAATGAACAAAATGGTTGATAGGTATGCTCTAAAATTGCAACGAAACACATGCACGTGGCCACGAGAACAATTCAATTTGTCGTTTACCACACGTGCACGTCTGTTCGATAATGTCAACCATGTAATACCCATACAGTCATTGACCGTTAGTTTTGAGACATCAGGGGTATTAACCTACAGGTATCAGGCAATATTAAAAAAATCGCCCCCTTCGTGTTAATTCGCCAACCGTCATTGAAGTATATTGTGTATATTTTCTAACGTATATCATGTATACTACATATAGTTGTGGCCTAACTGTATATTACTGATTGCATTTTAATCACGTATATCATGTATAATTGTGAAGAACATTACGTATATTATTTTGCGACATTACACTCGCTTACTAACTGTAATGACCCGACCTAAAATAACCACAAATAAATAAATAAATAATGACTCCTTTAAAATATATATAAATCAAAGTAAAAATCAAATGATTGCGGAAGTGTTTATTTAATAACAAAAGAGATATTCAAAACAAAACCTTTATTTTGGCGCCAATTTAAATAATTAAAAACAAATGAAATAAATGAAAATGAAAATCCATAAATCAACTGACAAAATAGTCAATAAAATGAAATATTCAAAAAGAAAGAAATAAATAAATGAGGGCCTCTCAGTGTAGTGTCATCCTCATCAATCGTCATGGTTTCCATTATTATCAGTGCTACCTGCAAAATAAAAGTTTACAGGACATTCGAATACCGTGAGTTTTTAGCTTAGTAGATTAAATCCAAACTCAAATAAGTATATTAAATACAATAACTAATAACGTATGGATACTCGTCCATTTCTGCCATTTATCAATAATTAGTAGGTACTTAGCCAACGACATCTCTTAATTTGTATTATATTTGTACATAGGTTTCATTGTGGAATACGCGACCGCATGAAATGAGCCGTAGTATCCAGCTTGGAAATAGGTATCAAGGCAAGTCATGATACGTGTCATAGTATTGAGCTTTACAAATTTAATAAGTGTTTATTATGTTCGACTCGGGTTATAACCACCAATCAAATTTTATCTCTTTGTTACTATTAAATTTGTATATAGGTATCATAGTGGGGTATGGGGCCACTCATGATACGTATCATGCTAAGCATCTAGCTCTACAAATTTAATAGGTATTTATTATATTAGTTTAAACTTAAACCGTTATTAGGCCCTAAATATAGCGTCTATCAAACTAACGAACATAAACTAAACAACTACAATATTCGCAAATCAAACGAGCACATAATAATAATATTGAAAATCAATAAATCATCTCCCAAAACATCCTTATAATCATACAATAAACAAGCAAGCACAAAGAATTTAATTTAACTTCTAAGTAGGAATTAACCGACCTTAATCACAAATTAAAGTAGCAATCGAGCTTGAATTAAATCAAAAAGTAATCCTAACAATGCCCAGGACCTGTAATATTACTAATTTAAAGTCAATTTGGTGTAACCCGAAAAAAGGGGACGAAAACCGGCTCGAATTGACCTATATTCGTCTCTGAACTGGTTGGACCAGCTGAACCAGCCCAGTAGGTCCAACTGGACCGATTCTTCAACCTCCAAATGAACGCAACAACTTTGTTGCATTCTTTTTTTTTTATAACAAACTTACCAAGCGTGTAAACTCAAGGGAAACGACCAACAACTTGTCTCGAATAAAACGTAGCGAAGAACCCGAAGCAAAACCACTTCAAACTCGAGCAAACCTGTGAAGAACAACTTATAAAGCCGTGAGTTTCAAACCCAGAATCCGAAGAGCTAAACGGCAGATTTTGGTGAGGCTCTCATTGAACGAAAACCCCATTCATTTAGCATGTAATTGACTCGAGAATAATAAACAATCAAAGAGAAATAAAATCAACATAAAATACCAAAGAAAACGAAAGTAATTGATGTCGATTTCTTTGATTTTCTGGCGACCTCAATGGCTCCTAAAAAGTTGTTTCTGACATCACAAAGACAGCCTGAGGATTGGGATTGATTCAAAATGAACGGAAAAACAAACGATTAATAAAGATTGATCAATTACCTTGCAAGAAATCAAAAAGAAACGAAGACGTGCACGGCTTGAATCCAAGAAGACGACGCTGACTTGAGGATCAGGAAAAAAAAGAAAAAAAGGTGACATTTGACCTAGGAGTTTGTGTTTTAAATGAATTTAAATGGCTGGTAAAAGACCAAAATGCCCTTAGCTTAAGAAAATGACAATGAGGGTATAAATGGTGTTTTGGTCATAACTTTTTACTCGGAACTCGGATTTAAGAATAGTCAATTGCATTGGACTCGTAACGACGTGACAGTTAATATGAGCTAAAAATAACGTTGTTTGGATCAAAATTGGTGAAAAGGCTTAAATGCCCTTAAACAAAAAACCGGGTTGTTACACTAACTCAATGAACATGTTGTTGTCGCTGCCAATGTGTAAGGCCTCTGAGATCACGATTTTGAAGGCACGAATGTCATATATAACAGGTATATAGATAGTACGAGACGAGAACACAATATACTTCTTATCCGCATCCCACTTCCCATCTTGTTTTACGTCCAAAGTCATTACCTCCATTCCTTCTCTTCGTTAAGACACACATAAAAGAAACAAGCTAGAAATGGCTACTAAGTACTACAATTTCTAATGCAAACAGTGAACTATAGAGGAAATTTTGTGAAACTAAACAATTCCTGTTTTTATATCTATTAAAATGGTGAAGCATCCATTGTAAGATACTAAAAAATCTGAAAAGTGATGGTTTTGGGGGAAGCTTATTTTTTTAAAAAAAATCTGAAGGGGAACGTTAAAGTGAGGGAAATCAGCAAGTGGGTGTAATCATTTCCTTTTTTGCTAGTTGATGTGATATATAGGCTAGGAAAGAGAAAAAGGTGACACACTAGCCATAATAGGAAAAGGGAGTTCTAGGAATAATAAAAAAAGAAACCCCATATTTGCTAAAAAAAATAAAAATATAAAAAGAATGGTTGTTTGTTTAAATGGAGGGAGGAAATGTGTCATTTCTATTTTTTTCCCTATTAAAATATTTACAATCCTTTATCAAGTTTTTATTAGTTTCAAATCTATAATTTGTGGTTAAAATTTAATTTTAAAAAATGACATATTTTCTTACATATATAAGAGGTTTAATTATAAATCTAGTCACTATGGTTTAGGGTTTGTTTCAAATAGGTCCCTAAGATTTTAAAAGTTTTAATTTAGTCATTATGATTTGAGATATGTGATAATTTAGTCCCTTTGATTTTAAAGTTTCAATTTGATCCTTTAGAATTTTATAAAAATTAATGAAATTTTCATGTCTTTATAAAAATTAATATTTTTCTTATGTGTCTATTTTCTTTGAATGCGACAATCACATGATTACAATAAATGTCACTATAGTGTTTACTAACTTGTAAATGTGTGACATTTTGACATGTAAATATGGTAGCAAAATAGACATTTTGTGAGTTTTTATCAAACAATAGGGATTAAATTGAAACTTTTAAAATAATAAGGATGAAATTGACACAACTCCAAACCATAAGGGCCAAATTAAAACTTTTATAAATATAGAGATTAAATTGAAACGTATCCAAGTGACTGTACTAATAATTAAACCTACATAGATTTTGTAAAATGTTGACATATTAATCAACAATCATATTATAAATTATAATAAACATTAAATTTATAACTTTTAAAATTTGAGAAACTAAAATTTAACTATAAAAAATCAAGAAAACTTTATGGATCAAAATTATATGTGGGCTGTAACTTTTTTCAATACTAATTTAGGGTAAAATGCAAATGAAACCAATGTGGTTCAAATGCACTTACATCATGTGGTTTAAAAATGGTAAATTATATCCATCTAGTTTTAAATTATATCAATGAGATTCCTCTTCCAATGCCATTAACTTTTTTAGTCATAACATCTTCGTTTGAACTTCTATTTGGATGATTCAAGATGTTTTGAAATCCTCATTTCGAGCTCTACTTATGGTCACTACTTTAAAATTATCAATAGATAAAATATTTTACCATCATCAAAATATCTGGTATGGTTGAAGTTCCTAACTCATTATTTAGTGATGATTTAGAAATTTTGAAGTGACCATAACGTAGAGCTCAAAATTAGGATTCAAAAACATCAGAGACATTAAAGGAGAGGGGTCTCATTGTCATAATTTGGAAATACAAGGGTGTGATATGCCATTTTTAAATTATAATAGGTGTTTATAAGCCTCATCACATGGATTAAACTCGTGGGCTGGCCCATGCCCAGCCTAAGCTCAGCTCATAAGTCAACAGTTGATGGGCCAGGCCTTACCCGGCCTATAAATTTTTGGGCTGGATATAGATCATGTATTTAAGCCCAAGCTCGACCCACGAGATTTATTCATAGGGCCCTCATCAGGCCCGGCCCGAAGCCCGGTTTGAGGCCCGTTCAAAAATTATATATATATATTATATAAATTATTAATATTTATAATTATAAAAAATAATGTAAATATTTTATTTTGTTTTTTATATTTAAATATAATCTTATATATAATTATAAAATATAATATATTATATTTAAAAAAAGGAAAGGAATAACCTTTTGTCAAAATATATAAAAACAAAGTATAAAGTTAATTTAAAAGTTTAATTAACAATATATAAAAATAAAGTATAAATAAAAAAAATATGATAACAAAATATTAATAAATTAACTTTGATCTTCATCACTTTAGAGTCAAGTGTTTAAAAAGTTAAAAATAAGTTTTAAAAAATTAATGAAAAAATAAATTTAATATAATCAAACTAACCTACCCAGAACGATAAAAAAAGTTAAATTAAAAATTTAATAAACAATATATAAAAACAAAGTATAAATAAAAAATGAATAGGATATAGTAAAAAATTAAAAAAAAATCATCACTTTAGAGTTACGTTTAAGTTTAAAAAGTTAAAAATAAGTTTTAAAAATGTAATTAAAGATTTAATGAAAAATTTAATTAAATAAAAAAAAGCTTTAACGGACTGGGCCAAGCCCGCAAAAAAGGGCCCCTGTATTTTGTCTCATGGGTTCAAGCCCGTGGACTGGACTTGGGCTTACCATTTTAAGTCAGGCCCGACCCACTCATTAACCAGGCTTTGCAGGCCTAGGCCCGTACATTTATGGGTTGGGTCGGGACCGGCCGACCTATTGATGAGGCTTAAGTATTCATGCATTTGACCAAAACCACATGAGTCTTTTTGCAGTTTACTCTACTGGGCTACTGATTAAATTTGGAGTAAAATGCAAATTATTAATATATGCTAAGATATGCTTTCTCTATTGTTTGATTTAAGCTAATCACTCTCTTTGTTTTCCTCCTAGTTTTCCTATCTTTTTACGTTTAGTCTTTTCCCTTTTATTGTGTATACCTTACCTGCTACAATGTTTTCCTTTTTATTTAAAGGATCTTCTCATTTGTATTCATTCATTCAATACTACACACATTCTTCGAAGTTTATCCTTGTTTGTTTTCTACTTCTTGCATTTCTTAACTCAAATAACACCCATGTGGTTTTTTTTCCAAATGTATGAACATTCCATATGATTTGAAAATAGCAAATCACACCATTGTAGTTTCAAATTATTTCAATAAGATGCCCCTCCAACGTCATTAATTTTATTTTAGCCATAACTTTTTTGTTTGAACTTTGATTTGGATGATTCAAGATATTTTGGAATTCTCATTTCGAGCTCTATGTTATGGTATCGTAAAATTTCTAAATCATCAGTAACCAAAATGATTAATGGTGATAATCATACCTAGTATTTTGATGATAATAAACTATTTGTTTATCGACAATTTCAAAGTTTCGAAGTGGCCGTAATATAAAGCTCGAAATGAGAATTTCAAAACATCTTGAATCATCCAAATCAAAGTTGTTATGGCTAACATAAAGTTAATGATGTTGGAGGGGAGATGTCTAGTTGATATAATTTGAAACAATAGGGGTGTGATTTACCATTTTCAAGGGGTTTTTGCTCAAATATTGGCAAAATAGTATTAATTACTAATAAATTGCGTGTTGGAAAGGATTTCCAAAAATATTGTTCCTTGTCTGTTGAACAGATAATTTTATGTCCTATGCCATGTAAGACAAATTGTTTGTTCAATAGAAGCTTCATCCAGAGGCAAAAAAAATGCAAAAAGAAAAATTGTCTGTTGAATAGACGCTTTCAGGTAGAGGCAAAATGAAACAATGGGCAAAATCGTCTGTTGAACAGACGCTTTTCAGGCTGAAGCTTGGCAAAGTGAGGTCATTTGAATGAAATTGGGCCTATCTAACAAACTGATACTATAATTATTTTTTAAAATTTTCAAATCATTAATTAAGTAATTTAATATAACAAGATAAAAATGAAATAACATATATTAGAAGAAAATATTGTATATGTCTAAATGTTATATAAAAAAATCTAATGAGTGCCATAAGAGGGAGGTCGTCTATTTTGAGGTGGTTGACGCTTCTATTGTGGGCGCCTCTATTGTTGGCGTTCACGTGGTCTCGGCTCCTCAACGATATGGGTAAGCCTCATCAATGGGCCAGACCTACAAAGCCTGGCCAATGAGAGGGTCAGGCTTGGCCCGGGCCTGACTTAAAGTTGTAAACCCAAGCCCAGTCCATGGGCTTGGACCCATGAGATAAAATATGGGTCGGGTCGGGCCCCTTTTTGCGGGCTTCGCTCAGTTCGTTCAAACTTTTATTTATTTAATTAAATTTTTAATTATGTTTTTTAAAACTTATTTTTAACTTTTTGAACTTAAACTTAACTTTAAAATAATAAAAAAAACTATCCTATTCATTTTTTTATTTATACTTTGTTCTTATATGTTTATTAAACTTAACTCTAAAGTGATGAAGATTAAAGTTAATTTATTAATATTTATAGGTCAGGCCGGGCCTGGCCCGTCAATCGTTGACTTATGGGTTGGGCTTGTGTTGGACTTGGGCCAGCCTACGGGCTTTTTTCATGTGATGAGGCTTAGATATGGGGAGAGCCAGCCTCATGTGGCTTTCTAACTATGGAGGGTCTCGCCTCATGATCATAATCATGGTCTCTAATAATTTGAAGAAGGTCCTGAAATGAGATGAAGGCTAGAAGGTGAAGAAGAACAGGGTGGAGTACCAGTCGGCATCATGTTGTCATACTCCTACTTAATGTCAACTGACATTTCAGGGTCCACTTCAAGACGTCGTCTCACCCTCCACACAACCGATACATTAGCCACCCTATATAATTGATGCATCTCACTTACCATGGCCAAATATTCATCACATAAAGCAGGGATCTCTCTGATGTCTGTGACAGCTCGAATACATGTAAATTCGAAAGCCTAAGTCAGAAATATGATACAAGAGCTATACATTCAATTGTATTAATGTGTAAAATAAAAAACACAATACCATTACCATTGAGCCAATAGTTGTCCCCTGACGCGTTATATAGCATTGGGTAATAGTATGATACCATGTCATATATCCAGCATCAACATCTGGGCCACCATCAATTGTATCAACGAGAAGAAGATGATCCCGACGAGATAACCACGGTTGAACATACTGATCATGATCATGCCTCCAATCTACAACAAAAGTGTGAAGATCCATAACATGCAAACCTCATACATTAGTATTACATGGTTCAGGCATCTGTTGGGATTGAGGCCTCTATAAAAGAGTTCTCAAACGAAAGTCCCAAAGATCTTTCCTTGCAGTAGAATATTATCAAAACAAATGCATGAAAGAATTACTAACCCTTGTAGAGCTGGCTCTTCCTCCTCGTTCTTGGTTACGATCCTAAGACCACCAAAAAGTTCTTCCTCACTAAACACAAAAGAGAATTGGTGCGTGGGCACTATCATCTTTGGAAAAAGGAAGAGGGAAGAAAAAAAAATCTTCCCTTACCCTATGGGTGGCGACGACAAAGAGAGAGAGGGAGGAGAGGAATTTTTCTGAGCCTTTTCTTTTGCTCTCTTAGTTGTGTGTTTGGGGTCACCCCAAGGTTCTTATTTATAGGAAAACTAAGGCCTCAGAAAACCTTTGAATATCTTTTTAATTATCAAATAATTAATAAGCATATTATAAAATATATTTTGAATAATTAGGATATAATATCTTATTCCATAATAAGATAACACCATATCTTTATTTAAATTAATCTTTATTAATTTAAAATAATTATTCCATATCTTACCCATTTAAATTAATCATATTAATTTAAATTAAGATATTCCATATATATATTTTAAATAAAATACAAATAAAATACAAATAAGTGGTTAAATATTAACCATTGGGGCGTGTGACCCTACTCATGGGTCACACGCCCACCTTGTCATCTCCATGACAATATTGGACATTTTATTTTCTTTTTATTTCATAGAACAATTCCATTAAATAAATAAATAAAACTCCTTTTATTTATTTCCTCTTTAATTTGATTTCTTCATATTAAATATTTAAATAGACTCCTCTATTTAAATCCCCAATAATTTTGGACAACTGCAAAATCAATTTAATTAAATAGACTCTTCTATTTAATCTCACCATTAATTAAATAACTAAATAGACTCTTCTATTTATATTTACTTTAATTAATTTGACAACTTCAAATCAAATACTTGAAATCATTTTTCCAAAGAAATTAATCATTATTAATTTATATTCTCAATTACATGCGTTAGCTCGAAAGACTTAATGGACCTATAGGACTAAGCTCCAATGATCTAGAATTACATTAATTGAACGCCTTCAATCAATTAATTCTTATTCATTAACTCCTAGATAACTCTACTAAATATATAGAGTTGCACTCTTAATACTATAGACATAGTTATGTCCATGGGCTAATATCATTAACTACACTTTGATCCTTTAAAGTTAGTTTGTATCCATGGCTAGGTAATTTTACCGTATTAACCTCCATGATACATCTTGTTCCTTAAGCCCAACTGATTTTCCAATGAACAGCCTTACATAATATCCATGATGCGTTTTTACCTTTTCCTTGATTAGAGGAATATAGGGCCCCGCTGTTCAAGCATCGAATCAGTCTATAAGGGAACTACTTATCTCTTTTCTTTTATAGAAAAAGTGAATTTCATTCTTTTGTAATTACGTTCTCAGCTATAAGCAAGATGCAATCCCCAAAGTGGGAGGCATATTGAGCGAACTATATCGAGTCAATCTCACCAATGCAAATCAAAGGCTTGTCTCTTACGAACAGGAGTTCGTAATCCACCCAGGATTAAGATCAATTGTACATGATCAACCAATTGATAAACGAAGTGTCTTTCTATAACGGCTTTCCTAGAAGACAGTAAGTTTATCTTAGCCCAGTCTACTACAATCTCTATTGCAGCAACACCCCTACTCATATATCTCTACATGAGCGATCCAGATGAGATCACTTGTGTCAATTCACAAGTGGGCATTGTTAGTGATGTTACCAGAAATAAGGTTCCCAACCTTTATTCATATACCACAGACTATTTAAGTTACACTTAAGTGAATCTTCCCGCATCATATGCTCACTTTAAGTTATCATAAGTAACTCTGGATCTTATGATGGATTACATTTATTAAACTAATAATAAATGATAATGTAAATATTACTAATTAATAATTCTTTTATTTATTTATAGTTTAATTGGATTGCATAAGATTTAGGGCAGAAACCCCAGCAACATCACTTGTATGAGGCCAAACTGTCACATGGCCCGAGAGGTAAACATGAACTCCACAATATGGAAGCATATCAGTGGAGCTTCTATAGACTAACTATCCTAACCGTTGCGACAGTATGGAGGAAGATTGTCCAAGATAGTGGTATATGGCTGTCTGGTGACCTACATAATCAAAACGAGATATTCACTTAATATAAAATGTGTTGATAAACATTAATGTATTACTTTATATTTAAACTTGTGACTTACCTACTCTGGCCGTAGAAGATCAAACATGTATCGATACTGGACCAAAACATTAGTGGGAAGACTAGTGACGCAGAAATCATCTGTCCATCTACAGAAGAAGATCAAGTTAAATGTTTGAGATGTAAAAATAAATATAAGTTATAAAACATCAATACATATCGAGCGCCCATAGGGCGACTAAATAACTCGTCATCTTTAGTGTGAGTACGTTGAAGGGTTATCGTAGAAAAAGGATCCCAAACCTGAAGTAAGATGAGTGGGCTAGCAATGTCGTGAGAATCTGAAAATGAGGCACGACATATCTCTCTATATTGTAATGCCAAACACGTTGCCAACTCAGTCGTCCAACAGCCTCAAAATCCTCTAATAATGGAAGAAACATAAGATGTACTAAAGTATTAGACTTGTTAGAAAACAGGAAACCACCAATCAACTGCAAGATGTACGCACGTACAAATCTCGCTATGGCCACATCATCTGCATCACGTGGAAAACTCTTGAATGTCAAATATAGTCACGTTAAACTCATTCTGGATCCATGTAAATGTTTGTGTGACCCCCAATAAATGATCGTATAAAGCCACCCAGTTATGACGCGGTCTGCTATTCACAGGTCTCCATTTACTGGAAGAAGGAACTGGACTGCAACGTCCTGAAGTGTGATAGTGCACTCTCCCATTGGCAAGTGGAAGGTGTGAGTCTCAGAACGTCACCTCTCTACTAGTGTGGTGATTAAGGCTCCAGTCCAAGCGTATAAAACCTTGATGAGCCACACCATGAAATCTCGCTGCTCGTAGATGAGGCTCGATGCGAGGATCTAGACGTCTACGATCTATAATAGCCTCCCTACGTGTACAGTGGAGGATGGCTCCAGACTCATCTTCTTAGGCCAGTGATGGGTTACCTATAAGTGTAAAACAGACTCATCCTGTGATCCGGGACCCATATCCTTAAAAAAAATGTTTCAAATACTATCAAGATCATAATAACAGACATAGATAACTATCAAGATTACTATAATAAAAGACATGAATAACTCAAATCCACTATGAAGTTGCTTCGTAATAAAATACATGAAAATCTATTATCAAGTTAAATTAACAATTACAAAGACTATCAAATTTAATATAACTAAGGTGGTGCAACGACTTGTCTCGAAGGACATCTTCTCCTATTATGGCCTTCTTGCTTGCAAAGGCCACATTGGTTCTTCATGTCTGGTTCTCTCTAATCCATCTCATTTCAAATTCGTGTACTTCTTAGCCTACCAGGTTCACACATTTTTGTCTTATCAGGATGAAGAATGGGAAAGTTAGGTACTGGCCACATTGCTTCATGTGGAATCGGTTGGAACTGAGTAGCATAACACTTGCTAAACTCAGGTACTAAGTACATAGGTTCCATATGTGTACAATAGTCAAGACGCCATTTAGAACACGCGACAATGACATGTGAACATGGAATGTCATACTCTTGCCACTTTCCGCACGTGCAAGTGCGATCGCTCAACTTGACGATCTGTCCTTTTGAATTAAAGTAATGGTATCCTGTTTTTACTTCAAATAGGCAGTTATCTCAATCAAATATTTCAACATCGTGACTTGATACCCTTGATTCATTATGCTCTATTTTATCAAGTATATACTTACAGTACATAGCATATATTATAAAAATATCCAACTACTCGACATATTATAGAAGATTGCCACAATGAAATAATGATTACCTTGTATACTTTTGTCCATTGTCTAGTGCACTTCTTAATACATCCCTTTGTTTGAAAAAGTAATACACACAACGATAGTATATGAGTTGAACTAGTGTGGTGATTGGTAGCGCTCGAGCCCTTTTTAGAATACCATTAATGCATTCTGCAACATTGTTGGTCATGTGTCCATACCTATACCCACCACTATGTGTCTTTATCCACTTTTGAATTGGAACATTGTTAAACCATGACAAGTAATTTTTGTTCAACAGTTTAACTTCCTCTATGTACTTCTCACATTTATGAATCTGACTCTGACTTGCAGCACGATAAACTAGATTTTTCAATTGCTTACTTTTAAACTTGTCATTGAAATTACTGACAACATGTCTCAAGCAAAATCTACAGTGTGCCTAGGATTCTGCCCAACCATTATTCAGGTCATTGACAGCGGCTATGATACCTGCATGTCGATCTAAAATCAAACATATACACTCTCTTCGTGTAACCTTGTTCCTCAAATGATACAGAAACCACCCTTATATGTCTCTACTTTTCTCACCAACAATAGCCCATGCTAGAAGAAATATGTGGCCGTTAGAGTCAATAGACGTTGTAATCAATAATTTTCTCGTATACTTACCATATGTGTGTACCATCTATTTGAATGAAAGGCCGAAAAAACTTGAATCCTTTTATGGAACCTATATGCCCAAAACATGCATTCAAAAATTTTATTGTCTCTCAAATTAGTGTTCCCAAGTCTTCACTCGACCTGAGTCCCAGAGTTTGTTTCTATGAAAATATATATCTATTTGGGCAATAACTGATAAGATTCTTCCCAATTTATGAAAACTCTCTTTATTGCTTTTTTTTCCTTTTCATATTCGTCGATAATGTACATTATATCTAAAAGTAATCTTCAAGAACACTTGCAATAATACAATTTTCATAGATGTATCTTTTTTTACCATATCACTTATTTCTATGGCAATCAATGTAGAGTTAAGTTGTGAGTAATCTTGTGTTAAATGTGAATAAACATAAGTATGTGGCTCGACATACTAAGTAATTTAAAAAAACTGGTGTCTTTTTTATAATACCATGAAGTCTCCATAAGCACCCTTCATCCCATTTCTTACACCTAATAGCTCAAATAGCAGGTGTTGACTCTGATACTTCAAATTGATTTTTTTTTATGGAGTAACGTTTCACTTTGTGTTTTAAATATTTTTTACTACGACATAAAAATCCTTTATACAACTCTTCATCATTCTCTATTATTCCAAGACAAGCAATCAGATCGTGTTTAGGGATAGGGCTCATAACAGTCATGTTTAATTATGAGAATGTAGGTGAGAAAGCTTCATATTTGGGACAATCAAAATCTATACCCTCAAATTCATCATTTGTCAAGGTACTTACACTAATGAGCTCATTTCCAGGACATATAACTTCAAACTCACCAAGGGTAACATATTTTCAGCTTTATTATTCTCGCATAATTCATTTGAGTTCACTCCAGATCCACTACAAATAACACTTGGATTTTCATGTATTGAAACTTGAGTGCTCTACTCCTAATGGCACATAAATATCTATTTTATTTAGAGGGGGTAAATCAGTAGTGAAGATGAAATTCAAATTTGCATCATAATGGATTGGGAAATAAGATAACTTAGTTGATCCATTCGATAATTGGTCTGGATTCAACCTGAAATCGCGGAAAATAGGATTAAAATCAAATTTTCGATTACAACCAAAAACCCACCCAAAAACCATTAGAAAATCGCTAATTTTGAAAACTCAAGAGTTACCTTAAATATCCAAGCGAATGTCGACAAAGCCTACCAAAAAATGAAGTTTTTTTTGTAGGAAAAAATATTACACCGGCGAGGAGCATGGTGGAGACGAGAGGGAGATTGAGAGAAAGGAGTTTAGGGTTGAATGAGGAAGAAAGGCTATTCGTTTTTTTTATTCGGCTAAAACTCATCAGTTGTACAAACGATTTTAGTTCTTGTTATATAAATCGTCTTTACAACAGACGATTTTACTCTTTTTGTTAACTAGTCGTCTGTTGTACAGACGATTTAGCGTGCCATCTCAACGTCATACCATCCAATCAAGGCCAAGTTATAAAAAACCCACAATATTTTTGAAAATAGTTATGTCAATATTTTTAAATGGGCTAATATTCCCAACTAAATTCTCATTTTCAAACCACAAAAGATATTAATGTATTTGACAAAAACCACATGGTATCATTTATATTTTACCCTTAAATTTATTACAAGCTAAAATAAATATGAATATTATTAGAAATTATAATAGCTTCATTTAGGGATCGACCTTGGGCTTGGGGCCAGTTTGAAAACGCTTGCATTATGATAAAGGCGCGAAAAAATCGTGTGAAGCACTCTTTGAAAAAGTTTTGTCGCTTTTAAAAACGATGACGTTTATCTCTTGAATTCTTTTCAACGTTTTAATTTCTAAAGAATCCTTCAACTCAGCTTCTCATGGACTCTTCCTATTTCTCCTTGAATAATAGCCTACCATGCGTATAATAATGGGCAAAATAACCCTTATACCTCTTAAACAGACGAAAATACCCTCATTCAACATTCTACCATTTTTTCTAATATTTTTTAATAAACAACCCACTTGAAGTAAATAGATTAGCATTTAAAAATTTAAATTATTTCTTATATTTTTTTTTATAAAATTGAATATGTGCATACATGGTTTGTTTATTTTTTTTTTTAAAATATACTACTGAGACTCAAATATATAAAAATAGTGTAATTATTTAAATTTAAAATTAGACACATTTATAACTCTCAGAATAAATTAAAAATTCATATATTTTTTTTTTACTTTTAAAGATAAGTATAGTTATTGATTATCTTAATTGCTTAAGTTTAATCAATGACGGGTCTATATGGAGTGTTAATTAAAAAGTCGTCTTCTTCATTAAGGGAATCCATTTCCATAACTTGCTAGTAGATACAATCAAGCATATGATCAGACTTGGATATACATTTATCATCCGTGCCCTTGAGATAATTTCTAAGTGCTCTCATTGTACCAAATTTTTCTTACACTTTATTTTAATAATATCTTATCAAGTGTATTTTTACCAATAATAATATAAAAAAAAACAATTTGATCCACTAGTTATTATCGCTTTTATATGACTATATATTAAGAAAAGAGTATCTAGTAGTGAATTTTTTTATCATGCACCTATTAAAATCATTAGGATTGCGAGTTTGTTTCATGAGTTTTTACCATGCGTAGGACACTACAACACATCAATTGTATTTATTTAAACCCAAGAGTCTACTACAGCATGATATTTTTTCAACTTATCTTAATAAGAGTTTCTACCAGGAAGAACTCATTCACCAACATAAACTACATAAACTCAAATTTTTCAAAAGGAAATTTCATTAGGTAACAGAATTTTATGCAATATTTATAAATTTAGCATTTTTTAAAAATATTTATAAACATAGCAGTTTTTAAAAAATACTCATTCATGTGAATCAGATAAATCAGTGATAACTTATAAGATAATTAGTGATAACTATTAGGTAATCAGTGATTCATGCACAAAATATCAGGATACCTGTAATATCAGTGATTATCTGTGTGAAAATCAGTGATTACTTATGAGGAAATCACTAATTGCTCATGCAAAACTAGTGGTAATTTTGTAATATTTTAGGTGCGAATTTGAATTTTTTACCATTTTTACAAATAATTTTTTTTACTGCTATTTTTATAAATATTGGACCTTATTTTACTATTTTTGCAAGAGCCCCTTTTTCAAACACATATTCCTCCAAATAGAGAACCAAGTATTCCATTTTTCATCCTTTTTTTTTTAAATAAAAGTTAATCAAAAAGTGAAAGTTAAAATATATATATATATATATATATATATATATATATATATGTATATATATATATATATATATGTTTTTTTTATAGTCAAGACTTAAAAGGACAATTAAGTCTTATCACTACAATTGAGGGATATATTTCCCGTTTTTATGCAACTATGAAAACGTCAGTTATAAAAGCACCCCACTCTCTCTCTCTCTGTTCTGTCCCTCAGCAAAATGGCGAGCAAGTTCAAAGTAGAAGAACTTCGATCACAGCTTGCTCAACGTGGTCTCGATACTTCTGGAACCAAACCCTCTCTGGTTTTCAATCTCAATCCTCTCTCTCTCTTTTTCGCATTCTTCTCCTTCTCCTGTTCATTGCGATCTTCTTTTTCCTTTTTTCAGGTTCGTCGTCTTGAATCGGCCATTCGCGAGGAGGAAAAATCATTGAAAGTTGTAGATGAAGTTGATTCCGCTTCTGCTTCTGGTAAAAACAAGAGGCGGAGAGATTCGGAAGATACTGGAGATACCGGCGGAGAAGACTTAGTCAAAGCTACTGAGAAGTTTCGAGAAATGAATGTGCAGCAATTGCGAGAAGAAGCTGTTCGTCGTGGTATTGATTCTACTGGTTTGAAGAAGAAATTGCTGAAGAGGCTTTGTGATGATTTTGAGAAAGAAGAAGAAGAAGAAGAGGAAGCCAAAGACGTAGTTGACGGTATCGATTTTGATTTCTATCTGTTTGTTTGTTAGTGTTTTAGCTTAGTTAGTAGAAGCATGCATTTCTGTTAAAAGCATATGTTAGAGAACATAAAAGAAACTTATAGTTAGAAGCTAGCTTGTTTCTGGTAAATCGAATATAACCTCGTGTTTGTAACTTGAGCTTGGAAGAAGATGTAAAATGTAAATTATCATAACATAATATAACATGGAAATTGTGAATTCTGTGTTTGAGTTGTAAATGCACCAGGAGCAGGAAATGACAATGGTGATGCCTAAAAGAGAGGAGAGTTCGAATTTGAAAAGATGTTTGTAGTATATCCACTGGCTTTGATCAATATTTTAATTCACATCCTACATTTTTTATAAGGGAAATTTTAGTCGGTAGCACTTTTTAAAAAGTATATGTAAAGATAGTAGATTTTTTAACGTGTCAATAAGTGATTGATGGTGATTCATGCGATTATTGTCGATCATAGGAAATCACTGATTGACACGCTAAAAAATCTGGTATAATTGTAAATACTTTCTAAATAATGTTATATTTGTGAAAGTCCATTTGGGGGGTAAGTTGTTTGTCCTGCTTTGTTTGCAGCAAGTGAGGAAGGAAATGTCAGCAAAACGGAGAAGATTGTTACAGCAACCAAAAAGGGTGCAGCAGTGCTGGATCAATGGCTTCCAGATCACATAAAGACACAGTATCATGTTTTGCAAGTGGTAAGTCCCAATAGTTTTGAGTACAATCTATGGTTCCAGTTGGTTGTGGTGAGCTGATGTTATTACAGATATCATACCAGTTGACGTTTTGTTCTGTTTTCTAAGCATTAACAGCATAATTGATTTACAGGGTGATGAAATCTTTGATGCCATGTTGAATCAGACAAATGTTGGACACAACAATAACAAGTTTTATGTGATCCAAGCTCTTGGTGAACAACTTCTCTCCCTTCTTTGAACATTAGACACTGAGTCCTTTTTTGAAGTATGACTTTACATGTGGTGCATCTGAGAATTACATTGATTTTTTCCCATGTTTTTGTTTGATTAGATAATAATTATGAAGCCTAGACACTTTGGGTTGTTTATGTATGTTATTTACACATTCTGGCACCAACCAACATGCTCCTGATACTTTTTAACAGATGTTGAGCAAAAAATTAGTGTGTTAGAATTTTCAATTTCAAATTGGCCATGCTGGAATACATGATTGAACAGCTAATAATAGCAATGAATGATAATGGTGTTTAATAAAAATAGGCAATATTTAACTTTAAATTATGTTTCAATTTTCCAAATCTAAAAGAAAATTGAAATTGGAATGAAAATTTTAAATATATAACTTTTTTAAATAGATATATATATATTTGTTTTTGTATTTTACATGTTCATTTCATAATTTTTTAAATGATTGAGTCATCATAGCTAGGTTATGACATGGTTGTATCTGAGTCCTTGCCTTTTAGGATAATATTATGAAAACTATGTGCTCTTCTGGTTTGCTTCTACCGACTATTCCATTTATACAAAACCTGTTTCTCCTATGAGACAATGGATAGTTAAGGCAATGAGCGAACCAATTGTCAGCACAAGTCGAACAAATGGAAGTTTTCTACTAAGGTGTAATTGTGGATTTTCTGTTATATAGACGGTTCATCTTTTTTCCTAATGGGAGTATAAATAAGGCTTTAAGTTTATCTTTTAAAATTATGGAACTTTACCTCTCTCTCTCTCTCTTTAAGATGTGACACGTTCAATGGAGCATTGTATTTAGTCTTGCAATTTTATCATTTAATATTTGATAGTTTGAATGCTGAAGTTTTTCCTTTATGATCTGCAGAATGTGATGATAGTAGTACTTACATGGTTTACAATAGGTGGGGAAGAGTAGGTGTGAAGGGTCAAGACAAGATACAAGGACCTTACACATCACGAGATAAAGCCATACAGGAATTTGAACTGAAATTCTTTGCTAAAACCAGGAACCAGTGGTGCAGCAGAAAAGAGTTTATTTATTACCCAAAAAGTTATACCTGGTTGGAGATGGACTACAGTGAAAACGAAAAAGAAGTATCTGTGAGTTGTCCCAATTCCAAATGTTTTTTTTCATATACAATCATATATGATATGACGTAGTAATATAGTATGTATAAACATAACTAGACATCCTGCGCAGCTTCCAAGAACTGAAACTATCTTACTAAATTAAGTGGGAACATCGGAGTTAGTATAGATGAAGATGAGATTGTGAAAAAGAAGAAAAATATTTTGCAATAAGACATCTTCTATTTTTTTTTATTTATATATTATAGGACCTGGCATCTTAATCATGGAACAGAGAGGGTGGTCCCTTCTCTCCAAGGTTTTCTGTTTTAACTTTCTGTACAAATATATAATAACATTGTTTGATTCATTATTACTTAAGCATCTATAGAGTCAATATTTAAAAATACTTTATACATGAAGGGTAAAAAGCTGATTCAGTATACAATTTATTATTATGGGGTCAAATGGATCCTATGACTTATTTCTATTTATGGCTTATTTTGTTCTACTCTTTACCCTTCCCCCTTACCAATAGTAGGAGTGTCAACTGAATTGAACAAGAATGGGAAATGAAGACAAATTATCCTCGTCCCTGCATAAGTGGTGGCTGAAATTTTTTTCGAGGAAAAGATTCTCCACATGACGAAAATATAAGTTTTAGGCTAAAAACTAACCAATTAAATCAAATATTTTATGTATTGTAATGTAATATATAAACTCTTACATAGAAAAAATATATAGAATACGATATTTATTAAAACAAGATATAAATGCAATATTAATTATTTCCTTTTATACTTTTAGGAACAAAAGTTGGTTGGTGTCAAGGGTAGAGAATGTATTGTCCTCTAAATTAACATAGACAAAAAAATACCATTGTCTCATTCCCATTGCAATGGAGATTCCACATCACATGAAGGGGCCATTCACTGCTTGAAATATTGACATATCTATTCAAAAGGAAAATAGCTAATAATATGCTTATGTCTTGTTTATTGACTTTAGGTCAAAGTCAGAGAGAAGCGTGACTCTAATTTAGACATCCAACCTCGTGAAACACAGCTTGAGCCACTCATCGCGAAGTTCATCTCTCTCATTTGCAACATCAGCATGATGAAGCAACAGATGATGGAAATAGGTTTGTTGGCTTTTTATGTACTTCTAATTTATTTTCCCTCTAGATGAAAGGTTAAGACCACGATAAATATCAATGCTTTACTAATTGATTCATTTTTTGAATTCTTTTGATAAAGTTGATTTCTATACTAACTGCCTGAAGGGAGGTAAATTAAAAAAAAAAAAAAAAAAAGTAGAGAAAAGACATGAGACTTACTTTGCATTTATTCTAGGGTACAATGCTGATAAGTTGCCACTTGGAAAGCTGAGCAAATCTACAATTTTAAAGGCAAGTTCTTTATCTGTTGAAATTTCTTGTTTGCTTTCAGATATACTGGGCGTTTTCCTGTATTTGTTATCTGGAAACCTATGTCAAGGTTGCTTGCACTGACATGTTTGTTCTCATGAATTCCTGTTAAAACTTACTAGCTCTAATTATGTTAAGTTTAAGGAACTTTTAACAAACTAACTTTTCATACAAAGTAAAGTTACTTTTACTATCAAAAGTGAAAGATTTTATAAAGCAATGTCCTTTGTAAAAGATTGTACATGTAGCAATCATAACAATGCATGCTTGGGAAATATTTCATCTTCTCTTCTGTATGAAATGACTGTATAATGTTCAGGAAAACGATATTATAACAAAGCTGTGTCCCCATGTTGATGGATTAACTACCTTGTAACTTCTTGGAATTTCAGCTTTTCTCTCCTCTATTTTCTGTAATCTTACAATACTTACAACCCTCTGAGTGTGTAACAAAGTTTTGTTTTGATTTTGGAGATCTTATCTGCAGATGTTGTCTACTACATAAGATAGAACATATAGAATTTTCAAAATGTGATGGTACTTATTCTTGTGCATGAAAAGCAATAGGCTTTTCTTTTACTTGGATTGTAGGAAGGTTCTTCAATGTCTGAGATATATTCCAAGCATTAAAATACCATGTGAGACTGAAAACTGTATTCCTACTTTATCATCCTTATCGTGGACTCTGGTGCATTTTTTGCTCATTGGTTTTTCCAATTCTTAAATATGCTTTTGTGGCACAACACAACAAGATGTTGTAGGTTTCATAGTACTTGTCCGGAAAGTATTATAATCTTCTCAAGAACTTGGACTTTTTTTCTATCATGTGGTTTCTTTAGTTTTATATGCTTTATGCAAAAAAATTCTATCACGGATGGGTGATCACTAACTTTGTTTTTTTTTTTTTTCTTTCTGAAAGTAGAAGTTTATTGTGTCTCTGTTTATCTCTCATTCTCCATTTACATTCAGTTTTTTAAAAATTTATTTTAGGGTTATGAAGTCTTGAAAAGGATTGCCGATGTGATTGGTCAATCAAACAGGAGTTTACTTGAGCAACTAAGTGGGTATGTGTTTACCTGATGGACTATGGTTATGCCATCTTTGACTATTCAATATGCTTGAATTTGAAAGAGCAATGTTCCTTTTAATTACGTACCGTGATTGTTGCTATCAGTTTAGTATTTAAAGGTGTTGCAAATGTTTTCTGGCAGGGAGTTTTATACTGTCATTCCACATGACTTTGGGTTTAAGAAGATGAGTGAGTCTTCTTTCTCTCTCTCAACCATATATTATCTTTAATCTGATCTAACAACAATACCAGTCTAAAAAGTTAATGCTGGCAGGGGAATTTGTAATTGACACCCCTCAAAAATTGAAAAGCAAGTTAGAAATGGTATGGTAACGTTGTTTTCTCTTCTTAATTGAAAGCGCTCATTTCTGTCGTTATTATCAACTTTCCACTATTTACATCTTCCCAAAATGATTAAAATTAAATTAAAAAAAATGAAAAACTAATTTAAAAGAAAACATTAGCTTGAGATTGAATTGTAAAAGTAGTTTCATGTTTTGTCATGGTACAAAATCTTACGTTGATTTCTACCTAGTTGATACATGGTTCTGAATGTCTAATTTTGTTACTCATTTGATTTGAAGGTTGAGGCATTGAGTGAAATTGAGCTTGCCACAAAATTGTTGGAGGAAGTTAATACAATGCAGGTATAATTGCTGGATACTTATTCTCTTCCAGCATAACAAGGTGTTAAAACTTAAAAGTTATGTAGATTTTAGACTATGTTTGGATTGTAGCTTCTATTCTGGCATACTCAGTACTACTCCCGCCTTAGTTAATTATTAAAATCAATTGAACTACAGGGATAACCATGACAAGGCTCCTTTCCTGTGTTTGCTTTTCAAATCAAAATAATGTCTTTAAAATCCCTTTGTTTTTTTTATGGAGCTCATATTATTGGTTCTCAATTCTTCTCGTCACTTGAGTGGTGAGGAATTGGTTATGATTTGAGACATTTGAAATATTTTATACTATTATTTTAAAGATGCATATTAGATGTAACAATTTTTTGTTTCTGTGAAAAAAAATGATAGTTTGAGTATTCTTGATTCTTGTGTTTTTAAAATTACGAACTTCCTGCATTTTATATACATCCTGATTATCCATGTTTTTGTTGAAATAAAACAACTGTCTGTATATATTAAATCTTTGAGTCTTTAAGTTTACACACACACACACACACACACACACACATATATATATTAAAATAAAACATTGTCATTTATAAAAAAAAATTATGAAACATCTTTTTTATATTTCACTTCTTTGTAGACAATTTTCATGACTTCATGAAAACTACCTTGCCTGTTTGTATTGATTTGTTAAGCTTACTGATCTGATTCTGTCACTATTACAGGAAGACCCCTTGTATTCTCATTACCAACGCCTTAATTGTGAACTGTCACCAGTTGAAGTTGACTCTGAGGAATTCTCCATGGTAAGGATTGTATTTTTTTTATTACTTGTTTAGTCTTTTGGTGAAACAGTGTGAAATTTGGTTGGATATTCAGAAGCACTCCTTTTGAATTATTCTCTATTTATTCTGTTCAGAAATCAAGCCTTGTTTGTTTTCTTTTTTTTCTTTGCTTTTCTGTTTCAGGTTTCGAAGTATGCGCAGAATACGCATGCAAAAACACATTCAAATTATACTGTTGAAATTGTTCAATTATTTAGGGTTTCGAGAAAGGGAGAAGATGAGCGTTTCAAAAAGGTACATGACATTATCTACTTGTAGTATCATTGTCAGTATATATATTCCATGTTTTAGTCAGGGACTTAATCCTATTTAATTATTACCTTTGATATTGTAAATAGTTTTCTAATACGAAGAACAGAAAGCTGTTATGGCATGGTTCTCGGCTTACAAATTGGACTGGCATTTTATCCCAAGGTCTTTTGTGATGCTCCTGCATATGTACTTCTTTTGTATTTTCTGCTTGATTGTGGGTTTTCAGTCATAACCAGAGAATAATTAAATGCAATTTTTAATGCCTGCCAGGTTTGCGCATAGCTCCACCTGAAGCGCCTGTAACAGGCTATATGTTTGGGAAGGGGGTTTACTTCGCTGATATGTTCTCAAAAAGTGCAAATTATTGTTATTCAACTCACACTTCTTCAACGGGCGTGCTTCTTTTATGTGAGGTTGTTCTTTTCTTCTCTTCGCTCCCCTCCCGGTCTAGGAATTTGAATGCCAGATAGTTCAATCGATGTGACCGTGTGTGTAACAGAGCTTTAGGACTTTTCTCTGTCTGACTATTTTTTAGGTTAATGATAGGTCCAAAGAGATCAACTCATGCGCCATTTATTTGAAATGTTGTTTGTGAACTTCCGATTTAGTACCCATAATTTTATGAACTCCACGTGTAACAATGGTGTTGATTTAATTATCATTTATATTTTATAAAGAAGATCATGTTTTCCTTTCTCTATTATGAGTGAATTGAATTCATTTATAAACGTCTAGCTGTGAAATCTCTAGGTTGCGCTTGGGGACATGGCTGAACTTCTAAATGCAAATTACGATGCTGACAAATTGCCCGAGGGAAAACTGAGGTTTGTTGCTTTGGCTTTCATGCTTATTAGGTGTGTTGTGATTGAGTTGAGTTCATATTTCCAGGTCATAATAATATTAACTTTTAACTTCTTTTATGCTAATTAATTATTGAGGAGATCATCGACAACCATTCCCTTGAACAGATCTCCTAAAAATTGAAAGTCTATACAGCCGATATAATTTTACTCTTGCAGATAAAAATCACTACAAAATATACTCCTGATATATGCTCTCATTGATTTTAGAAATTTCTCTCCCTTCACGTTATCTCGTTTCTGTTTAACATATTTTTACATGAATGGTCTTAGAGAGGGCAAGATTCATGGTTACATTGCTTGATTGAAAAGTTGATATTATTCAATGCCTCATATTACAGCACAAAAGGAGTTGGACAAACAGAACCAGACCTCTCCGAAGCTATGGTGCTTGATGATGGTGTAGTTGTTCCGTTAGGCAAACCAAAAGAGATTCGGCGTTCTAAGGTACGGTTTCGATTAAACCATACATCAGTTTTCCCATATTTCATATCAAAATCCATTTATTTATCATTACGTTATTGAATATCAGCAAATTTTTCGGTCTGAAAAATCGTCTTCACTCTTCTTACAGGGTTCCTTATTATATAATGAGTATATAGTGTACAATGTGGATCAAATTAAGATGCGATATGTCGTTCAAGTGAATTTCAATTTTAAGTGATGATTGGAAGCATACATTCAACCATCCATTTTGATTTCACAGTGTCCCACTTCTAGCTAAGTGTTATTTTATTATTACTCTTTGATATTAGTGATTAGGGGAGGAAAAATAATTATAATATTTGTAATCTTGTACAATACAAAAAAAAAAAAATCATCTTTGTTTCCTCTTTGTAAAATTTATTACAGTTTAGGAAATTAAAAAATGTAAAGGGTAAAAAGGGTCGTCGATTGCATGTAATCATCAAGATGCCCTAGGTGGGGGTGTGTTTCTTTACCTTGAAAAGAAAATTTAAATTTTGTATTTATGTTATTACTCAGAAGCTTAAACAATAGATGCAAATATGTTGTAAGTAAGAGAAACCACTGTCTATAAACGGTGACTCGAAAGAAGTCACCCCGTATTTATGAGATTGAGGTTTTAAACTCGAGATAATTTCTACTATTTTTATTGTATTAAAGATCTTTCTATACTTTCATTAATAAGACGTAAGATGTATTTATTATTAAGAACATGAAAATTATTGGATTCACTATTTTCACATAATTATTAGTTGAGTACCTATAACTAGAATATTAAAAATAATCCTTTAAAACCCCTCTTTGAATAAGGATCATTTTCTTTAATGCCTTATCTTTTTAAGCCTAGGGTTATACCCCTAGAGATAATTCCATTATTGAAATGTTGACATAAATTAAAGGATGTTGATATTGTTATGGTCATTTGCTAAATGCATCAACTTTTTTGTGCAACAATTATTAACTTTCTTTCTTATCTATATAAACATAGGTAATAACTAAAATTAAAGCTCTTAATTTTTTATTTTGTGCTTTAGAATTTCTTGCTTTTCAACTTTCCAATTTTCAAGTCTTAAATTCCCTCAATTGCAACAATTTTTTTGTCATGCAATTACAATAAACTAATAAATCATAATTTCATTCCCTAAGCTTTGGTGAAAAAAGTGAGCTCTATGAAATCTTTATTTCTTTCAACAGAGCAGAGAGAGAGCTATGATGTAAGAAATGGGGGCAAACAAGCAAAGTAACCCATTTATCTTGTTCCCTATCTAGATTGCACCAAAATCTGAATAATGTTGGAAAATCAGGGGAAAAAGATATATAACCAGTTTCCAAATTCAATGCCAAGACCCAAGATTTTCAAACCAATAGTACAATTTTTTATTTTTATTTTTGTTCTGTAGCTGTTCTTTATTTGCTTCTAAAAAGTCAAGCACATCCTTAAAAGTATGGTTGGCCAAAAAAAAAAAAACAAACACATTATTGTTTTTTTGTTGCAAGAAAAAGCATTTACTACTTCTATTAACTAGACCATGTTTCAAATGCAAAATATACACGCTAGTATTTAAAAGTCTTGTTCTAGATTTTCAGGATGAGGTCATTCAGAATCTATGCTCTTTTCACTCACAAGATATATAAATTTTGATAGATTATAGAAAGAAGTAAATGACACCATTTTCCAATTTTCATCATCAATTTTAGATCATGCGTGCTTTGTTTGTCTTTGTGTATGACTATGATGTTCCCCTCATGAAATGTCCCATAATGTTTTTTTAGTTCATTAGTGAAGATAATCCTAGTTTGAGGTTGAATCAATTTTTAACTTCAATTGCTAAATGTTTGAGATTTTGTGATTTGGGGTTGCATTTTGAGATATGTAATTGTTGATATTGAGAATTGTATGAAGATAATCAAAGATTTATCAACTCGCAGTCGGGTGATGATTTTAATTTTTGTTCTCTTTTTATTTTCTATTTTGAAAAATGGTTCTTCAAAATCTTGGTGAAATTTGAAATTTAGTTGATGGTTTATGAATATGATGAATTATATATATGATCTATACCAACAAGTTTGTTGAAAAAAACAGAAATAATGAAATTATCTAGTATAGGGGGGGAAAACTTAATGGTCTACTAGTAGCATGATTACTTAAAGCAAAATAAAAGTTGTCACATGTTCATTCATTAGCTTATATTATTATTTAAAAGAAATAAAAAATATGGCTGCACACAAGAATTTTTACCCAAGACCAATTGATTAAAAAAAAACACCCAAACATACTTATAAGCCAATAAAAGAATACCACATGGGTAAAAAATTATAATTACAATTCCATTTTTTTCCTTTTCTCTTTCTATTTTACAATGAGAAAATGCCACATTGATTTTGTTAATCAAAAGTTAACCTTTTTTTTTAATACTACATCAAATAAGGGGAGTGAGTATTTGAACCTACGACCACATGAGATAGAATACTGATGTATAACCACTTGAACTACATTCAAATTGAAAACTAACTATTTTTTCACACAAGGAATTCTATTAGAATTGACATAAGTTCAACATGAAACTAACAATTAGTCGATAATAAACTCACTAAAAAAAAAACGTCTATAAAATTCAGTATCTTAGACTAAAGTGTAGCCTAAAATTACACAACACTCAATCTCAAATTCAACTTAGAAAAAATTATGTTATGAAGAAGTAAGAAATTGAGGTACTAAAACCACTAAATTTCATACCAAAAACAAGAAGAAAAACCAAGGAAAAAGGGATTGGGGACAGCTTTATGAAATGCCATAAAGTATTTTGAAGTAAAAAAAAAAAGTAAGAGAGAGAGAGACCTGCCTATGGCATTCATTCACCACCTATGTAACCCCATTCCATGGTCATGGTGGTGCCTTTATCACTCTCTCATAATTCACAAAAACTTATACCATACTCAAAAACTTGAACTCCAACACGCAAAGCCCTAAAAACAGTACCATTTCTAAAAGATTATTATTCTCATTGATTCACCATTGAAAATTCTCTCAGTTATTATTCTTCAATTTTTTTAAAAAAAAATTGAGATTTTTACTCGTCTCCTTCTTTGCTTCAAGCTTTCAAGACCAACTTTTTTCAAAGTGTACTTTATGGTACTGATATTTGGACTTCAAGTAAGATAATTGAGCTGATTTTGTAGAGGGGGAAATTTAAGATTTTTTTTTAATACATGAAACAATCGATTGAGTTATCTAGGTCCGTCCCGTTTGGTAACCTTCAAAATTTGTATTTCTTATTTCTCATTTCTATTTCTCGTTTCTCATTTATGTTTTTTTAATAGAAAGAGAAACACGTTTGGTAACTCTTTCTTATTTCATGTTTATGGGAAGGAAAAAAATAAAAACATGTTTGATAACTGTTTCTTATTCTGTTTCTCATTTAAAATTTTTTTCCTGAAAATGAATTTTTTTGAAATATTATATCAATTTCATTTTTGGATATGTGTATTATATTTTTAAGTCAGAATGGGACAAAGTAACGATTTATTAATATATTAAAAAATTGAAAACAAGAAAAAGAAACAACTAGAATTTGTTGTTTCTAAAATATCTACACAATTTTGGGAAGAGTTCTAAAAAAAAGAGAAACAAGAAATAAGAAGAGTTACCAAACAATTCTATTTCTTAAAAACTGAGAAAGGGAAACAAGAAACAGAAAAAAAGAAAGGTCACCAAACAGCCCCTAATTGCTGACAAATTTAAGAGGGTGGCAGTTTTAAAGGCTAAAAAAGAGATAAATAAGCCGATGTTTGATAGGAGAAGTTGTTAAAGTCCGAATTTGTGTAACTGAGATTATGAAGTTCGGATTTATATAGTTTATGTTTAGATGTGTTAAAGTATAGGTTTTAGAAGATTGTATTTATGTAACCTACATTTTATAAGTGGGTTAAGATTTTTTAATTAAAAAAAATAGAATAATCAAGAGAGTTCTATCCAATAGCTGCAAATGGAAGAGGATGGCAGTTTTTGAAGGCTAAAAAAAAGGGAGAGAAAAAGAAGCTAAATACATAATGGGTGGGTCCTGAAAATCATGACCAGAGATCAGAAATCAAAGTTGATGATGATGATGATCCAAAGGCTGGTATTGGATTTCAGACAGTACGTGTCATACAATCCTTTTTTTATAAGACTATTTTAATAGGTTTGGTTGGGGAAATGGAGAGAAGTCTCTGTTACTGATATATGAGAAAGTAAAACTCGAGTTTGTGATGTCTGAAAAATTAATGTATGTGTTTAGATTGTATGATAATGAGAATAAATAGTGAAAATGATGCGAGTGTATAAAAAAAAGATGTTAATTCTAACCATAAACATGAGAAAGTAATGTATATATCTATGTGAAAGTAAATGAGAAACAAACATAGATAAATGTGGTGTGTAAACCCGTCTCATTTTACTTTTCCATTCAACTTTCCCCCAAACAAACGCCCCCTAAAGAAACAACTTTGGTTGGTGACTTTTTTTTTTCAAGGAACAAGTCTTCTGTTTGGGTCTTATTTCGTGGCGGAGTTGTAACAATTATATTTTCGAATTTTCAATTTGAACAATTGACCCCCAAAATTTTAAAAAGTGTCAAAATTATACACTTAAAAAATTAATTTGACAAATTACCCTCTCCCCCAAAGTTATTAAAATAGACCCTCGAAAAGACATCCCCAATATAGAAAAGGTAGGAAGGAGTAAGATCGGAGCAGAAATCTCCGTCTTGACCATGACAAGAATTTTGGAGCCTAGGTCAAAAACGGGGTTGATGCAAAATGGGACCCTCGGAAACTCAATCCCTTAATTATTAGTAATTTAATAATTTAAATGAGATGATTCATCAAACTAAAATTTAGTGACGTAACTATTACAACTCTTATAACCCTATGGTGATTTATACAATTTTCCCTATTCTTTTTATATCAATTTGAATTTTCAATTTTTTTTCCCCTGCCTGCATTATACAAACAGAAATATGAGGGTGAGGTGGCATAGCATGGCATGGCAAAAAGCAAAGATCTCTCTCTCTCTCTTTACACTTATAAATACCAAAAGACTTTCTTTCTTTCTTCACCAAAACTAAAGAGAAACAACATTCATTCCCTCACTCACAGATTTCACATTTTATCTCTTAGAAATATCAATGGTGAGAAAGCTCTTGTTGGAGAAGCAGGGCACGTGCAACTCACATGGAATCTTTGTTTTTGAAATGTGAAAGAAAAGGATTAAACCCTTCTAATTTGCACGTGCTCCCCTTCTCCAACATGGGTTTCTCACCTTTTCCAATGCCTTTCCCTTTCTCTTTGCCTTTGTAATTGTAGGTAATTCTAATTCTAACTCAATTCTCATCTTTAATTTCTTCTTACTCTTCCCCTTGCTTTAAGTAGTTTAAACAATTCAATTGTTTTTCGTTTTTTAACATATCACGTTAAATTAGAGAAAGGTGAGTTCGAACGTTCAGTTTTATGGGAATAACAGTTCAACTCAAAACTTTTCTTTTTGAGTTTTTTTCCCTTTAATTAATGGTTTAAATTTGCAAAGCAATATTGAATTAAAGTGAGGGAAAAAGAAGCATGGTTTTCGTTTTTTTGGAAATTCTTTAGCCTGTTTAATAATAATTTTTAAGAGTTGTTATCTTATGGCGGTCATTATTTTGCCTTTGTTTTTTAAAAATTAATTTTAATAATTGTTTTATACTAACTTATAAAGATTGTTGTTCACAAATCTATAACTTTGAAAAGAAAAATAATTCAACTGCTTTCTAATAATAGGCTCGTTGTGAACATAATTTAAGAAAAATGAGGTTGGTTCAAAAATATAATAATACAAACATATTTAATTCAACTTTTATTTTATTTTTAAATAAGTTCACCTTTTTTTTTTTTTGCCCAAGAATCAAACTATTTTTTTATCACTGATGTAAATTATCTTTTAAATTTTGATTATTTTAACAATTTAATAGTTTAACCGATTATTTTCTTAAGGATTGAAATAATTATTATTGTCACCAATTCTTAACTGTTAGGAATATCTCTCTTTTTTTTTTTAGTCTTTATCATTTTATCCTACATATTATTAGTATTATAAATATATCCTTTATAATTCCTTTAAAGGTTGATGGAGAGAATAACTTTTTTATGTTTCCACTAATATATCCGAGAGTCATTGAGATAAATTAAGGTTTTGAGTTATTATTTAGGGCGTTTTTAAAATTGAATTTTAAGAATTGATATTTTAAAAATAGTAAAAAGTTTTGAAATTTTAAAAAAAATGACTATTTTGATATAGTGAAATAAAGGTGGAATAAATGATTTGTATTGATGAATTTGATTAGTTACAATCTCTAATAAATGTTCTTCTGATGGTTTCTCAAATGCATAAACTTTGGCTCGAAGGTCAATCGACGTATTCTTGGATCAAAGAATTGACTAGTTGAAATCTTCTAACTTGAACACTAAAATTCTCCGGACTTGTGGGATCTTGACCTTCAAAGAATTTGTTTTCGAATAATCCTTCAAGTTATCTTAGATCTTTATAGTTTTCGAGTTTCCTTCGATCTTCAGAGTGAATTCTTTAGAGTCTTCAATATTTGAATTCTTCAAATTGTCTTGGATATTCTTTCTCTTCAAATCGTCTTGGATATTCAGAGTCTTTAAAATTATCTTAGATCATCAGAGACTTCAAGATTGTTTTGGGTCTTCCTTCTCTCCAAAAGTTGTCATTGAATTATAAATAGCCTACTCTATTTATAGAGTTTTTCAATGATCCTTTGGTGGGTAGAGTTTAATTTGAGGCATGAGTGCTACATATCACAATTTGGGTGGTCAAGCTTACATCATGAGATGATCATGGAAAAAGACACGTGGTGTCATCTTATTAGCCGATTTTATGTCTTTTATTTTAAAATAGAGACGCTTGTTAAATTATGATTGGTCTCTATTTCATGAAGTGTAATTTGATATAATTATGTGGCAAATTGTAATTAGTTGAATTTTCTCCTTCTACAATGACATTTCTTAGACTGAGAATTGTCTAATCTCATACCGAAATTGGTAGAATTTTAGTCTAAGAAATGTCATTTCTTAAATATTTTAAAAAATTTGTTATTTTTGAAATTATACATTAAAAAAAGTATCATCTATTGGAATTTTCCTATTATTTATAATTTTAAGATAATTTAGTAAAAACGTATCTAATTTAAATGAGACGTATTTCAATTAAACAAAAAGATAATTATAAAATTCAAGGCATTCAGGGATAAAAAGGATAATGAAATTGTTTTCTAAAAATAGTTGTATAAGGTAATAAAAAAAAGGTTCTTTTTAAAAAAATAGGTAATAAAAAAAAGGTTTTTTTTTTAAAATATCATTATGAATTGATATTTTTAATAACAATTAAGAATAGCTTTTTTTCCACTTTGACGGCAGACATGGAACCAACCCACACGTCTGTAAAAATATATATAAATTTTTTAAAATTTCAAAATATTTATTTATTTTTTAAAATTTCAAAACAAAACGTGTCTTATAGTGAAAAAAAATTAACATTTTTTATCCAATATATATATATATATGCAAACAATAAAGAAATATTATCAAATCTACCTCAAATTTAAGGTGTGTTATCAAAATACCCCTTCCATGATACTTTCAATTTTATCCTCTAATTAACTATGAGTATCCTATTAACTTTAATTTTATTAGTCTTCACGTGTAAAATTAGGGGCAGTATTGAAAACTTCTACTTATATAGGGTTATTTTGAAAATTAGTTTTCCATGAAGTATTTATGAAAATTTCCTAAAAATAAAACCAACCATTGTCATGAAATTAACGGTCCGGCCGGGGCCCTGCCAAAGCCGTTTAAACAGTTATATCGCAAAGCTCGACAAGAAGAGCGGTGAAAAATAAAATTTACTTATGATTTAATACGCCGACTGTGGGGATCGAACCCACGACCACGTGGTTAAAAGCCACGCGCTCTACCACTGAGCTAAGTCGGCTTGTTGAAGAATTCATCAAATCTTAAATAAATCTTTTATTTACATATATAGTGAATTCATAAAAAGTGTATGACTTCTTAGGAGCAAAAAAAAAAAATTTAATAAATTTTAGAATTAATTACACTAATAACCACTTTAATTCACCTAATTTCAGTTTTAATGGTTGTTTCATATTAATATCAGATTTACCCATAAAACACCATTTATGGTGGCGATTCTGGTGGATTCCGATTTCAGTGTTTACCGTATTACCCTTTTATCTCTCCTAATAACTATATCTCATTAATTACATATCATTTAATTAAGGAAAATTTATCGGGGTATGTTTCGTCTTTTCACAATGTAATTTAATTTTCCTGGTGGTGGTTTTGGGTAGTTTTGATATATATATAAAAGATTGTGTTTTTTTTTTAAATAAACAACATTAATTTGTCCAATACTGAAATTAACCCTAAATTTTAAAACAGAGTGATAAAATAATTTTATTTTGGGAGTATTTTTTAAATTGTAAATTTCAAAATAACAAAAAAATTATAATAAAAAAAGGGAAAAATACAAAACACACCCCTGTGGTTTTGGTCAAATGCAAAATGCACCCCTGTGGTTTGAAAATGAATATTTATACCCCTGTACTTTCAAAACTGTGCAAATTGACCCCTTCCCATTCCCTTTACATCTTTGATTTTCTTTTAGCCATAACTTTTTCGTTTGAACTTCGATTTGAATGATTTAAGATATTTTGGAATTCTCATTTCGAGATCTACATTATAGTCACTTAAAAACTTAGAAATCATTAGTATATAAAAAGAGTTATTATCATCAATATATTAGATCGGGTTGAAGTCGTAAACAATTTTATATACTAATAATTTAGAATTTTTTGTGATTACAACGTAGAGTTCAAAACGAGGATTTCAAAACATCTTGAATCATTCAAATTGGAGTTCAAACGAAAAAGTTATGAATAAAAGAAAATCAAAGCTGTAACAGGAAGGAGTCCATTTGCACAGTTTTGAAAGTACAGGGGGTATAAATATTCATTTTCAAACCACAGGGGTGTGTTTTGCATTTGACCAAAACCACAGGTGTGTGTTTTGCATTTTGCCCTAAAAAAATAACACTTCCATTATATAATGAATGGATTATCAAAATCGTAGAAAGTAACCAATTTTTTTTTTAAAAAAATGAATTTTAATTTCAAACATCTCAATTAAAAATATAAAAAAGTAATAATAATATTTATCATCTAATAATACAATAAATTTTTTTTAATAAAAATACTCTACTTTAAAAATTATGTAGGTCGATAAAAATGAATCTATTAATTTATTGAATTAAAAAAAAGAAAAAAAAACAAATATTATTGAATTCATTGAAATATAATAAAATATTTCAATAAATTATTATAAAAAATACCAAAAACCAAAAAAATCATTGAAAAATAATAATGGAAAAAAAAATAGTTCGATCATCTATTGAACTGTTATTTGGATAATTTTTAAAAGGAAAATACTTGCCTCCTAACACTCCCATTACGTGTCCCTTTTATGTTAATTAAAAGCAAATGAATGGGTCCCATGTAAATAATAAAAATAAATATTAATTATCTCTTATTATTTTTTAATCAATAAAAATTGAGAGCAGAAAGGAGATCCTCCTGATTTGTCAGAAGACAAGTATTCTCCTTTTTAAAAATTATGACATTTCAATAATTAATATACAAAACAATGCTATTTGAGATAATTTTTGTTTTTTTATCTATAATATATAGGGATAAATGCACCAATGACCCTTGCACTTTTAAGCTTTTTTAATTTACACCTCTGCACTTTCAATTTGGTTTTTTTCACCCCTACACTTTCTTTAGGCCAAATTCTGTTAAAAAAAAGCATCCTAAACTAACATAATGTATTTTTTTAATATTATTTCTAACCAAGGGTTAAATGAAACTAGAGGAAAAGACATTTTAATCCTATTAACCCTAGCCAAGTCTTAAGTCAATTCAATTTGGGTTGAAAAACCATACCATCCACGACACGGTTTTGCCAACTGCAGATGAAAAATATCATATATTACACAAAATGCTTGGCAGAATTCCATAGCTCTAAGGATTAGTTCAAAGTTATTTAAACTTATCGTATATTAAATATAATGGCTCACTAAATATTCTTAATTTTTTTTCCCTTCATTTTTTTTTAATCATAATCCCTTCCCAATCTCCCCCAATTGGGTCTTGTTTTAACTTCTTATGCGTTAAATTTGCATTATAAATTCATATTTTTTTAAAAAAAATTTGACATGTTTCTTACTTTTAATGAAAAGTCCATTTTTCAATTCTCCTCCATTCAAAATTTTCAACATCGATATTAGATTTTCTATGACTTCCTCTGTTTTATTTTCTTCCAATTAAAATAAACAAAGCTCATGGATTTAACTCATGGCTTTGTTAATGGAGTTTCAATTCAATAACCATGGGTCTGAAAATGAATTTCCTCACACAACTATGACTCTCTCTATGCTGGTTCTTCTTTGAGCAACAAGAATGAAATCTTTCATATCAGTCATTTATTGGTCTGCCCCAACTTTCTTGAAGAATCAGAGTCTCCAAAAATAATGGCAGGTTTGGAGCCATGGAAGATTGATGAAAAATGTTAAATAATTGTGATTTGATGGATGAGGTGGAGACGAAGCCTGGAGATGGCAAAATCGTGGATGGTAGAGTTTTTTTAACCCAAGTGGAATTGATGGAGATTAAAATGTCTTTTCATTTGATCCTTGGTTAGAAATAATATTAAAAAAATTCTCCATTAATTTTGGTTGTTTTTTTTTAAACAGAAGTTGGCCTAAAGAAAGTGTAGGGGTGAAAAAAACCAAATTGAAAATGTGAGGTGTAACTTGAAAAAGCTGCAGGAGTCATCAGTGCATTTAACCCTAATATATAATATAATATCATATACTGCTCTAGAAAAAGTAAAGATGTCATTGAAACATATTTTTCACAAAATTAATAGTGATGTTTTCTGTTTTGTTTTACTTTTAAAAGTAAATTGTAATACTTTCAATTAGTTTGATGTTTTAACTTTCACACCTCACCATCCTCTTCAATCTTGAAAACTTTACATAAAAGAGAGAAGATAAAGGAAGAGAGAGACACAATGAAAGGAATAAAGATGCTCTCAGCTAGAAATGACTGAGGCCACTGTGATGTATTAATAGCAAGAGAATAAGACAGCTGTCAAGATTACATTGGATACTTTATAACAGAAAATAAAGTAAAACTTGATAGACAAGAAAAGGATGAAAAGCAAGCTTTAGCCTTAATTAATCTATTCTTTCTTTCTTGATTTCTGTCTTAACATCCCCCCGCAAGCGAATAGGCAAGGATTGGACTATGAGCTTGGAGCTGAGTGTTGCAAAACGATGAGAGGTCAATGGCTTTGTCATAATATCTGCTAATTGATCTTCAGAAGGAACATATTGGACTTGTAGTTGTCGATTGGAAACTTTTTCTCGAACAAAATGTAGATCAATTTCGATATGTTTACTTCTATTATGCATAACGGGGTTTGCTGCAAGATGTAATGCACTGATGTTGTCGCATAGAAGCAATGGAGGGTATTGGACTGGACATACCAAGTTCGGTGAGTAAAGATTGAAGCCATAGAAGTTCTAATTCTTTGCATTGGAGAGGCCGCGATACTCGGACTCGTGACTAGATCTTGATACTACCTTTTGTTTTGTAGAAGACCAAGATATTAGATTATTTCCAAGGAATGTGCAAAAACCACTTGTGCTTCTTCTGTCATCTGGACATGTTGCCCAGTCTGCATCTGTGTAGCAAGTAAGGGCTTGACTGTGGGAAGGTGTGAGAAGAAGGCCATGAGAGCTGGTATGTTTTAAGAACCTAAGAATTCTCTTTACAGCAAGCCAGTGTGTGGTTGTTGGTTTATGTAAGAATTGGCAAGCTTTGTTAACAGCATAGCTTAAGTCAGGTCTTGTAATGGTGCAATATTGGAGAGCACCAACAATACTCCTATACATTGTAGGATCTTGAAAAGGCTCTCCATCATTAATAGATAAGGGGCTGTTGATAGCCATTGGAGTGGAAGTTGGCTTACAATCAGCCATGGCTGCTCGATGGAGAAGTTCACTGATATACTTAGCTTGAGAAAGATGTAAATTTCCATCAAAAGAATGCACTTGGATGCCGAGAAAAAAGGATAAGGGTCCCAGATCTTTGAGTTTGAAGAAGTGATTTAAGGAAGATATGAAGTGATTCATGAGAGTTGGAGAAGTGCGAGTGATGATAATATCATCCACATAAATCAGCAATGCAATGAAGACAGTAGGTTGCTGATAGAAAAATAAAGATGTATCAGATTTGGAGGATTTGAATCCCCAAGATAGAAGACAGGCACTTAATTTGGTAAACCAAGCTCTTGGACTTTGTTTGAGGCCATATAATGCCTTTTTGAGTTTACAAACAAGATGAGGGCTGCTAGGATTAACAAATCCTTGTGGTTGAGCCATATAAACAGCTTCTTCTAAATCCCCATTTAAAAAAGCATTATGGACATCAAGTTGCTTAATTTCCCATTTTTTGGAGATAGCTAAGCTGAGAAGAATGCGAATAGTGGTGGGTTTGACCACGAGACTGAAAGTCTCAAAGAAATCAACACCATAGGATTGGTTATACCATTGGGCAACAAGTCTTGCCTTGTATCTCTCAATCTCACCAGATGGCTTTAGTTTTATCCTATAAACCCATTTGCAGCCTATGAGTTTACAGTTTGAGGGTAGCTGAACCAATTCCCATGTATTATTGTTCAATAATGCTGCATATTCCTGTTCCATTGTCTGTTTCCACTGTGGAATGTGAATAGCAGTCTTATAAGATGTGGGTTCTTTGAGAGGAGAATGGAGATTTGGGCTAGAATGACAGACCCATGCTTTTGGTTTAAAAATGCTCGCCCGTGCTCTTGTGATCATTGGATGCTGGATAGGAACAATAGGGGCTTCAGGTGAGTGGTCAGGAGATCAATCTCTGGTATGACTGGATGTGGTAGTAGTGGAGGGTGTTGAAGGGGTTAAGGGAATAGAAGGCGGATGGAATGATTGATGAGAGATATGGGTTGGTGTGGCTTGAGCTGGTAGAGAAGTTGTTGACAAGGGAGAGAAGAAGAAGGAGGGAAAAGAGGTGAGGGAGATATATTTGGTAGAGGCTGTGGTAGAATATATGAATGAGGAAAGAAGGATATGTCATAATGAAATTGTTGGACTTGTGACAAAGGAGAGGAAATAGTGGAGTATGGAAAAGAATGCTCATTAAAAATGACATGTCTAGAGATGTATATTCTGCCAGAACTGGGATTGAGACATAAGTAACCTTTGTGGTTTGAGCTATATCCAATGAAGATACATTGTGTGGAGCGAAATTGAAGCTTGTTGTGATTATATGGCCTTAGGTAAGGAAAACAAGCACAGCCAAAGGTTTTCAAGAGTTTGTAATCTGGGACTGTCTGAAATAAAAGCTGATAGGGAGATGAATTAGATAAAACAGGAGTAGGAAGTCTATTAATAAGGTAGACTGATGTTTGAAATGCATATGACCAAAAAGACTGAGGCAGTTTAAAGTGAGCAAGCAAGGAGAGTCCCATTTCAACCACATGTCTATTTTTCTTTCTACCCTTCCATTTTGCTGAGGTGTATAAGGGCAATAGATTTGATGATGGATTCCATATTGGACTAACAGAGGAGACAGAGCACGAAATTCTCCACCCCAGTCACTTTGTAGTGACTTAATTTTACTGTCAAATTGAGGTTTCACCAGTTTCATGAAATGAGTGAAATAATGAAGAGTTTCATCCTTTGATTTAAGTAAATATAGCCATGTATAACCAGAATAATCATCAATGAACAGTAAAAAATATCTTGCTCCATTAATAGATGGAATGAGAGATGGACCCCATAAATCGGTGTGTACAAGAGAAAAAGGATGAGAGCTATGACTAGAAGACTTTGCAAAAGGTAATCTATGACTCTTAGCAATTTGACAAAGAAGCAATAAATCAAAATGAGACTCAGGAATTGGAGATTGATTACAATAAGCTAAAACTTGATTAACTATGGAAGGTGCAGGATGGCCAAGTCTATAATGCCAGGCACGGTAGGAGATTTGAGAACGACTTGAAAAGATGATGCGAGAATGAATTGAAGGAGTGGAGGATGTGGATGTAGTCTTGTAGAGACCTTTATCAAGATGGCCCTGAAGGAGTGTGGCCTTGGTCTGGATGTCCTTCACAAGAAAGTAAGATGAGTGAAATTCTACAAAAGCTTTGTTATCATAGCATAATTTGGCTATACTAATGAGTTTATTAGACAGAGAAGGAACAAGGAGAACAGTATTAAGTTTGAGAGGATGAGAATTGGAATGTAGAGAAACAGTACCAATATGAGAAATAGGAGCACACGTACCATTTCCAAGCATGACTTGTTCATGACCCAAATAGGGAGTTGCATTAGTCATGGAGTTTAATGAAGGTGTCATATGATGTGTGGCACCTGAGTCAAGCAGCCAATCTTGGTCAGGATGAGAGGTGGAGGATGTGTTTGAGCTGGATGGGAGAAATGGATTAAATGGTTGTGGGATTGAGTAAGATGGATTGGAGTAAGGTGGGGGTGATGGTGCAGTATAGAATTGAAAGGGATGAGCAGTAGGAAAACCCTGGTTGTGGATTGAAGGATTGGTAGGGGCAGTGGCCAAATGAGCTTGAGGACGTTGAAGAACTGGGGGATATCTCTCTTTGTTGTCCCTATTGTAGCAAACAAGAGCTGTGTGGCCCATTTTGGAACAAATTTGGCACTGAGGTCTGTTAGAGGATCTGGGAGGCCATCTCTGAGTTGGGTTAGTGTTTGGGCGTGGATTAGAATCAGGTCTGAATTGGGTGGAATTGGTAGGGTTGTAATAAGGAAAGTAAGGGGAAGATGGCTGGGAAATCATAGGTGTATTTGGTTGTGGGTTTGATGTATTTGATGATGCGGCTTGCCATTGCGGTCTGCGAGAGGTATTTTGAGAGAGGGAGAGATTAGCAAGATTGGCTTGAGCCATGTTGAGTTGATCCACAGAGTTTTGTCTGTCTAATCTAACTTCATAACTCAAGAAAAGGCTTCTTATATCTTCAAGAGATGGTTTATCAGTTCTATTCTGGATTGAAGTCACAAAGGGATTATATTCTATACACAAACCATCAAGGATATAAGCAACATGGTCTCTATAGGAAAGAGGTTCCCCAATGGCAACAAGCTCATCTGATATTTGTCTGATTTGAGCTAAGAATTGAGTGACTGTCACCCCATCTTTCTTTGATTTCTGGAGTTGGGATCTTAGGCTCATTATGCTAGCTGTTGAAACTGATTCATACACTCTACGAAGGGTCTCCCAGACTTCAAATGCAGAGGAACAGCAAACTATTTCACTCATTTTGTCCTCGGAAAGAGAAGAATACAACCATCCCATTACCAATCGATTGGACTTCTGCCAGAAATAATGCTCCAGATTTACTTGAGTTTGATTCAGATCTAGAAATTTTGGGGGTTCAGGTAGTGAGCCATCAATGAATTGTTCAAGTCCATTGGATATAATGACATTAAGAAGTTGATTTTTCCATAAAAGGTAGTTTGTATCTGTTAATTTTACTGTCAGGTGAGGAAGAGCCAAGATTTGTGGGTTGAGCTTGAAAGCTGTTTGGATTGAACATTTGAGGAGCGTTTTGTGGAGGATAAGGATATTGTGGGTAAAATGTAGGTTGATAGAAAGAAGAAGTAATGTCAGGATGAAAACTTTGGTGATGAACACCAGGGGTTGCATTTTGATTTTGTTGATTCTGATGATGAACACCAGGATGGAAGATGGGCTGTCTTTGAGCAATCGGAGTATTGAGCTGGGGAAAAACATATGGTACTCTATTTGTAGGATTTGGAATTGGGGAAGTGGTTACAGTAGTTGTCACAGTTGATGTTGTGATGGGAGGAACTTCATTGACAAGATTGTTCTGATTTTCAGCCGTAACAGAAGATGAGGCCCCAGGTGTAAAAGCCATTGCAGCTTTTATCAAAGCTCTGATACCATGAAAACTTTACATAAAAGAGAGAAGATAAAGGAAGAGAGAGAGACACAAAGAAAGGAATAAAGATGCTCTCAGCTAGAAATGACTGAGGCCACTGTGATGTATTAATAGCAAGAGAATAAGACAGCTGTCAAGATTACATTGGATACTTTATAACAGAAAATAAAGTAAAACTTGATAGACAAGAAAAGGAAGAAAAGCAAGCTTTAGCCTTAATTAATTTATTCTTTCTTTCTTGATTTCTGTCTTAACATCCCTATTAATAATGTGGGCATCCATCTCAAAACCAATTGGTAATGAGAGGAGTGGCCCTTAGAGTTTATAAATGTTATGAGTTCCCTACATCTTTTCGATGTGGGATTCTCAACATGCCCCCTCAAAATGGTGCCTCTTTTGGGCTCACCATTCTTGGGTCGAATCATTTTTTTGGATCGAATGCCCGTTTGGGCTTGTTGGGCTTTGATACCATATTAATAATGTGGGCATCCATCTCAAAACCAATTGGTAATGAGAGGAGTGGCCCTTAGAGTTTATAAATGTTATGAGTTCCCTATATCTTTCCGATGTGAGATTCTCAACAAATCTCCTCTCTTGTAACCTTATGTGAGACCTCTCTTACATGTTTGGTTTTAAAATTTAATCTCAATTATCAAATTGTCTAACCACATTCTTCTCTTGATATCATGGGTTTCATGTTAAAATATTCAATTGACAATAAGAAGAGTAGCTCATGTATCTTATAAACATTGTGAATTTCATTCATTTTTCTGATGTGAGATTCTTAACATGTCTTTTTAAGATAGTGTGTAACGGCTCATCCGTTTGGTAGTAGTTTTTGAGTAATTTGGCTTAATGTTGGTTAATTGAAACTATTTTGAGTTTCTTTACTTAGTATTTTATTATCAATAATCGTTTATGAGTCGTTTCAATAAATCAACCCGATGAAGTTAATGTCACCAAAATTTATTTCTTTAATCATAATTATCAAATTTAGTTAAAATTAAATACTAAATGACTTTTATTGTTAATTTAATTACTTAAACTTATGTTACTAAATCTAAATTTACATTGAGTATTTATTATATTTATTTTATATGGGTATTTAATATTTTAATATAGTTATTAGGTTAAATAAGTTTTACAATAATAAATATTTTTTTAATTAATTAGAAATTAATTTAGTTGAGTTATGAATTTTAATTTTATAAAATTAATGGTAAATTCTAGTTCATCAATTTCTTTGTATTTTATTTTTAATTGTGTTTTGATAATGGATTCTATTGATTCAACGTCGTATTTTTTTTTTTATTAAAAGGTTAATAGAATTTTTTTTAATTAAATATATATTTAGTCCTTAAAATTTTATTTGAATTATATATGGATATTATATTTCCCATTAGTTTTTGTTATTTATTAAGTTTAGTTTTTTTTATAGATGGTCTTTTTATTATTTTATATATATATCATGTTTTATCAAAGGAAAAAAAAATAAGAATTTTAATAAGTTTTAAAAACCAATCTCTTATGCCCTGTTTGTTTCCCCAGGAATTTAAAGGATTTCAAATCATAAGGGATTTGAATTGAATTCCAGTGTTTGGTATCTTTAAAAATAAAAGGATTTGAAATCCAAAATGATTTGAAATCCTGTTTTTAAGTAAAAAAATTTCCTACCTAAAATGGTCGGATTGTGCAGGAATTCTTTTTTAAATAAATGAAATTACAAATTTAACCCCATCATATTTTTAGTTCTCATCAATTAAAAGGATAACAAGGTAAAAAGACTATTTTCATCTCATTTACTGATCTCAACCAAACAAGAAATTAAATCAAATTCATTTCAAATCTATCTCATTCCAAACAAGATTTTAGAATTCAAATCATTTCCAGAATTTTAAATCATTGGATTTCAAATCATTTCTTCAACTTTCCTACGTCCAAACAGTGTCAAAACTACTCACGCAACCCTAGGCCATGAATTTTTTTCAAATCTTCCTCTCGGCCGAAAGTAAAAGAGCCAAGCCAATTTATCTATATTTTTCTCTTATTGTTACGTGAAAACACTATTAAAGCCGCCACCCTCGTCTTCTTTGATTGGAACTCAACGCCATCAATATTGAGTCATTAAACCATCAAGCTTTCCCTCAATTGTTTCTCCAGAAAATTCATATATCAGATTTGGAGTTTGTAATTGCCGGATTTCATCCTTCTTTTACCGAATTTCCTTCAATTCATAGTTACATTTTTGTTTTGAACCTTTTCCAATTGTTAACCTTGTTGGTTTCTCGAACTTGCGCCTCATTGAAGATTGGTTCCAAGCATCATTAGTTATTTACTAATTTATTCGGGGGCGGTTTATCTCTCGACTTGGTTTTAAGGTAGGTTAATTCCTATTTAGAAGTTAAATTAAATTCCATGTGATTGCTTGTTTGATGTGTGATTAATAGGATATTTTTGGGTGATGAAATTGTTTATTTTAAAAGTATTATGTGCACGTTTTGATTGTGAATCGTGTTTATAATTGGTTTATAATTGTTAATTGGTTAAGTGCGAATATTGTTTATAATTGGTTTATGATCGTTAATTCCTTGTGCTTGCTTGTTTATTGTATGATTATTAGAATGTCTTGGGAAATGATTAACTGATTTAAATATTATTATTATGTGTTCGTTTTAATTTACGAATATTGTATTTATTTAATTTATGTTCGTTACTTAGTTAGGTGCTATAATTAGGGTCTAATAACGGTTTAAATTTAAACTAACATAATAAACACATCTATTAAATTTGTAGAGCTGAATGTTTAGCATGACACGTTATCATGAGTGGCCATATACCCCACTATGATACATATATGCAAATTTAATAGTAAACAAGAGATATAATAAATAACTATTAAATCTGTAGAGCTGAATGCTTAGCCTGACATGTTATCATGAGTGGCCATATACTCCATTATGATACATATATGCAAATTTAATAGTAATAAAGAGATAAAATTTGATTGGTGGTTAACACTCGAGTCGAACATAATAAACCCCTATTAAATTTGTAGAGCTAAATGCTTAGCATGGCGCATTATCATGGGTGGCCCTATACCCAACTATAATACATATATGCAAATTTAATATAAATTAAGAAATGTCGTAGGCTAAGTACCTACTAATTATTGATAAATGGTGGTAATGGATGAGTATCCATATGTTAGTATAGTTATAAGATGAATTATAATTAATTTACTTATTTGAGTTTGGTTTTAATCTACTGAGCTAAAAACTCATAGTATTTGAATGCCCTGCAAACTTTTATTTTGCAGGTAACACTGATAATAATGGAAATCATGGCGATTGACAAGGATGGCGCTACACTGAGAGGCCCTTAGAACTTGTCATTTATTTATTTCTTTCTTTTTGAATATTTCATTTTATTGACCATTCTGTCAGTTTTTTTTTATGAATTTTCATTTTCATTTTATTTGTTTTTAATTATTTAAATTGGTGCCAAAATAAAGGTTTTTTTTTAATATCTCTTTGGTTATTACTTAAACGCTTCCGCAATTATTTGGTTTTTACTCTGATTTATTTATATTTAAAATGAGTCATTATTTATTTATTTGGTTATTTTGGGTCGGGTCGTTACATAGTGCCTCTTTTTGACTTATCGTTCTTGGGTTGAATCCTATTTCTAGACTGAATGTTCGTTTGGGTTTGTTGGGCTCTGATACCATCTTGATATCATGGGGTTCCATCTCAAAATCAATTGACAATGAGAGGAGTAGCTCATGTATCTTATAAATATTGTGAGTTCCCTTCATCTTTTCTATGTGAAATTCTTAACACTCTTTCTTCTCCGTAACTCGAATCATACAGGACAAAAAAAAGCGCTCTCATCTCTTATTCTTAGTTCCATCTTCACTTTATAGAAACTGTCACCTCTACACTAGGATCTCATCTCTTATTTGTTATGTTTTTCAAACTCCAACTAGCTAAAAAATTAGGCCAAAATAAAAAACCAAACTCATCGCTTGAAAACTCAAGACTCTGATTGGTTAAACCTATTTATTGTCAGAAAAACACAACCCCAAAACACTGTCTTGCTAGGAAAGCATCAAACATCCCCCATATTTGTGGTTTTTGAGCCTCTTATCTATACTATCTAAAAAGTGGCTTGAAGGGAAAAACTTTTGATTTCCTTTTAAACCCTTAATAATCATTTTAATTTCTATAATGTCATCCTTCATAATTAATAAAATTTGTATTAGTAATTAAAAACAATGTAATAAATTTTACAATATTATTTAAAAAAAAAAAAAGAAATCTGTACTATCTAAATTTACATATTTAATGACCACTTTTATTTTATTCAATAACATAATAATAAAAATTACACTTACATATTATCAATTAGTCTTTACGGTTTCAATTATATATATGTTCATATAAAACATTAACCATTTATTAGCATTATTCTTTTGGTATTCTCAAGCTGGTGCAATTTTTTATTTATTTAAGATTAACATTTAAAACTTTTGATATGTTTTTATTACTGTCAATCATCACCCACTAACCAATTAAATTTTGCCATTTCAATTAACACAGACGTTTATAAAAGCCTTAAAGCAATTATTAGCATTATTCTTTGGTATTCTTAAGTTGATGTAAACATTGTCTTTTTTTCCTTAACCGTTTAACAAACTCTTTAAATTGAGGTCTCATTTTTGAGATTACCGCAACCTATCTTTCGTCTTCTGATGACCTTCTACAGTCTCTCTATGATCTTAAACTCTTCTATTTTTCATCCTTTTTTAGTCTTTCACGGCTTAAGATGCATTCATACTTTGGCCAACAAGTAAAGGGATTGGGCGAATGATCGTGAATAAAGAATGACAATTTCTAAAGCGTCTTTTTATCTCCATTTTGCTCAATATTTTTAGAATTTTCTTTCTCAACATAATCATTTTAAATTAATTTTGTCTGTGTTTCTCTAGAATTATTATTTTTCTTTTCTAACCCACGCTCCTCTCCAAGATATCAAAATTGCTTTTATGAGATTTTTTTTTATTGCTTATATAGAAAGATTTAATATTTTGTGTGAAAAGTTCTATTATTCTTTGTATAAAAAGACTTTTGTGGAAAATTTTCAATAGTTATTTATTGAGAGAGAAATTGGTCAGAGATTTCAAAACGGGTTTGGATAATGATGATAAGTGTGCATAACGAAGAATGTAAGAAGATAATTAAGTAGGAAAGTTTATACGAACACAAATTATTATCATTTCTACTTGCTACGTAGCTTAAGTGCATTAGTAGTTGATTGTATTTTAGTGGAATTTTTTGTTATCAGTCTTTATTTATTGAGAGGTCATAATTTTCAATTGATAAAAAATCAAATTAGTCAATGGAATAGTGAAGGCTAGCACGAGCAAGATCAGAGCCTCCATATCACAAGATTTAGCAAGAAAATAAGGTTAATATTCTTACTCGAGCTTTTTATGTTGTTTAGTTTTAAAAAATTTGAGTAATGTTCACTTGCAAATAATATTTAAATTTAAATATTCATTATTTGTAATATTAAAAAATATTTAAGTGTAAAATGTTTTTATAAACATGATATTAAAATGAATGATTATGTTATATTTATATAGAAATGAATATAAAATATATATATTGCACAAATTACTTAAATAAATGAAATGCTGATTATAATTTATATATTTAAAAAAAGTTTAAATAAGTATAAAAAGTTAGTGTAGAGATTTTTACCAAGTATAATATATTATATAATGATAATATAAATTGGTTTATATGTTTTATTATTGATAAATACGGTAGAATTTAAAATTCTACTTTTCCAAATTTTAATATAGTGTAATTTTTTTCCTCTATCTTTAAAACTTTCACAACTTCAATTAAAATCTATAATAGTCTCTCACAATTTATTAATATTTTAATATTAATTCATTAAATATTTCAATGGATTTTATTGTTTTAATACATGAAGAATTTTAGAACTGTCAAAAAAATTTAAATTAAACAAATTTATAAAACTAAAATATATACTAATTACATTTTTTTTATCAATAAAAAAAAAGCTAAACCACAAAGATTAAACTTAAAATTATTGAAATATATTTAATTTTTAATAATTTTTTTTTTGTTTTTTATATGTAATTAAATTTAATAAAGCTAATTATAGATTAGAATAAAATATAAAAATTACACGTGAATCGCACGTGCTAAAAAACTAGTTTGAAGAAATATATAAACCTTCAGTTCGTAGTGAAAATCCATTGTGAAAGGTTGAGAGAGAAGAGATAAATAAAAGGGCAAATTGTAAAAACCACCCTTGAACTATAAAGTTTGTTACACTTGCATTCATGACCTTTTAATTTGGTCAATTACACCCTTGAAGTACATTAAGTGTAAAAAACCTTGACATAAAAAAATAGAAAGAAAAATTTAACTTAATTTTATAAAAGGAAAAAGATTCTGTTTTTTTGTAAATTGTTGAAAATAGAAATGTGGGAAGTGTGAGATTACCTTAAAAAAGAAGAATGATTGAAGATTAATGGTGGGATGAGAAATTTCTGAGTCCGTGGAGATTGAAAATTGAGAGCAGAGTGGAAGAATGGAAAATGTGAGAAAAGTTGGTTATGTTTTCCTTGATATGGATTATTTTAATTTTTATGGTTGTTGGGAATTGAAATTGTATATAATTTTTAAAATGGAGAGTTATACAATAGGATGAAATTGAGCTCACACTACAATAAATATAGAGTTGGACATTTTTTAAATTTAGAAACAGATTGATTATTTTTTAAAATGAGAATTGAAAAGTGAATATATGAGTGATAATTTCTCTTGTACATATAGTAGAATTAAGTCCAACATTTATAAAAATAGTAACTCAAAAACTTATTTGTAAATATAGCATAAATCTCAAATCAGCGCATGTAATATTACAAAGTTGCCAATACCAATAATAATCATCGTGCATGTAAGCACTAATTCATCTTATATGTCATCAATAGTTTTACTTAATTCACGATATTAATTTTTAAATCATTGATATACAACAAAACCTCTATATCACCGATTTTATTAATTACATGAGTGGTTTTTTTTTAACTTGGCATATTTGCAAATATCAGGTAAAAGTTTACTACTTATTGAAAATTCTCCTTTTCATAACTGCCCTTTAAGAAATTCAAGTTATAAAAAACACTCATATTATAAGAAGTTTCATAATTACCCTAAAATTAGTAACCAACTTTACTATAATGTAAGAAAAAACTGTCAAATAAGGGTAACAAATAAACTAATTTTAATCGGGGAGTTTTAATAGGGTAAAAAAGATACTAAAATTTTAACTGGGGTAGTTTTAAAAAGCATATTTAATTTAGAGGTAAATATGATAATTTTTCTTTTTTAACCTATACCTCAACACATTCCAACACAAGTTAAACAAATCTAAATTTTACATTTTAAGGCTACACTAACCCACGTCTAATAATTTCTCATATCAAACATTACAAAATAATCTATAGGGTAAAATACCATTTTGGTCCCTGAACTTTCACTTCAGTTTCGTTTTAGTCCCTGAACTTTCAAAAATGACCGATTTCGTCCCTGAACTTTCAAAAATGACCGATTTCGTCCTTCCGTCCATTTTTCCGTCTGGTCATTAACGGAGGCTGATGTGGCATGCTGACGTGGCTTTTTTTAACATTTTTTTAATATATTTTTTATTTTATTATAATTTTAAATGGTTATGTGTCAATTTTTTTAATCTCTTTCTTCCTTTTCTCTCTCCTCCATTAATTCCCCCCTCCCTCTCCTCATTTCTCTCTCCTCCTCATTTCTCTCTCTTCTTCTCCATCGTCTTCTCTGATGAAACCCTCCCAGTCAAGAGACTTCAAACTCTTTCATCAAACTTCTTTTCTAGCAAGCTCTTTAATGTCTAAGTGTCAATCTCTTCTAGCGATTTCGACCCCTCCGTGGAGACTTACAACGTTCAGAAGCAAAGACGAAAGCAGGGGCATCCATTATTGTTTTGGCCTTCGAGTTCTTCATAGACGAACCAAAAGGTTGTTGGACCAAACTACCTTCACGGGTAGCTCTAAAACCATCATGCGAACCTTCCTGAACAGACGAAACAAGCTAAGAACCAACAGAATCGAAAACGACATTGATGACTCCATGAACAACCTTCGAAGGAGATAAAATGGTAACTTGCGAACCAGGGGGTTTTAGGCCATGAGGCCTTAATGAAAGAGGCTCAAAACCATCAGACGAAAAGGATAGAACACGTTGTTGCAGCCCATACTCAGAAAAACAAGAATTACGCTAAAAAACCGCCATTGAAGCGTTAATCTCAGATCTACGGATCTGACCTGTTTCCACGTCACTTTCCATTCGTTCCTCACCAGAAACCATCGACTCGGCTTCCTCTTCCATCATTAATGAACGAAACTTGAAGATATCCCCTCCCTCGGCCAGATCTAAAAATCTCAAAAATGGCCTACATGAAATCTGCCCAGAAAGCTTTGATCTTCCTTACACCAATCTAAAAAACGGCCTACAATGATGGTAGATCTTGGTTCGTTTTTCTCGTTTTACATCTGTTCATTTGAAGTACTACACCCAATATCATTTTATGAAATTGGTTTTGCTCAAGAGGGGAAGAAGATGATCATGGAGGAGAGAGAAAGGGGGAGAGGAGAGATTGACACTTAGGCATTAATGGAGGAGTGAGATTAAAAAAATTGACACATAACCATTTAAAATTATAATAAAATAAAAAATATATTAAAATATTGTTAAAAAAAAGCCACGTCAGCATGCCACATCAGCCTCCGTTAATGCCAGACGGAAAAATGGATGGAAGGACGAAAACGAAACGATTTGGAAAGTTCAGGGACGAAATCGGTCATTTTTGAAAGTTCAGGGACGAAAACGAAACTGAAGTGAAAGTTCAGGGACCAAAATGGTATTTTACCCTAATCTATATTAAGAAAGTTGTTTAGTAAAAAGGGGTAAAATATCATTTTGGTCCATGAACTTTCACTCCAGTTTCATTTTCGTCACTAAACTTTCAAAAGTAACATTTTTCGTCCCTAAACTTTATGTTTTGTTCCGTTTTAGTCCTTTCATTTATGTTTTTCCGTCTAGAACACTAATGGAGGGTTGATTAAAAAAGGGTAAAATACCTTTTTGGTCCATGAACTTTCAGTCCAGTTTCATTTTCGTCCCTAAACTTTCAAAAGTTATATTTTCAGTCCCTGAACTTTATGTTTTGTTTTGTTTTAGTCCTTTTGTCTATGTTTTCCCGTCTAGGACACTAATGAGGGGCTTATGTAACATATAATCGATGATGTGACATTATAGAAATATACAGTGAGGTTAAAATGCCTTGAAGAAATGAATATACGGTGATGTTAAATGCCTTAAAAAATGAATATACAGTGAGGTTAATCTCATTCTCTTCTCTTTAGTTCCAATCTTAAACCTCACTGTATATTTGTTTTTTCATATCATTTAATCTCATTCTATAATTATATAAAATCACGTTATCAATTACATGACACGTAAGCGCTTACGATAGTGTTTTTAGACTGAAAAAACACAGTGAAGGACTAAAATGGAATGAATTGTAAAATTCGAGGATGAAAAAAAGTAACTTTTAAAAGTTTAAAGACGAAAATGAAATCGGAATGAAAGTTTAGGGAATGATATTTTACGCTAAAAAAAATTGAATAAAATTCAAATGGCAAATGTTAGGTATAGTGTAGCCGTATGATTTAGACCAAATATCAAAATATAATATAATGTTGTTAAAAATCTGTCTTTTTCAGAAAAACTCTTTCAAGGTCATTACCCTCACCAACTCTCTTCACTTTCTCAGACATACAATCGAAGCTTAGATAGAGAAATCTTATCTCCATTTTCATCCTTTCTTAATTCTTTTCTTCTCAATTTTGAAGCTTTTATCATGGATTCCAATTCTCAAACCCATGTGAATTCTGAACCCAATTCCAATGAAGACCAAAATTCAACTCCTCTTGTGAATTCTTCACCTCTCGCCGTTGCTTCCCTTACTTTATCTCTTTCTCAGGTGATTCCCACCAATTTTCTCATCCAACCCAGATTTTCTAGCTTGTTTTCCCACCAACCAAACAAGGATAAAGTACCCACTCAAGCTTCTTCCCTTTCTCACTTACCCATTTCCTCTTCTTCTCTTCGTCCTCCTAAAATTTCATTCAAATCCACCATTTCTGCAAATCCCCTTCAAACCCCTCTTTTTCTTGGTCCTCGTCGCCCTTTGGATCCTTCTAATGGGGCTGCTATTCGTCGAGCTTCCATTGTTTGGTTTCGTAATGATTTAAGGATTCATGATAATGAATGTCTGAATTCGGCTAATAATGATTCCATGTCTGTTTTGCCTGTTTACTGTTTTGATCCTAGGGATTATGGTAAATCATCATCTGGGTTTGATAAAACCGGTCCTTTTCGTGCTACATTTGTGATTGAATCGGTTTTGGACCTTCGTAAGAATCTTCAGGCAAGAGGCTCTGATCTTGTAGTTAGAATTGGGAAACCTGAAACTGTTCTTGTTGAATTAGCTAAAGAAATCGGAGCTGATGCCGTGTATGCAAATTATGAGGTTTCACACGACGAAATGAAGACGGAAGAGAGGATTGAGGATGCTATGAAGGAGGAGAATGTGGAAGTTAAGTACTTTTGGGGAAGTACTTTGTACCACATTGATGATTTGCCATTCAAGTTGGAGGATATGCCGTCGAGTCATGGCGGGTTTAGAGAGAAAGTTCAAGGATTGAATGTGAGGAAGACGATTGAAGCTTTGGATCAATTGAAGGGGTTGCCTTCTCGTGGCGATGTGGAGATTGGAGATGTTCCATCTTTGAAGGATTTGGGGCTTAACCCACCTGCTACAACAATGTCTAAGGTATAAAAGACGGATTTGCTTGTGTTAGTGTTTAAATGCAGAATGTTATTTCTTGTCTTCATTGCTACTAAAGCCTCATCTTTTTGCTTTATTTGATCATGAGTTGGTTAAGCATTTGTTTATTTTTGTGATTTTGTTGTAGAAAAACTAATATGCAAGTGGACATAATCCTACAAGTAATAAGTAGTGAGTAAAATTTGTTCCTATGAGGATTAATTAATGTAAATTATCGCAAAACGCGTATTTAAGCTAACTTACACAATAAGTATTGTTGGAAATTAAACTAAATGATGGACAAATAATGTAATGATTAGTTAAAAACAATCTAGAAAAGGGAATTCAATTGTTTTGTTTGATTGGGTAATTTTGGCTAGTTTCAACTAATGAACGATGACTGAATAAGTTGATCTAATCTCTGATTTCAATTAAGCTCATTGCTGAAAGAATGACTAACCTTTGCTAAAATTATTAAGTTTCTTTTTTTGTTTTTGTGATATTAGATTGATTTACTGGATTGTATATAAGATGGCATTCAAAGTCAGATGTTCAACTCAAAATTTTCAAATTGTAATTGTCTTCTTTCCATTAACTTCATTTTCGTTGCCTTACTTCTGGCGTTTGGTTAGCATATGGTTACATGATAATTAGCATGCTACTGACTACCGATCATTTTGGGCAATGAATTCTTGTTTGAAAATAGGTTAGAAGTGATCAAGTAAAAAATGGGTTGGATAACGAGTTACTAGAAAATGCTTCAGATTTATACAAGTTCTTCAATACAAAATCAATAGTTGTTGTTGTCATGGTACCAAATATAAACTTATAGCGGAAATTATTTTTTCTTTTCATTTTGATTCATGTGTGAAATGTGAAAAAGACTAGTTCAAGAATTGCAGGTTGAATCAAGTTACTGCTGGTATTAATATCAATTGGCTTGTTTTTTTGTAAAGATGGGGTGGTTGATTCTTTCTAAAACTTCTTCTCTGGTTTTTTCTTTTGTACTTGCTTGTTTTTTTATCTTCTCTCTTGTTTGTTCTTTAATAAAATGGGCTTGTGAGAAACCAACCATGGTCAAAGGGCTTTCCTTAACGCCTCGTTAGCGTTCAAACCATGTATGGCCACCTCCCGATACCAAGTATTGTAGGGTCGTGTGTTGTCCCGTGAGATTAGTCGGGTGTGCACAAGCTAGCCCGAACACTCACGGTTAGAAGAAAAAAAAGGGGTTTGTGAGCCTTCTCTCTTAAAAAAATATATTCTTCTCTCTTGTTTGGTGGGGAGTTTTTGTCTTCTGGTTCTCACTGAGCTTTTGCTCCTTGATGTTGTACTCTCTTTTCATATATTCAACTGTCTCCCTTCTAAAAAAATCAAGTTGGAACAGTGATCTTAAAGATGAAATAGTTAATAGGGCTTGGTCAGTTTACATTGAACAGTAACTTTCTACGCCTCGGCATATTAGACTTTTTAAATAGGATTGCAAGTTGATTTGGACTCATGTTGCAAATTGAGCTGCTTGAGTGAAATTATTGGAACCTTCTCTAGTTCCTGACCGAGAACAAATCAATTGATTACAAACCACCTTGTAGTTTTATATTCACTACATATATCTTGAGAGCATTCCCTGTTACTCTTGGCATATTCACAACACTGTTGACGTCATCATATAGGACGGGTGGCTGGCTGCGAATACTGCTCAGGTTGGAGGGGAGACTGAAGCACTCCATAGGCTTGAAAAATATGCAGCTGAGTGCCGTGCCCAACCACCAAAGGCGACGAACAATGGTACTCACAACAGCATCTATGGTGCTACCTTTTCGAACAAAATTTCTCCATGGCTAACCATGGGTTGCCTTTCACCCCGATCTGTGTTTGATGAACTAAATAAAACCGCTTCCAGGTGCACTTCGATACTCCTCTCATTTTTCCTTTGTGAGTAATTTCCAGTCTGTAGTTTTATACAATGAAGACACACTATTCAATAAGAATAATTTAATTTGTGGAGCTCTTTCTGCTAACAGGAATAATGGTGGCAATGGCACTGGGGCAAACTGGTTGATGTTTGAGTTACTATGGAGGGATTTCTTCAGGTAATGCTAACATTCAATGCAGCTCAATTTGATATGGCTGTTGATAAATCATTGGAAATTTGTTTTTCATTTGAAGTTTCTTTTTAAAATTTGATGAGAAATTAAGGTTGTTTAGCCTTGTCTTCCCCGCCCTTCGATCTTTTCACACTCTTATATTGAAAGTGTGGGACTGTTAATTGTCAAAAGAAGTTACTAATCTCCAAAAATAAGGAAGTTGTTTTAAGGGATAATTACGAATCATACCCACCCCAGTGGTTGGTCTATATCGTGAAATACACCCATGTGTTTTAAAACTAGTTTCAAACATCCCTATACTTGACGAAATCTATCATACCATTTCGTTAAATTTATCATTACTTTTAACAGAACCAGGTAAAACTAACAAACAAAATGATATGATTTTCAGATTCGCGAATCATAAGTGTTTGAGACCGTCTTTAAAAGTATAGGAATATGATTTACAAAATCGTAAAGACCTTGTTTATTTCAATTTTGGTTATGGCCAAAAAGAATTTCTAGTAGGTTTATTGGTAAGTCTAAGCACCCTTTTCTTTTAACACTAGTTTTTGATATCCTGTATTATTTGTCTATTGCAGATTCATCACCAAGAAATACAATTCAACAAAGAAACAGCCAAATTCTGCTCCAGCCACAGCTTGCACGGGTGCACTTGCTTAGGGAGCACGGAAAGCAGGCACTTTTTTCGGGGGCTTGGAGTAATCTTTTTGATCTTTTGGATTTTGTTATGTTGTCATTTAAATGTTGTCGATGTCAACTGCCCGTCGTCTTCCTCAATAGTCATCTCCTTCACTTAGAAGACCTGGTCTAATGTCGAAACTTCTTCCCTCTCCCTCTCCCTCCAGGCAGCATGAAGGGGGGTAAAATAACAAAAAGAAAGGGGGGAAAAAAACTCTCATCTTTTGTAACTTTCTTTGTTTGCTGTTCACAAACAGAACCTCGGAGGGGGGCGTCCAGGCCTATGTTTTTTCACACTTCCATTGAACAAGAAAGCCATCTAAAACTAGTACTAATTCACCTCATGATTTTATCTAATACATAGTATAAACCCCACAAATTGGATTTGCTTAGTCAATGGTGAGGTATGGAACGAGATGATATCAATGGGGTATTTTACTGATAGAGAGATTTTATATCTTTAAAGAACTGTTTTTGTTGAGTTTTGCATGAAAATAAGATGTGAAAATGGATGGTGCTTGATTTTGTATAATCTCCATGAGAATGTTTCAAAAATACGATTTTGTTTGCGGATTCAGTTAGGTTTAACTGAAATTAAATCATTAGGGGCGATATCTGATACCAACTACATTTTGTGAGTAAGCCAATTTTATTAGGATCTGGATAAAAAATTTATTCTAAACTTATACATTTGTTTTTTGGTTAGGATTAATCTTTTGAGACAATCTCTTGAAATTGGAATGTTTGTTGCTTAATTTATTTAGACAAATGGGGTTTTGGCTGACATGGTCGTATTTAACATATTTATTCATTTTTACAAATCAAACGCAGGTCACATGAAATAAAGTTTTACGAGCAGATGATATCTTATTTGGAGAAAACCAGTTAGATAATGACTAACTATTAGTTTTTAGAGTAATTATTTGTCAACTAAAACCCAATTTTGAAAGCCTGGTGTGATTAATTTTAACTCTTGAAATCGATAACATTAGTTATAAAAATATAACATGTAATTCATCCTATTGAATTCTTGATGTCTGGGTAAGCAATCTCACTAAAAGTGTCATTAGGTTTTCCAATTACTCTCTAATCGATGGTCAGTCAAATCCAACGCTAAGCAAACCGACCCCGACCAGCTTTCGTCCTTTAAAGAGACTAGAGAGGATGATAGCTAATTAAACCCAACAGACTAAAGCAAAATGATGACTAGAGTAGACAGCTAGAATAAGTTGGTACCCGTAACACTACTTAACCTAGCAAACATCAAATCTCTCTCTTATTTGTGCAAATATAGGCCAAGGGATTAAACCCATTTAATCTCAAATTATGATTGTCCATGAACCTTTATATTTCTATTCTAATCCTCAAATTTTATATCACATTCTAATTAGATTTCTTTTATTATTTCTGTATGTGAGCAAAATTAATAATTTGATAACAAAACGACTCGTATTTAAACCAAAAGTAGCAAAATATGACACGTATTTAAATGAAAGGTAAGGATAGAACAATAGGAAGTCTATTGATAATTGAAAGTAAGAAAAGATCATGATTATACCGTGTTCTCGTCAATGGAAAATAATTTTCTGTTTAAAAATAGATTTTTAAACCATTGCTAAAAAAATCTATAATCTACTGAAAATAGATTACTCTAGTGTGAGAATACAAGAGTAAGCGCAAATGAAATCTGAAGCTTAATGAAAACATCTTAGCAAATCATTCATCAAAAGTGATTTGACAAACAATAATCAAGTAAATATACAGAAAAAAAAAAAGATTTCTTTCATTACTTTCTAACACCAGTGAGGATTTTTTGACATACTTCAAGAGATCTTTTCAAATGAATTTTTGATTGCCATAGAAAGAATGAATAGCTCGAAAAATTATGCTAGGTGTAGGAGGAAGAGTTTGATTAATTTCCTTATAAATGAAATTAACCATGCACAAGGCCAACTCTTGATTTGACTCTTTACCATTACAAAACAAAAATAACATCAGAACTTCAAGCAAACAAATCAATTTTCCAATACACACGCTTCATTCCTCTAAGAGGAACACAATATCTTCAAACTAACCGAGAGGAGTCGGCAAGGGAACAAAATTTAAAGATGTTAAAAATTCAGAAAGAACCAAATATTGCATCAACCACATATGAGATAACTCAGATTACTAATATGTATAAAAAACTTCAAGACAAGGTTTGGAAATATGAATTGGACAACCTGAAAATGTCACAAGGTTCTGCTACGACTAATCCTAATAGGATGATGCTTCCAAGATAGAGGAATGGAACCTCAATCTTCTTCTTCACCTTCATTTTCAGCAATGTTGAAGTACCTCAATTCATAGACATTTCGGTCCTTGTTGGAAGCGATCACCCGAAGCCAATCTCGGACGTTATGTTTCTTCAAATACTTCTTCGTCAAGTATTTAAGATACCTAAGAATCAATTCAAAAAAATTATACAAAGATTAAACCTTTAAAATAACCAGCAAGATTTATTCAGAGTTAAGAACCTATTAACTCAAAAGAACAATCCAAATTCAAGGGTGTAACTACAAGTGTTGACTAATTAGATAATGCATAAGCAAGAAAGTAACATTCCATAATAAAAACCGTTTTTCATTACACTCGAACTTATCAAATTCTGAGGAGTCGGTATCAAATATGTCTAATTACTCCACATATAGTTCCTCTAACCATATTTTATAAACGAACTAGAGCCTGTCCGAATCGATCTTACTATTTTACACAATGCTAAAATTTTAAGAAGTTAACAATGAACTGATAAGAATGACCATGAATAGACTCAAAACCACAAATTCAGAAGCAATAATATGAAGAACCATTATAAGTACTTCCCAAATTTCCCATTTACATTAAAATTTCAAATCATGATAAACATTGAATAAATTCCTGAAAATACAATCTTCATCTTTTCCATAAAATTACAAAAAAAAAAAAAAAAAAAACAGCTAGCAGATTCAACCAACGATAAAATTCCTAAAGAATCGGAAAGAATCTACTTCAACAAATGCAGAAAAATAAACCCAACCCAGTTAATAATTCCTCAAAAATCAATGGAAAAAACATCAATTAAAAGATAACGGGTACCTCTTGGAGAAATTGTTATCGGAATTGACAGTGATCTTGTTCTTCTCGCGAGAGATAGAGACTGAATCACCGAGAGCTCCAGCTTTTCCCCCAACTTTGATCCGATCAAGAAGAAACTTCTCAAATGAAGCGATGTCCATAATCTTATCTTCCACTGGTTTGGCACAATCTATGACGAAAGTTACCCCTTTCTTCTTCCCCTTTGGACCAGTAGACGCTGCTGCGGATCCACGACTCATTCTTGCTCCGCGTTTAATCGGATGGATCGATTAGGGCAAAGCGTTGAAGAAGCTCTGAAACGGCAGCTCTTGTTAGGGTTTTGAGTTCGTTTTATATGAAGTGTGAGTGAGAGAGATTTTTGAGAAATGGCCCTAAATTAAGGATGGGAAAATTAGACCTATCACCTCTCTCTCTCACTTTAGGGAAGTAGTTGTGACTTTTTTTTTTTAACTTCAAAACAAAAAATTGTAACACTTATTTTTTTCAAAAAAAAAAAACCATTTTGTTACTTGAACTTTCATTCAGATTTCATTTTCGTCCCTAAACTTTTAAAAGAGACACTTTTCATCTTGAACTTTACGATTCATTCCGTTTTAGTCTTTCCGTCTATTTTTCCATCCGGGACACTAACGACGCGCTCATGTGACATGTACTTGATGATGTGATATTATAAAATTAGGCAATGAGGTTAAATGACGTGGAAAAACGAATATACAATTAGCTCAATATCAGTTTTTATCACACTTCTTAGATCTTTTTAACCTCATTGTATATTCATTTTTTCACTCCAATTAACTTCACTACCAAAGTATATAATGCCACAACATCAATTACATGCCACATAAGTCTTCTGTTAGTGTCTCAGACAGAAATACAGACGAAATGATTAAAGCATAACAAATGGTAAAGTCCAGGGACGAAGAATGTCCCTTTTAAAAGTTTAGGGACGAAAATGAAATCTGAGTGAAAGTTTAGGAACCAAATTGGTATTTTACCCGATTTTATTTCTTCTTACTATTGTCATTTCAAATTTTTAATTTGAGAAATTGTATCCTTAGAATTTATTTAAATGATAAAATTAGGTTCTATCATTTAGAAATGTCAAATATTATATTATCTTCATCACAAGTGAAGACAATATTCATCAAAGAGTTAAATGAGAATGAGGTATATCATAAAATTGTTCTATTTGTAATTTCATTTGTTATCGATAGATAAGATATATGTTTACTCACTTGTGATGAACACAATATTATATTTGACATTTCTGAATGATAGGACCTAATTAAACTAATCTAATCTTATATTGAGATTGATGGAATCTCAGTAATTTTATCTGAGATATGTCATTTTAAAAATATTTCAAAATATTTGCTATATTTAAAATTACTCATAAAGAAAGTATCATCTATTTAAATTTCTCTTAATATATAATACAAATTTACATAATAATTTTTTTTAAAAATATGTATGTTGAAAAAATTAAAAACAAATTATCTCTCTCGTGCACGCACTATAAGTTAAAAAAAATGGGTGGTAGAGAGGGGCGTCTCAGGGGAACACATTCTTTTTATCTATATTATATCAAAATGGGAAAATGAGAACTCAAACCTTCAACTAGTAGAAATAAGTATTGATGTCTAATTGAATGAGTTATGCTCGAATTGACTTTTACAAACATCCTCTTCACCCTACATTAACATTGAAACTCGGGTTAGAGGAACAATGAGAAAGGTTAGGATAACCCTAACCTAAATCATATAATGAGAGTTTTAGAATAAAAAAATCATAGTGCCCTCGAGTCCAAAGAAGTTCCACATCTAAATAAATGACATACTTATAAAACGAACCATAACATTTTATTTAAAAATCCGAAACCGATCGCAATATAATTCTCACAAGACAAAATGATTTTAAAGTCTTTGATATGATATTTTCACAGAAAAAATCACAACTAGTCGAGATGATGACTAAGTAAATATAAAAAAATTGAGGGTGCCGTAAAAACAATTGTAGGGAAAAGATCAATTTACACCCCTGAACTTAGTAAGGTGTGTCAATTTAAACCCCGAACTTACGTAAACGAATCAATTTACACCCATTGTTAGTTTATGTCTTACTTCTGTTAGAGAGGTTAAGCCTACACATGTGAGGGGAAAAATTATTGAAATTTTAAATCCAATTATCATTTATATTAATTATTTATTAAAAGGAGAGAAAAGAAAACGTGTCAAATGGTATGCTTTTGGCTTCCTCATGAATATTCAATATTAGTGGGAAGATATGGAACAAAAAAAACCTATGAAAAGGATGCAAAAAAAAAAATTAGAACGAAAGATGGAAAATGATAAACGATTCAAAAGAACAACAATTAGCAACTTGGCCATATATATTGAAGAAAGAGGGTCAAAATGTGTATTTTGGAGATTTTGGCCATGTTGCTGCGGTAACGGGATTCATCGCCGTAGCGACCCATTGGCACGGCGAAGAGTGTTTCATCGCCTCGTCCTGCAATCGTTTTTGGCTCTCTTGAGCCAAAAATCAAAGAGTGGATGCTGCGACAATAGAGGTTCATTGTCGTGGCGCCCATAACGAAGATTTTTGCATATATGTCTCGTTGTCGCGGCGATGAAGATCTCATCGCCGCAGCGACAGCACAAAATCTGGATATTTATTTTTCTTTCCTTGTTTGTCTTTGTAAAGCTTTTATCTTTTCCTTAACTTAGTTGCTCTTGTATAAATATAGGCATTCAGCCATCAGACTCAATGAGAAATACAATTCTTCAAATTCTATATGGTATCAAAGCGGGTCGACGGTCTTTGATTTAGATGACCATACACGTAGAACCGAAAGAACACGTTTTTCGATTGGGAACGGTCCAAGAATTCACGAATTGAAAACTCTTCTGAATAGCTATCGGTAACGAGGTAATACTGTAGTTACCTATTATAACGATTTGAGGAAGAATTGGGATGAACTTGAGGGATACACGATTGCTCCAACATGTATGTGTGAAGCAGCAACGATTATTGCTAAACAAAGGGAGAATGAGAAAGTTCATGCTTTTCTTGTTAGGTTGGATCCTGTTCTATATGGGAATGCAGTCTCGAACAACCTGATAATGGAGCTTCTACAAAACTTGAATACAATTTTCGCTAAGATAGTCACAGAAGAGCGTTATCACACCATAGTACGTTCTAGAGAGAGCAAACCAGATGCGGTTGGGTTTGCTGCTCAATGGGCATTTAACAAAGGGAAACCACAAACACGTGGAGATCGATCTAAGATGAATCTGTTTTGTTCACATTGCTCTAAGACCGGGCATGATTATTCTACTTGCTTTCAATTGAATGGTTATCCAGATTGGTGGCCTGGAAATAAAAGAAAATGAGGATAAGAGAGGGGTGGAGGTCGCTCAGGTAGAGGTGGTGGAAGGAATGGTGGCGGTCGTGGTCAGATTACTAATGCAGCCACACAACGAACGCTGAAGCGCAAGGACAAATCAACTCCACAGATCGTAGTGGTCTTTATGATCTATCTGATGAACAATGGACTACTCTTGTCCATATGTTGAATTCGAAAGGCCAGTCCTCTTTTAATGACTGAATGGTGAGTTAAATAATACATATTTATGGATCATCGATACAGGATGTCCAAATCACATGTCGGGTAATGAAAGTCTTTTTAAAGACTTAACCAATATCACGTCTATCTCAGTTGGACTTCCAAATGGGAAGCAAACCTTTACAAGGCAACGAGGATCAGTGACATTAAGTCAGAATATGAAGTTGCATCGTGCTTATATGTTCCTGATTTATCTTGCAATTTGTTATCTGTATCTCACTTACTTAAAGATTTTTTTTATTTTATCACATTTACTGATAAACTTTGTGTCATTCAGGACCGTACTTCGAGGATTATGATTGGAGCGGGTGAGCAATGTGATGGGGTTTACTAGTTTCGCCTCTACAACAACAACGAGCTTGTCAGATAAATGTTGAGGAAAATGCAAGTTTATGGCATCGTCGTCTTGGGCATCCTTCAAGACAATTAGAATCGTCTTTATCAAATTTGTTTAGGTGTAATAGAATGAATAGGGGTATTTCTGTTTTAAAGGATTCTTGTGATATTTGCCTTCATGCTAAACAAATGAGATGTACTTTTTCGTTAAGTATTAATAAAGCTGATGATCTTTTTTATCTTATTCATTGTGATAATTGGGGTCCTTACAACATTCCTTTTACTTGTGGGGCTCATTATTTTCTGACTATTTTTTATGATTGTTCTAGGGGAGTATGAGTTTTTCTTTTGAGTATAGAGTCTGAAGTTCAACAATTAGTTAGAAATTTCTGTGCGATGGTTAAAATCCAGTTTGACAATAAAGTCAAAATTTTACGAAGTGATAATGGTGGAGAATTCACATATTTACATCGATTCTTTAGGGAAAATGGTATCATACACCAAACTTCGTGTGTTGATATACCTCAACAAAATGGGAGGGTTGAGAGAAAACATTGTCATATATTCAATGTTGTTAGAGCCTTACTTTTTCAAGCTAACCTTCCTACTACTTTTTGGGGTGAGAGTATTATGACAGCTGTTCATTTGATTAATCGAACACCAACTCCTATTTTTGCTAATAAAACACCCTATGAAGTACTATATAACAAAGTTCATCCTTTTACATCCTTACGAGTATTTGGTTGTCTTTGTTTCATAAAAAATTGACCTCGTGTCAAAGATAAATTTGTCACTCGATCGCATAAATGTATTTTTGTGGGTTATCCATTTGGGAAAAACGGGTGGCGTGTCTATGATCTTGAAACTAAAGAGCGCGTCTATGATCTTGGAACCAAAGAGTTTTATGTTTCCCGAGATGTAATTTTCTGTGAAGAACGTTTTCCTTTCACTGGTTCTATCCCTAGTGAGAACTTTATTTCCACTTCATATAGTCATCCTTTATATGAGACCATTGAAGACAGGGGGAGTGAACATGAGGTTATTAATGAGATATTACTCACATCTCCTGAGAATGTAGAAACTAGTTTATCTACTCCTCATGAGGAAGTTAGGGAATTGAAAATTCTTAAAGAGCCATCAACAGAAACTATGTTAAATGATCATCCACCGGCAACTGGTAGAGGGCATCGAGTGAAGAAGATTTCAAGCAGATTGACAGATTATATTACCAATACAGTTCGCATTGTAAACCCCGTCTCATCACATCTACCTACTCCTTCATCATCTTCAGGTACTTGTTTTCCTTTAGCTTATTATGTAATTTGTGATCGTTTCTCTGCAAAACATACCTGTTTCTTGGCTGCTATAATCATAGGGAAAGAACCGTCTTCTTTTCAAGAGGCAGTAAAAGATCCTGGTTGGAGAAAAGCTATGAAGGAAGAAATTGACGCTCTAGAGCGTAATGACACCTGGACCTTAGAGAAATTACCACCAAGTAAACGAGCCATTGGGTGTAAATGGGTGTATAAGATCAAATATAAGTTCGATGGGTCTGTGGAAAGATTGAAGGGACGACTTATGGTACATGGAAATCGATAAATTACAGGCATCGATTTTAATGAAACATTTGCCCCAGTAGCAAAGATGGTAACAGTTCGCACCTTCTTATCTATTGTTGTAGCTAGACAGTGGGAGTTATATCAGATGGATTTACACAATGCTTTTCTCCATAGTGACTTAGAAGATGAGGTCTACATGCAGTTACCTCCTGGTTTTAATCATAAAGATTCTGGTAAGGTATGTCGATTGAGAAAATCCCTATACGGTTTGAGACAGGCACCGCAAAATTGGTTTGCTAAATTGTCAATGACATTAAAAGAAATTGGATTTGTTCAATCCTACCCTGATTATTCTTTTTTCAGTTATTCGAAAAATTCTGTCTTTCTCCATGTACTGGTTTATGTGGATGATCTTATTATTACAGGGAGCTCATCTCAAGCTATTTCTTCCTTTAAGAAGCAACTTAGTGAAATGTTCCACATGAAAGACTTGGGAGTATTGAAATATTTCATTGGTGTTGAAGTTTCTCATGGAAAGGATGGTTTGTATCTATGTTAGCGTAAATACGCCTTAGATATTATAGGAGAAGCTGGCTTACTTAAAGTCAAACCTGCATCAACACCAATGGATTCCAATCATCATCTCGCTACTATTGATGGTCAACCTCTTGATGATCCAGAGAAATACCATCGTCTTGTAGGGCGACTGATTTATTTGACTATCACTCGTCCCGAATTGAGCTACTCTGTTCACATATTGGCTCAATTTATGGGAACACCTCGTATTGAACATTGGGATGCTGGCTTACGTGTTTTACATTATTTGAAAGGGTGACATGGCCAAGGAATTCTCTTTCGAAGTGACTGTGATTTTCGTCTCACTACATATTGTGATAGTGATTGGGCCACATGTCCTCTAACTAGGCGATCGCTGACGTGATATTTTGTTTTGTTGGGTTCCTCACCCATATCTTGGAAAACTAAGAACAGGTTACCATCTCTCGATCTTCTGCTGAAGCATAATACTAATCAATGACAACTACCACTTATAAGCTAGAGTGGCTTAAATCTTTTTTAGCTTGTTTTGGAATTGACCACTCTCAACCAATTCCCTTATATTGTGATAGTCAGGCTGCCTTACATATTACAGCAAACCCGGTATTTCATGAGAGGACGAAACACATTGAGATGGACTGTCATTTTGTTCATGATGCACTTCAGGATGGAATTATTTCTCCTTCACACATTCGTACTGGGGAGCAACTTGTCGATGTTTTGACTAAAGCTCTTGGGAAAACTCAATTTCAGATTCTTATTCGCAAGTTGGGCATTTGTGATCTGCATGCTCCAACTTGAGGGGAGAGTATTGAAGAAAGAGGGTCAAAATGTGTATTTTGGAGATTTTGGCCTTGTCACTGAGGCAACGAGATTAATCGCCGCAATGACCCATTAGCGCGGCGATGAGTGTTTCATCGTCGCGTCCTGCAATCGTTTTTGGCTCTCTTGAACCAAAAACCAGAGAATGGACGCCGCAGCGATAGAGGTTCATTGTCGCGGCGCTCACAACGAAGATTTTCGCATATATGTCTCGTTGCCGCGGCGATGAAGATCTCATCGCTGTGGCGACAACACAAAATATGGATATTTATTTTTCTTTCCTTGTTTATCTTTGTAAAGCTTTTATCTTTTCCTTAACCTAGTTGATCTTGTATAAATGTAGACATTCATCCATCATACTCAATGACAAATACAATTTTTCAAATTCTTTAATATAAGCCATGAAAAACAACTTAATTAACAAAATAGCAAGAATTGAACCCAAAGACATATGACAGATAGGTTGGTTCAAATAAATTTCAAACATCTTGCTATTAAAGCCTAAAATTTATTTGATTGAATCATATTAATTGGTGCTACATCATGTTATATCAACGGTAATTTTTCCAGACACTTGTCAATTTGAATAGAAAGGATATAAAATTCCAGCAATGAGGAAAAAAAATATGTTTGCTAAGTTTCACATTCCTCCTCTGAAGTAACAATAAATGAAGATTCGGGTGTAAATTTATTTTTACTGGAACAATAAACTAAGAGCCTGATGACCAAATCTTTGGGTGACAAAAAGCAACAATAAACTAAGAACCTTCAATTAGAACTGAACCAATTTACAGCAGTGGCCAAATCGTAGAGGACCCATACCTTTTTCTTTGAAAATTTGGGGAAGATGATCCCTAATTTGCAATCAACAAGTGAAAACAAAGGCCACTAACGGAAAAAAAAAAAGGAATACTCACACGGGTGTAAATTGATTCATTTGTGTAAGTTCGGGGTTTAAATTGATGATATCAAAAGTTTAGAGTTTAAATTGACACATTATACTAAGTTTAAGGGTATAAATTTATATTTTCCCAAAATTGTAATCTAACCCATACTAACATTTGCATGATAATAGTTGACTCAAACATTTACAGATTGGCAAGCACAAGTATAGCTCAAGTGTTCATTCCGGGGTTGAAGGTTGGAGTCTCCCTTCCCCCAATTTGATATAATATCTTAAAAAAAAAAACCCACTATATACAAAAAAGTGCTCTCTCTTTCTCGTCGCTTCTGCAACACCCAATTCAACCAAAAAACACAAAGAAAGAAAAGAAATGTAAAAGATGGAAGACGATCTCAACGACGTCGTTCCATGTTCTTCCCTCGCCGTCGAATCCACCATTCGCGTCGGAACGGTTAATCTTTATCCCTTCAATTGCATAATAACTAAATTTCCTTTCCTCATTTCCTTTCATTTTTTCACTTTCCCTCTTCAGGCGGGCGCTCTCTGGGGTTTGTGTATGGCTCCTTATGATTCTCGTAAAAATGGTAAAAATATAAATAAAAAAACTAAATTTCAATTCCTATTCCAATTCTCTGATTTCAATTTCTTTCCCTTTTGTTTTGTCATGTTTTTTTTCCCCACTTTCAGGGCTGAAAGGTATCACCCATGCTGCTTTTGTGGTACTAAATTCTTACTATTGATTGAGTTTGTAGCATTTTTTGTGTTGTTTTATATGGTTCAAAAAATGCCTTTTTTTGGGTCTATTTTTCAGGCTAAATCAGTTGGGAAATTCGGTTTTCAGTGTGGTAATTTATTATTTCTTTGTTTTCAGGCCTTTTTGATTGTTGAGAAGCATTTTTGTGGCTGATATTTTGCTTTGTTTTGAGTTGAAAAATAGCCTTTTTTTTGGGTTTTAGGGCTTGTTGCTGGAACATTTACTCTGACTCACTGTGGAATTCAAAGATATAGAAGGAAGAACGATTGGGTTAGTCATAATACATACTCGTAGAATGATTCTTTTTTGCCCTTTTTGTGTTTGTTTGAATGTGTTAACTTTTGAAGATTACTAATCTGCATTGTTAAAATCTTGACCTTCCTTGATCTTTTGTGCATTGCATAACTAACCAACTCACCATCCTCTCTGAGTGAACAACTCTTCAAGAAAATATGAGATATATGGCGATACAAAATTACAGATAGGTGGGGTAGCAAACTTGTGCTTTTTTTTTTGGGTTAGGAAATGAAATTTTGATTAAAAAAGAGAAATCAACAAAAGAGAGTGATAAGTAATCAACCCAAACCAACGAATTACAATTTTTTTTCTTCTAGTTGGCGTTAATCAAAAGAAAGTTATAATTTCAAAAGTTTTCAAGAAAGAGAAGAAAGCAATGACACTTTAAACTTTATAAAGCCCCAAATTTCATTCACAGCCGTTGCCTCGTTATAAAAAATCCTATGATTTATGGAGCCGGCTCATCTTAATGAAAGGGTGGATACTAGACTCTTGAACGAGGAGAAGACTAAAGGTTTCTCTTGCAATTCTACTGTTAATATGATGTGAGATAAAGATAGTGACAATTTTTATCCTAACTTCATTTGGAAAGGGATGTATTAAAAAAAAATCAAAGTTTGTTTGTTGATTGTTGTTAATGACGGCCTTAATTCCAACCAAAAAGTTAAAGCTAGGAAACCGTGGGTAGCACTTCATTGGTGTAATTTATGTCAAAAGAATTCGGAGGATACAACTCATCTGTTGTTCTGTTGTAGTTTTGCTCAAAATCTGTGGAATACATTATTTAATCTTTTTGGTAAAAATTGGGTGATGAATGGGGATGCTAAAAGCATTATCATGGCCCTCTTGGATGGTTCTTTGCTTGTGGATAAAAGCAAGATTATTTGGGTTAATGTGGTGAGGGTTATTTGTTGGAATTTTTGGCTCGAATGGAATAGGAATTTTTTTGTCAAATCATCGGAAGAGATTTGAGAACTTTCTGTTCTTAATGCCTCCATTTGGAATGCGAATTGTAATTCTTTTTGTAATTATTCTCCTTCGATTATTGCCGCCATTTGATGGCCTTTTCGGGATCTTTCATTTATCATTTAAAAGTCCGGTTTCTTATCCAAAAACATGTGATTTCTCTCTCAAACCAAATCTCCCAGGGAATCACTTTGACCACCATATTTCATCTTTAAGAGAGTGCCCAAGAAGGAGAGACTGCATATTGTCTTTAGGACTATCCGAGAAGCATCAACTAAAGTTGAAAGTATCCAAGGTCTTGATCCAAAGTTGAGTAGCAAAATTACAATAGAAAAGATGTTTCTGATTTTCTGAGTGATGTAAACAAAAGCAACACTCATTAGGAGAAACAGCGATCCTCGGATTTCTCTTTTGAATAATATCGGCAGTATATAGACCTCCCATAGCCAAGTTTCAGTTGAAGAATCTGATCTTTGGACAGCCCATCCTCCAAATAATCTTACAAAAATTTTCATCAAGAAGGCTAAACTGATTAGTGAGACATCGAGCTAAAGAGCAATCCTGTGCTCTGGAATAATTACGCATCATTATCAATTGAGGAACAACTTCAGAGTTCAGAGGGTAGAATGGTTAGGCTTATATATATTTTTTCCTCGAATGTTTTAGGACCTACAAATTAATAATTAATTTATAAAAAAAAAAACTGAATAAAAATGTATCCAGCTTTATACTTGCACTGTAATTAAGGTATGAGCTTCATTTTCCCGACTTCTTTAATAATATCATTTACCGCATCAGTACTTTGTTGGAAAAAAATTCAGAATGCAGACTCCGCTGATTCAACTCTCAAGGGCTTGAGTGTAATTATAATGATAGAAATACGAACTATTCGATGACCATGTTTGACAGAAAATTTGAATAAAAAAGTCCACATATTTTTGTTTATTTGGCAGCTGAATGGTCTGATTGCGGGTGCAGTGGCGGGAGCAGCAATTGCTACAAGAACTAGAAGATGGTCACAGGTGTTTGGGATGGCCGGTCTTGTTTCTGCCTTTAGTGCTGCAGCTGACTATTCTAGATCACTTTAGTCTTGTAGGATCTTGAGGTATTTAGCATTTCAAGCCATTCACACAACTTGTGAACCATCATTAGTTAATCTATATGCTATTCTATAAATATTATTTGATCTAGTGATGAAGGAAATTTTTAACACAAGCATATATCTCTCTGTTCAGGATAAGTTCAGCCAGACTCTTTATCCAACTCAAATCAGGAGCTGTTTTCTGTGTCCTGAATTGTTGGTCAATTGAGAGTCGAGACAGGACATGAACCTCATTTGTTGATTCAATCTCGCCACTTGCAGCAAACTTCTGATATGATAAGCTGGAATTGATGGAAGAAGTAACTTGCAATATCCTGACGTGGTTAATGTTTCAACTTTTTTGTGGTTGCTCAATCTATAATGACTACTCTATTAAGATGAAACATTATCTTTAAGGAAGTGACTGAGACGCTCTTTCTTTCTTTTTAATTGGTTTTGAAAAATTTATCATTCTGTTGCGATTAACTTCTGTTTGGATCTAAAATTCCAGGAATTAGCTTCAAGTTTTACTCTGGCTTAATTAGTTTTTCTAATGCAAGTTTTAATGTAATATTACTATGAAAAGAAATATAATTTTCTTAAATTATCACTTGGCTAAAACTAGAGCTTCTAGCTCCTCTACCGTGAAAGGGGATAAGCAAGATGTTTTAGTTTTAATTGTTTGGACACTCCTGCCGTAGTTAGAAGACCATCTTATTATGTTAACACCTAAATTATTAGGATACGACAGTGAGTCATTTAGCTCAAATACATATGACAATTATGTAGAACCTTGAGTTCTTGTGATTGGACTATCAAGCTTGAGTTAGGATACTGTGATTTTGACCAATAGTACTATATGTTTTTATTTTTCTGACAACCTATGCCATGCTCGAAGCATAAATCTACATCATACATATATATGCCTGCAAACTGCAGGAGTTTTTTCCTGATTTTTGTATATTGAGAATCCCTACTGATTTGGGACACCGTTCAGACCAGCAGCTGCGAGCTTGCTGACCAGAGCGAGTGCGTTGCTAGTAATATATGTTGCCCTTACCACACGATCGTGAATCGATGTCACCTGCTTTCCCCTTCGGCTTTCAAACTCATCCAAGCAAGTGTCTTCATCAGTGAGAGCAGCACTTACCCATGTGGTAAGATCGCCCATTTGTGCGTCAAAGTTGCTTCTGCTCAGCCTCCTGAGAACTCCGAGTGATCTATGAAGCTCATCAATGGCGGCTTCAAAGACCTCGATACAGTCCGAAAATGCTGCCCCTCTCGTGCGCCTGTTTGTCTTCTGCTTTGTCAAGAATTGAAGCACGGTTTTTGCCTCGGTTATTGACACAGACACGCCTGCACGTGCCCACTTGGAGTGGCTTCTCTTAGCGACGTTTGAAAACGATGCCAACGTTTGAATACAAAGATCTTGGTGTTGCGTTCCGCTACATGCATCTCTGACATAGTTTTTGTTGTCTGAAGCTACATGAGCTGAGTCTGTCAGCATCAGCCATGGAAGAAGCAAGGTGAGTGCAACGATGCTCATAACTTTCATTCTCAAACTTTGCATTCGGAATGTGTGGAAGAAGATACCCCTCAAAAAAGCAATTTCGATGTGTTATAAAGCTATATGCTTTATTGGTTATTAGTTTGAAGATATATAAGTTTATGGGGGGTTGTATGTATAAAAGGAAAAGGTTTTCTGGTGACTTGGAAAGTTCAATTGAAATAGCGTTCTTTTCAGGTGTCTGCTATACAATAGGCGTGGGGAAGGTGAATGCATTAAAGAAGGGGAGAAGAGATAGTGGTAAGCTGAAATAAGTAAGGAAGGTGAAGAACATGTGAATGGCAGGTGAGTTCCCATGATTTTGGGCTAAAGGAAATCTAGCAAAATTTGGCATCTTTTTTACTTGCCTAAAAAAACATGCATTTTTTACTTGTAGACCATGATTTTTTTGTGCAGGTGCAATTCAATTACTGTTGTTTCTGGTTGGATAAGACTGCTAACTTAGCTAGTATTGTATTAGAGCTCATTTTTCTGGTCATGAGGTTGTTCCCCCAGCAAGGATATTCTTTTATGAGTAATTTCAAAAATAACAAATGTTTTGAAATATTTCAAAATGATATTTCTCAGTTTGAGATTGGTGGATATCAGTATGAGAAATATCATTTTTGAAAATATCAAAACTTAAAATGTCATTTTTGAAAAAACTTTTTTTTTTCATGCGCTAGTAAAAAGATGAGAAAAAAAAATGTTGCATCTTGATTTTGAAGAACCAATGAAGATCGTACTCTTTTTATAGTTTGGTTTTGGATGAGTGGAAAGTATAACAGATTTCAAATTGTTGCATATTATTTTTGAAGATAACAAAATGATATTTCATCAGGTTTGAGGTTGTTCCAAATATAACAAATGTCGCTACATTAAATTATAAAAATGTAATTTTGATCAAATAAATGACAATGATGTCACGTAATGAAACATTTCATTATGAAGGTAGGGTTGTGCACGGTTCAATTTTACCATATTTTCTGAACCGAATCATATGACAAAAATTTAGAAATGGTTCTTGAACCGGACTGATCGATTCGGTTCTACCAATTATGCTCACTTCCAGAGCCCAAATGATCAAATTCTTTGAATTTTCAGAGACGAGTCCCTGCAAAAATTCTTTGAAAAGAAAACTGCATAAAAAAAATTGAAAGCAAAACCCATCCTTAATTTTAAACCATATTCTTGTTACTATTACATGAACCCTTACTGTTACACATTTGAACAATAAAACCTTACCATCCAAAAACAAACAGAGTTGCAATCTGATTGAATCCAACCATGACAGATTTTCGTAGTTGAAGAAGAAAGCACAGAGTGAATTGAAATGACAATCTGGTTTCGTGGGCCTATCATAGCAAATGCAAGTCTTAATTAATTTTTATTAATGCTTTTTCATACCCACATTATAATATATAAAAAATCGCAGTCCTTTTTTTTTTTTAGTTTGATTTGAATTTTATTAGTGTTTTTTTTTTAAGATTGATAGTAGTTTTTCATGGGAATATTGCACTGTATGATGAAGTACAGTTGGTCGTCTCGTAGCTGGTGGGAAAGAAGGGGAAAAGGTGAAATTGATGGCATTTCAGTGACAATTTTTTAATTTAATCTGAAAATCTTCGGTGCAATAGGAGTACTAGAAATTTTCCCTGCATTTATGTGCACATCGACAAAAAAATGCAATGTCAGAATACTAATAAAAAATGGTTGATCATTTTATTTTTTAAGAGGAGTTGATTATTTAAATTCTTGTAATGTGATAAATTATGTTACTCGACTTGGTTTAAATCATTTATAAGATGATAATCTTATATAAAATATTAAATTGGCTTTCATTTCATTTCATTTAATTCGATTTAATTGTTTCAAAAAATATTTTATGAATTATAATACGGTTTTGTATTTATTTTCAACTTATTGAATTTGAAAAGTATTAAAACTAAAGGTATATCATTAAATTCTTTTTTCTTATTAAGAAATGAAGTAAATGTGTATCAAATAGAAATAAGGGCAATATAGAAACAAGCAAACAATTTACTAAATAATTGCAAATAATAATAAATAAATAAAATAAAGTATGGGTGATAAAAGAAATAAAAAATATTCCCATTCAATAATTATATATTATAGATATATATTCTCTTAGTTTGTTATGTAACATTTACATCGGTATCATTCATAAAAATACTCACTTAATTAAGTTTTCAAATACGTAATCAAATTCTCACATTTCTAAATGTAATAATTAAAATAGGATTGTGTCTCATTTTATATATAATTCAAAGATCATCATATTTTTTTTTACTATTTTAAATTATCGTCTGGGTTAAAATTAAAATACTCCCCCAGCATACATTAGAATAATTTAACCATATTTTAGGCCATCCTAATTAATCTCATGTGGTCGACAAAATTTTATTTTTGGAGGATTGTAGACAATAGGGGAAAAAAATTAAGAAAATTGTATCCAAATAGGAAACATAATAAGGGAGGTGGAAAATAAAAGGAATGAGAAAAACAAATTGGTGTGAAAATGGTAATTTCAAGGAATGCATATTTGGTGAAGTAATTAAATTTACATTACTAAATGAAGATGAAAATAGATATATAAATATGAGATTAGTTGATAGGAAATGGTAATTAATAACGATAATAGTAGAGAAAGTAGAAGAAAAAATGCCTCCTTATCCGCCTTGTGAGAGTGATGGTTGCTTTAACGTTGAATGTTGCGCTAAAGGTTTCCTCTTTTTTTTTTTTTTTCTTTTTCTTTCTCTAAAATATTTATTTCACCGTTTTTTTTTAATTTCTTGTTTCTATTTCTTAATTTTTTTTTTTTAAATAATATTATTTGATAACTCTTTCCGATTTATTCGTTAGAGATTAGAAACATTCCTCGAATTGTGTAATTTTTTTTAAAACAATAAATTCTGGTTTCTGATTTCTCTCTCTTTTTTTTCCAAATTTGTCAATACATATTAATAAATTATTACGTTGTTCCGTTTTGATTTGTAAAATATATTACATATCCAATTATTTAAATCGATAAAATCTTTTTTATTTAAAATTTTAACTTTCATATAAAAAAATTATGTTTTTTCTAATTAGAAATTTTCACAAAACAAGAAACAAGAAATGATTACAAAACGCAAACCTGTTTATTTTTTAAGAGTAAGAAACAAAGAATAATTACCAAATATGTTTTTGTTTTATTTTAAAAAAGAAACGGGAAACAAAAACGTTACTAAACATACCCTTATTTTCTTTCCTTCATAACCTAGTTTTCTTTTTAGAAGTGTTTCCTCATGCCCAATTCTAATTCAATTTTGATTTAAATTGAAATAGTGTTTTTTAAAAAAGGGTATGGATTTTGCAGAAGGGAAGTACAATTGGCCAGAGCTGGTGGGAAAGAAGGGAGAAGAAGCAAAAGCAATGATTTTGAAAGAGAATCCTTCTGTTGGAGTTTTTATCTTAATCGATGGTGCTTCGGTTGGAATCTTTAATTTTTGTTGCAACCGTGTTTATGTTCATGTTGATAAAAATGGTATTGTCAGCAAGGTTCCTATCATCGGTTAAATCAATTTTATATTTATGAGAAAAGTTTATCATTTTAATTCTTGTAATTTGATTTTAATCAACTCAATATAAACACATTTCTATCTAAGCCTCTCTCTCTCTCTCTCTCTCTCTCTCTCTCTCTCTCTCTCTCTCTCTCTCTCTCTCTCTCTCTCTCTCTCTCTCTCTCTCTTATCTTGACACAATGAAATAATGTGATTTATTGTGGTTATTAGTTATATTAATTCTATAATAAAAGATGGACTCGACGCCAAAATAATCTAATATCTGCATTCGTCGATCGCCTCATCATTTGCAAACTTCTTTTCCTTTATTTCCTAAAAAAATGTATAGCATCGTGAGGCTAACGTACAACGAGATAACAATTTAATAAAAACTTAAAGTTTTGAAATACTTCCTAAAATTCTTTAAGCCCAAAATCTCTCTAAAGAACAACTCCAACTCGAGTCACCCCATTATGCCATTTCTCTACAAGGATGTTAACAACTAATAATTTGTGAAAAACTTAATATCGATTACAATCCCATCAGATAAACATTCTCTAATGTTAATAAACTAACATTACGAACCTACATATTCTTTATTGAGTATTTCTATTCAATACGAATCTCTCATGCAATATTCTTTATCGAGTAAAAATACAAGATACGAACCTCCATAATATTCTCTATTAACCATCTTTTTATAAGGTATGGACAATATTTTTTATCTAGGAAAGGAGCTGATGCCTAACCATTTGATCATTAAAAAAAAACAACCATCATTCATTAACCATCTTTTTATAAGGTATGGACAATTTTTTAATTTAATCTGAAAATCTTCGGTGCAATAGGAGTACTAGAAATTTTCCCAGTATTTATGTGCACATCGACAAAAAAAATGCAATGTCTGAATACTAATAAAAAATGGTTGATCATTTTATTTTTTAAGAGGAGTTGATTATTTAAATTCTTGTAATGTGATAAATTATGTTACTCGACTTGGTGTAAATCATTTATAAGATGATAATCTTATATAAAATATTAAATTGGCTTTCATTTCATTTCACTTAATTCGATTTAATTGTTTCAAAAAATATTTTATGAATTATAATACGGTTTTGTATTTATTTTCAACTTATTGAATTTGAAAAGTTTTAAAACTAAAGGTATATCATTAAATTCTTTTTTCTTATTAAGAAATGAAGTAAATGTGTATCAAATAGAAATAAGGACAATATAGAAACAAGCAAACAATTTACTAAATAATTGCAAATAATAATAAATAAATAAAATAAAGTATGGGTGATAAAAGAAATAAAAAATATTCCCATTCAATAATTATATATTATAGATATATAATCTCTTAGTTTGTTATGTAACATTTACATAGGTATCATTCATAAAAATATTCACTTAATTAAGTTTTCAAATACGTAATCAAATTCTCACATTTCTAAATGTAATAATTAAAATAGGATTGTGTCTCATTTTATATATAATTCAAAGATTATTGTATTTTTTTTTACTATTTTAAATTATCGTCTGGGTTAAAATTAAAATACTCCCCCAACATACATTAGAATAATTTAACCATATTTTAGGCCATCCTAATTAATCTCATGTGGTCGACATAATTTTATTTTTGGAGGATTGTAGACAATAGGGGAAAAAAATTAAGAAAATTGTATCCAAATAGGAAACATAATAAGGGAGGTGGAAAATAAAAGGAATGAGAAAAACAAATTGGTGTGAAAATGGTAATTTCAAGGAATGCATATTTGGTGAAGTAATTAAATTTACATTACTAAATGAAGATGAAAATAGATATATAAATATGAGATTAGTTGATAGGAAATGGTAATTAATAACGATAATAGTAGAGAAAGTAGAAGAAAAAATGCCTCCTTATCCGCCTTGTGAGAGTCATGGTTGCTTTAACGCTGAATGTTGCGCTATAGGTTTCCTCTTTTTTTTTTTTTTTTTTTTTTTTCTTTTTCTTTCTCAAAAATATTTATTTCACAGTTTTTTTTATTTCTTCTTTCTATTTCTTAATTTTCTTTTTTTAAATAATATTATTTGATAACTCTTTCCGATGTCTACGTTTTAAAGAGATTAGAAACATTCCTGAAATTGTGTAAATTTTTTTAAAACAATAAATTCTGGTTTCTGATTTCTCTCTGTTTTTTTTTTCCAAATTTTTCAATACATATTAATAAATTATTACGTTGTTCCGTTTTGATTTGTAAAATATATTTACATATCCAATTATTTAAATCGATAAAATCTTTTTTATTTAAAATTTTAACTTTCATATAAAAAAATTATGTTTTTTCTAATTAGAAATTTTCACAAAACAAGAAACAAGAAATGATTACAAAACGCAAACCTGTTTATTTTTTTAAGAGTAAGAAACAAAGAATAATTACCAAATATGTTTTTTTATTTTATTTTAAAAAAGAAACGGGAAACAAGAACGTTACTAAACATACCCTTATTTTCTTTCCTTCATAACCTAGTTTTCTTTTTAGAAGTGTTTCCTCATGCCCAATTCTAATTCAATTTTGATTTAAATTGAAATATTGTTTTTTTAGAAAAGGGTATGGATTTTGCAGAAGGGAAGTACAATTGGCCAGAGCTGGTGGGAAAGAAGGGAGAAGAAGCAAAAGCAATGATTTTGAAAGAGAATCCTTATGTTGGAGTTATTATCTTAATCGATGGTGCTTCGGTTGGAATCTTTAATTTTTGCTGCAACCGTGTTTATGTTCAAGTTGATAAGAATGGTATTGTCAGCAAGGTTCCTATCATCGGTTAAATCAATTTTATATTTATGAGAAAAGTTTATCCTTTTAATTCTTGTAATTTGATTTTAATCAAGTCAATATAAACACATTTCTATCTAAGCCACTTCTTTCTATCTCTTATCTTGACGCAATGAAATAATGTGATTTATTGTGGTTATTAGTGATATTAATTCTATAATAAAAGATGGACTCAACGCCAAAATAATCTAACATCTGCCATTCGTCGATCGCCTCATCATTTGCCAACTTCTTTTCCTTTATTTCCTAGAAAAATGTATAGCATCGTGAGGCTAACGTTCAACGAGATAACACAATTTAATAAAAACTTAAAGTTTTGAAATACTTCCTAAAATTCTTTAAGCCCAAAATCTCTCTAAAGAACAACTCCAACTCGAGTCACCCCATTATGCCATTTCTCTACAAGGATGTTAACAACTAATAATTTGTGAAAAACTTAATATCGATTACAATCCCATCAGATAAACATTTTCTAATGTTAATAAACTAACATTACGAACCTACATATTCTTTATTGAGTATTTCTATTCAATACGAATCTCTCATGCAATATTCTTTATCGAGTAAAAATACAAGATACGAACCTCCATAATATTCTCTATTAACCATCTTTTTATAAGGTATGGACAATATTTTTTAGGGTAAAATACCATTTTCGTCCCTGAACTTTACATCTGGTTTCGTTTTCATCCCTGAACTTTCAAAAAAGATCAAAATCGTCCCTGAACTTTCCAAATCGTTTCGTTTTCGTCCTTCCGTCCATTTTTCCGTCTGGTCATTAACGGAGGCTGATGTGGCATGTTGACGTGGCTTTTTTTAACAATATTTTAATATATTTTTTATTTTATTATAATTTTAAATGCCTAAGTGTCCATTTTCCATGGCCATCTTCTTCCCCTCTTCTTCTTCTCCATCGTCTTCTCTTTCATCAAACTTCCTTTTCTAGCATGCTCTTTAATGCCTAAGTGTCAATCTCTCCTAGCAGTTTCGGCCCCCTTCGTGAAGACCTACAATCGTTCAGAAGCAAAGACGAAAGCAGGGGCATCCATTATCGTTTTGGCCTTTGAGTTCTCCATAGACGAACCAAGAGGTTGTTGGACCAAACTACCTTCATGGGTAGCTCTAAAACCATCATGCGAACCTTCCTGAACAGACGAAACACGCTGAGAACCAACAGAATCGAAAACGCCATTGATGCCTCCATGAACAACCTTTGAAGGAGATAAAATGGTAACTTGCGAACCAGGGGGTTTTAGGCCACGAGTCCTTAATGAAAGAGGCTCAAAACCATCAGACGAAGAGGATAGAACACGTTGTTGCTGCCCATACTCAGACAAACATGAATTACCCTAAAAAACCGCCATTGAAGCGTTGATCTCAGATCTACGGATCTGACCTGTTTCCACGTCACTTTCCCTTCGTTCCTCACTAGAAACCATCGACTTGGCTTCCTCTTCCATCATTAATGAACGAAACTTGAAGATATCCCCTCCCTTGGCCAGATCTAAAAATCTCAAAAACGGCCTACATGAAATCTGCCCAGAAAGCTGGTGAAGAAGATGACCATGGAGGAGAGAGAAAGAGGGAGAAGATGTGGAAGAAGATGACCATGGAGGGGAAGAAGATTATGAAATTGGTTTTGCTCAAGAGGGGAAGAAGATGACCATGGAGGAGAGGAGAGAGAAAAGGAAGAGAGAGATTAAAAAAAATGGACACTTAGGCATTTAAAATTATAATAAAATAAAAAATATATTAAAATATTGTTAAAAAAAGCCACGTCAGCATGTCACATCAGCCTCCGTTAATGACCAGACGGAAAAATGGACGGAAGGACGAAAACGAAACGATTTGGAAAGTTCAGGGACGATTTTGATCTTTTTTGAAAGTTCAGGGACGAAAACGAAACCAGATGTAAAGTTCAGGGACGAAAATGGTATTTTACCCTATTTTTTATCTAGGAAAGGAGCTGATGCCTAACCATTTGATCAATAAAAAAGACAACCATCATTCATTAACCATCTTTTTATAAGGTACAAATAAATTCATGATTATAAATTGTCCAAGCACTTGCTTTCATGAGTTTTCCTGCACAAATCATTTTGAGGATTTCTTCATTTTCATTATCCAACAAAAAACACTTTGTTTATTTCATTCTAATAATATTATCTTCATCTTTTTAATTAGAGCCTTACGCTCTTAATAAAAGTTTAAAGTCGTTTAAAAAAGAATGGATAATCAAAGTGATATAATACTTAAAAGAGGAATAGTAGTATATAAACACATACTTCTTCAATCAATATTAAATTAAAAATTTTAAAAATATGGAAGAAACTTATACAAACAATAGATGTTCTATCAAATATTAAAAAATATAATATAGAATACTATGAACAAAATAACGTGCAACACACGTGTTAAAAAACTAGCTAGTTAATAAAAAAATTACTTGATTTGCAGATGCCCAAATGTAAAAGCAAAATATCCTTATATAATATAACATATAAGATGGAAGGAATGTTTAAGAAACATATTTAGACTATTTTATCCAGACATGATTTTTTAAAATTACAAAATATGTCATTATTTACTTTAAGTTTACCCTTCATCAAAACTTCAATTATAAAATATGTCATTACCACTTAATTACCCCTTATGTATTTAGTATGTTGATTTCAATTCATTTTTTTTAATTATTGATCAATTTATCAATAATTCATTAAAATTAGTACAATAAAGTATTATAATTCAAAAAAACATATTATATACAACACATATTATATTTTTATTAATTTATATTACCATGTTTAAAAATATTTTCAAAATTAAAAAATATTAAAATTCTATTTACCATTTTATAATTATTTTAATTTTTTATGTTAATTGTTGTTGCGTAAAAATGGAGAGTTTCCACGTAAGCAACGAACTTAATATATGAGACGAGTCAGAGGTAGTGTACTGCTTTGACGGTGTAACATCCCGGCTTTTTCAGGTGATGAAAGGGGAACCGGGCATTGATGATTGATGGCGAGGCGGATGGATGGACTATTACGCTCTTTGGCTTTAGAACTGTCTAGTTGATTTTTAGACCTTATGTTTCATTATTTTTCATGAATATTTGTAAAACTTTCGAACTTCTGAAATACTTTTGTTTATGGATTTGATGAATGTTTTTATTAAACTCTATGAATCCCGGGATTCTTTTGAAATGAATTTTAAGATGAATTACTTAAGATTATGTCTTCCGCTGCTTTATTATGCTTTAGCATATTTATTATTGAATTTGGGTCGGGTCGTCACAGACGGCGTGCTACGTAGATACTTGCACAGGAAAGGAAAAAAGCATCGGTGTGGTGCCGGCCTAACACCCACCATCTTTTTATAAGGTACATACAGTATTTTTTATCTAGGAAAGGACTTGGTACCTAACTATTTGATCATTAAAAAAACAACCATCATTCATTAACCATCTTTTTATAAGGTAAAACCATCATGATTATAAATTGTCCAAGCACTTGCAAAAACAAACAGAGTTGCAATCTGATTGAATCCAACCATGACAGATTTTTGTAGTTGAAGAAGAAAGCACAGAGTGAATTGAAATGACAATCTGGTTTCGTGGGCCTATCATAGCAAATGCAATAGTCTTAATTAATTTTTATTAATGCTTTTTCATACACACATTCTAATAAATAAAAAATCGCAGTCCTTTTTTTTTTTTAGTTTGATTTGAATTTTATTAGTGTTTTTTTTAAGATTGATAGTAGTTTTTAATGGGAATATTGCACTGTATGATGAAGTACAGTTGGTCGTCTCGTAGCTGGTGGGAAAGAAGGGGAAATGGTGAAATTGATGGCATTTTAGTGACAATTTTTTAATTTAATCTAAAAATCTTCGGTGCAATAGGAGTACTAGAAATTTTCCCTGTATTTATGTGCACATCGACAAAAAAATGCAATGTCAGAATACTGATAAAAAATGGTTGATCATTTTATTTTTTAAGAGGAGTTGATTATTTAAATTCTTGTAATGTGATAAATTATGTTACTCGACTTGGTGTAAATAATTTATAAGATGATAATCTTATATAAAATATTAAATTGGCTTTCATTTCATTTCATTTAATTCGATTTAATTGTTTCAAAAAATATTTTATGAATTATAATACGGTTTTGTATTTATTTTCAACTTATTGAATTTGAAAAGTTTTAAAACTAAAGGTATATCATTAAATTCTTTTTTCTTATTAAGAAATGAAGTAAATGTGTATCAAATAGAAATAAGGACAATATAGAAACAAGCAAACAATTTACTAAATAATTGCAAATAATAATAAATAAATAAAATAAAGTATGGGTGATAAAAGAAATAAAAAATATTCCCATTCAATAATTATATATTATAGATATATAATCTCTTAGTTTGTTATGTAACATTTACATCGGTATCATTCATAAAAATATTCACTTAATTAAGTTTTCAAATACGTAATCAAATTCTCACATTTCTAAATGTAATAATTAAAATAGGATTGTGTCTCATTTTATATATAATTCAAAGATCATCGTATATTTTTTTACTATTTTAAATTATCGTCTAGGTTAAAATTAGAATACTCCCCCAACATACATTAGAATAATTTAACCATATTTTAGGCCATCCTAATTAATCTCATGTGGTCGACATAATTTTATTTTTGGAGGATTGTAGACAATAGGGGAAAAAAATTAAGAAAATTGTATCCAAATAGGAAACATAATAAGGGAGGTGGAAAATAAAAGGAATGAGAAAAACAAATTGGTGTGAAAATGGTAATTTCAAGGAATGCATATTTGGTGAAGTAATTAAATTTACATTACTAAATGAAGATGAAAATAGATATATAAATATGAGATTAGTTGATAGGAAATGGTAATTAATAACGATAATAGTAGAGAAAGTAGAAGAAAAAATGCCTCCTTATCCGCCTTGTGAGAGTGATGGTTGCTTTAACGTTGAATGTTGCGCTAAAGGTTTCCTCTTTTTTTTTTTTTTTTTCCTTTTCCTTTCTCTAAAATATTTATTTCACCGTTTTTTTTATTTCTTGTTTCTATTTCTTAATTTTCTTTTTTTAAATAATATTATTTGATAACTCTTTCCGATTTATTCGTTTTAAAGAGATTAGAAACATTCTTGAAATTGTGTAAATTTTTTTAACACAATAAATTCTGGTTTCTGATTTCTCTTTATTTTTTCCAAAATTTTCAATACATATTAATAAATTATTACGTTGTTCCGTTTTGATTTGTAAAATATATTTACGTATCCAATTATTTAAATCGATAAAATCTTTTTTATTTAAAATTTTAACTTTCATATAAAAAAATTATGTTTTTTCTAATTAGAAATTTTCACAAAACAATAAACAAGAAATGATTACAAAACGCAAACCTATTTATTTTTTTAAGAGTAAGAAACAAAGAATAATTACCAAATATGTTTTTGTTTTATTTTAAAAAAAGAAACGGGAAACAATAACGTTACTAAACATACCCTTATTTTCTTTCCTTCATAACCTAGTTTTCTTTTTAGAAGTGTTTCCTCATGCCCAATTCTAATTCAATTTTGATTTATATTGAAATAGTGTTTTTTTTAAAAAGGGTATGGATTTTGCAGAAGGGAAGTACAATTGGCCAGAGCTGGTGGGAAAGAAGGGAGAAGAAGCAAAAGCAATGATTTTGAAAGAGAATCCTTCTGTTGGAGTTTTTATCTTAATCGATGGTGCTTCGGTTGGAATCTTTAATTTTTGCTGCAACCGTGTTTATGTTCATGTTGATAAAAATGGTATTGTCAGCAAGGTTCCTATCATCGGTTAAATCAATTTTATATTTATGAGAAAAGTTTATCATTTTAATTCTTGTAATTTGATTTTAATCAACTCAATATAAACACATTTCTATCTAAGCCTCTTTTTTCTCTCTCTTATCTTGACAAAATGAAATAATGTGATTTATTGTGGTTATTAGTTATATTAATTCTATAATAAAAGATGGACTCGACGCCAAAATAATCTAACATCTTCATTTGCCAACTTCTTTTCCTTTATTTCCTAAAAAAATGTATAGCATCGTGAGGCTAACGTACAATGAGATAACAATTTAATAAAAACTTAAAGTTTTGAAATACTTCCTAAAATTCTTTAAGCCCAAAATCTCTTTAAAGAACAACTCCAACTCGAGTCACCTCATTATGCCATTTCTCTACAAGGATGTTAACAACTAATAATTTGTGAAAAACTTAATATCGATTACAATCCCCATCAGATAAATATTCTCTAATGTTAATAAACTAACATTACGAACCTACATATTCTTTATTGAGTATTTCTATTCAATACGAAGCTCTCATGCAATATTCTTTATCGAGTACAAATACAAGATACGAACCTCCATAATATTCTCTACTAACCATCTTTTTATAAGGTATGGACAATATTTTTTATCTAGGAAAGGAGCTGATGTCTAACCATTTGATCATTAAAAAAAAACAACCATCATTCATTAACCATCTTTTTATAAGGTACAAATAAATTCATGATTATAAATCGTCCAAGCACTTGCTTTCATGAGTTTTCCTGCACAAATCATTTTGAGGATTTCTTCATTTTCATTATCCAACAAAAAACACTTTGTTTATTTCATTCTAATAATATTATCTTCATCTCTTTAATTAGAGCCTTACATTCTTAATAAAAGTTTAAAGTCATTTAAAAAAGAATGGATGATCAAAGTGATATAATACTTAAAAGAGGAATAGTACTATATAAACACATACTTCTTCAATCAATATTAAATTAAATTTTTTTTAAATATAGAAGAAACTTATGCAAACAATAGATGTTCTATCAAATATTAAAAAATATAATATAGAATACTATGAACAAAATAACGTGCAACACACGTGTTAAAAAACTAGCTAGTTAATTAAAAAAATTGCTTGATTTGCAAATGCCCAAATGTAAAAGCAAAATATCCTTATGGGGCCGTTCATTTCAATGTTATCTAAGATTATAGAGGGAGGTGTATTCAGATAACATTGTTCATTTGACTGCATTTAAAGATATAAGGATATCTTAGATTACATGTAATCAAAGAATACATGATATCTGGTCATTTTAGAATACACTCTCCACCGGTGGGTTTTTAAGATTACATTACGATTGTAATCTGTTTTTTACTTTTTTGTCCTTCAATATTATAAAAAGTTATTTTTCTTTTTACATATAAATACATAAGATAATTTATTTTCTCATCAATAACTAAATCTAGAAACATAAACAATTTTTTCATTACACTAATTATTGATACTTTAATGAATTCATTGGTATCAAATAAGTATATAAAATTAAAATTAAATTTTTATGTTTATTAAATATTTAAATAAATAAGTTATAAACTAATTAAATTCTAAAAATAGTATAGGTATATTAATCTATCAAAAAAATATTAATTAAATTCGTATATAAAATTTATTAACGGGAAACATAAAACAAGGGTATTATTGGAAGAATTATTAATTCATTAAATTTCCTCCCTTAAATACAACCTAACAAACAATGTAATCTTTTATACCTATGAGATTCTCATTTTTAATTACTGCAAAATGAACGTTGTAATCTTATATTCCCTGCAATCCAGATACCATGTATTCTAGATATTCAGTAATCTTAGATTACATGGTATCTAAGATAACGGGAAATGAACGGCCCCTATATGATATAATATATAAGATGGAAGGAATGTTTAAGAAACATATTTAGACTATTTTATCCAGACATGATTTTTTAAAATTACAAAATATGTCATTATTTACTTTAAGTTTACCCTTCATCAAAACTTCAATTATAAAATATGTCATTACCACTTAATTACCCCTTATGTATTTATTATGTTGATTTCAATTCATTTTTTTTAATTATTGATCAATTTATCAATAATTCATTAAAATTAGTACAATAAAGTATTATAATTCAAAAAAACATATTATATACAACACATATTATATTGTTAATATTAATTTATAATACCATGTTTAAAAATATTTTCAAAATTAAAAAATATTAAAACTCTATTTACCATTTTATAATTATTATAATTTTTTATGTTAACTGTTGTTGCGTAAAAATGGAGAGTTTCCACGTAAGCAACAAACTTAATATATGAGACGAGTCAGAGGTAGTGTACTGCTTCGACGGCGTGCTACGTAGATACTTGCACAGGAAAGGAAAAAAGCATCGGTGTGGTGCCGGCCTAACACCCACCATCTTTTTATAAGGTACATACAGTATTTTTTATCTAGGAAAGGACCTGGTGCCTAACTATTTGATCATTAAAAAAAACAACCATCTTTCATTAACCATCTTTTTATAAGGTACAACCATCATGATTATAAATTGTCCAAGCACTTGCTTTCATGAGTTTTCCTGCACAAATCATTTTGAGGATTTCTTCATTTTCATTATCCAACAAAAAACACTTTGTTTATCTCATTCTAATAATATTATCTTCATCTCTTTAATTGAAGAAGTATGTGTTTATACAGTACTATTCCTCTTTTAAGTATTATATCACTTTGATCATCCATTCTTTTTTAACAAATGTCGCTACATTAAATTATAAAGATGTAATTTTGCTCAAATAAATGACAATGATGTCACGTAATGAAACATTTCATTATGAAGGTAGGGTTGTGCACGGTTCAATTTTACCATATTTTCTGAACCGAATCATATGACAAAAATTTAGAAATGGTTCTTGAACCGGACTGATCGATTTGGTTCTACCAATTATGCTCACTTCCAGAGCCCAAATGATCAAATTCTTTGAATTTTCACAGACGAGTTTCTGCAAAAATTCTTTGAAAAGAAAACTCCTCTGCATAAAAAAAATTGTAAGCAAAACCCATCCTTAATTTTAAACCATATTCTTGCTACTATTACATGAACCCTTACTGTTACTGTAAACTCTTATTCTTTTTTAAGAAAAAAATAATAATAATAATAAAGAGAAGAAGATAAGGCTGAAATTTTTTAAAAAGAAAAATAAGAAGATAAGGATAAAAAAAAGGTGGGTTATTGGCTTGACACTTGGCAAGGTTTTAGCTTAAAAAAAAAACAAAAACCAACTAAAACCCATTCTTCTCTTTGCTCAGCCACCCGTAGGAAGGAAGTAGAAAAAAAAAAAGAAAGAAAAGAGAAAAGGGAAAAAGAGAGAAAAAAAGGAAGGAAAGGAAGGAATTTTGGCTTGAATTTCTTGAAGGCTTCTACAATTGAGTTCAATATGTGGTGAATTTGCATATTGGGAAGTGATTTCTCCAACCCAACTCTTCTATTTGATGGATTTTGTTAGATCTTGCTAAGATTCAAAGTTGGTTTATGGGTTTTATGAGTTTTGTTATTTGTGAATTTTAAGTGCTATGGGTTATTTTGAGATGGTGGTGTTTAAGATTTATTAAGAATGGTGGAGAAATGGAGTTTTTCCATATTTTGATGATGAAGTTGTGATTGGAAATTGTATTATTTAAAAAGAGGATTATGTGTGGGTTTTCTTCAATTTGAGTTGGGATTATGTGAGAGAAGAAGAAGAGAACAAGATTGCTATTATTGGCTTTAAAAATTATATTGGAAATGTAGTTGTTGAAGGAAAAATGAAGATTTAGCCATGTGATATTAACCACAATTTTATATTATTTTAAATATGGTTTTCTAATATTTCAAATTAGTAAATAGATGATTGATATGTATTTTCTCAAATCAATATTTTCAGGTGATATCGAGACTTTAAATATTTATAGCTTGGAGTATTCAAAGAAAAAGTTTGTGAGTTGATTCTATTTTCACATTTAAAATTATCAGCAATATTGAGTTTTTAGTAGTTTATAAAACATAAAAGTTTTAGAGTTTATATTATCGTATACGATTATTTATTGATATAAATATATATAAATGAAAGTTTTTAGATAATCATTATTCAGTATATATGATTTATGCTAGCTACGAAAGTTTCAATTACGATTTTGCAATGGTTTGGAAATTATGATATTATTTTCAGTAGTTTATTTTCAAACCGCTAAACAAGACCTCGGTTATCGGTACCAGGTCTTTGGGAACCACTTTAGCATACACATAGGCTTTGGGCCGTATGTTAGGGTGCTTAGCCCTTTGGGGGCGACTCTGCTGCGCGTATGACCAGTTCAGATATTGATTCTTGCTCACGCATGCATGATTTCCCTCTACATGTAGTATGACCAGGTTAAAGGTACATTTTTAGTGGGTTTTTATCACTACGATATAGTATATGAACAGTTTCAATTCTATATATATTTACGTACAAGTATTGATCTATTTTCGACAGCAGAATATTATGATATTTAAATTACGACTATAATCAATTTTACAAGTTTTAGTTTTGAATATTATGATTATTAAGTTTTACGAATATTAGTTTTAAACAGTTTTATGAATTTGGAAACTACTATATATTATATAGTTTTGAAGAAAATATTAGTTTAATAAAAATTCCACTCACTAGGCCTTTAGCTTATTCTTTTCAAATGTTTTTCCCCCCACAGGTGAGAAATTATTCAATGTACCGGCCTCAATGAGGCTGGTACTTTAAAATGTGACATGTGTCCTCTGGTTTTTGAAAGTATCACAGCCGACTGAATTCATTTGTATTTACTTTTTTATTTTATAAATATTTGCATTTACGTTATTTTGATTTTTTAAATCAAGTTGGAAAGCTCTAAATTTAATGATTTCATTATTAATTATACTTCTCAATTTTATTTTTTTTATAATTAGTAATAGGGATAAGAAATATAAAAAATATTACTGACAAGTATAAAATAATAAAAATTTCTCTCAAGTATAAAATTATAAAACTCACTCAATTATTAAAATTGAGTGAATTTTTATTTAAGAATTTGTCTCAAATAGCATAATTACAGTTCAATAAATTATTGAACTATAATTCAATTAATTATTGAACTATTTTTCATAGGTATTTTTGACAAATTTGTTTGTTTTTGGTTTATTAAGTTCAAGGTCAATAATTTATTGAAGTATTTGATCATTTTTTATTATTATTTTCAATGAATTTATTAAAAAAAATTAAAAATTTTAATTCAATAAATTATTGAACTATAATTATGCTATTTGAGAGATTTTTGAAAAGTCCTGTCATTTTAGTAATTAGTATGTAAAAATATGATATTTCAGTAATCGCTCCTTTTTAATTACCCAATAGAGTTTTATCCTAAAAAGTATATAATACATTTTTAGGAATTAAAACTCTTATTTTATTATAATTTTTTCATAGTTTATTTAAATTTTTAATAATTTATTTTACTTTGATTTTAATAAATTTTATTTTGAGTAGTATAATTAATAATGAAATTACTAAAATTTAAGGTTTTTCAACTTGATTTAAATAATCATAATAATATAATAAATAATGAAGACTCAATTGTAAAAATAATAAAGTTTAGTTTTGCATTTAAATTATCTTATTAATGTTATCAATATATTTTAAAGTGAATGCAAATGGATTCAACGGCTGTGATGATTTCAAAAACTACTAAACACCAGAGGACACATGTCACATTTTAAAGTACCAGCCTCATTGAGGCCGGTAATAATTTCTCCCCACAGGTAGCTTTCGAGTTTCAGAAGATGATCGAGCCTACGACGAGCTTATCCACCACGTGTTTTGCATCAGTCCAGTTAGTACATGAATCATTTATAGTTTGATTTAATATTAGCATAGTTATGTTTAGTTTGCCTGGTAAGTGTTGGTTTTTGGGCTATCGCTTGTCATCGGCGCACGACTCGTCACAGGTTTATAGGGAGATCGCGGGTCGGGTCGTGACCGTTACACATTTGAACAATAAAACCTTACCATCCAAAAACAAACAGAGTTGCAATCTGATTGAATCCAACCATGACAGATTTTCGTAGTTGAAGAAGAAAGCACAGAGTGAATTGACATGACAATCTGGTTTCGTGGGCCTATCATAGCAAATGCAATAGTCTTAATTAATTTTTATTAATTCTTTTTCATACCCACATTCTAATAAATAAAAAATCGCAGTCCTTTTTTTTTTTAGTTTGATTTGAATTTTATTAGTGTTTTTTTATAAAATTGATAGAAGTTTTTAATGGGAATATTGCACTGTATGATGAAGTACAGTTGGTCGTCTCGTAGCTGGTGGGAAAGAAGGGGAAAAGGTGAAATTGATGGCATTTCAGTGACAATTTTTTAATTTAATCTGAAAATCTTCGTTGCAATAGGAGTACTAGAAATTTTCCTTGTATTTATGTGCACATCGACAAAAAAATGCAATGTCAGAATACTAATAAAAAATGGTTGATCATTTTATTTTTTAAGAGGAGTTGATTATTTAAATTCTTGTAATGTGATAAATTATGTTACTCGACTTGGTGTAAATCATTTATAAGATGATAATCTTATATAATATATTAAATTGGCTTTCATTTCATTTCATTTAATTCGATTTAATTGTTTCAAAAAATATTTTTATGAATTATAATACGGTTTTGTATTTATTTTCAACTTATTGAATTTGAAAAGTTTTAAAACCAAAGGTATATCATTAAATTCTTTTTTCTTATTAAGAAATGAAGTAAATGTGTATCAAATAGAAATAAGGACAATATAGAAACAAGCAAACAATTTACTAAATAATTGCAAATAATAATAAATAAATAAAATAAAGTATGGGTGATAAAGGAAATAAAAATATTCCCATTCAATAATTATATATTATAGATATATAATCTCTTAGTTTGTTATGTAATATTTACATCGGTATCATTCATAAAAATATTCACTTAATTTAGTTTTCAAATACGTAATCAAATTCTCACATTTCTAAATGTAATAATTAAAATAGGATTGTGTCTCATTTTATATATAATTCAAAAATCATCGTATATTTTTTTTCTATTTTAAATTATCGTCTGGGTTAAAATTAAAATACTCCCCCAACATACATTAGAATAATTTAACCATATTTTAGGCCATCCTAATTAATCTCATGTGGTCGACATAATTTTATTTTTGGAGGATTGTAGACAATAGGGGAAAAAAATTAAGAAAATTGTATCCAAATAGGAAACATAATAAGGGAGGTGGAAAATAAAAGGAATGAGAAAAACAAATTGGTGTGAAAATGGTAATTTCAAGGAATGCATATTTGGTGAAGTAATTAAATTTACATTACTAAATGAAGATGAAAATAGATATATAAATATGAGATTAGTTGATAGGAAATGGTAATTAATAACGATAATAGTAGAGAAAGTAGAAGAAAAAATACCTCCTTATCCGCCTTGTGAGAGTCATGGTTGCTTTAACGCTGAATGTTGCGCTATAGGTTTCCTCTTTTTTTTATTTTTTCTTTTTCTTTCTCAAAAATATTTATTTCACCGTTTTTTTTATTTCTTCTTTCTATTTCTTAATTTTCTTTTTTTAAATAATATTATTTGATAACTCTTTCCGATGTCTACGTTTTAAAGAGATTAGAAACATTCCTGAAATTGTGTAAATTTTTTTAAAACAATAATTTATGGTTTATGATTTCTCTTTTTTTTTTTCCAAATTTTTCAATACATATTAATAAATTATTACGTTGTTCCGTTTTGATTTGTAAAATATATTTACGTATCCAATTATTTAAATCGATAAAATCTTTTTTATTTAAAATTTTAACTTTCATATAAAAAAATTATGTTTTTTCTAATTAGAAATTTTCACAAAACAAGAAACAAGAAATGATTACAAAACGCAAACCTGTTTATTTTTTTAAGAGTAAGAAACAAAGAATAATTACCAAATATGTTTTTTTTTTTATTTTAAAAAAGAAACGGGAAACAAGAACGTTACTAAACATACCCTTATTTTCTTTCCTTCATAACCTAGTTTTCTTTTTAGAAGTGTTTCCTCATGCCCAATTCTAATTCAATTTTGATTTAAATTGAAATAGTGTTTTTTTAGAAAAGGGTATGGATTTTGCAGAAGGGAAGTTCAATTGGCCAGAGTTGGTGGGAAAGAAGGGAGAAGAAGCAAAAGCAATGATTTTGAAAGAGAATCCTTATGTTGGAGTTATTATCTTAATCGATGGTGCTTCGGTTGGAATCTTTAATTTTTGCTGCAACCGTGTTTATGTTCAAGTTGATAAAAATGGTATTGTCAACAAGGTTCCTATCATCGGTTAAATCAATTTTATATTTATGAGAAAAGTTTATCATTTTAATTCTTGTAATTTGATTTTAATCAACTCAATATAAACACATTTCTATCTAAGCCACTTTTTTCTATCTCTCTTATCTAGACACAATGAAATAATGTGATTTATTGTGGTTATTAGTGATATTAATTCTATAATAAAAGATGGACTCAACGCTAAAATAATCTAACATCTGCCATTCGTCGATCGCCTCATCATTTGCCAACTTCTTTTCCTTTATTTCCTAGAAAAATGTATAGCATTGTGAGGCTAACGTTCAACGAGATAACACAATTTAATAAAAACTTAAAGTTTTGAAATACTTCCTAAAATTCTTTAAGCCCAAAATCTCTCTAAAGAACAACTCCAACTCGAGTCACCCCATTATGCCATTTCTCTACAAGGATGTTAACAACTAATAATTTGTGAAAAACTTAATATCGATTACAATCCCATCAGATAAGCATTTTCTAATGTTAATAAACTAACATTACGAACCTACATATTCTTTATTGAGTATTTCTATTCAATACGAATCTCTCATGCAATATTCTTTATCGAGTAAAAATACAAGATACGAACCTCCATAATAGTCTCTATTAACCATCTTTTTATAAGGTATGGACAATATTTTTTAGGGTAAAATACCATTTTCGTCCCTGAACTTTACATCTGGTTTCGTTTTCATCCCTGAATTTTCAAAAAAGATCAAAATCGTCCCTGAACTTTCCAAATCGTTTCATTTTCGTCCTTCCGTCCATTTTTCCGTCTGGTCATTAACGGAGGCTGATGTGGCATGCTGACGTGGCTTTTTTTAACAATATTTTAATATATTTTTTTATTTTATTATAATTTTAAATGCCTAAGTGTCCATTTTCCATGGCCATCTTCTTCCCCTCTTCTTCTTCTCCATCGTCTTCTCTTTCATCAAACTTCCTTTTCTAGCAAGCTCTTTAATGCCTAAGTGTCAATCTCTCCTAGCAGTTTCGGCCCCCTTCGTGGAGACCTATAAACGTTCAGAAGCAAAGACGAAAGCAGGGGCATCCATTATCGTTTTGGCCTTTGAGTTCTCCATAGACGAACCAAGAGGTTGTTGGACCAAACTACCTTCATGGGTAGCTCTAAAACCATCATGCGAACCTTCACTATAAGAATTTCGGGAATAGGTGACGGTTTTTTGACCGTCACCTATGGCAGTGTCACCTATTTAAATAGGTGACGTCAAAAAAAAACCGTCACCTATTCGAATAGGTGACGCCAAAAGAACGTCACCTATTCAAATAGGTGACGGTTTTTGCCCGTCACCGTTCCGAATAGGTGACGGTTTTCACCCGTCACCTTTCCGAATAGGTGACGCTCGAAAAGGTGACGGTCATAAAAAACCGTCACCTTTTAGAAAAGGTGACGGGGAAAAACCGTCACCTTTTGTCTAAAATTTGAGAAAAAAAATATTTTTTAAAAAATTAATTATAAATAAAATTTATAATAAACCTATCAAATTTAACTAAATATTACAATCTCAAAATTTAAATATTACTCTATGCCTGGAATTACATTCTATAAACAAAAAATTAAATCATATCAATACAAAAAGAAACAGATAACTATAACAAATTAATGTTCTTCTTGACGTCAAGATCATCAAGCACCTCATCGTCAATACCCAAAAATCTCGCTCTCCAACAAAGTTTTAAGCAAGAAATCCGAGGACAAAGCTGCAAACAACCAATCAAAAACTTTCAAAAATTAACCCATAAATAATAACATTTTTCCCTAATCATATAAACATATAGACCACACCATAAACTGACCTACAAAAAACTGCTGATAAAACATATAAAATTTACAAACACACTATACAATTACAAACACACTATACACAAATTGACCTCAAACTCGTATCACATTATTAAATAAAACCAAACAACTCCAAAATCAACAAGAAAATACTAACTATTTTCATCATCCTCATCGCTTTCATTCTCAAAATCATTCAAAATCAGCTAGACTCGAGTCTTCCAAAGTGAAATTATTGTTAGAAGGATCCCTGCATAAGAAAAAGAGGAAAATGACAGCAAATTAGCTATAACAATATATATAATTGTGCTTTCATATAACGAGCATAAAAATAGTCATCAATCTTCATCACGACAAAACAGAAGCATGATAAAAAAGCAAAACAATCACCAATCTCGATCAGTTAAAGGTTTAATAAAACAGTGCTTATCTCAAATTTTCTTTTCCTAAAAATAAACTCATCCCAAGTTATATAACCCTTTAATCACAATAGTCTAAATCATAAAATTGTCTAAATAATGAAGGAACCCCCTATAAAATACCAAAAGTAAACAGCCATAAACTTATAAATGTGAATGAATTGGTCTTCTTTCTTCCATCCATGCAATTGACATCTCTTTTTTTATACATAAAAATGTTAGTTGGAGGATCACTGGATGTAAAAATCAATCTACTGAGTATTACATCAACTAGGAGTCTGTCTAGGAGAGAGATATACACCTCACTTTCTTCATGTAGATATGAGCTTTAAAGAACCATAATTGTCATATGAGCTATGATAAAAAAATCATTGAATCTATGTTAGAGTAGATAACTTATTTTAAATAAAAAACACAAAATGAAAAAAAAAAAACCAATTTAAGACATAGCAGCAAAACTATAGAAAAGAAAAATATAGAAAATTTAAGCTTAATAAGGTATACTTAGAGAAATAACTATAATAATAACTATTAACAACTCCAGCTTCATCAATTAGAGTATGTTTATGGTGTCTAAGTTCATTTGTCTATCATGTGGAAGTTATCTCCCTTACGTAAAATTCGGAATAAAATAATGAAAACAATGAAAATTAGTATATAGTCAATGAATTGGCATCCTAAACAGTTTTTTTTTGGATCAACAAACTTGGCATAAACATACTTACAAATGAAACTTACCCATTTCCTAATATCCTTCCTTCTTCTTAACATGGCATTTCTGTCCAAAAAAAAACAAGAAATTAGACACAAAATATTTCAAGTATTCTTGTTTTAAACGTGTAGCACATACGGAGTGTCTGTAAGACAAACCTGATTAATTAAAGCATAAGAGTGAGAAACCAGTTCGAGAAACAAGAATTTTGTAGATAAACAAGATACAAGCAAATATATAACCAGTTTAAGAAAGACACCAAGCTATAAAACAAGTATTTTATGAAGGAGAGCACTTACTTGCTTGATTGCCACAAATTCTTTTTCGATCTGTGACCTTTGATTAAGTGATTCTTTATATAAAGAACTTTTACGAATCATCTCCAACTCACTTTCGCTCCAGAATATCTACAAACACTCAAACAAGGTCAAAGTCAGAATTAGTAAATTGTTGTTCGTTGTAACCATTTCCAACTTAAATGTCAGATATAATAAAATGAAATAATAGAAGGAAAATGAGGATCTACGACCTTGACTATTAGTTGATTTCAAACAATATTTATATTACACCTTTTAAATTTGACTAAATATTACAATAAAAATTAAAATATTACGTAATTCAACATGAATCATTGAGATGTGAAAAGTTAAAAAAAAGCGGAAGCAACCAAAGCCAATGAGACTACAAAAAAGAATTAGAAAATTCTATAACAATTTAAGACTTGGATTTTCTTGTTCGGGTGTTTCTCTACCCAAGTAATGAACTGGTCAATCTTCTCATCTATCTTCTTTTCAAGTTCCAAGTCTCCACATTACACCTATATTATAATAAAAAGAATAACAGCAGCCCCTAAAAAATTTGAAAAAAAAACTATGGTTCCACAAGACTTGAAGAATCCGAAATTGAGCAAAATTTAAAATATATAAAGTTAAGCCTCATCCCCAATGAATATAATTAAATAGAAAGAAGAAAAAAATTGACAATGGGTAAGATCATTCATTGTAGAAACACAAGGGGCAAGGGAAAAATAAATAAATCAATATTCAGATTAATTATAATGAATACATATATAGACAAAACTGAATTTTCTCAACTTTTATGCTGTAAGAGCTGAAAGAAAGGTACACATGAGTTGATACACACTAACTTGAAAAAAACCGAAAGCATTTTCCTAGCATTTTTGCTAGTTCTCATCTTAAAAAAAACAGTTACTTACATAAGTAATCTCAGAAAGCTCCAAATCAATGTATTTGGGGCGAACAAGACCTAAAACTCGATGAAATTCAATTGTGTGTAGTAAGCCTGAAGTAATGTTGAATAAACATTATCATTTTTTTGAAGTAACGATGAATGAGAATGATAGAGTAAGAGCACTGGATATTGTATATACCTGCCAAACAATTCTATAATTATTAAGAGTAAGAAACGAGTCGATGCCAAACAATTATATAATTATCAAGTATAGAGTGATCGAAAAACCTAGGCTCATAAAAATTAACGGAAGACCATACCACTTGATAAGTCCATAAAAATCAAACTCTCAATCCGATCAAGCAAATACATTGAAATTTTATAAGATTCAGTAATTTATACCTGACTTTGAAGTACAACATCATCCGAGATTTCCAATTTTGTCCCAAGATTTTGCAACAGTACTCATTATCCCCTTCAAAATCAAACTCATCATGAAGATATAATGTAACAAAAGCATGGACATGGATAGTAGAGTGAGTTCAATCCGATCAAGCAAATACATTGAAATTTTATGAAACTCAATAGTGATACTATATTCACACGTCTATAAATACTACATTAATGTATTAACCACAAGTTTCCAATAAAACATTACATGGAATTTCTGTCAACAATATCAATCTCTTTCAAAGGAAATAAGAATAAATTGTTATGAATTAATGGGCTTGATGAAGTGATTATTTTACACAACATGTTGAGAACTAAATTGATCATCGGGCCTACTTTATAAAACTGAAACATATCATCTTATGGAATTTACATTATTTCTTTAATAATATATTATCTCAGATAGAATAAATATATTGACAGATAAAAATAAAAAATTTCATATAACGGAAACACGAAGACACATTCATCTGTACGAGAAAATTATTATTTAGAGAAAAGCATAAAAGAACTAAGAAGTCATCGTTGGGAGTTGTTTCACTGATACTTTTATACATGTTGCTCTTTGATTTAGTTTTCAAAAAACCAAGAGGTATGGGTTGAGATCAACATTGTATGGCAGTGATTGACGGGATTGGCTGGGATGGGCATTCAAAATGAAGAAGGAGATATACAATTTCTAACGCTCGAACAAGAAGGAGATGTAAAAAATGAATTTTCATAAGTGAGATAATCAATTGAATCTCCTAATTAAGGAAAAACATAAGTGAGATCATCAATTGACAACATGAACATCTATCCAAAAGTAACAGAACTCAAGGTGGAAAAAAAAGGAAGGTATCAAAGCTTTATCCACAAAGAAAGAAGCAAGCAGGTGAGGTATTTCTCAAAAGAAAAGAAATATGCTGAAAAGGGCATACATGTAACAATTATTTTGCAATTCAGAAGAATATAAGCTAGACGATGCATTTTAAATGGCAGACTAACCTGCATAAAATGAATAAAAACTATCAGTCACGAATTGATGAATAATAGCTATAACAGTGATTATACTTTATAGAGATAATTTAATAGTTGAAACCAATAACCATGAAATTTTGAATATATGGTAGTGCTTTTATGGGGAAAGTTGCATGGCGATTGTTTTAATGTGTTACAAAATGAAATTAAACTTGAGGTATCGATAATCTCCTAGGGATAAGTTTTTCATGGCATCGAGCACAAAATTCCTATGAACATATATCTGAATAAATAATGAATGACAAATGAAGAAATATTATCATGAACCGAATGAGATAATTCCTCTGAGTATCCCATGCACATCACACGTAAAAAATTTCACACGACATTTTTTTTTTTAAAACCTTATGTTTTCCCATATCAGCAAATGATAGGCATCAACAATAATACATGGCCTCTTTTAATCAACATTTATAAGCCATCATCGACATTCTTTCATTAATGAAAGTCAAAGAAGAACATACGTTTAAGAGACTCCTCACTCTGCTGTAAAACCGAACCTCTTCTTTAAGATCCTGAAATTATATGTTAAAAAAAAGGAAGATGATGCAATTTGAACAAACCAAATATAGTACGGTACATAATGAAATAACTAAGTATAAGTTCATTTTAATAAAAAACTAAGTTATGGCTACCATAGATGAAAAAGGCTATGACATGACAATGATCAAGTTTAATAGAACATAAAAGTTTCTTCAATAATAGTCAAGTGTATTTACAGTGATCAGTTAAATTTTCTCCAATTGTAAACAGGTGATAACCATCTTTATCATCTTCTCGCCAGGGAGGAGAACCATTTCGAGCCACTCTCATTACAAATAGCGAATTATTTGTAATGTCTATAGGCGTCCTTGAAGATGCAAAGCTCGGCACATTCGAAATCTCATTCATGTAAAAGTCCTCCCTTCCTAAACCTATTATCCTAACCCATAATCTTCATTATCCACACAAAAAATTATAAAATTGCGTTCAGTTAGATTAAAATAGTTGGGAAAATCCTTAAAACAAAATTAAAATATAGATCAGATACATGGTAGACAGAAAAAAAAATAACAAAAAAGCCAATTGGTAACAGAGAATAGATCATGGAGGACAAAACAAATTAGAGAAATTTCATCCATAAAAAGGAAAAAAAGTGTTTTGACCAATCATCCATCGAAATAAGGAATTCCTAGCACCTGATCTAACCAGCTAATGCATTAGACCTTTCTAAAAAAATGCTAATACAATAGATCAATCGCGATTCCCATAAAAATAGTCTTAACTCGAAAAATATCTAGAAAACGAATAGTCAGTTAATCATTAAAAAACTCAAATCTAAAAAAACAGTAGATCTAGATGATGAGAGATAGTACCTTGCCGTCTGAACTATTACAAAACTAATCAAAGAACAAACAGGTAGATCTAGATCTACAAAACCACAAACAACACAAAAAAAGAAATCAGATCTAAAAGATGAAATCACAAATTATACCTTTGGGGCCTCAGGAACAACATCCCAAAAAAAATCGAGACTTGAAGGAGAATAAGATTTTGAAATTACTTCAAAAAGAGAGATGATTACTATAGGAAGACAAACCTTATACTCTGAAGAGTTTTAAACTCAAAGAATCTTCATTTTCTCTCCCTCCTGACAAGCCTTTTCGCTTTGGTCATGACTAATTGAGGTTTTGAATTAATCGTCCATAGATGCTTTGAGCTAATTCGATGTCTTGAATCCATCAATAATGAAGATTACCAAGAGATGTTAAGAGTGAGAGTGAGAAAGGGAGAGAACTTTCGTCTAAGGGCTTTGAAGCTAAACTAAGAATTTAGGGCTTTCTTTCGAAGAGAGAAGAGAGCATGAGAGAGAGAGAGAGCGTGCAAAAGGCGTGAAAAAAAAGAGAGAGAAGGAGAAGATGAAGCGTGAAAAAAAAATCTGTGGTGTTTTATTTTCTTAAGAATAGGTGACAGGCCAGCAAAATTTCCAACTAATTCCCCCCTTTTTTTTTATCCAACCGTCACCTAATAAAATCCCTAGTGTCTCCTAATGTCATTTTTCTTATAGTGCTTCCTGAACAGACGAAACACGCTGAGAACCACCAAAATCGAAAACGCCATTGATGCCTCCATGAACAACCTTTGAAGGAGATAAAATGGTAACTTGCGAACCAGGGGATTTTAGGCCACGAGGCCTTAATGAAAGAGGCTCAAAACCATCAGACGAAGAGGATAGAACACGTTGTTGCAGCCCATACTCAGACAAACACGAATTACCCTAAAAAACCGCCATTGAAGCGTTAATCTCAGATCTACGGATCTGACCTGTTTCCACGTCACTTTCCCTTCGTTCCTCACCAGAAACCATCGACTTGGCTTCCTCTTCCATCATTAATGAACGAAACTTGAAGATATCCCCTCCCTTGGCCAGATCTAAAAATCTCAAAAACGGCCCACATGAAATCTGCCCAGAAAGCTGGTGAAGAAGATGACCATGAAGGAGAGAGAAAGGGGGAGAAGATGTGGAAGAAGATGACCATGGAGGGGAAGAAGATTATGAAATTGGTTTTGCTCAAGAGGGGAAGAAGATGACCATAGAGGAGAGGAGAGAGAAAAGGAAGAGAGAGATTAAAAAAAATGGACACTTAGGCATTTAAAATTATAATAAAATAAAAAATATATTAAAATATTGTTAAAAAAAGCCACGTCAGCATGTCACATCAGCCTCCGTTAATGACCAGACGGAAAAATGGACGGAAGGACGAAAACGAAACGATTTGGAAAGTTCAGGGACGATTTTGATCTTTTTTGAAAGTTCAAGGACGAAAACGAAACCAGCTGTAAAGTTCAGGGATGAAAATGGTATTTTACCCTATTTTTTATCTAGGAAAGGAGCTGATGCCTAACCATTTGATCATTAAAAAAAACAACCATCATTCATTAACCATCTTTTTATAAGGTACAAATAAATTCATGATTATAAATTGTCCAAGCACTTGCTTTCATGAGTTTTCCTGCACAAATCATTTTGAGGATTTCTTCATTTTCATTATCCAACAAAAAACACTTTGTTTATTTCATTCTAATAATATTATCTTCATCTCTTTAATTAGAGCCTTACGTTCTTAATAAAAGTTTAAAGTCGTTTAAAAAAGAATGGATAATCAAAGTGATATAATACTTAAAAGAGGAATAGTAGTATATAAACACATACTTCTTCAATCAATATTAAATTAAAATTTTTAAAAATATGGAAGAAACTTATACAAACAATAGATGTTCTATCAAATATTAAAAAATATAATATAGAATACTATGAACAAAATAATGTGCAACACACGTGTTAAAAAACTAGCTAGTTAATAAAAAAATTGCTTGATTTGCAGATGCCCAAATGTAAAAGCAAAATATCCTTATATAATATAACATATAAGATGGAATGAATGTTTAAGAAACATATTTAGACTATTTTATCCAGACATGATTTTTTAAAATTACAAAATATGTCATTATTTACTTTAAGTTTACCCTTCATCAAAACTTCAATTATAAAATATGTCATTACCACTTAATTACCCCTTATGTATTTATTATGTTGATTTCAATTCATTTTTTTTAATTATTGATCAATTTATCAATAATTCATTAAAATTAGTACAATAAAGTATTATAATTAAAAAAAACATATTATATACAACACATATTATATTGTTAATATTAATTTATATTACCATGTTTAAAAATATTTTCAAAATTAAAAAATATTAAAACTCTGTTTACCATTTTATAATTATTTTAATTTTTTATGTTAATTGTTGTTGCGTAAAAATGGAGAGTTTCCACGTAAGCAACGAACTTAATATATGAGACGAGTCAGAGGTAGTGTACTGCTTCGACGGCGTGCTACGTAGATACTTGCACAGGAAAGGAAAAAAGCATCGGTGTGGTGCCGGCCTAACACCCACCATTTTTTTATAAGGTACATACAGTATTTTTTATCTAGGAAAGGACCTGGTGCCTAACTATTTGATCATTAAAAAAAAACCATCATTCATTAACCATCTTTTTATAAGGTACAACCATCATGATTATAAATTGTCCAAGCACTTGCTTTCATGAGTTTTCCTGCACAAATCATTTTGAGGATTTCTTCATTTTCATTATCCAACAAAAAACACTTTGTTTATCTCATTCTAATAATATTATCTTCATCTCTTTAATTAGAGCCTTACGTTCTTAATAAAAGTTTAAAGTCGTTTAAAAAATAATGGATGATCAAAGTGATATAATACTTAAAAGAGGAACAGTACTATATAAACACATAGTTCTTCAATCAATATTAAATTAATTTTTTTAAAAATATGGAAGAAACTTATACAAACAATAGATGTTCTATCAAATATTAAAAAAAAAATATAATATATAATAATATGAACAAAATAACATGCAACACACATGTTAAAAAACTAGCTAGTTAATAAAAAAATTGCTTGATTTGCAGATGCCCAAATGTAAAAGCAAAATATCCTTATATAATATAATATATAAGATGGAAGAAATGTTTAAGAAACATATCTAGACTAGAATTAATTACACTAATAACCAATTTAATTCACCTAATTTCAGTTTTAATGGTTGTTTCATATTAATATCATATTTACCCATAAAACACCATTTATGGTGGCGATTCTCAGTGGATTCGGATTTGAGTGTTACCTTATTACCCTTTTATCTCTCATAATAACTATGTCTCATTAATTACATATCATTTAATAAATCAGGGTATGTTTCGTCTTTTCACAATGTAATTTAATTTTTCTGGTGGTGGTTTTGGGTAGTTTTGATTTATATATAAAAGCTTGTGTTTTTTTGAAATAAACAAAATTAATGTGTCTATTACTGAAATTAACCCTTTAGACTATTTTATCTAGACATGATTTTTAAAATTACAAAATATGTCATTATTTACTTTAAGTTTACCCTTCATCAAAACTTCAATTACGAAATATGCCATTACCACTTAATTACCCCTTATGTATTTATTATGTTGATTTCAATTCTTTTTTTTTAATTATTGATCAATTTATCAATAATTCATTAAAATTAGTACAATAAAGTATTATAATTCAAAAAACATATTATATACGACACATATTATATTTTTAATATTAATTTATATTACCATGTTTAAAAATATTTTCAAAATTAAAAAATATTAAAACTCTATTTACCAAAATTTTATAATTATTTTAATTTTTTATGTTAATCATTCAACATGTTAAAAATGTCTATATTATTATTGTTTGTTTGTTTTTTTACTTCAATTAAATATGAAGAAGTTAAATAATTTGAAAGTTCATGAGTTAAAAAATTAAAACTAATGCATATAAAATTAAAACAAAAAACTATACTAACTTTCAAATATTAGAAAGAATATCACGTGTTAAAAGACTCGTATTATTAAACATATTTACATTTATCTTTCATTAAAAGAGATAATAAAAAGTTAATTATCAAATAATTTTTTTATTTTCAATTTGACAAAAGAAAAAAAACAAGAATCATGAACCAAAACGAGAAACCAAAAAACAAAAACGGACAACATGCAATTAATCATCCAGCGCACTAGTATGTGACCCGTACTATATATTAAGCTTACCAACCTTCGATTTTAGAACCCTAACGTTTCTCAGTTTTTTCGCCTCTTCGTCGACTAATTACATCTGAGGTAAAGCTTCTCTCAAACCCTAATCTTGATTTTCTTTCTTATCAGAATCCTAGATTTTATTAACGAAAATTATAATATTAAATTCTCGTTGAATTCATTCATATACATCTTTCCAAGGTTTAGTCTTTATAGTTCTTGATTTCTCTCTCTCCATTTATATACATTTTATGATAATTTCATCGATGGGGGTTTTTGTTTTTATGTTTCATTTGTTAGGGAAAATGAGTAGCCGTGCCAGTAGAACAGTTTATGTCGGAAATCTTCCCGGTGATATTCGTGAAAAAGAAGTTGAAGATTTATTTTACAAGGTAATTTATTGAAATTATTTAGGCGCTTGATGTTTTTGTTACTCAAATTATACACCCACTTATTAGTTTGGATCCATATTATGCGGTTATAATTTGTTTAAAGATAATACATTTTATATTTGAGATATTACATCGAATTGGGGGGGGGGGCTTGAATCTTTGATTTCATGGGAAGAGAGTACTGATGCCTAACTACATGAGCTATGTTTAGGTTGGTATATACAACATTAATTAATTCTCATCCTCGTGTTTTTCATATAGTATGGCCGCATAGCACACATCGATCTCAAAGTTCCACCAAGGCCTCCCGGTTATGCGTTTGTTGAGGTGAGTTTTGTGTACATGAATTTATTATTTTTAAATTTTTTGAATACTGATTATTTATTTTCTGATGATTGGATTCTTTGAATGTAGTTTGAAGATGCTGATGATGCTCAAGATGCAATTCGTGGTCGTGATGGCTATGATTTTGATGGCCATAGGTTACGGGTGAGATACTAGCATAGTTCATTATAATTGTTTCATGGATTTGTTATATTCTAGTCCATCTATTTATGTTTTGTGTGGGCATGTTTAGGTCGAACTTGCTCATGGTGGTCGAGGACATTCATCATCTAATGATCGTCATAGTAGTCATGGAGGTGGCCGTGGTGGCCGTGGTGTATCCAGGCGCTCTGATTATCGTGGTATGTATACTCACTTTTTGGATGCACTGTATAATGTTTTCATGATGCAGTGTATAACATTTTCATCTGTTATATTTTATCAATGCAGTATTAGTCTCAGGATTACCTTCTTCTGCTTCATGGCAAGACTTGAAGGTGAGCATCATATTTTTATTATTTTCCAATTGAGTCCCCTAGTATATGTGGATAGGCACCAGAGTTTTATGATCTTCATCAGCATCAATAATAATGTTTTATGTTGAAGGATCACATGCGGCGAGCTGGGGATGTTTGTTTCTCTCAGGTTTTCCGTGATGGTAGCGGTAAGGTTTCCTTTTGAAAATACTGGCTTCAAATTCTACACACAATGTGATGCTGAGATCTTAATGATAGCCCCTTCTCTCATTTTGTTGAAGGGACCACAGGGATTGTGGATTACACTAATTATGAGGATATGAAGTATGCAGTAAGTAATTATTATTTTTTTCCTAAAATGTTTGAAAACAATGTTAACCTTCTTAATGATCACCTGGCATGTTGTATGCCATGAGTTCCAAAATTTTAAATTTTGATTTGGTGATATGCTTTGACATTTTTATGTATTTGTTGTTGCAGATTAAAAAACTTGATGACTCTGAGTTTCGCAATGCATTTTCTCGGTCGTATGTTCGTGTATGGATTATAACTTGTTCTTAAAATACTTTTCTTTATGAATGTCATGAGGTTACTCAACTATCACGCTTTGTTTTTGGTAGGTGAGGGAATATGATTCTAAGCGGGATCTCTCCAAGAGCCCTAGTCGTGGGCGGTCATACTCTAGAGGGAGGAGTTATAGCCGCAGTCGTAGTAAAGGTCATAGTAGGAGCAGGAGCCGCAGTAGGAGGTTGGTCTATTTTAATTTAGTCCTAGCATGTGTCTGTTTTGTACTAACTATGTTTCCTTTTGAGCAGCAAGTCTCCTAAAGCCAAATCATCTCAGCGCTCACCTGCTAAATCTAGATCAAGGTCTGCTTCTCCTGCTCGATCTGGATCGAAGTCATCTTCTCTGTCAGGGTATGTACTTCGTAATTGTTTCATTTTGAAATTTATTGATTCTCTCATCCTAAAGTTGAAAGTTTTTTTTTCTAACAACAATATGGTCATTGGTTATCTATTTGTTTATATATTTGAGGTCGTTGACACTCAAGCAGGGTAGAATCTCATTTTTTTTTTGCACTCTTTAATTGGAGACAGAATATTAAACAGGGTGAAAGAAACAACACAACACTGTTAGTGAATAAATTAAGGTTATTGTTGTGTTGCCGAGCATTGGTCACAAAGTGTTTTAATATTTGACAGAGAATTTGAAATTAACTTGATGAATGTTATGTTTATATTCTGTTTATTAAATTCTGGTATTGTGACTCGTACCATTCTCTTGTACTGTGGAACCCAACATTGTCTTCTAAAGTTTTGGATGCATTCTGAGCATGGTGGAGATGAATACTGGGCAGACTTCAAATTAGTTTGGGCAGTGTGTGGGAAACCTCTATTTGGAAAGTTGGGTAAATCTTAATTCTATCTGACTCAATTGGCTATTAATGTTATTACATCTGATTCTATTTCCTTGTTTGCAACTTCTTGTCTTAGCCTTCCTCTTACTTGATTTTTGTTCAACCGCTGGGATGACTTAAAAACGAACCGGTTTCTTTCTTTTATTTTCCTTTTTGTGTGTGAAAATTACTTGTTTGTTTTTTAGATATGGAAATATGCGGCATACGGGGGATTGGATATTAGGATCTTGATGGGATATGGACATATGGTTCAATTGTCTTCAATGCATTTGGTTTAGAAGGTATGCTGTTTTTTGATGGGCAGCTTTGAAACCTTCTGGTACCTTCTGTTCTAATGCTTTCAGCATTGCAATGTCCATGGGTGCTAGATTGGTATCAAAGGAGATCATGGATTGCAATAATAGAGCTGGATATCTTGAACTAAATGCTATTTGGACTTGGAAGTCAACATCACTTTCATTTACATTTTCTGCTGCAAGATATGACAAGCTAATAGGACGCTCAATCTGGACTCATTGTGGACTTTTTGAGGCACAGTAGGGAAGAATGCTCTTCTCCCGTCCACCGGTGTCTATTATACGTAGTTTTCTGTAGATTCAAGTTATCTAAATTTAGGTCTTCATTATTGGAGTCACAAGTTTTCAATTGGCACAACATTTGAACTGCTATAATCATTTTTCATTTCTTCACTTATATATTGTGGATGAGGTGTCAGGCTCTTGGATCAAATTTGGTTATAGAGACGTGGATTTTAAATTGAGTTGTTTCTGGACCTTTTGCAGATCGCGATCAAGATCCAGATCTCCAATGCCCAATGTAAGTGACCCTGTTTTTAAACTAGCCACTGCAATTTTTCTTACTATAATGATTATTGTCACGCAAAATTGGAGTTATGTTATTTTTGTTCCTTTGTGAACTAAACATTCTGAACTGACTTCGTATCTTTAGCTTTCTAAATCTTGCACTTTGCCTCTGTATGGCAGCGTGAGAAACGTACTAGTAAAAGCCCTAAGAGGCGTGAAGCAAGCAAAAGCCCTAAAAGGCGTGAAACAAGCAAAAGCCCTAAAAAGCGTGAAGCAAGCAAAAGCCCTATAAGGCGTGAAGCAAGCAAAAGCCCAAAAAGGCGTGAAGCAAGCTTAAGCCCGAAAGGGCGTGATGCAAGCTTAAGCCCAAAAGGGCGTGATGCAAGCCAAAGCCCAAAAAGGCGTGATGCAAGCCGAAGCCCTAGCCGGAGCAGGAGCAGGAGCAAGAGTCTCTCCCGGTAGTGTTTTTTGTACATTGTGTTTCTAATAGGGAGTAACTTTTTTTTAGAAAACAATTTCTGGAAACTTTTTTCTAAGGCATGTGAACAGTTTTCATTGTTCTTAACATTTTTGTTAATGACATCATTTTGTGTTTCTTAGACACCATTTGGTTATGCTGATTACTAATTTGTTTGAACAGATGAAGATGAAGCTCGATCTGTCGTTTCCCTAAGCTGCCGTGGAGTGCAGAGTTGATATATCCATGAACCTTTTGGGCACACTCAATTAGCACAATGCGTTATTTGGACTTTTATTTTGTTTTCTTTAGATATTGTCAGGTGAAGGATACTTAGTAAGTTCTCCAGAGCCCCTGTTCGCAGTTTGACAATGTTGGTTGAATTGATATTTTGTTTCTAAGAAAACTTAAAACTATATATATATGGTTGGTTCATTCTGCACATTTTTCTTTAAAATTGTAGTACCTACATTACATGTCTTGGACTCCTGCTTTTTCATACCAGGCAAGGTTTTTTCATAGCTGTTTATTATTATGTTAATCAGTAATAATATTTTAGGGTTTGCATGTAGTAAATTAACAGTCCAAAATAATATTTACTGATATAGCAAAAAGCCCAATTAGCCCATGTAATTTTACAAACTGTCTCTTAATTATGAGCATGTAAAATCACTGATTCACTGTTGTATACATGAACCACTGTCCATTGTAAACATAAATTATTGATTTATCGTATAACATGTATCAGCAATTTATCGTAAAATGTAAATAACCTTTTTGTTTCGGTAATGATTTAAATATATTGTCAACGAGAACCCATTTAATGAATGTCCGACCGTGAGAGTGGGCTAGTTGGTGGGTAATATAAATTAAAAAAAAAAAACTTTTTTTTTTCAGTTATTAATTTAAGAAAATGTTATATCTGGAAATATTTTTATACCATGATATGACATACACAAATGTGCTAATAGAAAATGATACCTAATAAAAATTCTCTATATTTAATTTGGGCTAAATGCTTTGGTTTTAATTTGTCTTATTTTGAATTTTGGGTTTTACCATGAAGTTATGTTTTGTTGCTGATTGACATGGAACTTAGATATTATACACTTTTTTTTTTTTTTCCAGAGAGAGAAGTAATAAGTTGCAAGAATAAGGGAAAAAAAAAATGTAAACTAAAATTACAAGGTAAAATATTATTTTGGTCCTTATAGTTTGTATTTAGTTACATTTTAGTCAATGTAGTTTAAAATATAACGCTTTAAGTCTCATCTTTGAGAAACCTATATTTTTAGATGTTTTAGTAAGTTTTTTTTAAGTGTTTTTAAATGGTTATAAAAAACCATTTGTCTATTAAAAAACATTTTTAAACAGTTTCAAAAGTTATCTTAAACGAGCATTAAGTAAAGTGGGTTTTCGAATTATATCTCCGAGAATACAAAGGGTTTCGAAGAACATCATGATTAAATAAACCAGTGTTTGATTGTTTCTCTAATTTTGTAAATTATACTATTGATAGTTTATTTTAATAAAATTAATATCAGAGAGAAGAAATGCAAAAGGGGCTTCATGAATGGTTATATTACATATCTTCTCTGAAAAATACAAGATGAAGGTAGATTAAATGAGTTTGCAGTCTTGATGGAAATATTTTTACAAATCGAATCTCCACTCACTAGTTCTCAAATTATATTTGACAAAATTTCTTTTATAACGAAATCACCATCACTTATCTCTGATATCTGATTTCATGGAGCTTCAATTTCACAAATTATCTCTAATGTCTTCGATCCTTTACGACCATAACACACTCAGAATATAAGGGTGAATTTTTTTAAATTATAAGTGGAGAGACATAATTTAAAAAACTCTTAAAGTATAAGGATCATTCGTGCATTTAACCCTTTCTTTTTTATTAGTTAACCCTTAGTGACATGTTGACGTGGCAAATTTAATTATATGGCTGATAATTTTTAAAGAAAGAGAGAGTGATGTATGAATTGATATAAATGCATTAGAAAAAGTATATAAAGGGGTTTTTCTTTTCTTTTTTTCCTTTTTGTAAAAAATGAATCTGAATAAAAAAAAATGAAATAATTCCTTTCAATTAAGCAGGATAAATAGGCACTGAATATAATTCAGTTTACAACTAAAAAAAAAAAACAATTAAACAACAAAATTAATTTCATCTAAATTGGGAACAGCAACATCTTCCTTCATCAAACCAACATATCTTTCAGAAACATGAGCCCCAGCTTGAGCAAATATCTCAACCACTGCAGGCAAGACTCCATAATACTTTTTCAGTTTATCCATTAAAGGCTCAGAACTATGTAAATCTTGAACATGCCACACATACACTTGTGGAATCAAATCATCAATTGTTGCTTCTTGCCAAGCATGTTGCCCATCCCTCATTTGGTGTTTGTAAGCTTGACAATTCCTTACCTTATGACCTTTAGGCCCAACTTGAACCTCTGAGCAATATCCACATGTTTTTACTTTATAAGTTTTCATCAGTTTTTCTGTTCCTGAAATCATTTTCTCCCATGCTTCCATGCCCCTCAAGGCTGTAACTGTAAATGTCAGGTATGCCGAACCTCAGTTAGTTACTTGCACAGAGTCGTGAAAGAATCGAAAGCAGTGAAATGAACATCCAGTCTCGACTTGAAAACAGTTTTAAAAAAAGTGTGTTAATGATAAATAGTGAGTTGGGGACCTGGGAGAAAAGAATAGGCGTTGAGTGGTAACTGTTTTTAAAATCAAGTTTTGAGTGGTTTGAAAATGATATTATTATTGAACGCGTGAGTCACTATTAAGAAACAATACCGACCTTCTAAATTGTCAGAACTTGAAGATTCTGTGCCCTTGCGCGATCTTTTTCCACCATTCCAAAACCCGGATGTGCTAATGTCTTTTCCTAACACGTAATCCTTGGAAAATTTCTTCTCAAAATCAATAATCCTTCCAGAAATATTGTAAATGGGAAATGCCCTTCGCTTTGTAGGGTACTCATGGATGTCAACACCAGCTTGAATACACAATTCCACAATTGCTGGAATTCGATCAACCTGGAGCCGCTCATTATGTGAAACAGCTCTACCAATACGGTCATATAAATGAAATGACTCCACTGTTGGGCATACATGTTGCATGCCACCAGTTTCCCAAGTGTGCTCTTTCTTTGGCGCGCTCCCTGCAAAATTACATGTTCTAATCTTATGTGGCGGATGACCGATATGAACCTCTCCACAGACTCTGCACAAAGGAGTCAACAAGACTGATAAGAACTTGAGTAAAAGGGTATTTCTTAAGTTTTAGAGTCGAAAATATAACACAAGTCCCCATATAAAAATCAACTTATGACTCATAAATGTGAAAATTTGTGTTTTACCTACAATAATTAATAATGCTCCCCTTGATCACTGTTGAAACACAAGAAAATAGTTCGGATCTGGCAGCATAAACTTCATGGGCAATTGGAACCAAGCCTTTAACCAGCAAACCATTTGCAGGAGGCTGCAAAGTGTTCTCCTGTACATTTTGTCTCTCTTTCTTTCTCAATCTTCCTTCACGTTTGAGTTCGGTTATGCTCGTTATTAGTGGCTTCCTCTCAGACTTCTTTAGCTTCTCCAATAAAACTGCAGCATTAGATCTCGTTGAATACCACACAAAGGGATGCTTGCTCGTATTGGTCAAGGTTGCAACAAAATGTAAAACCACCTCTGGCTTGTTTACAAAATTCCGAAATCTTTTATGGAACATTGAAGATGTATTTTATGGCCTACACAAACAAATACTGACCATTAGAAAGTAATTGAAGTATAGAAGAATGGATACTCTTCCATCTATCTAGCAGGCTAATAAAATTAAGTAATACACTAAATTCAAAAGGTAAGAATCAACCATATGGTCAAGATATTAGATAGATCCAACCAAACTGATAAAAGAAACAATTCTAGTGTTGATCGGTACAGGGTCATGAGATTCTAAATGACTGGACTGGATCGAGTGAGACAAATCATGAGAGAGGATAGTTTTGATAAATACAGATAAAGCAACACATTTTCTCAGAGAAAATGGTCAATAAAAAGTCACCAATAATTCAAGAAATGTAGCGGGTGTATCTCGTTCAGGCAGGGATTTTATTCATTTAGCCCTGTTAATGTTTATTATTAATTCTCACTAGACCTCATTTGTTTGAGAAAGAAAGAAGTCCGATTTTGATGTTATTTGAACAAGCCACAAAATCTGGATAACAAAGGGTGCCCTTTTACATTACATGATTATCGAAATGACCACTCACACGTGAACATTTTCAAATAGACCCTTCTCCAACTAGCTTCAAATCAAATACATTATCAATTAAATAACTGTGCACTCTTAATGAAACATTTTTTTTTTCCACTTAATGAAACATTCAATCATAAACAAGACACAACATTAAGTTTGATTGAACTCATGAAATGAACATTATATCATAACCATACATTAAATATTTTAAACAATTACACCAGAATCAAAGTTCCTCCAATTGGCGTTAATAAAAAAAATAATCGTAATTACAGAAGTGTTTTTTTGATAAGGAGCTCCATTGGGAAACTTTAAATCTGATGATTTCTCATATATATATATCCATTGTTGAAGATTCTGAAGTTCGGTTCCATCCAAATTTCCCTTTAACAGCATTCTCCCACAGAGTTTTCCGTTTGTTAATGAAAACGAATTGTAATTACAAAATAATTTGAAAGAAAGCTCCATAAACAGACTTAAAAGCAAGGTTATCAAAAACGTACGATTCGCGATTCGACTTGTTTGACTCGTAAATGGGATGAATCGGTCGATTCATGTCTTGAATCAGAAGATGGGATAATGAGTTGACGACCTGATTGTTCAAATGAACCCTAACGAATCATAGATCTGATATCTGATACTTAGATGGAGTCTTGGAATCACGAACTGAAGAAGAGATGGAATCACGAAACGGCGCCATTTGAAATCCGCCATGTTTGAGATTCTTGAGATCTGAGATTTTTTAAAAACCCGCCTTTTGAGGTTAATTTACCCAAATTTCTTTTAAACCTTTGGATAGATTATTCGGAAAATATATTGAAATTTAATTACATAAATTTGTTTCTTTCTCTGGTAACAGTTTTAGAATTTTTCAATTTTTTGAATTAAAAAGAAAACAAGTTACATAAAAAGACTTCCACGTTTTGACGGTTTGCAAGTACAAATGCAATATCAATTTTTTGTTTTTTTATAAAAAAAACTCTCATAAAGAAAGGAACAAAAGTAAAACCGGTCACAAGACGATATCTTCAAGTCTAAACAGACTTGATTGTTTTTTTTTAATATATGAAACGAAGGATTCATTAAATAAAAAAAAAACCATAGGTTACAAAACGAGTGATGAGTGGGTCACCCAATGAGCCAAGGGGATTATAGAAAGTTCCTCCAATTGGCGTTAATAAAAAAAAAATGGTAATTACAGAAGTGTTTTTTTGATAAGGAGCTCCCTTGGGAAACTTAAATCTGATGATTTCCCAAAGATCCATGGGAGATTACCAAGTTTCCCATATATCCATTGTTGAAGATTTTGAAGTTCCGCTCCATCCAAATTTCCCATAAAATGCCTTTAACAGCATTCTCCCCCAGAGTTTTCCGTTTGTTAATGAAAACGAATTGTAATTTTTTTTGTGGATAAGACACATTTCATTGATGAATGAAAAGGGAAACAAGAAAAGGGGCACCCCAAGGATTACAAAAAATTCCTCCAGTTTGGGGTAGTAACCGAGGGCGAATAATTACAAAAAATCTTATGATTAGCAGCCCAAAGGGGGCTAAACCTAATAGCCTGCTCCCACAAAAAATTAACATTTAAAGAAACGTCATTGAACACCCGATTATTCCTTTCCCACCAAATCAGCCAAGTGATCGCACGAACCGCATTGCGCCAAAGGACCCGGGCTTTCTTCTTAAGGTAGACTCCGCATAATAAACCTTGGAGAAAACGAATTGTAATTACAAAATAATTTCAAAGAGAGCTCCATAAACTAACTCAAAAGTGCAAAAAATCTCAAATTTCCCCAATATCCTTGTGCTTGCCATTCAAGATTCTTTGTTTCTTTCCATTCCAACAACACCTCCACAGAAATGCTCTTAACTGCATTTTCCAATAAGACTTTAGCTTTTTCTTTGGAAAGGATGACCGGTGATTAATGGCTCAAAATCATCAGCAGTCGAGTGAGGGAAGACCCAAGCTCTAAGGGAGGGTACAAAAAATCCTCCAGTTAGTAAAAGTATTGGAAGAAGAATAATTACCAAAGGAAATGTTAAGTTTACACCAAGAGGCTGCAGTGAAAATGACATGACATGACATGATCAATAAAAACTAAAGTTCCTCTCCTTATCCACAAAAAGACAGTGTTTTCTTCCAAGCCCAAGTGCACCAAATGAAGCTGGCCCCCATCAGGCCCGGCCCGAGGCCCGGCCCTAAGCCCGTTCAAAAATTATTTAAAAAAAAAAAAATATATTTTAAAAATTATAAAATATATATAAATATATTTTATATTTGAGAAAAATGCACATGATTTATGCATATAAGTAGGTGCCAACCTAGTTGGGATGTATTTACATTGCAATGATGCAAATTATTTCTCGAAAAAATAATTATGTAAATCTTATTTCTTGGTGAAATCATTATAGTTCATTATTATTATTTATCCATTTTAGTTTGTCTCTTTTTAAGTTAAATTAAAAAAATATATATATAGTCAAATTAAGGTAAAAGAATGATAAATAAATTTAATTTAAAAAGTTTAATTCCATATAAAATAAAGTATAAATAAAAAAAATATAATAACAAAATAATAAATTAACTTCATCACTTTATAGTTAAATTTAAATTTAATTAACATATAGGAACAAATATAAATAAATAATTTAATAGTAAAATTTAAATTAACTTTTTTTTCATCATTTTAGAGTTAAGTTTAAGTTTAAAAAGTTAAAAATAATTTTTTAAAAATACAACTAATAATTTAATGAAAATTTAATTAAATGCATAAAAATTTGAACGGGCTGAGCCAAGCCCGCAAAAACGGGCCCGGCCCGGCCCGTATTTTATCTCATGGGTCCAAGCCCGTGGGCTGGGCTTGGGCTTACACTTTTAAGTCAGGCCCGACCCATTTATAGACCAGGCCTGCCAGGCCCGACCCATTGATGAGGCTTAGTAGCCACTTCCTTTTAAAATTGATTTAAATAGTCATTTTACCGAATTTAATGCCAACCTAATTTTTTTATTGTCTATAATAACCTTGTCACAATTATGGAATCAATTCATCATTCCATCAATTATCATATAATATATAATAGTTGTGGAATCAAGACTGAATTGCAAAAAAATAATTTCGAAATTAAATTTTCAAAATAAAAAATCGATATTTTGTCCACGTTGAATGCCATTGATATACCTGAAGGGGTGACCTTGATTACAAGTATATATATATATGTTATACTTGAAGATTAAAATAATATTGATATACTTGACGACGTTTAAAATCTAAACCACAAAAATTTCGTTAAATTTGAAAAAATTAACGTAGGCAAAATGGAGAGTATATAGATGTTATATTATACCTAATGACTTATAATATTTTAACGAAAGATTTCATTGATTGGGAAGGACTGGAGTGTATAGATGTTATACTTGAAGATAATTTAACTTCTAAAATCGAATAAAACTATAAACGTGGATTCATGGGTTCATGCATTTTGATCAAAACTATAAGGGTATCATTTACATTTTACCCTTATTTTTATTAAGTTTTCTTCAAATTACTAATATAAAATTTATTTATTAAACTAAGGTATAAAAGATATTTTTCGCTACGCTTTAAATAAACACATATTATCTTAAATAGTTTTATAAAACTTAATTTATTTTTTATTTATATATAATTAAAATGAAAAAAAATATAAGTTATATCTCATATCACGATGTGATTTCAATGTGGAGGGACAAACGTCGTCTATTGGATAAAATTGAAATGGCTCGATTTTCATTGATGTACACTGTGTTAAGAACACATGCCTCCACTTTCTTCATATTGATATGATATTAACTACTTTGAGCCTAAACTCACATGGGTTTGTTCAAAAGTCTCATACCAATGAAGATGTTGCCCCTCCTTATAATCCTATGATTCATTGATCTAATCGATATGAGACTTTGTTTGTTCCCAACGCATTCCTCACCCTCAACAACCCTAGATGTCACATATCCACTAACTTCTGTCTACAATTTTCTCTTTCCATAAGTTATTAGTTTCAAAATAAAAAAATAATTTTTTAAATAGAACCAAGGGAATGTAATATTGTCAACACCGCTAAAATTTTAATGATATAAATGAACAAAGAAAAACCATAAGGATTATAGACAAATCCAAAAGATTATAGTTTAGGGCAATTTACAAGTTACCTTAAATATAAATCACATTTGAGAATGTTGTTTTGAGACTGCAAAATAACTTTTACTTAAAAAATAGACTCACTAAATTTCTTCTATACAAAGGGTAAGGAAGTGGGTGGTCTTACGATTTTATGGAAAACTATATCTTTTTATAAAATTGTAATTGCAACGACCTAATTGTAAGAACAGAGCTCTACCAATTGAATTATATCCTCCAGAGACAAGTGAAGCCTCACTATGACAAAGATCTCAAGACTATTTAGGAACAAGAAAATGATGTCACAATTTATAATTTTATCTACCCTTACCGTGTAAAAATTCTTTCAATAATTTACAATTTAACCATACTTTTGTGTTTATGTGTCGTGTTAGAAAAGCAAAAATAATTCTACTCTAAAAAAAATAAAATGAAAAATCATTATAGAAGTGAGAAACGAACCACTCACTAGTGAGAACACGATCTTTTTACCACTAACTATAACTCAATTGATATATATACTTCCTAAATATCATTTAGATTTATAATTATTTAAAAATATAATAAAAATATTAAAAGTCAACAAATTAATAATTTATTTATTTTACCATACAATAATCTATTATTGACTTGATTACAATAAATTATAAAATTTGTTATTTCAATTTTTCTTTGTTAAAATTGGTACTATCTGAGGAATTACATGTTTTTTTTTAATGTCATTTTAGTCCTTACCCAAAAAAAAATAAATTGCAAGAGAAGTCATGGATGTGCTATTTTGGTAGTTCCCTCTAATTTCTAATAATTTATTTAAAAAAACATTGACGATAGAGAGGCACAAACAAAACAAACTTATGCTTATTTTTTTTTAATACAAATTATTGGGGTAGGGATTGAACCACTTTTGAGACTCTTGAGTATGGAACTACATACCTTACTCAATGAGCTATGCCCTGTTATGCACTTGAACTTATTATTTTATATACAAATTATGATAGAAACTAAGTTTATTTTTTATTTTTCTTTTTTTCATTCTCATTTTTGAGTTGCTATTACAAAGACAAGATTTAGGGATTGGATTTAGGCTTCCTTCTTCACAATCATTACAGTACATGGAGATTGATGAGCACAGTAATCACTCACACTTCCTAAGAAAGCCCTGCATCATCATCATCATCAATTAATTCCCCCTCATTTTCAATTCAATTTATGGCCAAACATTTTATATCCAAACCTTGACAAAACCAACTTCTTTTCAAATATAATTTAAAAAATAAAAAATAAAATCGGATGATAACTATAAATAAGACTACATGTGGTTTTGGTCAAATAGAAACACACTCCGCAGTCCATGTGATAAAAATAAAAATAAAAACTATGCCCCCGTGTTTCAAAGTTATAAAATTTACTTCCATAACACCGTTAAAATATAGTTAACTATTGAACCTATCTTTGTTTTGGATTTTTATTCTCTCATTCTCTCTTTCATTTCCCCAGATTTTAGGGACCTAAGGAAAAGGGAAGAGAAAAGGGAGAGAATTAAAATTAAAAAAATAATAAAATTACAAAATAATAAAAAATGACCCAGTTGCTAATTATTTAACGGGAGGAGGGAGATGTATGATTTTATAAATTTTAAACTACAAGCGTATAAATATTCATTTGTTAACCATACAAGCGTGCTTGTATTTGACCAAAACCACAACAATAAATCTGCTAACATCCCAAATAAATAAAAGGAACCTGTTTTGGAATCATATGTTTAAAAACTGTTTTATTTTATAAATTAAGATCAGTTTATATACATACAATTTGTTTAGCATGATCATTTAAAAAAAAAAACAGTTTCTAATATTTTGTTGTTTTCCTGTGTTTTTTTTAATGTATTATATATTATTTATACTTATATAATCATTAAATATATTTCTAATTATCAAAAATTTAAATGAATATATAAGAGCAGAATTTAACTTTCCAAACAGTTTTTAAATAAAAATAGATTTTTTTTTTTACCAACTAATCTATAACACAGTTCGTCTTTTTCCTACTTACAATTTTCTTTTAAAATCTGAACAAAAAATTAAAAAGAATTAAAAATTACTTTTGCTGCTTGATGATTTTGTACTTGTTTGATAAGGATTTTATTTTTATTTTTTGTTTCAAAAAATTAAACCTATTTATTAACATCTCATGATTTTATATTTGCAAAAAAAAAAAAAAAAAAAAAAAAAAAAAAAACCATGATTTTATGATTAATTTTTTGAAGTGTCTTTAAAATCCTAAACAATGTTAAGATTTGTAAAGTTTTTTATTAAATCATATTTTTAGACTAGATGTTTTAATAAAACTTACTTTTTCAAAATTGACTAAAATTTCTAAATATTTTTTAAGCGAAAATTGTGAATGAACCACCTTAATTTTTTAAAACACTTTTTTTTAACCCTAAAAAAAGTTGTTATTAAAAGCCTTGATTTTATTTCTCTTTCTAAAAATTCAAAGGAAAAATAACATATTTTATTTTGTTGCTAATAAACACACAAACAATCGTATAAAAAAAAAAAAATTCTTTTTTTTTTCCCATTAAATTCCAACTTAAATACTGACTAAATCTTAAATTTTATAAAAAAGTTTAAAATAAAACTAAAAATAGATCTTTTTAAAACTTGAGACAAAAAATAAATTTTAACCCAAAAAAGATTTAAAATAATCAAAATCATTCTCATAAACATTTTTGGTTCTCCTAAAAAAAGCTATTATATAGGAAAAAAAAAATGAAATACCTCTTGATAGCTCCATAGCCATGGCTTCCAACTACCAGCATTGAAGCTTGGTGTCTTGCTACTGCTTCACAAAGTACATATCTCGCATCTCCTTCCTCCACCTCAAATTTTGCATCATGCACCTACATTTGTACCCAAAACTTCAATCAATCCAATTCGAAATGATGTAATTGAACGATAAAAAACTTGATCGTTACCGATCTCGCTTCGCAAATTGCTCTTGCATTTGCGATTACTTTAGCAGCTGCCATCTTCAAATTCTCCTCCATAGCATGATAACTCCCAGCCGATCCTACCACCACTGATCATAATTTCCTAATGGGTTAAATTATAGGGCCATTACTCAAATAACATATTAAATATACAATATTATTTAAAAAGCAACATTTTTCGTATATTACTCATATAGCATAATATACTCAAACCTAAAATCATAACATAACGGAAATTACCCATATTGTGTTCTTATTCCTTTGAGAGGGTAATGGTATAAAGAAGAAAGCATAGGACATTTGGGAAATTTCAGAAAAATATTGTGAGAAAATAAAGAGAGAAAAAAAATGTCATTTGAGAGTAATATTCAAAAAGCAAATACTAAATATGACCCAATAATATGCTATTCTAGACCATTTCTTTAAATTTATAAGTCTCCGTTTGTTGATTTTTTTTTCCATTTTTAATCCATATAACTTAATTAAATCTTATTAATAGTCTATAATACTCTTTGTTTTAACGACTATTATTAGAAGTAAAAGCAAAACCCCCACCCGACCCTACCAAACCCGCTTCGTATGGGGTAGGGGAAAACAATTCCCCTATTTACTAATGGCCCCGGCGGGGCGTTTAGCAATTTTTTTTTTAATTACATACATTGTGTTTGAACTTGGATTAATTATGTTTATTGTGACTTTGAAATACCAAATTTGAATTTGGATTGATTTGATAATATTGGAATAGAATGAAAATTGATTATGTATGTTTACAAAAATTGTGTTTGAATTGTTACTTAAGACTTTATATAATGGAAATATAGATTATGTTTGAGACTTTTAGTTTATTGTTAAGTGCATTGTATATGGAATGATTGTTAACTGCATTGTATATGGAATGAAATGAAAGAAAATATGTATATTATATAAGATTTATATTTAAAAAAATATTAAAATTTATAACAAAGTTAAAACATTGTCCCCACCTCACTCCGCCCCACCTCGTTCCTCCTGCCCCATAAACGAGGCAGGGACAGGGGCGTGGGAAATGTTAATAGGGGTAGAGGCGGGGTGGGGATTTCTCCCTTAAACGGGGAGAGGAATAAACGGGGGACCCCGCCCCGCCCCATTTACACCCCTAACTAATATAGACTAGATCACAATAACATTCTTTTAAATGTCCTTATAAAAACTTATATGAACTTATTAATTATTTTAGTATATCAAAATTGATATATGAACTTATCAATTCTTAAGAATTTCATAAATTAAATAGCTTTTAGATATCCGTTTTTTTTCCGAAAAATTGCATTTTATAAATTATTATTATAAATATAACAAAAGATTTGAAAATTTAAAACATTTTCCATTTTTGAAATTGATAAGTGATGAAGTTATCCAAATTTATTAACTTCAAATTTTCATTAAATTTAACACTGCTCTCTATCAACAAGATTTGATTAAAATATTAAAATACAATAATTCAAATTGATAAATAGATTAAAATGAAAACTTTAAAATTCAAAAACTAAACCAACACAAACAGTAAATGTTAAAACAAAACCGAACTTTTAAAACCATAAAGACCAAATCGAAAGAATACAAAGATCAATTTTAATCTTCCTTATTTTACCATCACCTCTAATATAAAATGGAAAGATTATTGATGATCATCGAAAAGATATTAAGCAAAAAAGAGCATCAATCTTACTTCCGGGACCGGGGACGCCGAGAAAGAAGGAAGGAACAGGTTTAGCATGAACGACGACGAGCTTGAACGGAAACTCGTAAGGAGAGGAGAAAAAGTGATCCAAAGTCCATTCGAGAGCGTGAATTCCGTCCTCGCTATCGTCGATTCCGATCACCGTCACCGATTTCTCCGTCGTCGCCATGGAAAACAATTCTGATAGCTTACACTCGTATATTAAATCTGATAGAAGAAGAAGATTTGTCATTGAATTCCAATTGCTAGCATGAAACATGTGTCATTGAGATAGTTTAACACATTTTATGTACGTGGCTTTTAATAGATTCTCGAGTAGGGGCGGAGACACCTTATGGTTATCCTAATATAGAAATATTTAAAGATTTAATTTTTTTTAAATTTTTCTATGATTTATAAATTTTTAATAAAATGAATTTTGTTTTATTATTTTTTCAATTACTACTTAAAAAGTGTGTTAATGGGAGAAACATTTTTGGACACTAATACCTTCCCACTATTAGTAAATATCTAAACTACCATTATTCCTTAATTTTAATATTAAATATCAATTTATGCTAAATAATATAAATGTGTTCACATGGAAATTTGGATATAGTGAAATAAATGCGGAATAAATGATTTGTATTGATGAGTTTGAGTAATTTCTAATAAATATTCCTCTGATGCTTTCTCAAAAGTATACAATTTGATTCGAGGGTCAATCGGCGTCATCTCGGATCAAATGATTAATTAGTTGAAACTTTCTATCTTGAACACTATAATTCTCTGGTGGCTTGTGGGATCTTTGATCTTCAAAGAATTTGTCTTCGAATAGTCCTCTAAGTTATCTTGGATGTTTATAGTCTTCGAGTTGTCTTTGATCTTTAAGACTTCGATCTTCAAAGTCCTCAATCTTGATTTTGAGGTTTTCGATCTTCAAAGTGTATTTGGTATTCGAGAAGTCTTCGATCTTCAAGGCTTCAATCTTCAAAGTCTTCAATCTCGATTTGGAGGTCTTGGATCTTCAAAGTGTATTTGGTGTTTGAGAAGTCTTCGATCTTGAAGGCATCAATCTTCAAAGTTTTCAATCTCGATTTTGAGGTCTTGAATCTTAAAAATGTATTTGATTTTTGAGAAGTCTTCGATCTTCAAGGCTTCAATCTTCAAAGTTTTCAATCTCGATTTGGAGGTCTTGGATCTTCAAAGTGTATTTGGTCTTTGAGAAGTCTTTGATCTTTAGGGTTTTCAATCTTCAAATTCGGCAGAATCATCAATCTTCGAATTCTTCAGATGGTCTTAGATCTTTGTTTTGTTCGAATCGTCTTGGATATTCAGAGTCTTCAAAATTATCTTGGATCGTTAGAGACTTCGAGATTGTCTTTGGTCTTCTCCTTCTCCCAAAAGTTCTCCTTGAATTACGAATGGCCTATTCTACTTATAGAGTTTTTCAATGGGCCTTTTGGTGGGTTGGGTTTAATTTGATAATGGGTCTTAGTGCCACATGGCACAATTTGGTTGGACAAACTTATATCATCAAATGACCATTGAAATAGACACGTGTTTGGCAGTTTGGCATTAGACGATACAGTTCTTACTCTTTAAAGGATGATTTTGTTCATCCTCTAAGCCAAGATATTTTGTTTAGGGGTATATCGAACTGTTTTGAGTCTTATCACACCTCCATCTTTGCACAAGGCTTCAAACTCTTTATTCACATACTCCAGCCCATTATCTATTCTTAGCATACTAACCTTCTTCCTAATTTGAGTTTCAACCATCCTTTTACCTGGTCTTTTTTCTTTAGTAGGTATATCCACACCTTCCTCGAGCAGTCATCAATAAGGATCATGAAATACCTGTTTTCTAAAGGGACTACTTTACTAAATTAGTGGAATTTTATTTAGTAGACAAACTAACACTTAATTTAGGATCTATTAATTCATGCAATTTGTGATAAAAACATGTAGATTCATGCTTGTTTTTCGAAAATAAAAACCTTTTACTTACATTGAGTAATTTGCGGAGAATCAGTTGGAGGTTTCTTTACAGCATCAATCCTCAGCAACACCAGATCTTTTACGCTATATTCCAATCGAAAGCAAAACCGACTTGTGGGAATCAATCTTGGAGAACAAAAGAAGAAGAATTTTCTTTTAAATTTTTCCCTTAGGAAAATCGGCAATTGGGCAAAATATGAAAAGAGAATTTTCACTTTTCTAATAAAAAGTGAGAAGTGTACAAAATATGAATCACAATGGACATATTTACAGGAAAATAGGATATCATAATCTAATTAGATAACCCTCATCTCGTAATTATAAAATAGAAAAGATAAATAAATTAATTAGATTAAAACAAAATAAAAGAAAAAACAAAATCTTGCCACTATATGCACGCATGCTGACGTAAAAGCAAATTTGACTACGTTTTTCCTCTTTTTTTTATTTATAATTATTTTCTTTATTATGTGTTTAATATTAGAAAATTCAAATAATAATTTCTAATTAAATACATTTAGCCAAAAAATTAATATATTAATTACCATTGAATCTTATTCAATTAATTAATTATTTTGGGCCAAGACTAATTAGTTTCATAAAACCAATTAGGTTTAACTCTCACTAATATTGATTATTAAATTAAAAAACTCATTATTTAATTAATAATAATAATTATTAATTTCCATTTAAATAAAATCATTTTTTAAATAATTAATAATATTAACATTAATTCCCGTTTAAATAAGCTATTTATTTTAACAATTAATTTTGCCTTAAAATATTATAATTAATAGTATTATATTAATTTCCATTTAAATAAACTCTTTATTTAAACAATTAATATTTTCTTTAATATTAATAATACTAATATTAATTTCCATTTAAATAATCTCATTATTCAAATAACTAATCATGCCTCATTTTAAGTAAATTAATTACTTAAATTATTTGTTCTTCCTAAGTTAGCAACGATATTTGGGCTAGCATAGAGACACGATGGACCTATAGATCATGTGCTTAATAATTAGTCAATTAAGTGATTAACTCATAATTAGTTAATTACTTATTATCTAATTATGAATAGTTCCACTATAAATTCACAGTTGAACTCCCTTCACTATAGATAAGTTATGTCTATTTAGTTTATCTTTTATTTATATCTGTGATATATCCTGGATTAAAGATACCGTTTTGCCCCTGTAATTACTGTTTTATCCTTATATTCCCACTAATTCTCCAATGAACATTATTTGTAGTCAAATTACAAATAATATACTTCTGTGATCAATAGAAGTCATGGCGCCACTTGTTCATGTCTCGAATAAGTACAACAAGAGAGTTTCCTAAAGTTTTTAAAATGTTTAGGTATCGCACTGATACCGTCAATTTAAAGGAAAGTTATGAATTCCATCTCTTGTAAATGTGTTCCCAGCTACGTATCTCGTTATGTTCCCAAAACAGGAGTGTATTAAGCGTTCATATCATATCACTCTCAACCATGTGAATCAAAGAACATAACTCCATGAATAGGAGTCCACATTTCACTCAGGATTGTGATTTATCACGGTTGATAAACTTAGTTTGATATTCGATCATTTCTGGTAAATGGTACTAATGAGAAATTTGATCAAACATCGTGGTCCTGTCTTATATAATCAACATTGCATATGATACTTTCATTTCATTTCACCCACATGAATGATCAGGATTAGATCATTTATCTATAAACAAAATGGCAAGTTATCAACAGTGTTAATAGGATAAGGTTCCCAAACGTTATTCATATACTGTAGGTACTTTTAAGTTACTCATCTCGACTTAATCCTCTCGTATGACTCACATACTTAGTCGTGATTTCATAAGAGCAACTTAGGGTTTTACTATTTGAATGTTTGATATTAATATATTTCCATATATTCCTAATATCGTCAATTGAATCAATATAGATAATAGAAAGAAATTATATTTATTTATTTAATTTATTAAAAAAATTATCTTTATTAAATAATTACAAGTTCTAGATTCCTAACATTTTCACCATTTGATTCTACTCTGGCTGGACCCCAAAGATTTGAGTGGACATAGGCTAATGTTTCTCTTATTCTGTTTATTTAGTAAGGGAATGATTGCCTTGTTTTCTTGCGATGCAGTGATTACAACCCTTTAATCTTTCAAGAACCACATCTCAAAGAAGGTCTTGCTTATGTAACTCAATCAGACTATTATCCCCTATATGTCCAAGTCTCTTATGCTAGAGGCTTGAACCTATTTTGTCACATTTTTTGGCTGCTCCTACAGTGCCAATTTTGGTGCTTCCAAGTAGATAATATAGGCCATTTTCTCTTACTTCTTCCATGACAACTCTTTCATCTTTTAGAATCTTCATGTGTCCCCTTTTAGCTGAGTAGGAGAACCCTTTCTAATCAAGATTGTCAACGAAGATGAGGTTCTTTTTAAGTTCATGAACATACCTTACTTCACAGAGAACTCTTTCAAGTCCATCATGCATCTAGATTCTGACATTGCCTCTTTCAATTACCTTACAAGGTTCATCATTACCAAGCAATACTTGGCCACCCTTATAGGTTTCATAAGTCAAATCAAACCAGTTCCTGTTAGGAGACATATAGTAGGAGCAACCTGAATCAAGAATCTACTTTTTGTTAACACATCAGTCTATTATGACTAGGACTTCAACATCTGGATGTTCTAACTGATCTGACATGGCTGTTCTTGCATCTACTTGATTTTCTTTTGTCTGGGTTGATTTCTTCTATAAGGATAGTTTCTCCTGACATGGCTTTCTTTGTTGTAATGGAAACATCTAAAGGACATTGACTTTCCTTTATTCTTGTGTTTATCTTTTCCTTTAAACTCCTTCTTGTCTGTTTTGGCTTTCACAGATAAAAAATCACCATTGCTTTTCCCTTTTCTGTCAATATAGATCTCAAGATCCTTTGATCTCAGTGCATCCAAAGCTTCCTCCATTGAGAGGATAGATCTTCCATATTTGAAGGCAGTCTTTACATGTTTGAAAGAATCTTATAATGAGTTTAGAAGGACTATGCATTAATCCTTTTTATTTACCTTCACCAGAGTTTTTTTTTTAACTTTTTAAATTCGTCTAGATTATCATCAAGTTGTTTTGAGTTATCCATCTTGAAGTTGAATAGTCTTTTCTTCAGGTAGATAGTATTTGGTAGAGATTTTGCAAGATAAAGACTATCTAGCTTTGTCCATAAGGTTGATGAAGACTTTTCCTCATCCACCAATCGCAACACGTTGTTAGTTAAATGTAGGATAATGATGTTATAAGCAACCTCTTGCATTTCTCTCTTGACTAACTCCTTCAACTCTGCAGGCATAACTTCTGGATCTTGAAGAGTAGCAGCCACCTTCTGTTGGACAAGCACAACTTTTATCTTTCTTTTCCATAAAGGAAAATCAAATTTCCCATCAAATTTATCTGCCTCAATTCGTGTGAAACTCATCTTATTGGTTTTCTTAGAACTAACAGTTTATGAATGTCTTCGATTTTTCTTTCAAGCTTTAATACCAATTTGTTGATGTTCAAACAAACTCTCACAAATGAAAACTAAGAAAATACACACTCAAGGACACTATCAATCAAGAAAGTAAAAGCAAAGTAAAAGAGAATATGAATTATAGTGGTTCAGATAGAAGATCTTACATCCACTCTCACAAGGTTCTATAATTTTTATTAATGAAATCAATCAATCTTTCTCTCATACATCACCTCTCTTTTTATACAAGAATGTAAGCTCAACACTTTGCCAAACGAAAAATAACTAACTAACCGTTTTAATAGAATTGATTACAAGCAGTTAATGGAAACTTCTGATAGAGTTTGTTTAACCTTCCTTTACCATTGATGACTTCAATGATAAATATTACCAGCTGAGAGCAAGCAAAAATTGAACTAAGTAGTATCATTCTTCAACCACAAATGAAGCAGTGAGGATGACCTTTCGGTTCAGATAGGTTTCGTCGAAGGTTGAATAAAAGGAGTGAAAAAAAAAGGATTTACCTTTTTCTTAAACTGAAAATGTTATACCAAAGATTTAACGCTTTCAATGGAAACAAGATATTGTTTCACATCAACTAGCAATGCCACGTCAATAAACTATCCTAGTTTACTTATAATTTGGCAAACTAGGTAGGTTACTTTTTTTCAAAAAGATATTTTAATTAGTTAAAAAAAAGTCCGGTTTTATAATCATAACTACGGTAATATCAATAATTTACCTTAGTTTATGTCGATTACTCGTATACTATACATAAAATTTATGAACCGACCAAGTGCCAACTTGAACATAACTCAAGTGGTTAAATACTTACTTTCTTCTCACAAGGTCGAACGTTTGAGTTTCTACTCCCCCAATTTAATATAAAATATGTGATAGGCAAGTCTGGAAGTTTCTATAGATTTCATCCTTTTATGTTCTTGGAAGAGTGGGTTGACTTTTGTTTATCTAAGAGAGTTTTTCAATAACCTATTGGAACACATAATCCGAGTCAGATTCAATTTTCTTGAATTTAAGAACGAAAGTTGATTGTATCTGTATTTGTCACTTTTAGGTTCTAGAAGAAAAATATTGAATATAGAAGAGAGAGAAAAAGAAGTTTACAAATGAATTGATTACTTCATCGGGGAAATGACATTTATACAAGAGAGTAATGGCATAAATGTAATTGACCATTCTAACTAACTATATAACAAAATAGTAACAAACTAACTTCATTCCTACTATAATAATCCCCCTCAAGATGGAAGGTATATATTTGCAATTCTCATCTTGTTAAGTAAAAAAAAGAGTAAGGGAGATGGAAGAGGTTTAGTGAAAAGATCAGCCAATTGTAAAGAACTTCGAATTGGTAAGAGCTTTATGATACTTCATGAAGTTTATCCCTCACAAAATGACAATCAATTTCTATATGTTTGGTCCTCTCATGGAAAGCTGGATTTGAGGCAATTTGAATGGCAGCTAAGTTATCATAAAAGATAGCTGCTGGTTTATGAAAATGAACTTGAAAGTCAGTCAAGCGATAAGATATCCAGACAAGCTCACTAGTGACAAGAGTCAATGCACGATACTCTGCTTCAGCCGAAGATCTTGAGTCTGTCTTTGTTTCTTTGATTTCCATGAGACGAGATAGTCACCAATAAAGACACAAAAACCCATAACTGAGCGTCTAGTATCAAAGCATCTAGCTCAATCAGCATCCACAAATGCTCTAAGCTGAATGGTAAGAGAGGTTGAATTAGAAACTTAATTCTTTAACCTGGAGCACGTTTTAAGTATCTAAAGAGATGATGTGCTGCAACAATATGTTCAGTAGTAGAATCTGAAAGAAACTGACTGAGTTTGTGAATACTGAATGTTATATCAGGTCTTCAGATAGTTAGGTAGAGAAGTCTACCAACAAGGCTTCTATATGAACTAGACTCTACAGTTGACAAAAAAAGTGTAGATAGTAGCAGATAATTTGGCTTTTGCATTCATTGGTAAGTTGAAGGTTTACAAGCTAAGAAGCCAGAATCTTCCAATAATTGCAAGCAATATTTGCGCTGAGAATGGAAAATACCAATAGAAGATCTAGAGATTTCAAAACCAGGGAAGTACTTGAGATTACCTAGGTCTTTTAAAAGAAACTAGCCATGTAAAAAGGTCCTCATAGTGTTGATGTCTTTAACAGAAGGGCTAGTTATTAGAGTGTCATCCACATAAACTAATAAGACAACAAAGGTGGCACCAGAACCTTTAGTGAAGAGAGAACTATCAGATTTAGACAGAGTAAAATCAAAAGTGAGAAGAGAATGAGAGAACTTTTAAACCATTGTCTTGAGGCTTGCTTTAAACCATATAGGGACTTGTTGAGTTTTCAGACAAGCTTCTCCCCTTGAGATATAGTAGTATTAGTAGCTTTATAACCAAGAGGAAGTTGCATATAAACATCCTCAAAAGAGATCTCCATCCAAGAAGGCATTATTGACATCCATTTGAGCAATGGACCAAGAAAACTGTGCAACAAGTGAAAGAAGAATTTTAACTGTGACAATCTTGGCTATTGGAGAGAAAGTTTCCAAGTAATCAAGACCAGCCTGCTGATTACTTTGGCAACAAGTCTAGCTTTGTATTTATTAATAGTACCATTGGGTTTATATTTTATCTTGTATATCCATTTGCAGCCTATAACATGTTGTTTTGGAGGAAGGGGAACAATGGACCAAATATTGATTCTTTCAAGAGCTTCAATTTCATATTGCATAGCTTGCCTTCAATGTAGAAAAGAAAGAACCTGATGATAAAATTGAGGTTCATATTCTAATGGGACATTTAAAATGAATGACTTATGAGAGGTAGATAATTTGGAATAGGATAAAATAGAATGTGGTGGGTATTTGCAGGAATTGGACTCTGGAAGTGAGTAATGTATCAAGAGATTACAATGAAAGTCAAATAAGTAGGTGGGAGGTTTTGCATTTCTCTTGGATCTTCTGAATGGTTAGTTTCAGGTAAAACATGAATAATAGGCTGTGGAATGATAGGAAGAATTTTTTGTTCAGTAACAGGAAAAGGTGCTGAGGATGAAGGCTCAATGGATGGACTAGCATAAAAGCTCAATGGTTGTGGGATAACAAAGTTAGAAAATAGGTCAGTAGATAAAGATGAAGCAGAAGTGTGAAAGAGAAAAATATCCTCATGAAAAACAATATCTCTTGAAAAAGAGAATTGTTTGGTTGTGAGATCATATACATTGTATCCTTTGACCCCTGGCTGATATCCCATAAACACACATGTCCTGGCTCTAGGATCAAACTTTCTTCTATTGCCTTATAATGTTGAAATAAAACAGAGGCAACCAAACACTCGTAAGAAAGTATAGTCTACAAGAGCTGAATACAACAGGTCATATAGAGATTGATTGTGTAAAAGAATAGGTGGTGTTCTATTAATCAGATAGGTAGCAGTTAAGATACATTCTCCCCAAAATCTTATGGGTACCTTAGATTGAAAGTATAATGATCTTTCTACATTCAACAGGTGTTGGTGTTTCCTCTCAACTACAGAGTTTTGATGTGGTGTTTTTACACATGAGAACTTATGGATGACTCCAAGATTGTGAAACAACTGTGTAAATTGTTTTTCAGGTGCATTATCAGATCTAAAGCACTTGATTGGTTTATTGAATTGGGTTTGTATCAATTTAAAGAATCTAGGAATTATAATAGTTGCATCAGATTTATTCCTCATAAGATAAGTCCAAGTAAATCTTGTGCAATCATCCACAAGTGTCAAAAAATAAGAATGTCTATTATGAGTTGGAATGTGATAAGGACCCATTTGTCACAGTCTATCAAATCAAAAGAACTAGTAGACATATTATTTCATGAAGGAAAAGATAATCTCGTTTGCTTAGCCAAAGGACAAACATAACATATATCAGTATTAGAATGCTAAGAAGGTAAAACTATATCCAGCTTATTATGCAGAGAATATAAAGTTTTGAATGATAAGTGGCCTAACCTGGCATGCCAAGTGTGAGGAGTTAATTTCGGAGTCACAGCAACACAATGAGCAATAGAGGTAGCCTGTATAGCTTTGAGAATGTATAGACCTTGATGAAGATCAGCCTTGCCAATCATCTTTAAACTGGACATGTCCTGAATTTTACAGAGATAATGGTAATAAAATAGAGATGAAATAATGAATCACTTGCCATAACATTGACTAAAATCAGATTATACTGAAAGCTAGGAATATAAAACACTCCAATTAATAGAATAACATCATTGATTAAGATATTTATAATAGCATCAACTGAAACCCTTTGATTGTTTGGCAGTGAAACATACGTATTAGTGACTGGAATAAGAGTCTGAAAAAGAGACTTTGTAAAGCATATATGATGAGTTGAACCAGAATCCACAATCCATAGATCTTGATTGACATCATTGAGATCATGTATGAAGAGACACCTATCCACAATATTAGCAGCAGGGACTGATGTTGTGGATGTGGATGCCACATCTGTCTTATTTGAAGGAATGGAGTTGTGAGTAGCCAATAAAGATAGTAATTTTTGAACTTGAGTTGTATTCAATGAATTGACAGAATTAGTAGATGTCAAATTTGCCACATTTGTGGTAGAATGTGCAGGACTATGAGATTTATTTTTGAATTCAAATCCTGGTGGAAAGCCATGAAGTTTATAACATTTGTTGTTTGTATGGCCTGAAATCCCACAATGTGCACAAACTGGACGATCTTTCTTGCGATGATGAAATGAGCTAGAATTGGTTTTGGCTTGCATAGCAGCAAAAACTAGAGAATCGGAAGTTGAAGAAACATTGTCAATGTGTTTGATGCTACGTTTGCGTTCCTCTTGAACAACCAGGACAAAAGCTTTATTTATTGGTGGCAACGGATCTATGAGAAGGATTTGAGAGATATTTTGAGCATAAGACCCATTCAAGCCCATGAGAAAACTAAGAATATAATTTCGAAAATAGTCATTCAATTCTTTGATTCCTCCGCATGTACAAATAAGTTTTGGCTGATATTCCATCATTTCCTGCCAAATTGTCTGACGTTTTGTAAAATAACTAGTAACAAAGAGGTCACCTTGAGTTATGTTCATCAGATCATGCCGTAATTGAAAAGTTTTAGAGCCTTTATCTTGTTGAAATCTACCTTTTAGATATAACCATATTTCTTATGCAGAATCTTTGTAGAGTAGACTGGCCGAAATATCCTTCACAGTAGAATTGAGTAACCATAACACAACCACATCATTGTTTCGAAGCCAAAGCTGAATAGAAGAACCTTAAATTGGACAAGGTAGAGATTCGTCAATGAAACCTAGCTTGTTTTTCACAGACAAAGCCAAGCGCATAGAACGACTCCATAAGTGATAATTGTCACCATTCAAGAGAGGTGATACGAGAACTGTTGATGAACTATCAGAATGATGTAGAAAATACGGATTGTTCCTATTAGTTTCAGCCGTTGATGATGTTGAAGAAGGTTCAGCAGTAGCCATTACTGGCGATGAATGAGAATTCACAAGAAATGAGTAAGAAACTCAAGGAAGATCTCGATGAAAACGAGAGAAAATTGTGAATTTCAGAGAATTAAAGCTGAAGGAAAATCAAAAGAAAATGAAATCAATGTGATGAAAACGAGAAAGAAAAAAGGAATTTGGTGGTGGAGATGGAGGAAACGACACGAGGAAGAGAGAGGATTTTGACGGTGAAAACGTGTAAGCTCAATGATACCATATTGAATATAGAAGAGAGAGAAAAAGAAGTTTACAAATTAATTGATTACTTCATTGATAATTAGAAAATGGCAATTATATAAAAGACTAATGACATAAATGTAATTGACCATTCTAACTAACTATATAACAAAATAGCAACAACCAAACTTCATTCCTACTCTAAAAAAAAAACACTAACATAGGTAGTTCAATTAACCAATTACTGCCGAAAACCAAGTTTTAATATCAATTGTTGTGGGGTGAAATGTCAGTACACGTGGAATTTCTCACTGGTTCAAAGAATGGACAATCGGCATGTCTACGTCACCTGAAAAGATAAAGCTACGTCACCTAGGAGGCTACGTCTACATCGCCTAGGAAGGTACGTCTACGTAGTCCCGAGAGTCTACGTCTACGTAGTCTCGAGAGTCTACGTCTACATCATCTATTAAGGCTACGTATCTAAGACCAAAAAACTACAATATATTGATATCCAATCCAAAGATGACATGTGGCATGACCAACAAGCGACACATCGTTGGGAAGCAACACATGGCCCAATCCCAACGTGACACGTGGCACGATGATGTCATCAACCTCCTCTCATATAAATAGGGGAATAAATTCATTCATTAGGTAACGAATTTCTACTACAATTCTCTCTGGCACACTAGCTCTGACTTAAACATCGAAGGGTGTTAGGCCGGCACCACACCGGTGCTCTGTTCCTTTCATGTCTAGGTACATACAGTGCTCGTCATCTACTCAGCACACCGCCTACGCAGCACCTCTAGTGTAGCACACTACCTCCGACTCGTCTCATATTCTAAGTTCGTTGCATACATGGAACCTATCCATTTTTACGCAACAACATCAATGCAGGGCCAAATCCAGTCTTGTTTCTTGTCTCGGTCATTAAGAAAAATTACATCATTTTCACATATTAGAAAAATGGCCGATCTTTTTTCCCCCCTCATTTTAAACATTCTAATACTCAAACATCATTCATTTTTTCAACTTATAATAAAATAAATTATAAGTTTTGATTGCTTAAAAGTACCATATTATTATTGGTTTCTTTACAGTACAAATAAAATACAAAAGTATGAAAATGAAAATTTCATATCAAGCTACGTCAATGACTCATGGAAGACCAAAAAGTGTCAAGTAAGGTTTAGCCCCAACGACAAGACACTGCGTTTAATTGACAAGTTAGAGTTGTAAGCCGAGTGTTATTAACCAGAAGATTATTAAGATTGTGTTTAAATTGTACAAAATAATAGGTTAGTCAAACCTAAATTAGTGTAAAATGTGTTGAAATAATGAAAATGAATAAGTTTATTTAAGGAGTTAAAAATGAGATAAATAAGTAAATAGCCACTTTTTTACCTTAACAATAAAAAAAATAGCCCTCTGTCGTTCCATTACATTTTTAACCACTTTTTGATTTTTTTATACTTATTTTACCCTTAAAAGAAGAATTCATTGTCGTTGATTTGACAAAACTGTTCTTTTCTTTTTCAGTGCAGCAAATTTTTTGGCACGGTTTACTATACAGATTATAGAGATAATGTTTACTATACATTTTTTGTGCACAATTATCAATGATATTTTAAAAAATTTCCCTATAATTTTATTTCATATTAGATTATGTATATTAGTATACATATTGTACAAGTAATGTAATTATATAATATAAAAATCATGGGGTGAATGAAATAATATACATACTGTATGTATGATATAATTAGTATGTTATACGGTATTTTAAATAATTTAAAATTTTCCCTTCCATTTTATCTTCTTCTAAGATTCTATATATATATACACTATACATACCTTTCATCCATTTAAGACATTTTTTGCTTTAAATTTTCAAGATCCATGGTTAGATCTAAGTTTTCTTTTTTAGAAAATAAAAATAAAAATAAAGATACAATAATGGTTTTGGAAGACCCATTTTTTATGAAAAAGAGAGAGGATGAACTTTTGGTGGTGATAAAGAAGAGAGAAGAAAATGAAACAATAAAGAGAGAAAAGAGATACTCTCCATGAAAATGTTGGAAAATCCATTTGAAAGAAGAGAAAGATAGGTTTTTTTTAGAGAAAAATGGTTTAATTTTAGAAAGATAAAAAAATGAAGAGAGAGTGTGGAGGGGCCTATAGACTATAATAAAGGGTAGACATTATTACCCATTATAAAACAATGGTGTAGAGAATACTTATTTTGTCCTTGTATCTTACTCATTTTTAGAAATCTTATTTTGCCTTATATCTTACTCTTTTTTAGAAGTCTTATTTATTATTTTTTATTTTAGTAAGATATAAGGACAAAAAAAGATTTCTTTAAAAAGATACAAGGACAAAATAAATATTCTCTACACTGATGTTTTATAGGAATTTTTTTTTGGAAAATTGTACTTTTTAAAACTTATGTTAAATCTACTGTTAAAATGAAACTATTTTCAAAAATACGCTAAGTCGTTAGTAGAACAAACGATTTTGGGTAAAATAAGCAAAATCGTTAGTTCAACAAACGATTTAGTCCATGTGGGCGAAAAAACGTAAGTAGAACAAACGAGAAGTACCACGCTGGCATAAAAAAAAATTAAAAACGTATGTTCTACATACGTTTTTATCAAACTAATAAGCCCTCTCCCTCCCAAATAAGAAATTTCCAAATCAGAGCCCTAAGCCAAACTGCAGAATGCGAATTTTTTCCTTCATGGCGATTTTTTCCAGATGCTTCTTCTCCTTCATTCTACCATCACTCCTTACAATTTTCCAATTGCCATAACCCTCTCTGGCGATTTCTGCTTGCGATATTTGAAGGTATCTACATCGATTTCACTTCATCTTGCGATTTGGGACTGCCATTCTTCATTACCCAAGGTCCCTTCATCGGTAAGTGCTTCAAAATTTGTGTTCTCTTCTTATTTCGAAGGTCCCAACACTAATTTGGCTTCTAGTTTATTAGAAGGATACTTCAAAATATGGATTTTAGGATCCTTCAAAATATTGATCCTCCACAAACGCCTCACTACAAATCATACTTAAAATCCATTTTTTTTTAATTTTTTAGTTGTAATTTTTTTTATTATGGCAATTCTTTCAACTGTAGCACTATGATCTTACCATTTTTTTATTAAAAAACTTGTCATGCTCTCTTTAGGGTGCATCGTTTAATGCTCTTTCAGCTTGGGGAGAATGTGCAAAGAACCACACAGCTTGTGCTAATCCGTGAGTATCTATTTAATATTTCTAATTATCCTCCCTTATTCATTTCGACTCAGATACTTCTATTCAAATCGTGGATTCAAGTGGTTCTTCTCCTATAAACTAACTTGCGAACATCTTTATGCTTACTTGGGATTACTAAACTAAAGTGAAACAGTTGATTGTTGCAATCCTTCCTATTAAAAAAAAATACATTTTCCTTTTATTAGAGGTAAGGAAATGAAATGCCAATTTTTGCATCTGACTCGTGATTTTTAAAAATATGTACCCATTGGAATATCTCTAAACTAGTTCATTCTTGAATCTTCCTTTTTAGATTGTAATCCTTATTCATCAGTAAAAGTATTAGTCTCTTGTTACCTGTTGAATCTTCATGTCACTAGTTTAATACCACTTCCAGTTTGCAAGAGGCATATAATATTTACACATGAGGCCATCTATTGTGGTGAATTTCATTCTCGGTTTCAAACATATATCATGATATTACAAATTAATAAGAGTATTTTTATTAGTTTTACACCCACCATTTGCAAGTAACTTTCTTATATAACCCATTAGTATAGAGAATGTATTAGATTTACGTGGTTTTTTTGGTTGGGCTGCTTCAATTTACGTGGTTTTTTTTTACCACCCCTATATGGCTTCTAAACCATCCCCATATGGCTTCAATTTACGTGGTTGAGCTGCTTATAAAACTATAATATATGTGTTTTGATTGGGCTGCTTCAATTTACGTGGTTTTTTTGTTGTTAGATTTTTGTTAGCAATATGGGGATGAGATTTATCTCTTTGATTCCTCACTGATTTCAATCCGTTCAAGGCGATTTTCTTCGTTGATCTCGGTTTCAAGCCCTAACTAAGGCGATTTAAAAGGTTAGAATCCACTTTTTCTTTCTTCTTCTCTTCATTTCTCACAATCAGGAAGAAGCAATTGCTTGTTTTTTTTACACTCAAGAATTTGAACAAGTTCATCCTAAACAACACATACTTCTTGAATGCATTGAAAATTATCGAGATGTATTATGGTTTTTCTTATTTAATCATGGACAATCAATAACAATTAGTAGCTGAATGTATTGAGAATTATCAAGATGTATTGAGTTTATTTATTTATTTATCTATGGGCTAGCTATCCTGCAGTTATGGTAGCCATAGTGAACAATAAATTGAAGTTTTTGTGATTTATTTAATATAGGTAAAGTATGGTGGAAAGCTTTGCAATTTTATTATATGTGAATGGTCTTGTGGTGGATGGTTTAGAAGGTATCGAGTACGACAGACCACCTTGTGGAGGATTTTTAATTGAAAGCGGGATTACCTTTCATTGTTTTGTTGACATGTTGAGTCAATTTCTTCCCTCCGATTTTAGGACCATCCCATTGGAGATAATATATAGATATCCCTCACGAATGGCAAATGGATCATATAGGTTCACTTCCGTCCCAATACGGAATGATGCAAACCTGAACTTTGTATTTGCCATTGTCAAACCTCCACCTGATGCAATAGAGATATATGTGAATACGAGTCGGGATGATCCCATAGTGATGGACACACAAGTATCAATAAATGAGATGACAAGTATTGTTGTCAATGAACCATCAACACGTGAAACTTCTGAATCGATGACCCTATTTGGTGAGTTTGAAGAGATACTTCCTAGTAATGAATTTATAGATGTTAGTACATTGACTGATGATGAATTTGAGGGGTTGGACATGGAAGGTCCATTTCATGAGGCTCCATCACTGACTTTCTCTGATTTAGACATGGATGTCATCGATTCAATTAGGGAGCATGATCCTATCACAAAAGCTGGGAGAATAAGTGAGGATGCTGAATTGTTATAGGATTTGTATGTGATAGTAAAAAAGATCTACAAAATGTAGTGAAACGTTATTCTATTAAGAAATATCAGCATTTTGAGGTAATAGAGTCGACACCATCAATATGGGCAGTAAAGTGTAAGAAATCAAAGGAAGGTTGTCATTGGAGACTTCGTGGTATAAAAAAAAAATCAACGCTTTGAGATTACTCAATATGGTGGTCCACATACTTGTTCGTATCCACATTTAACACAAGATCATTCAAAACTGGACTCTGAAATGATTGCTTTAGAAATTCGTGTTATGGTGAAAAAAGAGTCTGATGCAAAAATAGTTTTATTGCAAGAATACTTGAAAACAAAGTTTGGATACCATGTCAATTATAGACGGGTTTGGGAAGGAAGACGAAAAGCAATTGAAATGGTGTTTGGGAACTGAGAACAATCATATCAACAATTACCTAGATGGATGCATATATTGAAACAAACAAACCCAGGAACTCAGGTTGAGTGGAGGCTAGAAGACATGGGGATAAGAGGTAACAAGATTCTAGATAGTGTGTTTTGGGCGTTTGGTCCGTCCATTGAGGGATTTAAGTCATGTCGACCAATCATTCAAATAGATGGCACTCATCTTTATGGTAAATACAAAGGAAAAATGTTGATTGTCACTTCAATTGACGCTAATGGACACGCATTTCCTCTTGCATATGCTATAGTTGATGAAGAAAGTAAGGACTCTTTGGGATGGTTTTTACGTCATTTGAGACACAAAGTTACTCAACGAGAGGGTCTATGTTTGATTTCATATCGACATGCAGGTATTATTTCAGCGGTTAATGATCCATATAATGGTTGGGCAGAGCCTCAAGCACACCACAGATTTTACCTGAGACATGTTGTTAGTAATTTTAATGACAAGTTTAAGAGCAAAGAATTGAAGAATTTCATTTATCGTGCTGGAAGTCAGTTTCAAGTAAGAAAATATGAGACTTGTATGGAAGATGTTAAACAAATAAATAGCAATTGTTTGCTGTTTTTTAACAATCTTCCAGCTCACAAGTGGACACTCGCTCATGATGGTGGATATAGGCTTGGTTGGACTACTACTAATGTCTCAGAATCCATAAATGGTGTTCTTAAAGGTGCACGAAGGTTGCCCATCACCGCATTTGTTCAACTCACCTACTATCGATGTGTTAAGTACTTTGCGACACGAAGGGATGAAATTAAAAGTGCATTAGATTGAAACGAGGCATATACAAGGTAAATATATAACGCTAATTCTCAATCTCATGCTAAAGTATGCAAAGAGTATTTTGTATTTTATAATGTTTTGTTCTTTAATGTAGGCTTGCATTGGATAAAATTGCCCATTGGGAGGAAAGAGCACCAAGTCACGAGGTCACTTTGTTTGATAGAGACACGGGCTTGTTCGAAGTAAGAACTGGGTATCATTATTTTAATGCAAAAGGAAGGATTAAGCACATAGTCAAATTGAGTGCCCGTTCTTGTACATGCAACAAATGGCAAGCTTTTAAAATCCCTTGTTCACACGTCATCGCCGCTTGTTAGAAGTTTAACCTTGATTACTATCAACATGTTCATGATATGTATAGATTAGATACATATGCCAAGTGTTATGCTCCCCAATTCCAACCGGTACCACATGAAACAAATTGGCCTCATCCTAATTTTCCGATACTTCATCCAGATGTGTCACAAGTTCGAGATGTGGGTAGGCCAAAAAACACTCGAATTCACAATGAGATGGATAGAGGGGAATCAAGCACAAAGCAAAATTGTGGACTTTGTAAGAAAGAAGGTCACAATCGAAGAAGTTGTCCTTCAAGAATAGTAGTTGCACCACCATAGGATTATATACATGTGATTTTATTTAGAATTTCTGTTTGTATTAAGATATTATGTTTAGTATGAATTTTATGGACTATTATTTCTTGTTATGAGATTATTTAAGTTTATTACGTCCTGTTTTAGGATTATAATTATTTTTATGCAATGATATGTGGATTTTAGTTTAGTGTATTGATGTCATATTTTGCATTATATGACATCATAGGTTATGGATCTTGGACCTATTGATGCGTCAGTGTTACATTCACAGATGGCTCATCGATCACAGCTAGTGTGGCAGAATGAGGTCGGTCACTCCCTACATTGTAGACGTAGAGAGGCTGTTCTTGTCAGATTTCTAGATTTGGACCCTCGTATCGAGCCATTATTGCGTTTAGCGGGATTTTATGGTGTTGCTAGGTTAGGCTTTATACGATTAGATTGGGGTCTTATTACTGCTTTTGTAGAGAGATGGCGACCAGAGACTCACACATTTCATTTACCACCTAGTGAGTGCACCATCACATTACAAGACATAGCAGTACAGTTTGGCCTACCGATAAATGGAGAGCCTTTTACGGGGACACTAAGTTATACTTGGTCTGATGTTTGTCTTCGATTATTGGGTAGTGTGCCAGGACCTTCAGATATTCATGGTTCTAAATTGAGTTTACCATGGCTTACAGAGCAGTTTCAGTCATTGCCTGCTCATGCTGATGACGAGGCGATAGCGAGATATGCTCGTGCATATATCATGCAGTTGCTTGGCGGGTTTTTATTTGCCGATAAGTCTAATCACCTTGTTCATCTTATGTTCCTCCCACTATTAGAGGATTTCGGACGTGCCGGTCGATTGAGCTGGGGTTCCGCATGTTTAGCATGGTTATATCGATAGCTTTGTCGTGGTTCACATAGCAGTGCTCAGGGTATTGCAGGCCCACTGATCTTACTTCAAGTATGGGCATGTGATCATTTCCCTACGATTGCACCGCAACGTACGCACGCTGTCGACGATGAGATAGTTGGACGACCTGGTGGTGCACGGTAACTAATGTTGCTAATTTGCATTTTCGTTTATTTCATATATATATCATATATCTAATACTTATTATTTCATATAGATGGACTGATGATTTTTGTGTCACCGATGTTCCGACTCACGTGTTAATCCAATATCGATATATGTTGGATCTTCTTAGACCAGATCAGGTACATATCAATTTAAATTATATTTATTTATTTATTTTCTCACTTAAATTAGAAATTAATACGATTTTAATTTTTATATTGTAGATTATATGGGAGCCATATACTAGTACATGCACGATCTACCTGCATTTTGTCATTATGATCCTGATAGTTGGTGTGTAGATGCCCCATTGATATGTTTTCATATTGTTGAGTGGATTTTTCCATCACGAGTTATGAGGCAGTTTGGTCTACGGCAAGTAATTCCTGAACCATGTGACACTAATGCACACTTACATGGGATAGATCTTCGGAGTAAAATGAAAGATTGCATGATTGATCACGCGATATATATCGAGAGGTGGTTATCACGTAGAGATCATCTTATTATTGGGGAGCCCGTGGATGGGTGTTCAGATGTGGATGATGGATATTTTACGTGGTATCGTTCTATTACTAGACGACATATTACACGACAGGTTGCCGCTATTCATTCTATGGTAATAACTTATGCTTTATGTAATATTTTTTTTTTTTAAATTATCAACTAATCATGTGTTTTTTATATAGACATCCGACTTTTCTCGTATTCGAGATCTTACAGATCTTGAGCATATTCGAGCTATATGTGACAATCAGTTGATCATTGTCGATGATCTTTATCGCATGTATAGGGTGCCTAATGCAACAAGGATAGTTCGGCGTAAGAGGAGACGACCACGTGCACCCGATCCAGTTGATATTGAGCAGGAGTTCGCTAATATGACGTCGACTGATACACCATCCCCACAGTCTCCACATCATACTACCCCCTTTGTTCGGATGTCGACACCGGGGTCATACACCATCCCACCTCTAGTCACACCTCTTGTTCAATATGATAGTTCTGATGATGAGGCGGGCCCCTCTACAATCATTATGCAGCAATTTGATGAACATGATGGAGCAGGCCCTTCACATACTCATGCATCGAGCCCAGAGCAGATGCGAGGGCGAGGACGAGCACCAAGACGTGGGCGAGGGAGGGGGCGGGGGCGGGCGACGATAGCACTGAGACAGCAGCCACCACGTAATAGGCGACGCCCTCCTTGTGGAACTCATTAGATATTTATTTTGTTTTGTATGACTTTTCTTGGTTATTTTGAAACTGAAACATCTTTTTATAATGTGAATGTTATGTAATCGTAATTAATTTCTCGATCTTTTAAAATTCATATAGAATTAATAATTTTACATTTAACAAATCTGTCGTTCTCATTATTAATTTTTATTATGTGCGGCCTTAAGAAACCAAAATTAGTTTGAGTAATACCTACAAATTAGTGAATAGTTTGTTAAAAAACACGTCTGTAGAAAAGACGATTTAACATAAAATAAATTAGTAAATCGTCTGTTCTACAGATAATTTTAAACTTTTTTAAAACACGTCTGTAGAACAGACGATTTAACATAAAATAAATTAGTAAATCGTCAAAACTCGTCTGTAGAACATAAAATATATTAGGAAATCGCCTGTTCTACAGACAATTTATAAAAAAATTACCCAACTCGTTTCTTCTACAAACGACTTAGCCACCTGGTTTGCCACGTAGGACTAAGTTAAAAAAAAACACTCTAAATCGTCTGTACAACAGACGATTTAGAGTATTTTTGGAATAAGTTTCAGGACTACAATATTTCTGGAATAAGTTTATAAAATGACTATAGTCCCGTAATTAGCCCTGTTTTATAGTGGGTAACAATGTCTACCCCTTACTATATAGGGGAGAGGAAGTGTGGTTTTTTTTTTTTACCTGACCCTATTGGTAGAGTCTATAGGGGTAGAGGAATGTAAAATAGGGAAATAGATGATGTGATAGCATAGGAAAGTATGTGTAGGTGTTTTGGTAATTTTGTTGCCTCATAATGGCCATTTACACTAATTTAGAATAGGGTGGCTAAAAAATGTTATTAGTTGTCCTTATATAACTATTTCCGTAGATAACCCATTAAAAAACCTCTTATCCTGAATTTCAAAACTGAGAGACAAAATGTCGACTACACTTATATAGCCCCAACTCCTTACCTTAATTGACGAACCAAACACTTCCTATTAAGGTTCTCCTACACATTGTATTTTTTTAAAAACAAAAAAAAAAAACCTCTCAAATTATATAATACAACTGCCATCCTACCGACCGAATCACCCGAATGAGATTTAGAAGACTTGAAATTAATCAATTAAAAAGTTCATAGCATTATTTTCCCAAAATACGTGCTAGCAACTCATTTGGTCAAGATTGTACAAACAAACCAAAAAAAAAAAAAACAAGCATCTGTAAACTTTCAGAACTCAATTACAAGTAGAATTCTCATTACATGCACAACTGACATCTATAGACAGAGTCAAATTACATAAAAGACGAAACATAGTCACAATAAAGCTTTAAGAATCACAAAATCTTAATTTATTTTATATGCAAATCATATGACTGTCCAGACTATATCGATCCATCCGGGCGCTCGCTTTCTTCAGGAAAGAACCAAGAGCCATGAGATTTAGTGTTTGGTTTTAGGCTTCTTTACAATCATCACAGAGCAGTGTGCATGATGAGCACAATAATCACTTACACTGCCTAAAACAGCCCTGCATCAATCGAGTTCATTCTCAATTCTCAACAACGCTCAAACTTTTAACTATCTATTCAACAAAGCTCGAATTTTTAGCCATCATAGATTGGCTTATTCATCAAAGAGTTAACGTTAAACCATGAATCATAGATTGAGATTCAAAACCATGGTAGTCACCTATCTAATATATTATCATACGAGTTTTCCGATTTCAAATATTCCAAGGTCAATTATCCCATGAGATTAAAAACTCTCATTTAACATGTATGGTTATTAAAAAATCTATCGATTAGCATCTAGATAAGGCCATAATTGGATTTGTGAAAGCTTTCCCAAATTATTCTACTAGTTATGGAGATACATCACTGTCAAAGCTTAAAACAAGCACATTGATCCAAAAGATTGACATGAGAATGGTGTAGAAAATACCTCTTTATAGCTCCATATCCATGGCTTCCAACGACAAGTACAGAAGCATGGTGTTTTTCTACAGCTTCACAAAGTACATTTCTAGCATCTCCTTCCATCACCTCCAATAGAACATCAGACACCTGCATTTTTCACAAACAATTGCCAAAATGATTCTTCATCAAATGAATAGAAAAAGCTTTTCTCCCTTTGTAATACTCCTTTCCACAACCCTATGCATTTTTCACCCTTAAAAAAGGTAAAATTCCATCCCTCTGTATTAGTAACCATCGAGGTCAGTGGAGATCCCTTTCCACAACCCTATGCATTTTTCACCCATAAAAAAGGTAAAATTCCATCCCTCTGTATTAGTAACCATCGAGGTCAGTGGAGATCGGGTAATCATACGACACAAAAGTTCTACACTTATAGGATTCACGTTGAAAAGATAAAACAAGCTAACAAGACTTATAAGATCACGAGTTACTTATTTTATAATATTAATAGGTACCAGAGTCCAACAAACTCGAACGAGCAATCCCGGTCCAAAATTAATAAGCCAGCAGCAGACGGTATACTAAAAATCACACATCGAAAAAATAGAAAAGACATAACAAAGTTTATAAAATCAACAGTAATATAAAGAAAACTTCACGTTTTAATCAAAGGAATAAAAAGATTGAAAATTTTGGATGAAGCATCATCAAAATATAACCAACATGAGTTGGCTTAGCGGCTGGTGTGGTTGACTCGTGAGATTAGTCGAGGGGCGCGTAGGTTGGCCAAGAAACTCACGTTATAAAAAAAAAACATCAAAATTAAGATTTCTTGATAATTCAATCTCGATTAAGCCAAGGAAATCATATTCCTCAACTCGCGGCTAGGGCAAATCCTCCACCATCACCGTATTACAATTAACAGAACACTGAAATGATTAAAGTTGATTGATCATTGAAGTAAATGAAACAAAACTGAAAATCAAATTACCGATTTCGATAAACAAAGTTCCTTAGCTTTATCGAGAACTCTTGCAGCTATCTTCTTCAAATCCGAATCAACATAAGGAATAACCTCCGCCGCTCCTGAAAAATCAAATCAATACTAACAAAACTCTGATTCAAAAACGATAAAATGAAGAATCGATTTGATTTGAATACCAGGTCCGGCGAAACTGACGGCGGAAGTTGCAGAGGGTTTAGCGTGAACCACGACTAGTTTGAAAGGAGATTTGGCGAGAGTGAAGAAATGATCCAAAGTCCATTCCAAAGCGTAGAGACTGTGATGACTATCGTCGATTCCAACAACCATTACTTGCTTCTTCTCTTCCTCAGTCGCCATTGAAACAGAGCTTCACTGATCAATGGCTAAGGCGGCGAGTTTTTATAGTCCTGAGAGAACTCCACGTGGCTTGTGATGTGGCTCATGCGAAATCACGAGAAATTATTCCATGGGACGGCTTATTTAATTATTAAAGATTTGTTGAAATAATAGTTTTTTTTTTTTTTAATAATACATAGTAGAGGTGGGAATAAGAAAAAATCATAATAAAAATCAATCAAAATGAAAAATTATATAATAGAAATAAGATTTATTTGATTATGTTTATTAAAAAAATTTAGAACCAGAATTAAAATGAAAAGAATTACCACTGATGTTGTTCACTAAAGTTTTGGAATGAGAATAAAGTATTAATTCATGTGAGACCCAGAAAAAGTATAGAGAAAATAAAATTAATAAAATAAAAATGTTGGGGACCCACAAAGAGATTGATGAAATTGAAAAGGGAATAAAATTGTTTAAAAATTATGAATGAGATTGCTAAATTATGTATGTCTCGCACTCTCATTCTCATTTCAAGTTTTAGGTAAACATTCTCATTCTTTCAAAGTAAGCATGACCTACATCTAATTAGAAGAAAGGCAAAATATAAATAACGACTTTGCAGCTTTGGTGAAATGTAAAATACACTTCTTTTAGTTTAAAAATGAATATTTATACTTTTATAGTTTTAAAACTATGCAATTTGACTAGGATGTAAAAATCCCCCGGGATAAGGGTCTCATCTCAATCGTTCCCCGGGGGGGATCACTATTTAAAATGGGTTTGGGTTTGGGTTAGGGGATGGGGGAAAAATTCCCCCGAATTGTTTTTTGGGATAAGGGACGGGAAATACATTCCTGCCTCACCCCAAACCCGAATCCGATTTTTAAATAAATTTTTATGTAATTTTTTTTGCTTTTTTCTCTATCTATTGATAAAGATATAAAATATTGTTATAAAATTATTTTTTAAACTAATAAATTATAAAAAGTAAAGAATTATGTTAACTTTTGTCTTAAAACATGTACACTTTAAACATATAATTGATTTTTTAATTTCATTTTGTAGATGAAACTATAAATCTTAAAGGGGAATTTTCTCCCCGGGTAATCCGATCCTCAAATGAGGAATCCCCTAACCCGCTCTCGATTCTCCAAATAGGGTATAAGGACGATTATATGAAAATAAAAAATCTCTGCGGGTTAGGGGAAGAGGAGTGCATCCCCGACCCTACCCCACCTCGTCCCGTTGCCATCCCTAAATTTGACCCCTCTCTACTACATCATTAATTTTCTTTAGTCATAACTCTTTCATTTGAACTCCGATTTTGAATAATTCAAGATGTTCTGGAATGCGAGCTCTGCATTACAGTCACTAATTTTTTTTCTTCAAATTATCTGTATATAAATGAGTTATCATCATCAAAATATTAGATATGGTTGAAGTCACAAACTCTTTTATATACCGATGATTTCAAAGTTTTTCAATGACTATAACATAGAACTCAAAATGAGAATTCATGAACATCTTGAATCATTCAAATCAGAGTTAAAAAAAAAGTTATGACCAAAAGAAAATTAACGGTGCAGCTGAGAGGGGTTAAATTGCATAATTTTAAAACTATAAGAGTATAAATATTCATTTTTATACTATAAAAATTGTCTTTGTATTTCATCAAAATTATAGGGGTGTTATTTACATTTTACTTTTAGAAAAAATATTCGAGTTAGTGAGATAATTAACATTCGATCATTTAAGTTATAATTTGAGAAAATTTAGACATATGTTCTATCCTTTATAAAATCAAAAGTTCAAATCTCCTCCTTCTCAATTTTATATAGTATCTCAAAATATATATGTTATATTGTAAAAACAATACTAAATATTATCTCAATCCATACGTATGATGCACGAGCAATTTTTTGTTGACTTTTTTTAAATAAAATACAATTTTCAACTAGATAACATGTTGTACATTAAACCAAAATAATTAATTTATAATTATATAAAAATCAAATCTCAGTATTCTTTTTTTTATTCAATTCTTAGAATTAGTAATGATATAATTCTTAAAAGCATAAAATACTATTTATTAATTGCACTTTTTTTTCTAAGATAGAAAACATGATCGGCACGATCTTTTTAGTAAGATTTCAAAATAAAAAGTAGTAAAACATATTGTTGCCCCTTTTTGTTAATACATATATAGTTATTAAGTAATTAAACATATGTGCAATACGTATATTAAAGAGAAAATTACACCAACGATATCTCAACTATAGAGATTAACACGAATAGACTCTCAAACTTTCAATTTGAACAATGGACTCTCTAAATTCTATAAAATATTAAAATTAGATCCATAAAAAATATTTTGACAAATAACCTTTCTTAAATTGTTAAATTAGACTCTTGAAAATCATCATATAATCTATAAATACATCCACAACGTCAACGGGATGAGGGTTGGCGAGGGCCTCCATCCCACAGAGATTTTACTATAATAATTAGTAAATTATTAATTTAAAGTGTGTAATTTGTCGAGTTAAAATTTTGTGGTCCAATTTTAACAGTCAACATAGTTTAAAAGCCTAATTGTTCAAATTAAAAATTTGAAGATGCAAGTGTTACAATTCCTATAGTCTAGGAGTGTTCATTTAATTTTTCATATATATTATATTGTGTTTTTAAAATAGTTAAATTTAAGGAAGGGAGTTTGAACATTTAATTTTATAATAGAAAATATTAACGTCTAATCAGTTGAGATATATTAAGAATGATTTTAAAATACTTTTGAGTTAAGAAAAGGTGGATAACTTTAAAAATTAAATCTAAAATATATATTTTTTGCACAAACATATGAAGTTGTAAGATGGAGACAATGGGGTGCATAGTCATTTGGATTTTGGAATCTTGTTTTTTCACTTTCTAGAATACTTTAGTTATTTCCTAAAAAAACCATGCATTTCTAGAAAACTCATTTGCATCATTCGATGCCAATAATATCATGCATAGTGGGAACTAGATGCTTTTTGGTAAACATTCCATATTTCTCAATTTCATTTTTTTAAAATATTCACAAAATTATATATATAAGTTATAAAACTCATTAAAAAAAGGGTTTCGAATTTTCATTTTTTATGTTTTTAATAAAGCTTATTATTATTATGTTTTTTTTTTAAGTCTAATGAAGCTTATTATTGTTGATTTATTGATTTCAAAATCTTATTTACAAAGATATTTTGAGAAGCTTAAGCAAAAGTGGTTTTTTTATTCTGAATTGTGGATAATATTTCAGAAAATTTATCAAGTTGGAAGGAAAGGTGAAGAAACTATGAATCAGTTTTATTTTTTAAAAAAAAAACTAAATTAAACCATTTATAAATGTGCCTTGGTATCTTGTGTCTGGCTTCAAAACATTAATAAAACTACCATGTTATCAAATTTCTCTTATAAAATTACTTAATTAATATTAAAAAATAATACGAAGTAATAGTTTTAATATTTTATTTAAAAAAGTTATGACTTCAAATTTTAAAAATAAGAGATAATAAATAGTTACTAAATATATTATTATTTTTTAATAAAAAAAAATTAAAGACAAAAAAAAAATTATCGAACACGTTTATATTTATTTCTTAGAAAATATGAAGAAAAAAAAAATATGAGAAGGTCACAAATTATCCTCAATAACTAAGAATCGGTAGGTATTTGGCATGGTTTGGGCTTAGATATTCTACTCTTTGGGCTGTGGAAACTTGGGATTTAGATTTTTTTAAGAGTAAACATGGGTTTAAAAAAATATTTTAGACCCATACTATGAAGCTTAAAATAGGTATCAAGGCAGGTCATGATACTTGTCATAGTATACAACTTTATAAATTTAATACATGTTAACTATTATATGGTCAACCCAACTCAAATCACTTAAAAGCTCTAATTAAACCACCCTATTGAATTATCAAACATAAATTATAGATAATCAAGATTCGCAAGTCATAACGATCACATAATAATATTTATAATAAATAAATCATAAAAAATATCCTAATGATTATATAATAAACAAGCGAGCCCAAAAAATACAATTTAAACTTTGAAGTAGGAATTAACCTACCTTAATTTCGAAACGAGCTACGAAACGACCTGGAAATAGATCCAAAAATAATCCTAACAATGTCCTAGACCTGTAAAATAGGCGAGAAACAGGTTAACAATACGAAAAATGGCTCAAATTAAGCCAAAACGCCTCTGAATTGGTCTGGACCAGCTGAACCAGCCCAATTGGATAAAATATAAAGAAAAATTGTTATAAAATAATTCTATACATTTTATAACAATTTTTCCTTATATTTTAAAATATTTTATAATTATAAAAGTTAAAGAATAGAAAAATAATTTGATAATTAATATATTTAAAAATAAAAATATGTATTAATCACATAATCAATAGATAAAAATTGAAAAATATAATATAAAAATCAACCTAAAGGTCTCAAACCATTGACACCTTCATAATCTTAACGTTTAGATTAGATTTTGTTTGTATGTATTATATTAATAAATTCATAATATTAACATTTAGATTAGATTTTTAAATCATAGTAGTTTTTAAAACAAAATAGAAAACCTTGTACATTTGAAACATTTTAAGAAACCGTGGTAATGTGCTGATGTGGCGAGGAAGGAATGGACTAGATGAACTCTATGTTTGCTGTCACATCAGCACACTATCATCATTTCCTAAAATGTTTTAAATATATAACATATTTCTAATATGTTATAAAAACTACAATTATTTTTAAAATAACCCTTATTTTTTTAATGGTGGCTATTTAGCATTTTTTTCATAAAAATAGTAGATATGCATATATATATATATATATATATATATATATAACCTAAGAAAAAAAAGGAAAAAACAAAAAAAAACAACAATGGGCCAACCAAGAATAACTAGCGAAAGCCGACGTTCACGTGCATTAGAGCACCTAGTTCTTCACTTTCCGTTGGATGGAAATGAAACCGTGGTAATAGTCTTTTTTTTAATGAGAATTTGCTTTTTTTTTTATAACAAATAACTTTCATCTCTCTAAAATTTGATGTCTCATTAAAAGCAAATCACTTTTTATTTTTTATTTTATTTAAATCACTTTTATTCAATACCACATGAGTATTGAAATACCCCCAAACACCTATATAATTGCTTAGTTTAAAATATCCGACTTTAAAATGAGTGTGATTTCGATTTTTAATCTTTATAAAAATTTAATATCACTGTATGAACGATTAAAATAAATTGATTAGTCCTACTAATAATTTTTTTTATACTTTTTAATTATCCGTTTGATGACAAGTAACAACATCTTTATATTAAATTTTGCTTTTTAAAAACGTTTTTGAAATTCTAAGTTTAGAATTTTTTGAAATTTAATTGAGATTTTAAAATATAATAAAATGTTTGGTTACAATATCTTAGTAAAAAAGGTCTTCTATATTTTCAAATACATCTCTTAAAATTCTATTATTTTCAAATCAAATATAAAAATTCACTAACATAATTTTTTTTTTATCAATTTAATATCTTTTTCCTAATTTTTTTTAATTGCTTATTTGATACTCTCTTTTAAAACAAAAAAATCACTTTAGTATTAGTAACCATGAACAAAACTAGGGGTTTGACACTTCATGTGGGGCATGTGAGGAGAGAGAGAGACGGGGTTAAGTGGACAAGGCAGAGTGGATGTCACCGACTCACAAGCTACTTGCTTATTTCTTCCTTTTAAATAATAGATCCCCTACAAATTGTTAAAAAAAAAAAAGTCAACAAAGTGATAATGCTTATTTCCTCTAATCAAGGTAGATGAGCAACACAATGTGGACAATACATTCATATCTATTTTGATAGATTCAAAAGGGCAAAGGGAAAGAAAGAGAAGTTTAAATTGATTAGGAAGAGTCCTAATAGAATTCACATTCATTTTTAGCATCATAAATAATTTTTTTTTTATAGATATTAAAATCAAATTGAGGAAAGAAATTTGAATCTTGAATTTAGAAGGATGCACTACAAGAAAAATGCTTAATTGCGACATAGCTTACTGTGTCACTGATTTGCGATGGACTGCATCGTAAACTAGGGACGTAGTAAGGTGGGTCATAAATATTTGTGACACACACCGTCATTGGGTAGTCATATAATTTGGCGGGGCAATTCGCGCCATTACTTATAATGTGTTGTGTCGCTAAATGTCTTGGCGCGAAAGGGTTTCTCGCCGAAAAGGATGACGTTTGATTACGCGAGGTTTATTAGTGACAGAGCGCATCACTAAAAAAAAGGGCACAAATCACTTCCCATGAAAATGGCGACATGGGTTCCCGCAGGAAGTTTCCCACCAAGCTTGCGACGCAGTGCGTCACAAATAATGGAGGGAACTTTCCTTCCAAAATTAATGGAGGGAAAAATTCCCACTAAATTTTGTGACATAATCTGTCACAAAAAAACGGTCTATGAATAAAGTAGCTCTCCATTGTCAGGAGTATCAGTGAAATCCAAAAATATATTAAAAAATGAGAGAAAAATGCGTGAGTGGATGTATGTTCGTTTGATCGACGGTTATCTGAATGATCATTTCGTAGCAGGTGTGGAATATTTTGTTGAGTTCTGTAAAGGACCTCCCTTCTTCGAACATTATGGACAGAAAATACAATGTCCGTGTAGAAAGTGCAGGAATAAAAAAATATTCTCGAGTACAATTGTAAAAATGCATTTGTATAGTCAAGGTTTTGTTGTCGACTATTGTCAGTGGGTGTATCAGGGGGAAATGGATGAAATGTTTAATGCTATGTTGGATGAGTCATTAAGCAACAAAGGAAGCTGTTTGAATTCAGAGACGAATTTATGCGTGGCTCATGATACTGTACATGAAAATCATTGTGGATGAATGAAGCAGATGGTTTATGATTGTGTCGGGTCATGTACGTTTGAGCAGGAAGAAATGAATCCAAAAGATCGAAGAAGGTATGAGATGCTCGAATCAGTGAGTATGCCCCTGTAGCCCGGTTGGGATGTTAGTCAACTTGCTGCGGCAATTGAACTGCTCAATATACAAGCGGAATATCACATCTCAGAAAAAAGGATTCAATTCGATTTCACAATGGTTTCATCATTGCGTACCAGCAAACAACAAGTTGCCCGTGAGCTTGTACAACATGAAACAAAATTGGTCGAGGGTCTCGACTTGCCTGTCAAAAAGATAGATTGTTGCTCAAATGGATGTATGATATATTGGGGGGATATTGATGTGATCCTTTATCATTGTTAAATCTGCTTTCATCTAAGGTACAAACAAGGTAAACGTAGTCTTATTCCACATACCCGTATGTTTAATTTGTCGATCACACCTCATCTTTAACGGTTGTATGCATCAAAAGTTATGGCTTCTCATATGAGATGGCATCATGAGCACTCATAGGAGGAAGGGGTTATACGACATCCTTCTAACTCTGAGGCGTCGAAACATTTTAATCATTGTCCTGTGATTCTTCCATCTCTGGTGCTTCGCCTCCCTTCTCTGGTGCTCCTCCTCCCTCCACCGCCTTCTCCTATGATTCTTTCATTTGTCTTTTCTTTTTCTTTTTTCTTTCTTTTTCAATTTTTTTTTCTGATTTTTTCATTTTGCTTTTTCCATTGTTTTTTGTGTTTTCTTTTTCTGATTTTTTTTCTCCTAACTTCATTCAAAGGTAAGAGCAATTATGTTGTTTTAATTTTTATAAAATGTATAAATTGTGTATTATATTTTGGTTTTGTTTAAATGTGTATAAATTTATGCATGCATGTTATAATTAACTTAAGGGTAAAATACCATTTTGGTCCTTGAACTTTCACTCATATTTCATTTTCATCCCTAAACTTTCAAAAGTTACAGTTTTCATCCCTGAACTTCATGATTCGTTCCATTCTTGTCATCCAATCTCCGTATTTCCATCTAAGACATTCTCGGAGGGCTTATGTGGCATATAATTGATGATGTGATATTATATAAATATACAATGAGGTTAAATGACGAGAAAAATCGAATATTCAATGAGGTTTAAGACTGGAATTATGGAGAAAAAAATGAGATTACCTTTCCTTTATATTCGTTTTTCTATGGTATTTAACCTCACGGTATATTTCTATAATGTCATATCATCAATTATATGCCACATAAGCCCTCCATTAGTGTCTTAGACGAAAAAACAAAATTTGTAAGACCAAAATGGAACGAATCGGAAAGTTCAGAGAAGAAAAATGTAACTTTTAAAAGTTTGAGGACGAAAATGAAAATTGAGTGAAAGTTTATGGACCAAAATGGTATTTTACCCTTAACTTAATAATTATGTTTTTTTTTAAGTTTAAATTATTTTTGTTATAAGTTGTATTAAATTCCAATTTATGTATGGTTAATTTTTTTAATATTGTTGTTTTGTTTTTAAACTTTAATTTAGGTTTTTAAACTTTAGGTAGGTTTTTTATGGGTTTATTATCTTTTAGGGTTTTTAAAGGGTTTAAGGTTCTAAATGTTTAGTTTTAAAGTTTCATAATAAATTATTTAGTTGTTTGGGGGTTAAGGATTTTTTTAGGTTTTTTTTTTTTTTGCACAAAATGGGTAATATATTGCAATTAAAAAAAGTCTCAATGGCGGAGACCAGGGCACAAAGAAAACCTCCTAAACACAACTAGAAGGAACACCAGACTAGGCAACAAGTCACAAAAGGAAACAAGACAAAACAACAAGCCACGAAACAAAACCAAACAAACTAGACAAGGGCACCAAACCACAAAAACAAAAGAAAACCACAGCATAGGACCACCATAGGACCCCACAAACGCCAGAAACACAGCACAACAAGACCAAAAGACAAGAGGCTCCTCAAGAATGAGTACCCCACTTGACTAGAATGGCTTCTAAAGATCGAGTATCCCACTTGACCAGAAGCAGCAATGTGAAGAAAACACAGAAGACTCTCAGCTAAGCCAACTGCGCAGCACGATCACGAGCCTTCTTCTTTTGAAACTTAAAATTTTTCTTTACATAAGAAGATAAGGAAAAGCCATAACTATCAAAAATCTTATCAGACATATCATCAAAAGAAGGATGAGAAAAAGACGCAAAATGGTCACTATCACTGGATCCATCAGCCAAAGAGTCAAATGTCGGAGAAATGATCAACATTTCTGTCAAAATCTCACTAAAATGAAGGTTTGATATTTCAAGTAGGAATAAAAAAAATTCTCCAGGTTTGACGGAATTTTGCCATTGTCGTCGGTTTGGTGCTTTTCGCTTGAAATTTCAATTGTATTTCGGCCAGATTTCCTGGAATAATTTCCATATCCAGTCGTTGCTTGCCACGTGGCATCTAAAATTCTCCTTTAAAGCGAAATGCTCATCAATTTCCACGAAATTTCGCTAACTATGACAAGATTTTTTTACGTTTTTAAAAAAACTTACTTTTCTATTACTAAGAGTGATTGTATCATTGACATTGCAATTTTTTTTATACTTTATACTTACTTTTTTTAAACATTATTTTTATTTTATTTTTAAACTGCTTTTTTAAACATATATTAGAAATTTTCTATAAATATATTTAGAAACTGTTTTTAAATTATTTTTTTTTCAATTACTATGGTAAATTGATATTTTAATTTGATTAATGTGTTGGCAATAAAGTGTCAGTGATGGTCACTTACCCACTTAGGTCTTCATTTCATTTTTAATATCATTTTTTGACAAATTTTATTATAATAAGCATATTTTAATGTTATTTTTCGCCATAATTTATTGTTCTTTTTACATTGTGATATGTTTAACATCATTTATATGTGTATACACTAGAAAATATAAGGGTATTACTAGCGAAAAAATTCGCTGCTAATACCCATTTTATCGCCGCCAAAAGGTTTTGCCAGCGAAAAAAATTCGCCGGCATAACACCGCCAGCATAGAGTATTGGCGGCGTTTTTTATTTTTCGTTGGTAATGCTTACAATTAGCGGCGATTTTTACTATATTGCCGCTATAAGTATTGCCAGCGAAACATTTATATTTCGCTGGCAATACCATTACCAGCGATAGTTTTTTTCGCTGGTAATGGTTATAGTGGCGATTTCGTTATAAATAATTCGCCGCCATAAGTGTCATATTGGCAGCATATTATTTAGAATTCGCTGGTAATTCTATTATGGAAAAAAAAAGTTACATCAAAATATCATATTTCCCTCCCTGTTAACAATTACATATTTCACAATCAGGAATTTAGCAATCAAATGCATTCATTCTCACAAACTTAACACGATAAACTTTGTCAAAACATAAATGACATAATATTGAGTTCAAGTACGTTTACTTAAGTATTAATAAGTAAATATTACAAAAAAAACCAACTTAATGAAAAAAATAAGTGAAAGTTTAGACTATGTCAATCATAATCCTCGGCACTGTCCTCATCGCTCGGGTTATCTTCGATCTGATGCCTATGTCGTCAAGATACAGAGGGATGGCTAGGTACATCCCTAACATGTAGAAGCCTATCTATCTGATTTTGTTGAGTAAGCAACATGGAGCGTAATTCAGCCAAGTTTTCATTCATTCTTTGCATGTCAGTATCATACTTAGCTTGCATCTCTCGTTCTCGTATAGCAGCTGCGTCTAGTGCTTCCTTTTGAGCCTCCATCATCTGTATCATCGCTTCCATCTGTGTACTATCTCTAGATCGACGGGAAGAGGAAGATGAGGATGTCTTTGATGTTTTTACTTCTCCGACACCCTTAACATAGCCCGGTCGATAACCACGAACTGACACCATCACTTCTTCCGGGGTGAGGACTGGTTGGTCAACACCATCCACTTGAGTAGGTCGATTCAACAGTGCTACCATATTTGTCTTCATGAAGATGAAAAACAGATTTAGGTTAAAAAGTACTTTATTTACTATATAAGAAACTTATTTGTAATCAATATACATAAATGTATAATACTCACATAATCCTTTTTAGCTTCATCATTGATCCATTTATCTTTATCATCTGCATGAGTAGCTTTGAAAACATCAATCCCCGTGATTTCGGGTTCACCATCTTTTTGGAGTTTTTTTTGAATAAATAAAAAATGATATGATTGTACAAGTGTTTAATTAACAATGTATCGTTATAAGAAATAGAACTTTACGTAAAACTAAACACTTTCTTACCATTTCTGCATGCTTACGAGCAAATGGCTTTGATCCAGACTTGTGATTTTATTTCATTTTCGATCTATTTTCAGAGTTGGTAGTTGAAAGCTTATGAAAAAAGAATTAACACAAAATACATTTGAATTACAAAATAAATCAAAATGAAAAAACCATATATACACTCAAAGTTGTACTTTTATATATCTATATGTTATACCTGGAATTATGGTGTCTCCCACTGATCACACAAGCGATGTCATTCAGTCATACTCGACACATGATGATGTTTTATTGCATGAGCTACATCTATGCCTTTTTCACTCTTGACTGCTTTGTAATGCTTACTCAGAGAAGAGCGAAAATAATTATACAACTTTTTCATCTTCTTTATCACAAAGTTGGCAACCACTGGATTACTTATATTGAAAGTATATTGTTCATATGAAATACAAAAGATAAAGTTCTAACGCCCTCGCTCCACAACTCATTCAACTCTTCAATTAGTGGAGCTAAAAAGACATCGATATCTTGTCCAGGCGATTTTGGCCCCAGTATGAGCAATGACATGAAGAATGTTGACTCTTTCATGCATTTCCAAGGTGGTAAATTATAGGGAATCAATATGACTGGCCATATACTGTAAGAGGTACTCATATTTCCGTAAGGGTTAAACCCATCTGCTGCAAGTGCCAAACGCACGTTTCTAGGGTCAGATGCAAATGAAGGAAATTGTTCATCAAAATGTTTTCAACCTAGGGCATCAGTCGGATGACGTAAAACACCTTCTATTTCCACCCTTTTATCTTTATGTCATCTCATATCAGTGGCGGTGTGCTTGGATACAAACAAATGTTGTAACCTTGGCTTTAGAGGGAAATGGCGAAGGACTTTATGAGCAACCTTTTTACGCTTCCCATCACTAACTTTATATCGTGATTCCCCACAAATTGGACAATGATCAAATTCTGCATACTCCTTCCTAAATAAAACACAGTCATATTTGCATGCATGTATTGACTGGTAACCTAGACCTAGGCTACAAAATGTCTTCTTACTATCGTAATATGAATCTGGTAACATTGAATCCATTGGTAAAGCTTCTTTCAATAATTGAAGTAGCATATTAAATGATTTGTTACTCCAACCATTTAACACTTTGATGTGCATCAGCTTTACCGAAAAAGTTAGAGCAGAAAAACGTGTACAACCCGGGTATAATTCTCTTCCTGCTTCACTTATCAACCTTGTAAAATCACTCTCTGAACTTCCCACATTTTCAACATAATGGCCACTTTCATTATCATTTATTGTGCCACCTTGCAACTCATTCAATATCTCAAACATTTCGTCTTCTCTCCCCCCATCTAAATTTTCATGTGTTATATTCATTTCCTCGTTAGATGGAATTGTATGGCTCGTGAACCGGGAGAGATCTATTTCCTCCCCATGAAATACCCATCGAGCATAAGTTGATGATATCCCACAAATGTCTCTCTATGTTATTAATTCTCTCAAACTGTGTGTTTAAACAAATCCTACAAGGACAACGTGTTTCTCCATTCTCATTCACGACACTCTTAGCTACCTCTAAAAAAGATTTAACCCCATCAATATAATCCAAACAAAATATGTCACTCAATCTAATCCAACTTCTATCCATTGTACTATATCCAAATCCTTTTCTTCCTGTGCAAATATATACCAACATATATTTAAGATATCAAACCTTACAAATTGTGTATTTAGACTTAGGTGTGGTTCAAAGTGTGTGTTCTACCTTGATCAAGTAAAGCTACTTAACTTAGCTTACAATCCTTTAAAACATTCAAAAATTCAATTAAACTATGGCTAACTTTACTGCAGGATAGCCATAGACCATACATTGAAAAGAAATAAACATATATATCATAACTATGACTAAACTTTACTACTTGAAAATCATATACTAAAAAGAAAACAAGTGTATTCCTAACTATGTCTAACTTTGCTGCAGGATAGCCATAGACCATAAAAATGTAAATTTTAAATTTAAAAACAAACTATAAAAAAATTAGCTAAAAGTGTAATAAACAAATACGTACCTTTCAATGTTTGACATGTATGATTAAAATCTCTTAAACAACAACTTTTATCCAAAGACAATATCCCTAAGACAAAAACATAATTGTTGTGTTAGTATAATATAAAACAATTATAGAAAAATTACAAACTCAATCATGTTAAATTATAATAGAATTTTTTTTAGAATAATTACATATTTTAGATAAAGTTCTAACATGAATCAAGGTGGAAAATTGAATAAAACACTAAAAAATACCTCCTAATTTCGAATCCCCCCTACCTCATTCTTGTGCATAAATTTGTGTAAAATCACCACATAAACTAGTGTGTTTATCCATAGGTTCAATCAAAATATTCAAAATCCAATAACATACATCAAACTTTTGAAGATTAAGCCAAAGAACAAAAACACTCAATTTGTTTTAAAAAAATCCCTAACCTTTGAAATTATATGTAAATCTCACAATAAACAATAAAATAGCTCTTTATAACAATAAAAAAAACTATTCATTTACAAAATATAGGAAGAAGAATCGAAGAAACTGGACATAAATTGACCGAAATGAAAGAAAATGGTGAAACTTACCTGCTGTCGCATGCGGCTGTGGAGAAAAAAAGAAATGGTGAGAAGCACATCTGGGAAATGAAGGAGGAGGGTTTAAATTTTAAAAGGGTATTACCAGCAAAAATTTTCGTTGGTAATACCCTCCCTATTCGCTGGTATAGATGACCTACAGCAGCGAAATAGATTTTTCGCCGCTACTTATACTCCACGTGGGCTTTCATTTTTAATTGCGTTATAGCGAAGAAAACAAAACAATCGCCGCTAATCTTTCTTAGATTTATAGCAGAGAAAATATGAATTTCGCCGCTATAGGTGGACGAATTACCAGCGAAATATAGTATTTCGCTGGTAATTCTGATGGCGGGACTTGGCGCCACAGTATTAGCGGTGAAATAAATTTTCACCGGTAAATTTTCGCCGCTAATACCTCACTTTTTTGTAGTGATAATTCCATAATATGATAGATTAAAACTAAATTAAGTTACTGGGAAAGTTTTATTCAAAATGTCCAAAAATCACCTATGTTGCCATCGTTTCCTTGATTTTTCTGGGAATGTCCATCGACATCGATATTTCCATCAACATTTCCAAAATTTAAACTTCGATATTTCCGTCGACATCAACATTTTACTCATTGCCATCAGCTGAACCAGTCATATCACAATCAGAGCGAACCAGAGGAGAGTTAACAATCTGATCCCTAACCTCAATAGAACCAACAAAAACAGAGACCCCCATAGAGGGATTACTACAAGAAATCTTCAAAGCAGAAGAGCTAGCCTGGCCAGCAGCATGGCCCTTCCCCTTTGCAACCACTGCAGTAAAACTAGGAGAAACATTACATTTGTCCTTCCCAATGGCACCCTTACTATTCTCCTTAACCAGCAACGAGTTCTTACCAACCTTTTTAGAAGTTGTATTAATAGGAGGACAATCTGAAGAAGTAGTTTGGGGAGGCGGCTTTGGCTTCCACTTCTTGACTTCTTGGGGACAAGAATCCAAAGAATGCCCAAACACCATACAAGTATAGCACTTTTTAGGTTTGCACAGGTAGTCCACCCTCACCCTAAATAGAGTGCCATGAATATGAACAGTAACCACAGAAGGAAGAACAGAATCAACATCCATCTCAACTCTAACTCAAGCAATGCACATGCGAGAGCGAGATAAAGTAGCCTCATCAATCTCTAGAGGGCGACCAACAAAACTGGCAATCATCCCAACACCTCCCAGCCCCCATAACTCAAGAGGAATATCCGACAGACGAATCCATATAAATAATTTATTGAATTCAAATTTCTCCGGGCCTATGCGGGGGTCCCATCTCTAATGAATTTCGAGCTTGACCCCCAATATGCCAATGACCATTGGAAAGCACCCAATCACTAGAGGTGACTTTAGTGAAATTAAACAAAAACAAACCATTTTCAAGCGAAATGATCTTTGGATTCACTTCACTATATTAGAAACAACAGAAAACGACAAGCGTGAGTCAATCAATTGACCCACCAAAGTGTTCTCCCACAATTTAAAACCTTCCTCCACAATATCATCCGGATTATCAATACCATCGTGATCTTTTGGAGGACAAAAATCCGAAGGAAAAGTCATAAATTTATACTCGGAAGTAGTAGATACCTTGATAGGCCTTAGAACTGGATCTAAAAACACATCAACTAAGGGAGTATTTCGTCTATGTCTTGGGATGAGAATAAAAGAACTGAGATTGGTCTAGAATCATCAATGAGCGGCCCAGAATCCACAACAACCGACTGACCCATATCTGAATGGGCTTGAAACAACCCAGTCCCAAACTCGCACACTGGGAGCCTAGAAACGCTGAGACCCAAAGACGTAGTAAACGAGTTAAAAGAATCCGCATATTGACCTTTCTAGGGTTTCTGCCCTAAATATTATGTAATCCAATTAAACTATAAATAAATAAAGGAATTATTAATAAGTAATATTTACATTGTCATTTATTATTGTTTAATAAATGTAATCCACCATAAGATCCAGAGTTACCTATGATAACTTAAAGTGAGCATGTGATGTGGGAAGATTCACTTATGTCGTAACTCAAATAGTCTGTGGTATATGAATAAAGGTTGGGTGTCTTATTTCTGGTAACACCACTACCATGGCCCACTTGTGAATTGGCATAAGTGATCTCATCTGGATCGCTCATATAGTGACATGTGAGTGGGGGTGTTGCTGTAATAGAGATTGTAGTAGACTGGACTAAGATATACTTACTTGCCTCTTGGTAAAGCCAGTTCCAGGAAGACACTTCGTATATCAATCGGTTGATCATGTGCAATTGATCTTAATCCTGAGTGGATTACGAACTTCTGTTCACAAGAGACAAACCTTTGATTTGCATAAGTGAGAGTGACTCGATATAGATCGCTCAATATGTCTCCCACTTTGGGGATTGCGTCTTGCTTATAGTTGGGAATGTAATTACACAAGATTGGAATTCACTCTTTTCCATATAGGAAAATAGATAAGTAGTTCCCTTATGGACTGATTCGGTGCTTGAATAGCGGGGCCCCATATTCCTCTGATCAAGGAAAAAGCAAAGACGCATAATAGAGATTATGTAAGGTTGTTCATTAGAGAATCAGTTGGGCTTAAGGAACAAGATGTATCATAGAGGTTAATACGGTAAAATTACCTAGCCATGAATACGAACTACTTGTGAAAGATCAAAGTATAGTTAATGATATTAACCAATGGACATAACCATGTCTATAGTACTAAAAGTGCAACTCTAGATATTTAGTGGAGCTATCTAGGAGTTAATGAATAAGAGTTAATTGATTGAATGCGCTTGATCAATGTAATTCTAGATCATTTCTTTGAAAAAATGGTTTTTAGTATTTGATTTGAAGTTTTCAAATCAAAGGCAAATACAAATAGAGGAGTCTATTTGATTAATTAAATAAAATTAAATAGAGGAATTTATTTGATTATTTAATTAATGATGAAATTAAATAGAAGAGTCTATTTAATTATATAATAGCTATTTAATTAAATTAATTTTACAGTTGTCCAAGATTGATGGGGATTTAAATAGAGGGGTCTATTTAAATATTTAATTTGAGGAAGTCAAATTACAGAGAAAATAAATAAAATGAGTTTTATTTATATATTTAATGGAATGGTTCTATTAAATAAAATGCCCAATATTGTCATGGAGATGATGATGTAGGTATGTGATCCATGGGTAGGGTCACACGCCACCTTGGTTAAAGATTAACCAATTATTTGTATTTTATTTTATTTAAAATATATGTGATATCTTAATCTAAATTAATATGATTAATTTAAATGAGTAAGATATGGAATAATTATTTTAAATTAATAATGATTAATTTAAATAGTGATATGGGAATATCTTACTATGGAATAAGATATTATATTTTAATTATTCAAAATATATTTTATTATATCTTTATTAATTATTTGATAATTAAAAATATATTAAAAGATTTTATGAGGCCTTAGTTTTCTTATAAATAGGAACCTTGGGTGACCCCAAAACACATAACTAAGAGACCGAAAGAAAAGGCTCAGAAAAAATTCATCTCATCCCTCTCTCTGCCACCGCCGCCCCTAGAGTATAGGGTAGAAAAAACTCAGAAAAATTCCTCTCCTCCCTCTATCTTCCTTTTTCAAAAGAGGATAGTGCCCACGCACTGATTCTCTTTTGTACTTAATGAGGAAGAACTTTTTGTGGCCCCGGGATCGTAAGCAAGAACGAGAAGGAAGAGTCAGACACTTCTCTACAAAGGTTAGTAATTCTTTTATACATTTGTTTTTTATTATATTATACTGTAAAAAAAGATCCTTGGGATTTCCATTTGAGAACTCTTTTAGAGGCCTCAATCTCAACAACTGGTATCCAAGCAGTCTTGTATAAATAATATTTTCAATAAAATTTATGATGGGAATTGAAATCGATTTTAAAAGGAGTTTTAAAATATGGAATTTGCGTTTTGGTAGAATTAGGATTTATTGGGCTAGGTTTTCTTTCCTAGAAATTTTGTATGTAATCGTTTTAATCATATGGAGGTATCGATCGAAACGATGAAGGAAAGAAAAAGTGAACTAGATCCCAGTTGCTACTGCAAACTGCAGGTGGACAGCACAACTATGGCAACAATGCAGCAGCGACGGCACCCGCCGCCACGGTGGGGCTGTGGCAACAGCAGCCCAGGCTGCTGCACACGGAAAAAAATTGTTTTTTAAGGGGCGGCGGCCCCTAGGGTTAAAACCCTAGGTGCCTCCCTCGATTTTTCTGGTTTTCGTTTTTAAGAGATCCTAGAGATGTTCAAGATGAAAATTTAATTTATATTTAGATATTGATTTTAATTTTTATAGATTTGGCCAATATTATCCGAAACAAAATTGCTTATTTATTTATTTATTATATATTAAGTATAATTAAATAGTAATTATTTATGCATAAAGTTTGTCATAAATAATTATTCTCATCATAAATGCATCATTAATAGAGATTATTGATATTATGCTCATGACTTATACGAATATAAATGTTATATTTATTGTGCTAGAATTTTAATTAAGGGGTTAATTAGTAATTACTAGCAGCATGTTTTAAGTTTTAATTAAATTGGTCTAAAAGAGTTTAGTAATCAATATTTTAATTAATTGTTTAGTTTTAAATAGGATTTGAACTAAAACCTAAAAGATGGGGTGTCATTATTTTTAATTAAAGAGTTAATTAAAAATTAATGAAGTTGAATTTATTAATTTAAATATAACTCTAGCGAGAAAGCTCTGCACTAGATAAGTTATTTAATCATTTCATTAACACGGGACCCCTCTAACTAGGGATAGCAATGGGGTGGGGAGGGGTCGGGATGCTCCCTTACCCTACCCTATCCCCTAATAAAAAAAATCGGGCTGGAGGTCGAGGATTCTCCATTCGGAGATCGAGTTCCCCGCGGGGAAAATTTCCCGTTTTACATTTTAATTCTTATTTAAAAAGAAATATAAATTTAAAATATACATTTTTATGTAAAAAAAGAAAACGTAATACTAAACATTTTATATTTTATTAGTTAATATAATCATATTTTACATATATTTTTTAATAAATAACAATAAAAGTAAACAAAATACATAAGATATTTTTAAAAAATCGGGTTCGGGTCGGGGACGGGGCGGGGCGGGGGATGTATTCCCATACTTGTACCCTATAACAAACCGGGGGGAAACTTCTCACCATAAGACTATAAAACGGGGATTCCCCGCCCCTATAGTGTCGAGACCCCCTAACCCGCGGGTAGGGGTGTAAACGGGGCGGGGTCCCCCGTTTATCCCTGCCCTGTTTAAGGGAAAAAAAATTCACCCCTACCCCTACCTCTGTTAACATTTCCCCTGCCCCGTTTATGGAACAGGGGCGGGGCGGGGCAATGGCAATATTTAAAAAAAAATGCATGATTTTTTTTTTTAATTTTGCTATAAATTTTAATATTTTCAAATATAAATCTTATATAATATGCACATTTTTATTTCTTTCAATTCCATATATAATGTATTTAGCAATAAACTAAAAGTCTCAAACATAATATATATTTTCATTATAAAGTCTTAAGTAACAATTCAAAGACAATTTTCGTAAACATACATTATTAATTTTCATTTTATTCTAATATTATCAAATCAATCCAAATTCAAATTTGATATTTCAAAGTCTCAATAAACATAAGTAATCCAAATTCAAACATAATGTATGTAATTAAAAAAAAAAAAACTTAGTGCTAAACGGGGCGGGGCTGGGCCCCGCCGAGGCCATTCCCATTACCCCGCCCCTGCCCCGTTTAGTAAACGGGGGAATTTTTTCCCCCTACCTCGCCCCAGCCCCAGCCCCATTTACGAAGCGGGTTTGGCGAGGTAGGGGCGAGGGAGTTTGCTTTCACCCCTATCCGCGGGGAATTTTGTCATCCCTACCTCTAACTGGGAGTGAACTAGAAGTCATATTTTATTAATAATTCTCTTCATTGAGACAGTGCATAATGTGTTAGGATTAATAGAGATTAATCACTTGGCTTTCACATTAAAATCAATCTAACCAATCTATAAGAGCTATTATAAGTTAGATTGAACTTAGATATTAGAGGTAGTTTGAGTATATCTAAGTAAAAGGCTTAATTAGCTATATTGAGTGGGAGAAGGACAAGTGACAACATGTCCTGCGGTTTCCAAGTTGGAATAAATGAGTGAGATTCATATATGAATCCATAAAACTCTGCCTATTTTTATCATTTAGTATCTTGAAGAGTGTCAACTTCTCAAGTACTCATTTTTAAAATTAATTTCCCTTACATAATTTAATATTGGGTAAAATGCAAATAAGACCCCTGTGATCTTTTTAAAATGCATGAACACCCCCTGTACTTTGAAAATGGCAAATCGCACCCCTGTGGTTCCAATTTTTTTTCAATCAGACCCCTCCCCTTCAATGTGAATAATTTTCTTTTAGCCATAACTTCTTCGTTTGAACTCCGATTTGGACGACTCAATATGTTTTAGAATCCTCATTTCAGGCTCTACATAAATGTTACTTCGAAACTTTGAAATCATTAATAAATAAACGATTTTATTAACATCGAGACACTAGGTATGATTGACATCGTTAACTCTTTTGATTATTGATGATTTCAAAGTTTCGAAGTGAGGATTATGTAAAGCCGAAAATGAAGATTCCAAAACATCTTGAATCATCCAAATCAGAGTTCAAACGAAGAAGTTATGGCTAAAATAAAATTATTGACATTGAAGCTTTATGGTCCGATTGAAAAAATTTGGAACCATAAAGTGCGATTTGCCATTTTCAAATGCAAGTGTTCACGATTTTGAAAAGCATCAAGTGCCTTATTTTGATTTTACCCTTTAATATTCTATTGAACTTATTTTTAAATCATATTGATAATACGATAAATTTCGATTAGTGTACTCATTAAATACTTATAATTGTATATGAACCATTATTTATTTATTTAAAAAAACTATGAATATAGAAAGAATAAAAAACACTATTTATGTTTAATTCAACTCTTTGGTTTAAAATCTATCTTTACTTTTTAAATAAGTTTTTTTTTTAGTAATAATAAGAAAATAAGTTCTCGTACCGTTTACGGCAAAGCCATATGGCCCGCTAAAAGTTTAACAGAAAAAGCCTTCAAAGGTTTAAAAATTACAATATTGCCATCTTTTGTCTGTAACAAGAATACAAGATTAGTGCAGGCAATGGCATAACTTGTAAATATATTGAGTAAGATCGTTAATTTGTTACTGTACTTAAACGCCGCAACGCAATAACATCGTGGCTATCGCATCCACCCACGTCAGCGAACAGATTCGTAAGGATTTTATCACTTTTTATGACGTGGCATTGTTCTTTCTTTATACGTGGTTAAAGGTGAAAAGCTCTTTCAAATTATTTACTCAATAATTAAGGTGATCGGATTTTGATTTTAAACTTTTAAGATGAGTTTTGGATGTAAATTTGATCCCATATTTTTAAAAGGATTTGTGCATAGATTTACATATTAATTATTAAAATATCAGAATTTTTTAAAATTTACTTAAATAGTATAATTATTTCAATAAATTTATTGAAGTATTTTTCATAGATATTTCTAATGAATTTATTTATTTTTTACTTTTTTACGTTCAAGTTAAATCGTTTATCAAACTATTTAATTATTTTGTATTATTATTTTCAATGAATTTATTAGTTTTTTTACTCTTTTAGTTCAATAAACTTATTGAACTATAATTATGCTATTTGAGTCATTTTTAAAACTTTCACACATTTTATTAATTAGTATGTAAAAATATGTTCTTTCAGTAGTTGTCCTTATTTTTAAATTGTGTCTAAGTAAACTCTCAGTTTTGGATGTCGTATCTATTTGGTCCTCGCATTTTTTATTTGTGTCTAAGTGGTTCCTAAGTTTTGGACATTGTGTCTATATGATCCCCGAGTTTTCAATCATTATTATAAATAAGTTTAATTAGTTACCATATTAGTTAACTCTATAATAAAATGTTAATTTAGCGCTGACAAAACATGTCTAATTTGCCAAAATACTAACATGAGATTAAACATTATTTCAAATATTTCATTAATCCAACTTAGGATTTGAAATAATAATTAATCTCATATCAGTATTTTGGATAATTAAATATTTTATGTCAACATTCTGTTAAATGGTTAACAAATTAAAGACCAATTAAAGTAATTTCTAATAATATAGGGACCATTTAAACATAAATTGAAAAATCACGGACTAAATGGACATAATATCCAAAATGTACAGACCACATAAAAACAAATTGAAAATGCGGGGACGAAATAGACACAACATCCAAAATTGAGGGACTATTTAAACACAAATTAAAAACGCGCGGTGACCAAATAGGCACGATGTCCAAAACTCAAGGACTAAAAGGGTAGTTTACCCAACTTTTAATTTTATCAAATTTAACTTTAAAAGTAAGTGTGTAACTAATATCTGCTTTAAAATAAAATAATAAAATTACATTAAAAAAACCATCGATAACAAAATATTTATAACCTAATTACGCAAACGTCTAATATGTTCCACAACAATGCTCCATTACGTTCACAAAATTAAACAATAAAAATATATATACATATATATACTTTATTCTAACAATAAAAATAACATAAATAATAAAGCATGAAAATTAAAATAAAACTTTTAAAAGTATAAAAATCAAATGATACAAATGATAAATTATAAATTATAAAGACAAAATATGATACAAACCCTAAAAGTGTTATAATTTAAGATCTCCGTCCCAAAAAAAACCTTGAATTCTAACTCCATAGACAAACCTTCAATGACACAATCCTTAGCTGAGGTTAGGTAGATGTGACCTAAACAATTGAAACCTTGATTTAAGAAGAGGCAATTGAGATCAAGATCGAGGCACTCCACAAGCAAGAACAATGATCAATTGGACTTGAATGTTTTTAAACATGCAATTCAAGAACATGAATTACAAAGAGGTTTTTTGAAGCAAAAACTTAAACCAAACAAAAGATATTTTCATTAATTGATATTCTAGTTGTAAACTTTACAGATGAGTCTTTAAGTAAATAAAAAAAACCTAGTTTGGTCTAAAATATGAAAGAAATAAAGACCTAATGATAAAAATGACTAAAACTAAACTTTCCAAATTCAAATTAGGAACGTTTTCCTAATCTATTAAACTTGGGCTCCAAGCTTCGAAAACTAAAGAACAAAGTAAATTCTTCCTTATTACATTATTAATTAATAATATTAAATCAAATTAATGTAATAAAACACAAATAAAATTATAAAACTCAAAGTTGGATGAAAATAGACAAAACAGCAATATCGGTAACCGTTTATTATGTTTTTTTTACTCTTTTGAATGTTTTATATAGTGGTTTTCTCTGGAGCTCTTGAAATTCAACCTCCCATGAGTGTAAAAGTATGTTAAATACTTTTTCTTCAAAATTCTAATGAACAACTAAATATCCTTGCAAATGTTTGAGAAAGTCATTCTTCACTCATTTAGTTTTCGAATTCTTGATCTTTCCTTAAATGACACCTTGGAGTTCAATCTCTTCAATTTCTTAGACATTTGGGACTGGGCTGATTTATATTAAATTGTATATGTAACATCATATACTGTTAAATATTTAATAAAAGTTTGACAGCATTGACCAAATTGACAGTTAAATAAATATTTTGTGGTTAAAATGTCTTGAGTGTGAAAACTTAGAGGCCAAATAGATAATTAAATTAAAATAAAAGGACCTAGGTGTTTTTTTTTACAGAAATCGATTCAAATGACATATTTTAGATACATCATTTCAATTATGTCAATACCTTTGGTTTATTCTTGAAATAACAGACTTTATAAATTATTGACTTAAAAGAAAAAAAATTAAAGTTAAATTAACAATTTAATGTATGATTAAAAAAAAATTAATTTCTAAAAACAGTTTAGATTATAATTATTCCACATATAATAAAAATATTAAAAGTCAACAAATCAATAATTTTTTTTGTCATTCAATAATTTATTGACTTGATATCAATTAAGGGTAAAATGCAAATAAGACCCCTGTGGTCTTTTCAAAATGCATGAGCACCCCCTGTACTTTGAAAATGGCAAATCGCACCTCTGTGGTTCCAATTTTTTTCAATCAGACCTCTCCCCTTCAATGTCAATAATTTTCTTTTAGCCATAACTTCTTCGTTTGAACTTCGATTTGGATGATTCAAGATGTTTTGGAATCTTCATTTCCGGCTTTACATAAATGTCGCTTCGAAACTTTGAAATCATCAATAACCAAAAGAGTTAACGATGTCAATCATACCTAGTATTTCGATGTTAGTAAAATCTTTTATTTATTAATGATTTCAAAGTTTGGAAGTGACATTTATGTAGAGCCTAAAATGAGGATTCCAAAACATCTTGAATCGTCCAAATCGAAGTTCAAACGAAGAAGTTGTAGCTAAAAGAAAATTATTGACATTGAAGGGGAGGGGTCTGATTGAAAAAAATTGGAACTACAGGGGTGCGATTTGCCATTTTCAAAATACAGGGGGTGTCCATGCATTTTGAAAAGACCACAGGGGTCTTATTTGCATTTTACCCTATCAATTAATTATAAAATCTGTTTTTTTAAGAATTTTTTAATAGCTATGCTATTTGACATTTTTTTTATATGATTTCAATCTTTGCCTTTATTTTTTAATTATTTAATGACCTAACCTTTTTAGGATATATTATTTTTTAATGGGAAGTGGAGACGTCTATTCCAAGAAAAAGCAATTGATTTCAATATTCGGATTATTTTTAATAAGAGTCATATTAATAATGACGATAATGAAAATAAAAATAAAAGAAAATTGTCTATATTGATATTGATGCTTATCAGAAATCTACTTAAATTCCGTTACAAAGTTTCCAATCAATTTCCCTTTCCATAAAATAATAATAATAATAATAATAATAAAATAAAATAACCTTTTTTATTTAGTTTGTTACAGTCTCATAAAGAAAGTCATACTATAAACTCGGTCACTTCCTTTTTCTCTTGCAAGAATATCTGATTCAGTCTTTTAATTTATTTTCCCAATTCTCCCTTTTTCATTTCATTTTTATAAAACTTCAAAGATCAGAAGAAGATGAAGTTCTGCAAAAAATATGAAGAATATATTCGATGTCAACACAAAAATCTTCCTGGTGTTCATTTTAAAAGGCTCAAGAAAATCCTCAAGAAATGCCGTTCCTCTGATTTCCATTCCCGGAAACGCCCTCTCGATCCTGTTCAGACCTGCCCCGATCATTGTTCCGGTATCGGAAAGTTAACCGTTTTTCGATTTTCTTTTTTGTTTTTGGTTGATTTCTTGATTTTCTTACCATCTTTCAACATGATAATAATATCCGTGTTTTATTTATTTATTTATATGTTGGGTGAGAATTCGAACCTCTAACTTGGTTATGATAATATGACGACATCTGGGTGTTTTTTTTTATACCCGAATGTTCGAACCTCTAACTTGATCAAGGCATTATGACAATATTTAGTGGAGATGTTTTTTAAGCCAATATATAGAGAGGTGATTCAAATCTCTAATTTGGATTAAAATTTGGTTTTTAGGTGTTTTTTTTTATACAATAGGTGAAAACGAGATTAAAACTTCTAACTTAATAGAGAGAATACGTGTGTCTTACAGCTGGACTAAAAACCCCGGTTGGCATCCGGGTTTTTGGTTTGGTTGTTTATATGGCTCAATTTGCTGTTTGTATCTTGTGAATCTAAAAACAAAAATATGATTTTGATTTGTTTTATTGGTTGTTTATGTTTAATTGGAATTAGTTTGCGATGGGACATTCTTTCCTTTCCTTCTCAAGGAAATGTCAGCAATAGTTGGCTGTTTCAATCAAAGAGCTCAGAAGTTGCTTGAGTTGCATCTTGCTTCTGGTTTTAGAAAATATATTTTATGGTTCAAAGGCAAATTACAGAATGACCATGTTTTCTTAGTCCAAGAAGGGAAGGAATTGGTCAATTATGCATTGATTAATGCTCTTGCTGTTAGGAAAATCTTGAAGAAATATGATAAGGTATTTGCATAACAAATTATTAATTTTTTTTGTTTAACAAATCGGAGCGACGAATAATTGTTTTTTTTTTTCCGAGTGACAGATTCATTACTCCAAGCAAGGACAAGCCTTCAAGTCACAAGCTCAAAGCAAGCATGTTGAGATTCTTCAGTCACCTTGGCTTTCAGAGCTTATAGCATTCCACATTAATCTGAGGGAGACAAAGGACAAATCTAAGAGGATCTCTTCGCTTTTCGATGAGTGTGCCCTTGCATTTAGTGACGGAAAACCCTCGCTTACTTGCGAGCTCTTCGACTCGATCAAACTCGACATTGACTTGACTTGTTCCATATGTTTGGTAAGTTTTTCAGGATCTTAATTAATGAAACAATCCACATTTTAAGAAACTCTGCCTCATGTTTAATGTTAAATGTTCATTAATCTGTCCTATTTTTCTTAATATTCTCGAGGTTCCATCTCAAAACCAATAGATAATGATAGAGTAAACTCATAGGCTTATAAACTTTGTTAGGTTTTTTTATCTTTCTAATATGAGATCTTTAATATGCCTCTTTAAGATGATGGCTATTTTTGACTCACCATTCTTTGTTCGGATCCCATTTTTAAGATCAAATGATCACATGGGCTTGTTGGACTTTTGATACCATTTTCATATTCCACGAGGCCATCTCAAAATCAACTAGTAATAACTAATGAGAGGAGTAACCCATAATCCTTATAAACTTTGTTAGATTCTTTCATTTTTCTGATGTCGGATCCTTTAACAATTGAAAGTCTCGAAAATATTTGTTCACGATGCAAATTGCTCCTATCATTTTACTATGAACTAGTGTTTTTCATCAATCAAGTCATTCATTAGAAGTTTAATCTTTTATCTGCAGGAAACAGTATTTGACCCTGTTTCTCTGAATTGTGGTCATATATTTTGCTACATGTGTGCTTGCTCTGCAGCTTCAGTGACAATAGTAGACGGTTTAAAGTCTGCAAATCCAAAAGAAAAGTGCCCGTTATGTCGTGAGGTAAGTCATCATTGTTAATCACTTTAGACAATTAACGTTGATTACTGTGAATCTTGATTCACACGGAAAAAAATCTGCTATATTTACGAATTCTTTTTATGCTATGTTAATTTGTAACTACCCTTAATAAGAAACGAGATGTAATCAATTAGTTTTTTTACTCGTTTGATAATTGTTTTGTCAAAAGTTGAGCTTAAATGATACTTAGTTTCCTTTATATGTAATCTATGTTTTAAAACCGTTTTTGGAATCTTAGCAACATCTAAAACAACTAAAAAGCAGCAAGAATCCGTTTCATTTTTAAAATTTAGTTAATTAGTTTTATTTAAATTACATTAGGATTAAAAATGCTAATGATTTAGGGATAAAAAAGTTTGTGACCAGACCCTTAATTATCATGATTAAAGGCGAAATTTCAAACCAAACCCACATATCATTAACTAAACTATAACGGTATGTGATAGGTATCAAACTGATATTAATATTGAAATAAGAAAAGAATTACATAACGAAGAAGAAATTTACGTCCCTCCCCTACCTCTCCCAATTGGAACAACTTGAAATACTTAATCAATAATCGTCTAATCCTCGATCCTAAAAAATTTACTCTATTTATAATCATGAACTTTTAACAAATTTATTATCTAATTATGAATACAGGAAAGAGTTTATCAAGGTGCAGTACATTTGGAAGAGCTCAATATTCTATTAAGTAGAAGGTGAGTTTGATTGATGGCTTAATAGAAGTATTTGAAGCAAGGAAAAGACAGAAATAACCTTTTTCCATATTTTTCTGTTTTAACAAAATTCTTAGCTCAGTTATTTATCTGTTTGAATTGAATATAGCTGCCCTGAATACTGGGAGAAACGCCTTCAAACAGAAAGAGTTGAGAGGGTTCAGCAAGCAAAGGAGCATTGGGAATCGCTTTCTCGAGCATTCATGGGAGTTTAAGTCGAAAGAGCTTCGAGTTTTCGAGTTAAAATATCATCATTATGAGGTTCTGTTTCATAACGATTTAGTTTTTAGTTTAAAAAATTAAAGCTTGTTCACTAACGAAACGATTTATTCATTGTGTTTTTTTTTTCTTTTTTAGAAACTCCTTTGAAATCTTAGCAAAATTTCAAAATCGATTCTGAAAACTAGTTTCATTAGTTTTTTTAATTTTGGTTGAAATGGATGTTTATTTTATTTTTTTTTTTTTATTTTTTTTTTTTTTCTGTGAGTTCTTGAATTGTGCATAAACACTTGTAAATTCATTCCTTGTACAAATTTGTGTAAATTGATGATCCCTTCTGTAAGGAACCAGGTTTAGTTGAGTTGTTATTAATTATCCTCTTAATTTTAATAAATCATTTTTTAATGATGCTAATTTCATCTAATCATCCTTCATGGGATCCTCTCAATTTTTTCATGGAGGCCAATGTGATATTATATTTTAAGGATCGAGGACATTTTATTGGACCAAGTCTAAATTAAATTAATTTTATACTTTGCTGTCTATCATTAAACATAAAATTTAGGTTTCGAATCTTCTTTTTCATTATGTGTAATTCACCATCATCATCCACCTAGCGGCCTAAAGGCCGGCCCTAGCTCGGCTCGAGCTCGACCCGAAAGTCATCGTTTGAAAGGCCGACTCGGCTCGTCTCGTTAAATATTTGGATTGGATACGAGCCTCCCTTTTTTTGAGCCGGCTCGTTTGAGCCTCCAAGAGCCAATCCAACGAGCCGGCTCTAGCTTGGCCCAAATAAAGCTCGCAGTATTTATTTATTATTTAAATAAAATTTTATATTATTACCAATTTAAAAATTAAAGATAAAAAATAATAATATACCTTTTTTCTTTTTATATTATATGCCCGAATCACTATAATATAAGTTGAGAAAAATGCATATGATTGACAAATGAGTGGGTGTCACCCTAGTTGAGATGTGCTTATATTGTGTTGCACTTTATTCTCAAATATTCATGTATGAAATAATTAATAAAAATATCTATTTTTTAAAGTTGATACTCTTGTATAATTACTAAATAGGATAAAATAAAATAGTTAAATTATTTAACGGACAAAATTGAACAATTTTTGCTTTCTTGCCATTCAAAATAATAAGTTTAATATATTGATTTTTTTCACTCTTTTTTGCTATTTAAAATAATAAGTTTAATATTAATTTTGTTAACACTTGATTTTCTTTAAAAAAGTGATTCAAAGGTTATGCACCATTGGGTTTTGAGATAATGTAATATAAAAATGAACTCATATAATAAGTCGAGTTTGGCTCACTCCAACGAGCCAGGCCCAAGCTCGACTCGATGAGCCTAGCCCATGAGCCGAGCCGCGAACCTTAAAATTTTAGATTGGGCCAAGCCGAGTATAGGCTCGTCGGGCTCGAGCCCGAACCGAGTCTGAGCCTTCTAATGTTTGAGCGGAGCCAGCTCGGATCGGCCCATTGATGATGGTGACGTGTAATATACTATTTCTATTAAAAAAATAAGGGGAAAAAATCAATTTCCACCCTTGGAGTTATTATCAAGTTTAACATTGAACTAATTAAGTAGTTTCAATTTTTATTGTTTGCATAGATTTGAATAAAATTTAAATTAGGGTGTGTATTAAGAGAGGGCAGCAAAATTATGGACATTGAAGATGATGAGATTCCACAAAGGCGAAGACGAACTAAGTAGGACGACGTGTGATTCAAACTCTTCATCTCTCCAATTTCCATTCACTCCAAATCAAACTCTTCGTCTCTCCACATTTTCACTCAAATGTTTTCTTTTCAATTTTCTATTTCTATTTTAGTTCTCATTCACACGTACTAAGGGATAGTTTAAATGGAAAACTAACAAAAGGTTATTGAAACTACTTAAATAGTTTAGGGTTATAATTGATATGAATTAAATTTTAAGAATAAACTTAATAGTAGTGGGTGAAAATAATTTTTTTTCCGCAAAAAATAATGTATAAACCGATCCTCTTTTTATAGCGAATAGCCGTTATCACAGGCTTATCTTTTAAGAATCACTTGAAAATTTAAATATCGAATGCAAATACAAACATTTAAAAAGGAGAAAATAAAAAAGAATTACAGTGAGTAGGCATAGTCTTGAACTACCATATTAATTCATATCTCTTTCCAGTCTGTTAATGATCAAAGGTCACAAAAAATATCTCGACTAACGCAAATACAGACATGTAGAAAGGATGGAAAAAAAGAAGAAAAAAAAGTTGTGGGTAGTCTATAACTACCGTATTAATTCGTACGTGAAACTTGATCTTTTAGAGCATGTTTACTAATCAGTAATGGGAATCAATGAATGGGAATCAACTATTTTCATTCCCATTCCATTGTTTACTTGTTAGCTGGAATCATTCCTAATTTGTGGACCCCACCTCAAAATTAGGAATGATTCCTGAATAGAGTTATAATTGCATTCCCCTTCAAATGCTAAGGAATCTCATTCCGATTCTGTTAGTTTAATATTTCCAAATTGATTTGACTATTTTACCCTTAATTTTCAAGGTTAAATCACCTATTCATTTCTTGTTAATTGTCATTCTTGTTAAGTGATTATTGATTTTTCAATTAACTAATCATTCACTTATTTAAATATTTTAATTTAATAAGACACATTACCTATAAACAACTTTCTAATAATTTATTTTATGATAAAATAATAAACAATCTCCTAAAAATTATCTCAATTATATTTTTAATATAAATTTAAATATATATTTCAATATTATCACTTATTCTTTATTAAATTAAAATAAATATATTTATTTTTATTATAACATTTCTCTAGTTGATTATTATGTAATTTTAAAAGATGTTTTAAATTAATTATAAGAAATGTTTTAATTATTCTCATCATTATAAAGGGTATTATAGTAATTGTCTACATTCTGATTCCGATTCATTAACATGGTAAACATCATGAATGCAATCTGATTCTCATTCCTTATAAGTTTAGTAAACATCATCAATTGTAATCTGATTCCGATTCCTTATGATTCTGATTCCTCCATTTTTTATTTCGATTCCTTCTCATTCCGATTCCGGATTAGTAAACGAGCCCTTAAAATATATCAAAAAACAGCAGTCAATGAAGAATGTACTGGTCAAACCAGAAACTGGAAAAAAATTACAGATAGAAAGTATTAGATTGGAGAATCGCATTTTTGTCTTATATAAAAGCCAATATTGGAGCATGGATCAATATTGAGACTGACACGAACAGTAATAAAAACTGAGGTTAGTTACTCGACAATTATTCAAAAGATTGATAAGAAAAGGCTTTTTTTAAGTAATAAGAACGTCACTCATTTTAAGAGTGAAAATTACCACATTTTCAATACGTTTAACTTCAATGGCATTTTTTTTTCCTATATTCGTGTGTCCGAACTAGCTTGTGTGCATCTCGACTAATCTCATTGTTTAAACCCATGACCTCAAAGCTTAAAGTAAGCCTCTTGACCACTAGGCCAACCCATGAATGATTCTTCAACAGCTATTTCCGAAAATGGTATGCAGACACCGAACTATAGCTATTTCTGAAAATGGTATGTAAAATGAGTACATTTGACTTCAATTGGCTTTTAGATCCATTCAAAGATGAGTACCAAAGGAAAAGATCAGACTCAAGCTCCCTTGTAAGGAAGAAATTGCAGATGGCCAAAAAATGAGCCCTGTTTTAAGTCTCAAAAGTCTGTTTCAAACAAAATAGCTCACTATAACGATCATACAAGCTGACTTTACCTTCAGAACCTGATTTGTAATCAAACAATTTGATAGATAGTAGTGGAGCGTTCAATAATATACTGCCTTACAAAATTCAGATATCTCTATCGCGTCAGTATCAACGGATTCTTATCTAAACAACTGTGATATCGTTTGCACAATTTCTCCAGCGTAGCCACAGAATGTTGCATTGAGTTCAGCTTTGTATCCATGAACATCCTCTGCAGATAACGATTTTTAGCGAGTCTGAAACTAAATAAGCACTTTCAAAGAGCAAGTAAAGCTTGAGCTTACCTCATAATCATCTTCATATTTCTCAACTAGTCTACCAACGTGAATACGTTGAATTGAAGTCAAAGGTTTCAGAGGTGCAGATTTCCCATCTTTGCGCTTCTTTCCCAGTGCTGATTTTAAATCTAAGAGAGCCCCAAAGAAAGAACAAAGGATCAAGTCAATCATAAATCACAGGCATCATCATGAGCCCCATGGCAATAAGACATTACTATCATGTCAATCATCCTAATTCCATTCCATCATTTTCGGACTACCAATCAATCATATAAGGTTGGCAAAATTGTGATAAATGTTCGACTATCATTCAACCCGTTTGGGTGTCACTAAAACATCTACCTTCAAATAAAAAAGTTGAAAACCTTTCCAGAACAGCCGTTCTAGTAACTATCGTTAAGAAACCCAAAATATTTACATCTTTTTCTAGTATTTCGTTATTTTTCAACTTAACCAAGTAACACTATTAATTTACCCTCATTATAAGACAATTACATGTTTAACCGAGACTGACCGGTCTGAAATAAAATATTCTATATTTTATCATAAGAACGACCAAGACCTGTGAATACATGCATCCCTAAACAAACTCAAACTGACTGAAACGATATATAAAATACGCACTTTGAATAGAAGTCACATCATCAAAAGGTTCCTTCTCTACTTTTTATAAAAACGGATTAATTTTCATCTTCTCCTTCCATGTTAGGTTATTCACAAGAATAACCCATTTATAGTCTAGAAGCACAAGTTTTTTCCTCCAATTCAGAGTTCTATTAACCTAAATTCAATGGTCACTAGGATTCAATACAGAGTAACTGCTTTTTGAATCAATCCATTTATAAATTCCAGATTTTTTTTAATCTTTGAATCCTTCCAGCTCATGAAAGGCCAAATCAAATAATCATAATTCTTTAAAAAAAAAAAAAAAAATTAAAAAACTCTCAATAACAGCAGAAAGGCACCACATTTATTAACACATTCCCATAAAAACCAAATTTCCGAGGAACCATAAAGTGAAAACAAAGAGGAGAGAAAAAAAATTACCATCTTCTTCCATATCGCTACCGGAAGCATCGAGATCAAAATCAGGATCTTCAGAAGGCGGAGCTTGAAGAGAATCGCTCTCAACGATGTGCTTAGTGCGCGAACGAACCCCGAGCAAATTAGGGTTAGAAAGAACACCGAATGATTTGTAATTTTGAATAACGCTGCCCTTTTCATCCCAAATGGGATTTTCTTCAAATTGTTCAGCGAGTAAGGATCGAAGCTTTGGCGGCATACAAAAAGATGGCTTGAAAACGCTAGGGTTTCTTTTCGGTAACCCAACCCTGACCTTTGGTCGAGATTTCTTGTACTTTCTACGAGATCTTCCCATTTGATTCTTCTCTCTCTCTGTGGCTCTGAATTGAGAGAGAATCAGAATTTGCGGCCTTAGGGTTTTGAATTTGATGTAGAAGATGAACTAAAAACCATCAGTCAATCGGATTTTGACTAGGGTTTATCGCTCTTCCTACTCCTAATCCTATATCTAAACGGTGCGTTTTTATTAATTGTTTTGTTTTATTCATTTTATAAATTACATTATTTTTGTTTTTCTTTACTCAAACCACATATTTTTCATATTAATTACTGATATGAAATGTTAAGACTTTTTAAAATTACTTAAATAGCAGTAATTAATAGATGGATTCTTTTATTTTTTTCTTTATCTTTTTTTTTTTCAATTAATAAATAGGTGAATATTTAAATAGATGTAGTAACTATAAAAATATTATTGATTGTAACTATTTGTAATACTGTTTTAATTAGTAATTAGTATTGGTTTTTTTTTCCTGAGATGGTGATCACTTATTTATAAAATAATCAATACTAATTATTAATTATTGATAGCCACACTTTAAATTTACTATATTTATAAATAAATAAATAATTTTCATAAATATTACTACAAAAAATATTAGATTTGTAATCATCCCATTTTGATAAGAGTGAGATTTTTTTAAATAGTTTTAGACATATTTGTGGTTAGATTAAATTTAGATAATTTTAATGAAACTAATACACATACCAAATATATGATTAAACGTGTGCACAAATTCTATGAAACTTAATGGTACGTTTTAGCATGGGTATGGTTGTGAAGATTTTGTAAACTAGGTATTAAAATCTATGGGTGTAATTTACAATTCCTCTAAAACATATTATAAAATGTGTCAATATATGTAATTTGGATTATATATACTAAAAAGTTTACCTACATTTTCATGTGGGGTGAAATAAAATGGATAGTTTAATTTTTTAAAATAAATATAATATGTATTTTTATAAAAGTAATTATAAATATAGTATTTACAAAACATAATATATATATATATATATATATATATATATATATATATATTAAATTAATTAATTAATTATTGATTGATTTTGTTAACTAGTAATCACATTATATGAAAATCATTAGTTTACATAATTTTAATTATTTTATCTATATATTGATTGATAATGATTATAGTAATCATTGATTATAAAAATGGATGTGTAGAAAAAGAAAATTCAGCAAATTATAAAATGTCATGTAATAATTCAAACCAATGATAAAATTACATGTCATTAAATAAAAACCAATCAAAATTGGACACATGTCTCTAAATTAAATTAGAGGAAATTAGAGTGGAAATCAAATAATGCCACGTGTCTTTGCATAGTCATTGGATAATATAAATTAACCCAATAAAAATATGTTACATGGCGATTGAGCTCAAATTAAATGAAGCCCATATCCACCAAAGGTCCACCGAAAAACTCTATAAATAGAGAGACCATTCATTCATTAAAGGGAGGAGAAAAATATTCAAAGATTCTAAGACTTCTCAAAGACCGCTTTGAAGACCAAATCTTCAACAACATCAATTATAAGATCTGAGAAATAAGTCGACGGCCCTCGCATCGAAGTTTACGCTCGTGAGACAGAATTAGTGGATCAATTCATTAGAGATTGTAACTCTAAATTCATCAATACAAACTTATATTTATTCCCTATTTTATTTCTTTTCATAGGAATTTTTGTGTGAACAAAGTGGCACGTACCCCTGGTAGGACAATCTCTACCTCTCATCTCTTTCTCATCAATTTCAAGTTTCATCATGAATTCAATGGCATAAAAGAAAACATCTTCAAAGACTGCTGCTGCAACTGACTCCCAATCAGGCCTTATCACTCGTAGTCGTTCTAAAGATATTCGACTACAAGAAAACCAATCTTTCACTGTTGCTGAGAGTAAAAAGAAGAAACAACAACAATTATCACCCCCTGAAAAAAATGCTATTGTCAAAGCCAACCTTCTTTTTTAACATGAATTTGAGGACAAATCATCTCATGCTCTTGAACATTTAGAAGGATCTCATGTTTCTGTCATGATGGTTAATGCTGCTACAATTGAAGAACATATGACAGAGATGGAAAAAAGAATTTTCATGCTAGCAAAGGCAAACGACGAAAAGGACCATAAGATTGCCTTTCTTATGAATAAGTTGGAAACTCAAGATGTCAGTGAGTCAAGCCATAGCCCATCTCAAATCAAGACTTCTGAGGAATAAGATAAGACTAAACTAGAATATCATCAAACTCAACACTCCACCACAATCGCTTCTTTATATGTCCAACAACTTCAGGACATGATAATGAATTCTATTAAAACTTAATGCGGTGGACCATTTCAAACTTCTCTTTTGTATTCCAAACCATATACAAAAAGAATTGATAGTTTGAGAATATCGACGGGTTATCAACCACACAAATTTCAATAATTTGAAGGCAATCAAAAGCAACATGTTGCTCATTTTGTGGAGACTTGAGAAAACGATGGAACTCGCGACAATTTCCTTGTCAAGCAATTCGTTCGAACATTGAAAGGGAGTGCATTTAACTGGTATACTGATTCAGAGCCCGAGTCTATCAATAATTGGGCATAGTTAGAAAGAGAATTCTTGAATCGCTATTACAGTATACGGCGAACAGTCAGCATGATGGAGCTCACCAAAGACAACGAAAAGATGAGCCAGCTGTTGATTATATTAATCGTTGGAGATCTCTAAATGTGGATTGCAAAGATCGTTTGACTGAAGTATTTACTGTCGAAATGTGAATTCAAGGCATGCATTGAAGTTTGTTTTTATATCTTACAAGGTATAAAACCTCACTCATTTGAAGAGCTTGGCAACTCGCGCTCATAATATGGAGTTAAGTATTACTAGTAGAGGGAGCAAAGAACTTTTACTGCCAGAGCGCAAGGAAAAGAATGAAGTAAAAAAGGTAGAGAATACTTCAAATTTTTTTTACAAAATAATCAATGGTTGATAACACAACCCCATTCGAGTTTAAAAGAAAAGACAAGAAAGATGAGAAGCGACCAGAAAATAAAAAACGTCACTTAATTTTAAAGAAAATACAAGAAAATTATATCATTTTCTTGATTCTGACATTCCGGACATGTTAAAACAGTTATTGAAGAACCAACTGATTGAATTACCAGTGTGTAAAAGACCAGAAGAAAGGGAAAAAGTTAATGACTCCAATACTGCATTACCAAGTCGTCAGTCTTGGTGGAAAAATGTTTTGTTCTGAAAGAGATAATCTTAAAGTTAGCTCAAGAAAGAAAAATTGAGTTGGATCTTGACGAAGTTTCTCAATCAAACCATACCGAGGTAACATCAACCATTAGCAATCAAGAATTTCAAAATCTAAAAGTCAACCTATTTCAATTTGTGACTTTAGAACCAGTTGTTATTTGGCTTTGGATTGAGATTCTGATAAGTGCATCACAACATGAAGTCAAGGTTGAAGACAATGAGCACAAAGTTAAGCTTGAAGACAACAAAGACGGAGTCAAGTCTGAAAGTGATGAAGATGGATGGACTCTCGTAACCCGCAAGCCGCGAAAAGAATATCATGTTGAAAAGAAATCTTTTTCGTTTAGAAAGAAGTAAAAAAAAAAGGAGTGGAAAGAAGAGTAGGCATCTTAAAAAGAAGAAAAGTAAAAAGACAATGAAGATGTCAAAACTTGTTGGGAAAAGATATTCTTCACCCACAAAAACAGCTAACTTTACAAGACTTCTTTCCCATAAATTTCCTGAACAATATTGAAGAAGAAGATTGTGGAATTGTTACATGCAACACCGTAAGTATACTGAACAGTGACATCTCTGTTAAAAATAAAATCGAAGCCATGATGAGTTTAAAGGAGTTATTTTCTTCTTTCACGCTGAATGATCTCCTTTCACTACCCCAGAAAGTAAAAGATACTCTTAATGAGGTATTACAATGATCTAATACCTCTCATTCACAATGTTTCAAAAATCATGTATGTGTCTCATGTTATTAATAATGTGGGCATCCATCTCAAAACCAATTGGTAATGAGAGGAGTGGCCCTTAGAGTTTATAAATGTTATGAGTTCCCTACATCTTTCCGATGTGGGATTTTCAACATTCCCCCTCAAGATGGTGCCTCTTTTGGGCTCACCATTCTTGGGTCGAATCCCATTTTTGGATCGAATGCCCGTTTGGGCTTGTTGGGCTCTGATACCATATTAAAAATGTGGGCATCCATCTCAAAACCAATTGGGCTCACCATTCTTGGGTCGAATCCTATTTTTGGATCGAATGCCCGTTTGGGCTTGGTGGGCTCTGATACCATATTAAAAATGCGGGTATCCATCTCAAAACCAATTGGTAATGAGAGGAGGGGCCCTTAGAGTTTATAAACTTTGTGAGTTCCCTACATCTTTCCGATGTGGGATTCTCAACACATGTTGCATGGCCATTGCCTTTAAAGATGAAGACTTGTTACTAGGGTCCAAGACACACAATATACCTCTATTTGTTTTAGGATATCTCCGCAAACCAAGAGTCGACCGAATTCTCGTTGATAATGGATCAGCTGTTAATATAATGCCTAAATCAACCATGGGGCAATTAGGCATTACAATGGAAGAGTTATCAAAAAGTCGTTTGGTGATCCAAGGCTTTAATCAAGAAGGGCAACGAGCAATAGGGATGATTCGTTTAGAGCTCACCATGGAGATTTGAAAGCTTGATGTAACGTCCCGATCTTTTAAAGGAATAAATTAATTATTTTAAAAGTTTTAATAATAATAATAGTAATAGTAATAAAATTTAAAATTTAAAATTTTGGCTAAAGCTTTGGGCAATGATAGTCTTTGGATTTGAAATTTTTTTGGGTGGAATTTAAATTTATTGTTGGATAAGTAATGTTGTATTTGTTAAAGTAGGAGCAAATGATTTTAAAAAGGGAATAAGGCTAGAGGCTTGAATGTTAGTGGTGGGTCATTTTGATTCACCTTATGGCCCAATAGGCTTACCTCTTTATCATTAAGGCAACAGTTACAACCATCGAGGGAAAATGGAAATGAAAGACAAGTAGTTAAAAGGTTTTTTTTAAAAAAAAAAAAAAAAGACTCTCTTCCTCTTCATCAACCTCTGTCGCCGCCGCACTTTGTTGGAAAAGGAAGATTATCCATCTCGTCTCTTTTCTACCTTCAGCCTAGGTCAATAGGGGTGGTGTTGATCTTTATTTTTAATTCCTTAATTCTCCTTGCTTGGCTTGCTTTGGGATAGAGTGGTGGTAAAAGGGAAACTATTCACTTCAAAAAAAAAGGGTAAGGCCATCAAAAATATCTCTAACTTTTTTTAGCTTTTCATTGTACGTTAATGGTGGACTTTGGGTAACTTGTTCAAATACTTGTGATTTCCTTAAAACATTCTAGTTTTAGTTGCTATGGTGATTTATGAAAGAAAAGAGGAGACCAACCCATCTTTTAATTAAAAAGAAACAAAAGGAATCCACCCTTATTTTTCTTCTCACAAGCCACTCTTGATTGAGGGGTGTCATTGATGGCCATGGTTTTTTGTTTTTTTTTTAATGTAACAACCCGATTTTTCGCCTAAGGGCATTTTAATCTTTTCACAATTTTGATCCAATTAACGTTATTTTTAGTTCTTTTGAAACCTTGTGTTGTTACGAATTCATCGCAATTGACCGTTCGTTAATCCGAGTCCCGAGTAAAAAGTTATGGCCTAAATACCGGATGTACCCTTATACCTTATTTTGTTTCCAAGGGTATTTTTTTCTTTTTAACCAATCCTATTTATATAAAAAACACTAAAACCTAGGTCACATTTTTTTTTGGAACCTCTCTCTCTGCCGTGACTGTCATTATCCTTGCCAGGAAATTTGTTGTTTTGGCTATCGTTAAATCCGAAATCTTTAAGCTACTGGAGACCAGGCTAATTGCTAGAAAATGAGGATTCGTTGAGTTTCTTTCGCTTTCTCGCGAGACCTCGTTGGAGTTCACATTCTTGTTCTTGGGAATCAAGGAAAACCACATCGAATCTCTCTATTTGTTTTGGTTTCTTGAACCGGGTTACCTCACCTGGATTCTGAAGTTTTTTCATGGCCGTTCTTCGTGTTTTGAGAGCTTATTGATATTGGGTTTTCGTCCAAACCAATTAGTTTTATGTTTCCTTTGTTTTTCCCCGCCGGATCAACCCTTTCCACGATCGAAATCGCTGTCGCCATCGCTGAGGTCTCGAGCATCATTAGGAATATTTTTGGTTTCATTTTGAAGCCATTTGTTAGCTCATTTTATAATTAAGGTAGGTTAAATCCCTACTTAAAGATTTTAATTAGATATTTTGTAACTGGTTTATTAATTAATTTATTGTATCATTATTATTGGTTCGTCTCGATAATTAATTTGATATTATTAATAAAATTAGACATATTGATTATTAAATATTGTAAATTGATGCTTGAATGTTTATTAATGAAATTTGATGTTTTAATTGATTAATACTAATAATTAATAACCCTTTAATAAATAGTTTTAAATGATTTACTAATGCTTAGGATAATTTTTAGAGCCGATTATGACATGATAACATAGTTAATTTATAAAGTTAAATAATAACTCAATGATTTTCGTGTTGTGATTTGAGTGTGTAAATTCTTCCGTTTTTGTTATTTGTGTTATTATTGTTGTGTTGTAAATATTTCTTCTCTATCTCTATTTCGTGCATTAAGATGTGAGAATTATTTTACAAATAAATTGTTGGTTATATCATTTTCTCATATTATTTTATTTGAGAATTTGGATATGAATTGTTTGATTGTTTTCACTTAGATATGTCATAATCACGACGGATAGTGTGGCACGTATCATAGTGGCCACTATGATACTATATTATAGAGCTGAACATTGTGATTATGATATATCTAAGTAATTGAGAAGAGTTTGATAAGTGATTACCACGATGGATATTGTGGCACGTATAATAGTGGCCACTATGATACTATATTATAGAGCTGGACACTGTGGTTATGATCTTTCAGAACTGAGCTATACTATTATTTTGTGAAGTTGTAGGCTAAGTACCTACTTGATTAATGTTGAGGATTGAAAGTGGACGAGTATCCACGTGTTACTGTTGGGAGTTGTGTTATTTATCTGATTTTGTAAACTCTTTTTTTTAAAAAGAAAAAAAAGAAGAAGAAGAAGATAAGGATAAAATAAACAAATGTATGTAGTTGTCTCTTGACTTAACATATGGCAAGGAGGTGTATTTAAAAAAAACAACAAAACTCAAATCTTGGTTGCAACAATCCGTGAGCATGGAAAGAAAAGAAAGGAAAAAAGAAAAGAAAGAAAAAAAGAAAGAAAGAAAGGAAAAATGAAAAAAAAAAATGGCTTGGGAATTTTTGAAGATACATCAATTTGTGGAATTTCAAGCTTCAATTTATGGTGTAATGGCTGGTTGGTAAGTAATTTCTTCAACCCAATTCTTTTTTTCATAGATTTGGTGTATATTTTCTAAGTTTCAAAGTTGAGTTATTGGTTTTGTTGTTTATAGATTTTAAGTTAAATGATGAAAGAGTTGAATTTTCATGGGTTAAATTGATGGTTGATGTTTAAAGATGAATTAAGAATAGTGTAGAAATAGGGGGTTTTCTGTAACAACCCGAAATATTCCAAAACATGGAAAACATAAAACCAACAGCGGAAGCAAAATAAGATTCAATAAGCCTTTTATTTCATAAACCAAAACTGACATTTAGTTCAGACCGGTCTTTTCAAAACAAAACTCCTTAAAATCAAATGAAATAAATATGGAATTAAGTACAATATTCAACCCAAAAACATAAATCCAAAACAATAAATAATTCCACGACAGTTTTCAAAATAAACATCACTTGTTTTGACCCAATAATAAAGAAAAGAACAACACCGCCGGCGTGTAAAATCAATCAATCATCCCCCGCCACGAAATCCTTCATTTGCCAGCTTTCTTCTTTCCTTTACCTGAAAAAAAAAACAATGTAGCATCATGAGGCTACGCCCAGTGAATAGAAAATTGTTAAAGAAAGAATTATGCCATAGAGAGGTTTTCCTAAGACTTTAAGTCCATATACGTCCTCACCGACATCCGATAAATCACTCACTCCCAAAGAGTCATAAAGCTTACCCAAAAACTTAAAAATCATCTCTATCCGAATTAGTTTTAAACATAATTTTTCTACAATTTAAAACTAATCGAAAACTTTCCCGTTAATACCTTTAATCTCCTCTTTATTCACATTCAAAGAGAGACTACGCCCTTAAGGAATTTAAACATAATTTTTCTACAATTTAAATCCTTTAGGGATATTCTTTTCCATTGTACGGATGGAATGAACCTGCCTCGTTAGGTGTTATTTAAGTTGTGCACACTACATAATCTCCCCTAACAGCTATTCTTCATTAGGCAAGGCCTTGCCTAATGTGAACCTACAACCATATTACCCAAGGTATTTTAAGGTAATATGATTTTCCACAAAACCAACCACAACGCTTTACAAGCCCAAAAGATCCAACTAACCCTTTTGAATCGAACTCGGTCACTCCCAAAATCCTTTACAAATCTAGAGGTCAGACTAGCCTACGCTTATGCTATTTCACCCCTTAAGCAAAACTTAGGATCTACTAAATAATTCTAAGGAGAAATCGGCGGCACAACGGCTATATTTTCTTAACTCCCAAAAGAAAACATAACCTACTCGTTCAAATAAAGTATCACAATTCCAGAATAATACATCCAGCAACAGTATCTAACTAACCGCCTAAGCCTAAACTTTCCTAATTGGCACTATCATGAATCGGCATCTAAGTTAAACAACGAATTTAATAATTTAACCAGGAGATACTCTTAATACTCAGGTAAACATCAAAGGTAAGAAAGGAATCAATTCACAACTGCCAATCATCTCAATCGATATCGATATCTTTCATCTTATGCTCAATTTAAAAGAATCATAATTCTCACTATGCAATACCAATTTCTTGATTTAACTCACATAACCTCAAATGTTCTTTTAACATCCAAATTTAATACCAATTTCAAGAGGTTAAAACTTTTAAAGAAAAAGGAAAAGCAATCATGGAACACTTCTAACTTTAACAAAATTCTACTCACCTTGTACACAGTAAGAATTTTTCAAAATTCTTTATTCCTTCCACCACACAACTACGACCTGAAAAATAAGTTACAATCTAAAATAAATTAAACCTACATTTATGCTAAGATAAACATAAAACTGAACGTAGGACAGAGGGATTACGGGGTAGGACGATGGTAGGACAATTAGGACGGAGGGTGACGGGTTAGACTTCGGGTTAGGACGGTTAGGACGTAGGGCGGGCGTAGAACAGCGTAGGATAGCAGCGTATGATGGACGTAGGACAGCGTAGGACGGACGTAGGACAGCGTAGGACGGACGTAGGACAGAGGAAGAATTTTGGGGTTCTGATTCATTCGTTATCTATCAATTCTACATTAGGTTTCAAAAAATAGGAATCATTACCTCAATTCAGACCGGAAGAGACTCTTCCACAAATCCACCAAAGAGAAATCCTTGGCAACCAAAACACCTATAAATCAAGGATTTACAAATCGATTAATCGGATTCGATTTATCTCACAATCGAATGATCAAGAAAGGAGATAAAGAAGGAGAAGAATACCTACCTTTTTCTTCTGTCTAGGTTTTCACGTGAAACTGAGAGAATGAGCAGTGAGATATCTTACCTTTTCTTTTTCTTTTTTTTTTTTACGCCTCCACCCTATTTTTATTTTTTTATTTTTTTATTTTTTTTTAAAAAAATATCATTTATTAAATAAAAATAACTATCTCCTAAATATCTAAGTCTAAGGTATTTTAAATTAATTCTTAATAATAAGAATTAATCTTAAACACTTTATTCTTAAAAATTTAAGAGATAAAACATAGAAAAGGAGATTTATTTTTTATTTTTTTAAAAAAAAACAAAAACTTACCGAAAACCCGAGGCGTCACATTTTCCATATTTTGATAGAGTTGTTATGGAAAATTATATAAATTAGAAAGAGGATTATGTGTGGTTTTTCTCAATTTGAGTTGGGATTATATGTGGGAAGAGGAAGAGCAACAAGATTGATATTATTTAGCTTGAAAAGTATGTTGAAAATGTAGTCATTGAAGGAAAAATGAAATTTTAGCCTTGTGATATTAACCACAATTTTATATTATTTTCAACATGGTTTTCTAACGTTTCAAATTACTAAGCAGATGATTGATATGTATTTTCTTAAATCAATATTTTCAGATGATATCGAGACTTTAAATATTTACGGCTTGAAGTATTCAAAGAAAAAGTTTGTGAGTGATTTTCTATTTTAAGATTTATGATATTATCGAAATTTGGATTTCTGAAATATAAATATTTAGCTACATATTTTACGCAAATGAGTTTTATGATATAATGTATATTATTTACGAATATTATGTACACACAGTTAAGCTTTTAGAAACAGTTATATTTTATGAAAGGTTTGAAAATTACGTTAATAATTTCAATAGTTTATTTTCAAACCGCTAAAAACAGTACCCTCGGTTATCGGGCCAAAGGTCTTTGGGACCCACTTTAACATATATATAGGCTTTGGGTCGTATGTTAGGGTGTTTAGCCCTTTTAGGGGGCAACTCTGCTCGTATGACCGGTTTTAGTATCCGGTTGCTCTACTGCATGCATGATTTCGCTCTATATGCGGTATGACCGATTAAGGGTACATTTTTAGTGTGGTTTTATAACTAATATAGTATATGAACAGTTTATATTGTATATATATTTACGTACAAGTATTGATCTGGTTTCGACAGCTGAATATTATGATTATTAAATTACGACTATAACTAGTTTTATGAGTTTTAGTTTTGAATATTATGATTATTAAGTTTTACGAATATTAGTTTTGAACAGTTTTATGAATTTAGAAACTACTATACATTATGTAGTTTTGAAGAAAATATTAGTTTAATAAAAATTCCACTCACTGAGCCTTTTTAGCTCATTCTTTTGAAAAGTTTTTCCCCCCACAAGTAGCATTCGAGTTTTAGAGATGACCAGGAGCCTACGACCAGCTTATCCACCCATTGTTTTTGCATCAGTCCGGCTAGTACATGAGTCATTTTTAGTTTGATACATTTTTAAGTATATTCATGTTTAGTTTGCCTTGATGGTACATGTTGGTCTTTGGCTATCACTTGCCATCGGCACACAACTTGTCACAAGTCTATAGGAAGGTCTTGGGGCGGGTCATGACAGATTTAGATTTTTACATAATAGTTTAATCTACTGAGCTAAAAATTCACAGTATTTCATGCCCTGCAAACTTTTATTTTGTAGGTATTTGTTTTGGCTAGTTGGGCGCAATGACGAGAATGGAGCTACACTCGATGGTCCTTAGAAGTTCTCATTTCATTTATCATTTATTTTCATTGGATTTTATTTTAAGATTTCATTTATTATTCGAATTTCAGATATTCAGTTTATTGAACGTTTTCCGTTAAATTATATTTTATTTTATTTCTTGATTTAACATTGGCGCCAAAATAAATGTTTGTTTTTTAATGGTTCAATTATCGAGTAAAGCTTCGCAGTTTATTGTTTAACTCGATTTAGTTATATTTTAAACGAGTCATTTATTATTTATTTATTTTTGGTTATTTTGGCGGTCGTTACATTTTATGTGTATCATTTGACCCCTTTCTTTTTTCAAACCAAAATACCATCACCCCCTAAAGCTCTTGAAGCCCACGGTCAAGAAGAGTCAAATGGGCCTTGAATTTTCTTTTTATTTTAATTAACTCATTTATATTTTTAGTTAATTGGTAAGTATAATTAAAAGTGAATTTTGGTATTTGACTTAATTGGTGTAGGTGGTGGATGCAATTGAGCTTGTGGCCTAAATTAAGAATTTGGTGGATTTTGGTGATTAGGTGTCTTTGTGAAATTAAAGGTGAGTAGTAGATTGAGATTTGAATGATTTTCTAGGTAAACCCAAATGATCATTTGAATGTTTGATAATGAAATAATTATTATTTTCTTAATTTACATGTTAGTATATGTTCTATGGATTTTCATGATTTTAAAATGACATTATGTGTTAGCATGGGATTCAAATTGAAAATTGATTATGATAATGTAAAATATATTTTTTTGTGCTTGCATTCATGAAAACATTTAGCATAGGGTTCCCATGGTGGGAGAGCATATAACTGCATTTAGATGATTATGTAAATTGAATGAGTTTATTAGAGCAATAATGCTCTTATTGTATTGAGTGAATTGTTTGGTGAGGTGTGTTGCAAAAGGACTAATGTGATATTACTCAAAGGAGAACGTACTTTATGAGTTTATGGGAGAGTGTATCCATGGACAATCTCGGTGGAGAGTGTACCCTGGATTGATCCCTTGAGTGACGGTTGAGCATCACACCTTGATACAAGCTAGTTGTTTGATAATATAATTTCGAGATAAATATATATTGTGATATTACTCCAAGGAGAGTGTACCTTGTGAGTTTATGGGAGAGCTTACCCATGGACAATCTTGGTGGAGAGCGTACCCCAGATTGATCCTGAGTTTATGTTTGTTTAAAGTTTTTGAGAAAACGTGCTTTATATTTTTGTGAGATGTATATGGGACCGAATGGTTGAGATGTAGTGGATATGAGTTCTAATTTTAAAGCTATTGTTAAGTGGTGATCTTTATATGTTTAAAGAGGAATTACTCATGAGAAAGTATTGTATGGATTTTAGTTATTAAAGTAAAGTTGTCTTGCTAAGTTTAAACAAGTTGGGAAATTCAAATGGGACTTTGGTTATTACGCAAAGAATCATTTGAATTCCAGTTTACTACTCACTAGCCTTGTTGCTAATGGTGTTTATACCAAATATTTTTTCAAGTAAGCTTGCAGCTGCTCGAGGTGTTTATAATCATGGCATCGATGGCTAGAATTTTATATATGCTTAAGAGTTCTTTTGAGAACATTTGAACTTTTATTTATCTTGGGTTGATTTTGGATCTGTAACTTTAACATCACGAACTTGAATTAGTTTTGATTTTAAATGTTTTATCTGAGCTTGAGTTCCGGAACTCATCTTTTAAATGAAGTATGTTTTGAGAGTTCATTTCTATTTCCATTTTATTTATGCTGCGTTAAGTGATTTAAATTTAAAAATGGTCGGGTCGTCACACTTGCACTATATTTCATGTAATTGATTGCAAGACCACCTACAAGTTTCTATTGGGTCGCCCTTGGATTCATGGAAATGGAATAATAACTTCCACCTTATACCAATGCTTCAAGTTTTATCAAGATGGTGTAAAGAAAGTAGAAGTTGATACCAAACCATTTACTCAGGCAGAGTCTCACTTTGCATATGCGAAATTGTACATGCAAAGTAATGTGGTAGAAGAAATTGTACCAATAGAGATTCCTATGATCGAAGTTTCTAAAGAAAGACAAGTAAAGTTGATGGAAGAAATGTTATTCAAAAATAGATACTTCAGATGTACAAAGCACAAGAAGTAACGAATCTTTCAAAATTATAAATCACAACATTCATTTGTTTAACGTTATGTACCTTTGTCCCGATGGAAGAAAGATCAGTCACCGTTTGCCGAATGTCTAAAAGGTGCAAAAGTTGGAGATGTTGAAATTTTGAAGGAGGTATTTACTATTCCACTTACAAAAATAGTGACTTAAGAAATCAAGCATCCACCTGCAGGCTTTACTCATGATGTGGGAAAAACAAGAATGAATCACTTACCAAAAAACAAACCAAGGAAGGATTTGACCCAAATGCATACAAACTTTTCACAAAAGTGGGTTATGATTTTATAGCTTCTCACAAGTTGAAAGGTCTAAAAATCTTTGATGATGAAAGACTCGAACCCTTTGAGATACAAAAAAAGCTTTTGAAGAAAGGTTACACTATACCTATTTCTAAAGAGTGAATTGGTATAAACCATCTGAGCCAATACATATATCTAGAAAATGGAAAAAGAAAGCTATAAATATGAACTATATCACCGCTGAGGAAATTGATAACTCTAAAACAGAAGAAAAAAGAGTTGACGAAAGAATCTCAGTCTTTTATCGTATAGAACTTCCAGCCGCTCGCTATCCTGTCTTCAAAAGGTTGAGTGTATCTGCTACAGAGAAGGAGAATCAACATAATCGTCCGGCCGGTTCTTCAGTTTTTCATAGGTTAATCCTATCTACAATAAAAAAAAAGGAGTATAATCTAATTCTTGTATTTGGTCATCTTAAAGTGACAAGCGATCAACATGAAAGTGAGATAAAAGCATTAGAGGAGATTATCAGTAAAAGGGAGAGATGAGAAAGAAATTTGAAGCATCGTTCTTTCACGAATGAAGAGAAAAACTTTCATCCGAAAAAAAACAGAAGATTCTTAAAGGTGTAGCGACATTTCATTATCTCCACTAATTTTTCAGAAGAAGAGCATGATGAGAAACTTGAAAAGAATGATGTTGTTTGTCATCATATTACGATTGAAGAAACTTCAGATCTAGAAACATGTGAGGAAGACCTTAATGAAACTCCACCAACATTAGAAAGATGACAATCAATCAATAGTCGATGAACTTAAGGAAGTGAATCTTGGAACAACGGAAGAACCTCGCTTGACCTTTCTAAGTGCATCACTTACTGAAAATGAAGAAAGTGAGTATGTGAATTTACTTACCGAGTACAAAGATGTTTTCGCTTGGTCGTATAAAGAAATGTCAGGACTTGACCCGAAAATTGCAGTTCATCACCTTACAATCAAAGATGGATATCGGTCAATTAAGCAAGCACAACGTCGTTTTTCCGACCAGGGCTTATTCCTCAAATAGAAGTTGAAGTCAATAAGTTGATTGAATCTGGATTCATTCATGAAGTGAAATATCCGATATGGATAGTGAATATTGTTCCAGGTAAAAAGAAGAATGGACAACTTCGGGTTTGTGTTGACTTTCGCGACTTTAATAATGCGTTCCCAAAAGATGACTTCCCATTGTCAATCACAGAAATTATGGTAGACGCCACTATAGGACATGAAGTTTTGTCCTTTATGGATGGATCATCAAGGTACACTCAAATACGGATGGTCTTGAAGATGAAGAATTGACCGCTTTCCGCGCTCCAAAAGGTATATATTGTTACAAAAGTAATGTCATTTGGCTTGAAAAATGCTGGAGCTACATACCAACGAGCGATGCAAAAGATTTTTTATGATATGTTAGAGCTACATACCAAGTGGCTTGGTTTGATTTCATTTTCGCTTTATTTTAGCTGGGAAATCTAATTTGGGTTTGAATTTTGTTTCTGTCTAATTTTGGGAGAATGTCTATGAAAGCAAAAGAAATCTATTAACATTTTTAATGAATTTTGTGTTAAATCTCATGGCTTTTTTCGTGACTTTTTTTTTCTTTCAAATTTAATGGCTTACAAAGGTGATCTGAAATGTGGGAAGAAGATGAATAGAGGAGAGAGAAAGGATGAGAGATAATTATTTAAAAATATTAATATTAAACTAATTAAATAAGTCACATCATTTGAAATTTGCCACTTATAATATATATAAAATTAACAAAATAATGACACGTCAGCATTCTGATAAGTATTTAACAGATTTTTTACGGTAGGGACCAAATGATAGACAAAATGAAAATTCAGGGACTAAAATGTCAGTTTTAAAACCCAAGAACCAAATGGTAAACAAATTGAAAACTCGGGGACTAAAAGTGTCTTTTTCCCTAAATTCAAATATCATTAGAAAATAAGGGTGTTTTCAAAGGAGAGCTTATAGGCTATAGCCCAAAATGGATTAACATATCCGGCCATTCATTGTCCAAAATAGCAAATTAAATTCAAATTCAATTTGTAAATTGTAACCAAACCCTTAAAAATTTGAAATTGTAACTTAAGCAACAATGAAAACGAAAATTAAACTTCAAATGAAAGCTTGTGACCAGATGTAAAAAAAGGGGGGAAAAGCTTGTAACCGGCCATTTGAAAGCCTGAAATACGGTCAACACGAGCATAGCTCAAGTAGTTAGGCACCTGCTCCTTTCTCATGAGGTTGAAGGTTCGAGTTTTCCCTCTCCTCCTCCAATTTTATGTTATATAAAAAAATAAATTAAAAAAATAATAATAATAAAATAAATAAATAAATAAAACTTTAAATATGTTGTCTCTAAGTTGATTTGAATGCCTTGGAATGAATTTTTTTTTATCATTGAAGTTTAAATTCTACCCACTTTCTTCACTTCATGGTTGGATTCAAATTTAATATCTTTCAAGTCGACATTTATAAAATATAGAGTAACGTTAAATAGACCGCTGGTTTTCGTTAAATGTATAAACACTCACTGTAGTTTAAAAATGATAAATTATACCTACATAGTTCAAAATTATGTCAATGAGATGTCTCACCTCCAACGCATTTAACTTTCTTGTAGCCATAACTTTTTAGTTTGAACTCCAACTTACATGTCATGATGTTTTAGAATCCTCGTTTTGAGCTCTTTATTATGGTCCATTCAAAACTTCAAAATGGTCAATAAATAAAAGAATTTATTATCATCAAACTATTAGGTATGATTGAAGCATAAATCCTTTTATTTATTAATAATTTTGAAGTTATGAAGTGACAAAAAAGTATAGCTCAAAATGAGATTTCCAAAACATCTTAAATCATGTAAATTGGAGTTCAAATGAAAAAATTACAGCTAAAAGAAACTTAATAACGTTGGAGGGGGGAGATGTCTCATCGACATAATTTTGAACTACGTACTTATAATTTACCATTTTTTAACTACAAGTGATGTTCATACATTTGATCAAAACCACAAAAGTCTTATTTATATTTTCCCCAAAAATATATACGTAAAGCTTACTTTTTTCCCTCAAAATTACAGTATGTTGGAAATTTATTCTTTTTATAAACAAAAATCATAGTTATCAGAAACTATTTCAAGTTAATTGTAAAAGAGCCTCATCTTGTTGATATCTTGATTTTGACGAATTTGAATGCGTTCATTTTCTTACATTTTCAATTTTAAACTTTAAATCGCCTAAAATAGCTTCTAAATGAGTTCTTAAACACACTAAAATCAGATTTTATAAAAAAATTGTCAACCCAAAACTTATTTGTAAATATAACATTAAATTCGAATTCACGCATGATTATAGTCAATATAGCACCTTCTTCTACCTTATTATAGAAAACAACAAACGTTTAATTTATTTTTAAATATAATAATTTGTCTCAAATAGCATAAATCTGCATACTAATTACTAAAATGTCAGAACTTTTTAAAAATTACTCAAATAGCATAATTATACTTCAATTAATTATTGAACTATTTTTCATAGGTATTTTTAACGAATTTATTTGTTTTTTGGTTTTTAAGTTCAATGTCAATAATTTATTGAACTATTTGATCATTTTTTATTATTATTTTCAATGAATTTATTAAAAAAATTAATTTTTTTAGTTCAATAAATTATTGAACTATAATTATGCTATTTGAGTAATTTTTTAAAAGTTCAAACATTTCAGTAATTAGTATGAAAAATATTTTATTTCAGTAATTGCCCCTAATTTTTTACATTCATTAAATTATAGATCATTAACTTGAGATGTAAGAAATATAACTTATTTTTCTTTTGTTTCTAATTACCATGTTTATATTTTATACTTATGATTTTGATAAAATTATTATATAATGAAAGTTTAAAAAGTACTCTTTTGAATATGTTTTATTATTTCTTTGAATTAATTAATTTAAAAATACCCCTAAATTTTAATGAAATTGATACGACCTTCCAAGTTGAACTAATTTCATAAAAACTATTTTCTTCAAAAAGAATATCATATAATTTACCAAAGCAATGATTTGTATTCTAATTTCATAAATCACATATATGAAATAGACAAATCATAAGGGCATTATCTATCTTTTCAACTAACTTCTTAGAAGAGGGTAAACAACCATATAAATTATAATGAATTTAGGTTGATGGAAAAAGGCTCAAATAGCAGAAACACATTATTATGTTATGTCCTACACAACTAAATAAGAAGGTATGCAAAAATTACACAAAAATTATCCTACTCAGCTTCCATATACTAGCAATGAAGCAGTACCCTGTTCGGGTTCGGGGCGATCTCACCCTTTGGCGGCGAAAGGTCGGTCTTTTATTATCGGCCGAATTCTGTCAACCTGTAAGGCCAATTATCAAGTAAGTTCTGTCATGAATTGAACTCAGGACAGTTTAGACTGCAGAGGTACGTTGATGGTCTCTTATATGTCAGACGAGCGATTGGCATACTCTTGCACCAATGCGCTGAAGAGCGACGGCCTCTCGAGCAAGGCAGATGGTTTGTCAAATTCTTTTGCAAGTCCTGTTACAATGGAGATATGTGTTGGTTAATGTTTTTTTCTGAGCAGACCTACCAAAACAAGTGCAGCCCTACAGTCTGATTGTATGTCAGATGCCCTTATAAGCAGGGCGTTCCTATAAAAATAAGGGTCCAGTACGATATATAAAATTGGGCCCTCGATTATATAATCCTTAGTATGAAAAACCATAAAAATATATACATAAAAAAATTATTTTTATTAAAACACAATATCAATAAAATAATATAATAAAAAAATAGCATAAAATTATCAAAGTAGTATAAAAAAAATATAAAAATTGAACTTTAAACTTATGTTAGGATTGAACTCAACTCATAATAGTGGAGAACATATAAAGATATTGTAGGGAGAAGGTCAGCTAACACGACTTAGAATAAATTTTCATTTATATATTATTAATACTGAATTTTTAATTCAATATTTGGGGCCCCAAAGCTCGGGGGCCCTGTTCGGTCGCACCACTTGCACCATGTCAACGACGGCCCTGCTTATAAGGCAAGATGCTTGGATTGATATTTGAAAAGGCAGAAAAAGTTGTCAACTAAAATAAGACTCAAATTTTGGAAAACGGAATCGTCTGAGACTAAAAAAATACTACTCGGACGAAATTCGAATGATACAAGCACGATATTCACTTTAGTCACTTAAAAGGGTGTAACTGAAAAAGGTTCCTTCATAATATAAGATTACTTGCCAATTGACCATTCATTTAGCTCCAGGAATCATCATGTCAATTTTTTTGTTAAATATTCATGTATGCATCATACTAGTGCTAATGAAATAGCCCACAATCGACATATACAAGAGATAGCTAACCTGCATCCATGACCAAAACTCTATCACAGTCCATAACTGTGGGAATTCTGTGAGCTATGCTGATAATCGTACACGTCGCAAAGTCCTCTCGGATAATCTTCTGAATTACAGCATCAGTTTGTGAATCGACTGAAGCTGTTGCCTCATCCATAAACAAAATCTGGCTGCGCTTTAACATAACCCTTCCTAAACAGAGAAGTTGTCTCTGCCCAACACTCCAATTGTCTCCATTGGTAACCACTGCACCAAAACAGCAAAATTTTTAACTTTTGAAAAGAAAAGAGAGTATGAATTATTTGAGAAGCTCTTGCCCATTATTTCATTTATTAAATGGAACGTGTCTCTTTTAAAAGAATTAGATCGAGAGCAGACAAGGAGAAGGCTTGCACCTGAAGAATCGAGCTTATCGGGTTTTGTGGCGACAACATCTTTAAGTTGGCACCGCTCAAGGCTCTGCATAAAGAGGAAGACGTGTGAACTTTACAAGTCAAACTTCTACAACATGGGAAAGGAGAAAAATATTCAAAATTACCTTCCATATTTCTTCATCGGTATAATTGCCAATTGGATCGATGTTGCTTCTCACAGTTCCTTCAAAAAGAACTGGTTCTTGAGGAATGATCCCAAATCGTGATCTAAGATCATGAAGCCCAAGCATGCATATGTCAATGCCATCGATAATTATTTTCCCTCCCGAAGGTTCAACTAGCCTAAAGAAGACTTGGATAAGAGTAGATTTTCCGCCCCCCGTTCGCCCAACAACTCCAACTTTTTCTCCTCCATAAATGTTAAGAGTGATACCCTTGAGAACCAATGGAGTGTTCGGTCGATATCGAACCTGAAGCAAAAGCATATTTAAATTACTAAACATCCAGAAATTAGTTGTTCTAAGTTGGTGTTACTTTCAGTCATTAGATTAGCATTAGCACAGAAAAAATGCTGGCAGAAACCACAAATATTCCACTTTCGAAAAACTATAAGCAGGCAATATAAATATGACTATTAAAGAATCATGCCTTTCAAATAGTGTCTTATAAAGTTTGTTTTTTATTCAACAGTTCCATATATCAATTAATTGGACCAGAAATTCTCTTAAATCTGTTGTAAAAAATAGTAAAGTGGACCAATTGATGCAACATATAACATGTAAGATACTCACGAAAAATCCATCGAACCTCGAATTGAGATTTCAGAATTTTGAAGACAAAATTCATAGGAAGTTACCAGTAGGTCCTTGAGATGAACATTGCCATGGGTAGGCCAGTTTGGAGGAGGAAGCCTATCTTTCATCCTCCATGCTGCTTCTGCTGGTATGACAGTAAATTGCCTTATCCTCTCAACAGAAACCATTTTGTTTTCAATGAAACAACTCATATACACAGCAAAGAACAACGTGCCATTCAAGGATAATCCGTAGGAAAGTGATAAACCAACAGTTGCTGGATCAGGTAAAATAGCTGAATTAGAACCTCAATTGAGAAGAGAATCACAAAAGAAGAGGATAAGGCAAGGATAATCCGTAGGAAACTGATAAACCTAAATATGTCTAATCAGTGCATTTGGTATTTTTTAAATACCCAAAGAAACAGCATGCTATTTTCGGTTCACGTGTGAATTTAATCATAATGAAACAGAATACATATTCATTGAAAAAAGAATAAATGAATGAAGAGAAAGGGCGGAGTTATTTTTTTATTTCCATTGGGATGGCTTTATGAACTAAACAGGCTCCTCATTGGTTGATCTTTTCAAATAAAAAGAATATTTCACATGGCTAGATTTCATTAGACATACATTTTTTATGTGGTAAGAGATAGAGACTAGCAATTTGAGTACCTGGATTTATAATACTGCTGGGTAGTAAGATCAAGAACAGAGTAGAAATACAGAGGAAGATACACCCAAGCAGTTCCAGACGGAAACCCAACCACTCATTAGATCCATTAATATGGAAATCCATACGCAAACTGGCATTAACCCGTTTAACATTTTCTTGACCAAATATTTCTTGCTTTCTAAAGGAGCGGATTGTCATGACCCCAGCAATGCTTTCTGAAAAGTGGTGGATAATGGGTGCTTTTGCGATAGAGTCAAGACGAGATAATTCACGTGATGATGAAAGGAAATAACCCTGTATATTAAATAATCAGGATTTTATTTACATTGGCATGAGGTGAATGTTGCAAGGTTGTGGAGAATATTCTGGTAAAAATGCATATACCAAATTAAATAAAACCTCGTACCCGGTACCACCAGTTAAGCCAACCCAGTGGCAAAATGAAGAACACAGTAGGCCAGGAATATTGACACGTGATGATGATGATGCCAATCACAGCAAAGTACATGACAATTACATTTGCCAAGAACAAGGGGATTAACACATCGATGCTCATCTGATCATTCGATGCCTAAAACAAGGGAAAAGAATCTTCAGCCAAAAACGTGATTGCAGTTCTTCAAGTGGATTATCATTAACTGAAATGAAATTCAACATGCAATGCAATCATTTATGGCTTTGATATCTTACCCGACTTAATATTCTTCCCGAGGGTGTAGTGTCAAAAAATGACATGGGCGCACGTACGATAGCATTAAGAATTCTTTTGAAGAAAACATTGGCTGTCTTAAGCCCAAAAAATGTAGTATAAAAGGCTCTTAAAACCACCATCACAAATGTTGAAACACCAATAATAGCATAGACGGTAATGAAAACAGAGGGATTAAATGATGCAGTATCCTTCCCTGAAGTTTCATGTGCCAGCCAATAATCACTTGCCATGGATGATGCTTGCCATAGTACAGATAGTAGCACCACTAACGCCACACCCCACCACCCTAAGGCCTCTGTGCAGTAAAGTTTATACACTTCCCAACCGACTTTCCCGATCTCTCTCTCTTCATCTTTGATGAGCTTAGAAGACCCCTTATCTGTGCTGGCCTTATCGACATCATTGACGTCACCATGTATGGATGAAGATTTTGGTAGCTTGGGGGATTCTTCACCGGCTTCATTGGTGCTATTTTCCACCATTTCCATGGAGGTTTCATGTGCAGTAACCAAGGCTTCAAAATCTGTTCCAGCATCTAATAAATCATTGTATTTACCAGATTGTACGATTGTACCATCTCTCATTACCTGGATTGAGAAGTAGTGAAAACTCAATCATATAAGATGAAAATTTGGAATACTCGTAAAGAAATACACCATCCTTTATTTTCTTAAAAATAAAATCAAACATTCCTCTGAAGAAATGCCAAGGGATAGTATGAATTAAAAAAAAAATCCTTGGGAATAATATACTTACTAAGATAAGATCCACATTATGCAAAAAATCCACTTGGTGGGTGACAAGTATAATTGTCTTGTCTCTGAGAATTCCGTTCACACACTCCTGTGAAAAGATAAAGAAAAAAAAAAAAAAAAAACAATTGAGACTAATGTCAAAAAAAAGCCATTCATCTTTAAAAGCACCACAGCACAGTCAGTATAAGACATTTACTTATATTAAGTTAAAAGTGACAAGATCAAGTTCATTTATTAAGAAGGAACACTCTGCTTAGTTTGAATATTCTCTCAACATGATTGATTTTTATCCAAAACAAGTAATATAACAACTACGACCATATACAATTGAAAATTATGGATAAGATGCACCAATGACCGATAGATGAGGATTTTAATGTAAGAAATTCCAAAACATGAAATTATTCGGTGCATTAGTGTTACCTTGAATATTTCTGACCCAGTGTGAGCATCAACAGCACTAAAGATGTCGTCAAGAAGATAAATATCACAATCTTGAAACACAGCCCTGGCAAGTTGTATTCTCTGTTTCTGACCACCGCTTAGATTGATCCCACGTTCACCAATCTCAGTTTGATCTCCAAATTCCATCATTTCTAAATCCTTTTCCAGGCAACAAACTCGGATTACTTCTCTGTATCTTTCTCTGTCCATTGGCAAACCAAATAATATATTCTCTTCAATTGTCCCATTCTGAATCCATGAAGTTTGAGCAACATAAGCTGTTGTCCCACATACCCGGACCTGTTTTCGAAAGAGAGTATGCGGTCATTTTCTTTAGAAAAATAAATCTCAAAGTCCAGATATCATTAAGATAATGAAAGAAGATAAAAAGGGTAAAAATAAAAAGAACTGAATGTAAAGCCACCACCTAAATACAAATATGCGATCCGCATGTACAAAAGGGACCACCACAATCTGTACTAATCAATCACCACTCACCAGCTAAAGATAAGTGGCTCAATTAGCAAGAATAAAAAAGATGGGAGTAGTACAAAGATTATATTAGACTATTATAGTTCTGAAATTGCATATTTCCACGAAATAAAATGGTTTATGTAAATATTAAAAAAAGGCATAGTTTTGATTAAATCCTGAATATGTTATGTCTACAGCTCCTAGAACAAACCAATTTATGCACAAAATGCTAAATGATGAAAAGGCGGCATGCATCATGCTTCAACTAATTCTCATAGATATTTAATCGCCAACCATACTTGCAAAAACCCCTGCAAAGTAAGAGTGTATAATAAATGGAACAAAGAATTAACTGTTCCCCAAACGCTCGGAACCATAAAGTTGTAGCTAGAATGGGAGGGAACTTATTCACTTGTAGTTGTGGATTAAAAAAAAGGAGGGGGGACATACCCTTCCAGATATCTTATGCATCTCACCCAGAATGGAAGCTAGGAGAGAAGATTTCCCGGATCCTACAATTCCAACAACAGCTGTAAGCTCTCCTTTTCTAATATTAAAATTTATGTTTTCTAGAACTTTTTCATTTTCATCATCCCAGCTAAATGAACCATCTTGAACCTCCACAGCTATTCCATCATTGCATCCTTCATGTCTCTCCACCACATCATCATTCAACTCCTCACTTGACATGAAACGATCCAACCTTCCGAGTGATATCACTGCTTGTGATAACGAAATTAAAGACTGCGGGAAGATTCTGATAGGCTCCTGCACAATTTTGAAGAGACTTGTAGCTGTGAACACAGTCCCCGCATTCAGTGGAACGCAAAAGAGGTTGCAGCGGCAAAGGTAATAGTTGCAATCAATGTTGGACCGCACCCTAGCACCGCCATATTGGTAGATACTACATACATAAACTTGGAAAGCCAATTAAACTCTGATTCACGGCAAGTTTGAACTCTCCTTTCGAAGTGTTCCTCCCATGCTTGGAACTTAATCACACGCATATTATTAAGCATCTCATTTGTTGCCTTCATTCTTGAATCACGACCCATCATCACCCCACGCATGCACTTATTAGCACTCTTGGTATTATAAAAAACAAACAGAAAAATACTGAAGACTCCGATCACTGCAGCAGCTGCTGCAACACCAAGGTAGAGATACAAGAGCATAAATGAAATGATAACTTGAAGTGGTGTCATCCATATAGCATGTAACTGCATCATCATATCTGCGAGTTGTTGAGCATCAATAGCCATATAATTTACTATCTGTCCGAGCCCATGAGCCTGTCTGGCAGGCGAGGATAACTTCAGGCCTTTCTTGTATAAAGAAGTAATAAGGGTACACCGTATGAGCATCCCTAGCTTCTGGGTATTGAAATTGAAGTGATGAGAGGATAGAACTTCACAAACTTTAGCAATAAGGAGAGTCAATATGAGGAAGTATCCTTCATAAGGAGAGCTGCTTTTTCCAGCAGTGAAATCAACAAATTGTTGAATAAGCAAAGGTCCAATAAACATGACAATAAGACGTACAACTGCAAGAACGGCAGTGAAGAGCACATCCTTCCAGAAGCAACGGACCAATGTAAGACGAACAGGGTGCTCAGATTTCTCATGTGGTTTAGGCCATTTTGATTCAAATAGTGCAAACATTCTCGCAGCTCTATGCTCTGGAGAAAGAATCGGTATATCATCCATAATTAATGGGGCTTTGTAACCTTTATTAAGTACAGGATTCAACCAAAACCATGTTAACTTAGATAGAAAAGAAGCTGAAGCATATCCAGTCACATTGGATTCATCAAATTCACTATTGCCATTGATTCCTTGTACTGCTTCTGTGGTCACTGTAATGCCACTTGATCCTTCAATAGCAATATAAAGAAGAACGATTGACAACGGTAAGAAGATTATAAAACTAATATCATTAAACCTCAAGCTCGGTTCCTCCGTTTCTTGGGCAGAAACCAGTCGCATAATCGCAGATGCGGTAAACAGACAAACAATAATGAAGTTTGTAACCCAGTAAAGCCGAAGTGTCAACGAGTGCTTAGTAGCTTGAAATCTTTTTTCATGGATGATCAAGATCGCAATCACTGAATGAGTTACAGCTTGAACTAACCAAAATAATCCATTCATTAATTTCCATGACGACTGGTCAGTTCCAATAAATGCTAAAATGCACAAAACAGTGCAAATTAAGGCAAACAGAACACTGAAAACCAATGAGAGTTTAAACCAGATGGTAGTTTTGAGAAGAGCTCTATTCTTCCTAATGAGGAGTTCATTCAAATCAGAGCTAGATTGTCCTTTGGAAGAAAACCTAGAATAAAGCTTCTGAGCCGCAAATAATACGATTACGAGAAGAAACAACAGATCAACTACCGATAATACTACTCTTTGAGGACATGGAGATAGAAAAACAAACTGCAGCCATTGAAAAACAGTTGAAAGAGAAGACCCCTCAGAAGGTTGAATCACATTGCAAGATAGGGAAGTTAACCATGCAGCAGAAGACATATTTCCTGACTTCTACAATGATTGTGGATTCAGATTCATACACAAGCTTGAAGAAACATCATTGCCTTTTCATAGTTATCTGCTCAAAAAAAAAAAGTTTATAAGAAAAAACATCATAACAAGTATCCATCCAAAAGGTAGAAGCACGGCTATAAACACATTAAAACCATGAAATTGCAACAAATAGATAGTAAAAGAAGAGGAATTTCCAAAGCCTTCAAACGATATAAACAAGGAGAAGAGAAAATGAGAGCTACCCATTTATTAATATCTAAATATCTAAACTGGGTCAGAACAGAAATTAAAAAGAAGAAGAACAGAAAGTGTAAGAAAACAGTAAAAAAAAAAAAAAAAAAAAACCATTTTTTTTCAGTAAGTGAAAATGAAACATCATGAAACTAAGACTATGAGACAAGAAAACAAAAACCCACAAAGAAAGAGAAAGAGCTAATCCATCCAGCTTTACAAAATGAAACCATATAGAACCCAAAAAAAGTTTTCTTTTTTCTGGGTCATCAAACAACTTCAGATCGTATTCACATATAGCAGATGGGTTTTACTGGATTAGCTTGTTTAATCCACAGGAAAGAAGAATGAAGAAATGCAAGATGGAAACAAAAAAAAAAAAGAGAGAGAAGGCTTTTCAAAAATCTTCAAAAACAGAAAGTAAAACAAACAAGAGAGAAGAAACAAGTGACTGATTGATTGATATATGAAGATTAAATATTGAATGAACTTCAAAAAAAAAAAAAAAAAAAACAAGAAGAAGAAGAAGAAGAAATGAGAGAGAATTTTGACCGGAGATTTGAGCTTGAGCTTGAGCTTGAGCTTGGACAAATGAAAAACCAGTTCATCTTCTCAAATAAGCTCATCGGTTAAATAATATATTACTTTTTTTTGTAATAATTTATTTTTTCCCTCTTGTTTTTATGTGTTCTACTTATTCTTTGTAATCAATGTTCTTAAAACCAACGCGCACTTGCTGCGAGTGTATTACAAACTCTAATGCCTCTAATTTTTGTATCATACGTGATTAATCTTCAAATAGAATTGATCCTCATCCTAAGATTGAAGCTCACACCCGATAATCATCGACCACAACTTTTAGCATTATAATTCTAGTAAGAAATTTCATTTTGGACTGAAACAATCTTCAAATAGAAATGAAGGGAAATGTTTGTGGTGTGATAATATAGAATAAAATTTAATTATATAATGTTAATAGTTTAATAATTATTTTTTTAGCTCAAGAATATTTCAGATTATGTTTCTACCTTTTACGAGATAGTATCAATTTTAAAGTAAAAAAAATGATAGAGAGAATCGCTTGATTGCCTCTTTTTAGATAATACAATCACATGATAATGTATTTCTTAAAACTAATTGATGTAGATATATGAATTGCAATATTACAAACTATAAAAATATAATTTTACATATCTGATAAATTATAGGATTGTGATTTCAGATTTGTAATTTATCTTAAAATCTTATTATTATTGATAAACTCTAATGGGGTGTTTCCTTTTCTTTTTTTTTTCTTTAATAATCTATAGAATATAACAGATTTTTAAACTAATCAATCAATTAATGAATGATAATCACTTTAGATTATTAGAGTTAATTGGGTGGTAGATTTTTATACAATATTTATAAAAATATCAACTCAAAAAACTATTTGCAAATATAGCAATTTTTATCATGTTTATTAGTGATTAATGATGATTTATGTGTTTAGGAGTGATAAACATAGTGTAAAAAAATATGAATCGATAAACTCGATCAAAATTTACTATATTTATAAATATTTTTTGAGTTTTTATTTTATAAATATTACTAAAAAATTACTAGATTTGCAAATGCCCCTATAATAAACTATTGATTTATTTGTATGTTAAAAAAATTATTATATTTATAAATATTTTATGAATATCTAAATATCTTTTCATCATTTTTTTTTCCTTTCAAAAATAAAAAGATGCTAACGAAAACAACATCCATACACGCCTAACTTCCCCTCTCATTATATTTTGACCTCTATATTTCAATATATTCTGTTTCATTCTCATAGTGTACGTGTGTTTTTAACAACTTCTAGAATTAATAAATTATTGTAATTATTAGAGTTGAATTTTTACAACGCATTTAATAATGTAGATTTGTCAAGTTATAGGGAAATTTTTTTGGATGTTTATAATATTGATAAATTTATCCTGTTTAAAAAATATTTATAAAAATAAATATATTATTAATTGACTATAATAAGTAATAGATTAATTGTATTTTATCACCGATTGATGTGTTTGATAAAAATAACATATATAAATATTTTTATTTTTTTATTCAGTTTATAATTATTTTAAGGAAAATTTTAATGGGTAGTATAATTTAAGGTAATATTTATAAATATATAATTGTCTAAAACCATTTACAAATATAATTATTTTTTACTCACTACAAAAGACGGAGGCTTTGCCGACGTATAGTTGGTTCGACAAAGCTCGCTCTCGTGTCGGTAAAGAATATTACTGACGTGAAGCTCGCTTCAGTAATGGTGTCGACGATACCTCGTCGGGAATGTCTATTTTTAAGATCACCGACACCATTTTTTACGCTTCGGTGTTGTGCATGCGTCAGCAAAGGTCATCGGGATTGCCTACACACGCTCGTGTGTCGGAATGGCTTGCGTCAGCATATTTTTTTTAAAAAAATTGTTGTTTTTTTACTCCCCAAAGCCATCTGTTTCAAACATATATAATTTTCAAATCCCAAAAGAGAATTTAAACTTAAATAACAATTCAATCATTAAAGTTTCTTAAATAAAAATAATGTTTTAAAGTTTTAAACATACGAGTTTGATAATGATAAAAAAAACATTTGTATCTTAAGGTTACATATACAATATACAATTCACTAAACGAAGATTCATTCACACCAAATCAACCCCACCTCCCTAAGATTTAAGCCACCTTATGAACTAGGTGGTTTTGGCCATTTCTTCTCGAAACTTTATTGTCTCTTTAACCAGTTGTTTCCAAAGGGCTCGACTCCACCGTTTCAAATTCATATAATTAACCATCTCTAAACCAAGAAAAACTCGTGAAAAGGTTAGAAAAAATACATTATAATAATGAATTAAAAAACTTTAAATGAGTAAACTCATGTATTGATATGTGACTAAGTCTCTCACCAACTTGTCTGGTGCCTATAAGTGTTTTGTTTTGTCCACACATCGACCCCATGTAGTATTTGAATTCTCTTCAAGCTAGACATATAAGAAAAAACAATAAAAAAAAATCCAACCTAGAAAAAGATAAAAAAAGACAAAAGTTGAGACAACTATCTTTGCTGCAGAATAGTATTATCCCAAAAGACTCTAACACAATAAATATTCAAGAAAAATACATGAAAAAATAAGAAATTAACATCGATCTTGGCATTGTAGTGTGCTTGAACGAGATATCCGAGAAAACTAACTTGTTTCATATTAAAAACAAAAAACAAAAGAAACTTTCAATTTACACCAAATTAAATTTCTTTAAAATAATATAACTTTCAATTTGAACTCAATTTAATTTCTATATTGAAATTACAATTTTAAAATCTAACAAAATTTCAATTTCTAAATTCAAATTATAAAATAAAATTTATGAATTCATTTACAAAATTTCAAATTTTAATTCCAATTTCTAAACTTTTTCCCAATTCTCAAATAACAATTTCACTTTCTAACAAAAATTTTAATTTCACAAATTCACAACAAAACTAAACATACAAATTTAAAAAAAAAATCACAATAATCATCAATTATAAACCCATTATTCTTAAATCATAACACAAAAGGATAAACAACAACAATACAAACACTAAAAACACAATAACTCAAATTTTACGAAAAACCTCTAAACCCCTAACTCTATTAAATCTAAGTCATTTAAAAAAATAATAAATCATGAAAACATACCTAAAAGCAACGATTAGCAAAACCCCAAATTCCGAACGAAAGAAATCGGCCTTAAACCGACCAAAATCAGACAAAAACGGGTGATGTGAGTGGTAGGGAAGAGCTGCTGCCGCGAGGAAAAGATAGACTAAAAAAAGAATTAAAGAATAAGAAGAAAGGAAAGGTGGGATCTAAATTACCTTACCCTCTTTGCCTAGAGCGGGAGTCGGCATGTGCTCACGGCACGTTCATTTTTTAAATGATGTGGCTTTGCGTTGACATTGATACATTTGCAGACTCAGGGCATAACGCATCGGTAATGGGTACACTCTTTGCTGACGTGTGGCATAATGTGTCGGTAAAGGGTTGCGAAAGGGCTGCCAAGAAACTCCTTGGCCGGCCGCATTGCCAACACAATACGACAATATTTGCCCATCGCCGACACAAATTATTGCGTCAGTGATAAATGCGTTTCTTATAGTAGGATCTTCAAGTTTTTGAAATGTCCCAAATTCTACTTGAGCATTGCGTCGGGGAAGGGTACGTTTCTTGAGTGACTGTGTTAATGAGTGATTAGCATTTATTACTGTGTTGATCATCAATTAACATATTGTAAAAATATGTAAGTCAATGTTGATCGCTAATTGACCACCTATAATTTATTATATTTAAAAAAATATATATCATTTTTATAAATAGGGTAAAGTACCCTTTTAGTCCCTGAGTTTTAGAGGTCGTGTCTATTTGGTCCATGCGTTTTCAATTTGTGTCTAAGTGGTCCCTGAGTTTTGGATGTTGTGTCTATTTGGTCCCTGCATTTTCAATTTGTATCTAAGTGGTCCCTGAGTTTTTGATATTGTGTCTATTTAGTCCCTAGATTTTCAATAACTATTAGAAATATGTTTAATTAGTCCTTAATTTAACATATTCGTTAACTCTTACCAGACTATTGACTTAACGCTGATATACCATGTTTAATTGGTCAAAACATGAAGATATGATTAAATTATTTCAAATCATTTCATCAATCTAGGCCTAAAATTTGACATAACAATTAATCTCATGTCAATATTTTTGTCAATTCAACATTTTATGTCACCGTTAAGTCGATATTATGTCAATGTGTTAACAAATTAAGCAACAATTAGATTTATTTCTTATAATCCAGGGACCATTTAGATACAAAAATGAAAACTAATAAACCAAATAGACACAATATTTAAAACTCAGAAACAAATAGACACAAATTAAACTGCATGGACCAAATAGACATGATATCCAAAACTTAGGGACCACTTAACACAAATTATAAATGTAGGGACCAAATAGACACGACCTCTAAAACTCATAAATCAAATAAGTATTTTACCCTTATAAATATTATTGAAAATTTTACTAGATTTACAATCATCTCTTATTTTTTTTTAAATGTTACATATATAAATATTATCATTTTAAAATAAATAAATCAATAAATTTGTAATCACCCCTAATTTATATATATCGAGTCTAGTATAAAATAAAATAATATATAATAAAAAATTTAATCGTGATTATTAAAATTTATGTTTAAGAAAATTTAAGAATAAAATAAAAATAAAATGAGTAATTATAGCTTAGTTTAGCAAGTGTGCAAAGCGCGTGGACTAAAACAGGGGTTGTGCCATTAAAGAGGCAAGATCTTATTATGTGAGTGTCCGGCTTTGTCTAATGGGTCGACAACGAATTACTAAAAGATGTGGAATTTAATTTTTAGTTCAATTAATATTGTAGATTAAAAAAAAAGGGGTAAAATGCAAATAAGACCCTCTAGCCTTTTCAAAATGCATGAGCACCCCTTGTACTTTGAAAATGGCAAATCGCACCCCTGTGGTTCCAATTTTTTTCAATCAGACCTCTCCCCTTTAATGTCAATAATTTTCTTTTAGCCATAACTTCTTCGTTTGAACTCCGATTTGGATGATTCAAGATGTTTTGGAATGTTCATTTCCGGCTTTACATAATCGTCGCTTCGAAACTTTGAAATCATCAATAACCAAAAGAGTTAACGATGTCAATCATATCTTGTGTTTCGATGTTAGTAAAATCTTTTATTTATTAATGATTTCAAAATTTCGAAGTGACATTTATGTAGAGCCTAAAATGAGGATTTCAAAATATATTGAATCGTCCAAATCGGAGTTCAAACGAAAAAGTTGTGGCTAAAAGAAAATTATTGACATTGAAGGGGAGGGGTCTGATTGAAAAAAATTGGAACCACAGGGGTGCAATTTGCCATTTTCAAAGTACGGGGGTGTTCATTCATTTTGAAAAGACCACAGGAGTCTTATTTGCATTTTACCCTTAAAAAAAATAGAAATTAATATTATTTTTTAATATTTCAGTTGATATATTTTCCAAATAGTAGGGATTTTTTTTTTGGACTCTTTTAATATTTTAGTAGGGATGAATTCAACTCCAATCTCGAAATTATATTATTTAATAATTAAGACTTTGTTTACAATTTTATTTTAGAGTAATTATTTTTAAATCACAATATCTTGAGTTCATACTAAGGAAAAATTACTTTCTTTTGAGTAATAATTACATAATATAAGTATAGCTGTAACAACCCAACTTTCCAAAAACATGTAAATAAACAACTACGCAGCGGAAATAAGTATAAACATCCATTCAAAAACAAATCTTTCTTATTAAAACAAAAAGAAGTAGTTCTTCACTTCTATTCAAACTTAAAGTTCTCAAAATAAACAAATATTTCAACACAGTTTGAGTGAGCTCGTTTTAAAACGAAAACTTATTGTAACAAATTGAACCAAATAAAAGAAAAATCCAAATGCCAGTAAAACATGAAACATAAGAATTAAAGAGTATTAAATTCCCAATATTCAACTAAATAAGAAAGAAACTTTATTGCCGGCTTGTAAACCCAAGTCCAACCAGTCACCATCCACGACCCCATCATTTGCCAGTTTTCTTCTTTTTATTACCTGAAAAAAAAAACATTGTAGCATCATGAGGCTACGCCCAGTGAGAATAAAGTTAAATTAAGAGCAACGCCATGAGAAACTTTCTAAATTCCTTAAGTCCATATTCGACCTCACAACTCCCAATAACTCTCAACTTCCAAGGCACAATCTCAACTCTAGAGAAAATCCCATTCTTTTAAGTTTTATCATCCAATGCCTTAGCTCCACTTTATTCACAATTAAAGTGAGCCGCACACTCAAGGTATTGAACCCGTGTCACCACGATTCGACCTTTGAGTTATTCTTCTTATGAGTTTGCAAGACTCACAAGCGAACCTACAAGTTTATTCTCTCCCATTGATCAAATGGAATGAACCTACCCCGTTAAGTGTAATTAAGTTGTGCACAACTCTAATTCACCCCTTAACGGTTTATTCTTCATTAAGTATGACCCTACTTAATGCGAACCTACAACCACATTATCTAAGGCATCGAATAATGTGATTTAAAATAAAGCATCACTACCAGAATGCTTGACAAAGCCTAGGCCCAGTTTCTAGCTCAGAAAACCAGTTTCCTCCTAAAACTGACCTTAAATAGGCTAAATCTCAAAAATTCTAAATTCTGAAAAATCATTGTATTTACAGCATTTAAAGGGTCTAAAAATGCCTAAAATCAGATCTCTAACTCACAAGATGATTCCCCGAAGAAAACCCACCCTAAAAAGCTAAACTAGCTTAACTAGTGCGGTTTTGCTTCTTTTTCGGCGACAATCGGTAAGGGAATTTTATAAAAATTTACAGCAGCTTTTTAGGCTTCTAATCAGTCCCAAAATCACCTAGACACACTCAAGAATCATCTAAAAATAATTCCCCACCTAAACTCCCAAGAAAAGGCCTTCGACTGAACTAATCTCTACCTAAGACTCCATTGATCCTACTACATCAAGTCAAATTCCAGCAGCTTTTCTAAGTCTTAAAACACCCAAAAAGTGACTAAAAATCTTATAATCATCACTTTAAAACCAAAACATTTAGTGAACACAATAGTAACATCACTTTATATTATCCAAAAGCATGCATGCCGATAAAACTCATATCCTTAACTCCAATTCACCAAAACATACAATTATTTATTTCATGCTTAAATTCAACACCCAAGTTACTCCAAACACACAAATCAGAATAAAACATGCTTATAAAGAAAAAGAAAATTAAACTTGACCATGATCAAAGTTTAACTAAATTCTCACCTTAATTCCAATTAATGCAAAAGCAAACAATTCAAAAAGTGCTTCCTTCCTCAATTCCACAACCTGAAATCAAGGTCTAAGGTTCTTAAAACCTACACAAAATATCTAAAAACAAATATCTAAAATTATAGGCCAACTCAGATCGATCAACGGGACGGAAAAACGCGAAGGCAACCCCGAAGGGCTGCCTTCTAGCGTCGGCCAGCAGCAGTCCAAAGGGGCTGCTGCCGTGGCTGTTTCTTTGTCGACGGCGGCGGTCCCAACGGTGTTTTCGAAGGCCAATTTGGTGATTGGTTTGATCTGTAAAGGCCTTTTTCAAATTTTAGGATTCTAGGGAGGGTTTGATAGAAAATCAAAAAAGGGTCTTTCAAATGGATATAAAGAATAAATTGAATTCGTTGGAAGATTAAATTTTGATATTAAAAGAGAATTTGATTTCATTACCTTGTCTTAGAACGAAGGAAAACGTCTCCAACGAATCCAAACCTTCTTCCAATTGAACAAAACTTCAATCAATTCGACACTACAAGGAAAACAAGAAAAGAGACGATCAAAACCGTCCCTAAATCCCTCTAAGGGGCGGCGGCAACAGGAGGAAGAAGGGAAGAAAAATTGAAAACCCTACCTCTTCCTTTTTCTCTGTACGTTCTGTCTCTGCCAAGCTTCGTTCTTTTTTTTTCCTTTCCTTCCCCTCTCACGCCACTTCACCCTTTTTTTTTTTTTTTTCAAAGATTAGATATTCATTAATTTATCTTTAAAAGAAAAATCATTAAATATCTATTTACTTAAAGGAAAACTTAATAATTATTAAAATAAATTTAATAATTATCGAAATTTAAAACTTACCGGGAACGGGTCGTCACAATAGCTTAATTGATTAGATGTTTATAAAAGTTTGAATATCATCTCCACCAAATTTAAAATAATATCTCAAAATATAATAATTACATAAATTTAAATAGCATTGAAGATTCTAAATTCATAATGAGCAAGTAATTATAACACCCTAAAAATCTAACCCATTTCGATTTATCTAATTAATTAGTATCGATCAAATGGTTTATTTTTTAAATTTTTTAAAAATAATAATCATTTGAATTTTTTTTCATTACTTTTAATCAGTTCAGTGATTCTGAACAATACATTTTTAATTGTAAAAACGTGTTTATTAATATTGATATAGTTTAAAATATTATTAGAATAGACCCAATTATACCTCTATTTAAGAATCATTTAAAATAATAATATTTTCTAATTGCAAATTTCAAAAATATCAAAAGTCTTTCGGAGATTAAAAAAACAACACTTTTGTTACCAATAATTGAATAATGAAACAAAATATATAATGAATGTATCAAAATAGTAAAACCTAACAAAAACTAGAAAAACTAAAATTTTATTTTCAAATATCACAATAAAAAATATTAAAAAAACCAACAATGAAACTCATCATTCTATAGCATAAGAGAAATTAAAATAATTTAATGGAAGTAAAAATATTATTTTTAAAATAAATCAATTTTTTTTTTTATTTTAAGATTAAGAAAAAATATTATTTTTAAAATAAATCAATTTTTTTTTTATTTTAAGATTAAGATTAGAAAAAAAAAATGCTATTCACTATAATTTCTTTATATATAAATATTATTTTTCGAATAATAATTAATAATACAAATTTTATGGTTGAGATTTTTTGTTAGAGTAAAATAAAAGATAAATGCAATGGGTGGGGATTAGAATGTGAAATGCCTGCGTCTCCTTTTTCGGATCACGTGTTTCACATTGTATACCCTCAAAATCTTTCCTTTTTCGGATCACGTGTTTCACATTGTACTTTTGAACTTGATTAAATAACTTTATATATACACTTTCCATTAAAAAAAAATGATTAAATATATTATTTGGTTGTAAAAAAATATAGAATATTTCTGTTCAAAAAAAAAATATATATAGAATATTTTAATTTAATCTCTATTATTTTAAATGATTTAATTCCTTCTTAATATAATAATATCTTTTAAAAGTTTTTAACGGTATTTTGAGTCTATGACATAGTGTCAACAATTTTGATTTTTTATTTTTTATGAACTAACTATTTTTTTAAATTAATTATTCCACCTCATATAAAATAGAATAAAATGGGTATTTATAGTTTGGATTTTGAAAACAATAAAATAAAAGATGAATTATAAAATAGATAAAATATTTTATAAATAAAAAGTTAAAAATAAGAAGAATAAAACAGACCAAAAATTGATATCAAACCATACCATTTTCATTTTGTTTTGAAATAACTATAAGAGTAACTTTTAGGTTGCTTGTAGATAGGGGCACAGACATCTTATGCCCAGTATTTGTATATAAATACTTTTTTTTTTCACTTTTGGATGCATAAATACTTGAATACCCTTTTGGGTTAATTGTAGACAAAAAAAAATTATATTTTTAAATAGAGTTAATTTCATTATTGGATAAATTAATGTTGTTTATTTCAGAAAAACATAATTTTATATATATATATATATATATATATATATATATATATATCAAAACTACCCAAAATCACTACCGGCCAAATTAAATTACATTATGAAAAGGTAAAACATACCCCTGATTTAATTTTCCTTAATTTGTGCCATATTTTAGGAAAGTTATAAAATCCGTTAAATTTTGTAAAATTAAAAGAATTTAAATCTAAAAAAATAAAAAATACAAGAAAAAAAAATCTCAAAGCTTCTGAATACTTCTTTCTTCTCCGATCATCCTCCAACCGTCATTAATACTTCTTCAAGCACTAGAATTTTGTTAAGAAAATAGACGTAAGTTTAACAGTGTTAAATGTGATAAAACCATTTATAAATGATAAACAAAAAAATCACCATAATTTAACATGTTTATTTTTTATAAACTATATTTAATTGATAAATCAGAAAAGAAAAAAAATAGTAAGTATTAATTTTTATTCTTAATGCCCAGCTGTAAGCTTATTAATGTGTTTATCATTATTAAAACCAGTTTATGTTCAACCAAAAGAATTAAATTGTCAGATTCAACTAGGAAAACTTAAAAATGTAGAAGTTTAACATGTTTATATTTAATAAATAGTGTATTATTGATAAACATTTAAACATAAAATATTCATAGTTTAACAAGTTTATATTTAATAAACGGTGTATTATTGATACACCAACCTGTAGCAGCAGCAAACGAAAACAAAATCATTGTGTTGTTGCGTAAAAATGGAGAGCTTCCACGTAAGCAACGAACTTAGAAGATGGAATGAGTCGGAGGTCGTGCGCTGCACTGGAGGTGCTGCGTAGGTGATGATCTAGATAGTTGACAAGTGTACCTGCACAGAAAAGGAACAGAGCACCGGTATAGTGTTGGCCTAACACCCTCAGATGCTTAAATTAGAGCTAGTAGAGCTAGTGTGCCAAAGAGAATAGTAGTAGAAATTAGTTACCTAATGAATGAGTTTCTTCTCTTATTTATAGAAGAATACGTTGATGACATCATCGTGCCTCGTGTCGTGTCAGAATTGGACCACGTGTTGCTTCTCAATTACGTGTTGCTTGCGGGTTACGCCACGTGTCATTTCCTAATCGGACACTTGCATTCAGTTTAAATGTGTAGGTCTATGTTGGAGACTGCGTAGCCAGGTCTTTTTAGGTGCGTAGACTTTATGACTAGGCACTGTGATCAGATGAGGTGCCCTGGTACTACGGTTAGACGAGGTGCCTAAGTACTACGGTCAGATGAGGTGCCCAAGTACTGCGGTCAGACGAGATGCCCAGGTACTACGGTCAGACGAGGTGCCTAGGTACTGCAGTCAGACGAAGTGCCAAGGTACTGCAGTCAGACGAGGTGCCTAGGTACTGCAGTCAGACGAGGTGTGTAGATATCCTTACCAAGTTGTAAAATTCCATATGTTATCAAATTTCACCCCATAACACATAGGATGAACTCCGGTGAACACTTTGACAGCGATTTCAACCAAACAAAGCAAAAACCATCGCAAAAGTGACCAACAAGCTGAGAGAAATTATCATGCTAGGTCTCGTATTCATTAAAATGCGATTGTAAATAACCCAACAAATTCACAAATATTCGAATCATAATTCAAAAAACATCGTTTCTCCATTCCACATTCAAATTTGCCTGTGGTTCATTATTTCTCTCTGTCATTTTTTATCTCTATAATTTATGCCATTGCTATCAACTTCTGATCTTGATCGCGAAGCTATGATTCTCCTGACGAAACAATGAATTTCATTTATTTGATGGAATTGATTCTTTGAATAAATAGAAATCATCGATTTGAAAGACGTGATTGGGGATTGAGTTTTCGCCGCCGTTCCTAAATTTCTTTCTTCCGGAATTTTATTAAATGAATTTGTTAGTTTAGGGTTTAGTTTTTTAATCATCAAATAAGGATTTACTTAAATCAAGAAAGATTAATTTGAATTCAAAATTTTAAAAAATAAAATATTTAAATTAAATGATATGTAATTAATAAGATATAGTTATTAGGAAGTTTATTTGAAAACACATCAAAGAAAAAACACTTCATAAATTTTCATGTTTAGCAAATGATAAATAAGAGCATATTTTTTAATATGTTTATATAGGTGAATTTGATAACATAACATGAAAGAAACACGTATAAAGAGACTGGAACAAAAAAAACGAAGAGGAAATGAAAAACAGAGAATAAAGGAAAATGTAATCGAAAATAAAAGCATATCAAATCGTATCGTAATCATAAATGAAATCCTATGATTAAGCAAAAATTAAACATGATAAAATAATTTTTTTAAAAAATTAAAAGAATCCAAAAATAAATGAAACATTAAATATCAGTGACTAGGACAGATAAAAGGGTAAGATTGACATTTTAAAAATGAAAACCATCAGATCACCACCCAAAATTGGTGGTTATTGAGTATTTTTTATATTGATTGAAATTTCCCATTAATTTTAAAATTGAGTAAATTAAAGTCATTATATATGTAATTAACTCTTTTAAATACGGAAACAATGATACCCATTTATCATTAAACATATTTAATTAGGATGAGTGTTACAATAAGCATAATTAATTAGGATGATGATGATTCTATTTATAGGTGTTGGGGTGCGAATAAAATCTCACATCGGTTACGAAAGGAGATGATTATGTGTGTATAAGGGGGAAGGGCACGTCTCTATTGGTATGAGGCCTTTTGGGTGAAACCTAAAAACAAAACCATGCGGACCTTGCCCAAAGTGGACAATATCATACCAATGTGGAGTTCTGGTGGCCTTGTAGTCCCCTATCAAGTGATATCAGAGCCATGCCCTGATTCTAACCATGTGGGTGGAATCCTCGGGTGCCGAATAAAGTGAGAAACCTTAGAGACCCTATCTGTGGTGGGCTCTATCAGACAAGCGGTGTGCTCCAGAGAAAGAGAGTTGGCCTGGAATGAGTGGACGGATAGAGGGGAGGCTCGGTGGATATTTGTTCGAGGGGAGAATTATTGGGGGAGAAAAATCCTACATCGGTTAGAGAAGGGGATGATCATGAGAAAATGATACATCTCCATTGGTATGAGGCCTTTTGGGTGAAACCAAAAGCAAAGCCATGGGGGCCCTGGCCTAAAATGGACAATATCATACCAATGTGGAGTTGTGGAGGCTCGGTGTCCCCTAATAAGTAGTATCAAAGCCATGCTCCAATCCTAAAGATATTGGTGGAATCCTCAGTTGCCGAATAAAATGGGAGTCTCAGAGACCCAATCCATGGTGGGCTCTATTAGACAGACAGTGTGCTCCGGAGAAAGAGAATTGGCCTGGATTGAGTGGACGGATGAAGGGTAGGCTTAATGGATATTTGTTTAAGAGGATGATTGTTGGAGTGCAAACAAAATCTCATATAGGTTATGGAAGGGGATGATCATGGGTATATAAGGGGAATAACGCATCTCCATTGGTATGTGGCCTTTTGGGTGAAACCAAAAGCAAAGCCATGCGGGTCTTTGCCCAAAAGTGGATAATATCATACCAATGTGGAGTTGTTGTGCCCTGTTTACCCCCTACCAAGTGGTATCAGAGTCATGCCCTGATCCTAACTATGTGGGTGGAATCCTCGGGTGTCGAACAAAGTGGGAGCCTCAAAAATCTGATTTGTGATGGGCTCTATCGGACAAGTGGTGCGCTCCGGAGAAAGAGAGTTGGCCTGAATAAAGTGGACGAATGGAGGGAAGGCTCAGTAGATATTTGTTCAAGAGGAGGATTGTTGAGGTGCGAACAAAATCCCACATCGGTTAGGAGAGAGGATGATCATGGGTGTATAAGGGAAATGTCACATCTGACATCTCTATTAGTATAAGGCCTTTTGGGTGAAACAAAAAATAAAACCATGCCAGCTTTGGCCCAAAGTGGAAAGTGGACAATATCATACCAATGTGGAATTGTGGAGGCCTGTTGTCCCCTAACAAGATATTGTTGAGTGCGAACAAAATCCCACATTGGTTAGAGAAGGGGATGATCATGGGTATGTAAGGGGAAAGACACATCTCCATGGGTATGGGGCGTTTTGGGTGAAACCAAAAGCAAAACCATGGTGGTTCATGAAATGATATCATCTTAACAATCACATACTTTCATCTTAAAATCAATTCGTGGTGAGAAGTGTTATGGGTGAAATATCGCTAAGGGTAAAATGACCACGTGTCGAGCATCGAAGAGACACGAGAAATTTCTAACTCGTTTGGCCTACGCATGTGAGCCTAGTTATTTGAGCATGCCACACACGACGGACCCGACCTCCACCACTAGCGGAGAACGTACCATCAAGTGTGGTCCGTAATCGTCTCAATTGTCGAAGACCACGAGCCACAACCATCTAATTAATGATGGAGTGACAAGCTCAAGGGTGCGTAGAGACGCGGTCCACCTTAGTGAAATATAGACTAAGTGTCCAAGAAAGAAGCCCCGCTGCTGCACTGCGCGCATCTACCCCCACCTCAGAGAAGCGTAGGTGCACACCACCTACCCACACACCTACTCACCTACCTACACACCTACACCCAATCAAGACCCAACACATAGACCAATCCGTGTGCGACACGTGGCTTGATGACATCATCCATTTCCACTTCTATAAATAGGAGATGAGAAATGGCCAAAAGGTAATTGATTTTCATTCCTCATTTGCTCTAACCACAAGGTCTGCTCTGCTCTAACTTAAGCATCGGAGGATGTTAGGCCGGCACCACACCGGTGCTACTAGCTCTACTTGCGCAGGTGATCACCTACGAAGCAGGACACCCACGCAAGTTACCTCCAACGCGGATCTTCGCCTCCGACTCAATACAAATTTATTGTTCGTTGCACACGTGGAAGCAAGAGCGACATTAGCGCGGAGCACACCCGCGCGTTATACTTAGTACCATTTCCACGCAACAACAAGAGGAATGACTTATAATCTTCATAGACATTGTCAGGCCTTTTAATCTTTCTGACGTTGGATCCTTAATAATATCCCTTCAAAATGGTGGTTCTTTTTCTCACTATTCTTGAACCAGATCCTATTTTTAGACTGCTCGTTTGAAAATTTATTGGGCTCTTTTACTATTTTAATATTTTTAAGGTTCCAATACAAATTCAATTAGTAATGAGAGGAGAGTCCAAGATCTTGTAAACTGTTAGACCTAATTCTCAGATTTAATAAAAAGAATTCGTAAGCTTATTTTGGGATTGATTAATCAGAATCAAATCTTAGTAAATCAGAAGCTTAAGGCACGAATTTGTGTGTTACAATAGCGAGTGCTTAACATAGGCATAAATTGCACAATGTAAATTATGCAGATTCCTAATTATGCAGAAACATAAACTTTGATTTCAGTGTTGCAACGTTTGATGCAGAGACAGAAACCAATAATACAGAAGTAAAATAACAGTGAGAAGAGAGATTGACACCCAAAAATGATTAACTTGAGAAACCTCCAACTAGTAAAAACTCACGGGGCCTCACCCAGAAAAAATCCACTACAATCGTTAGTCGTTCAATACAAATATAAATCAAAAAGCACAAATAAAAAGAACTCTCTTCTTTGTTTTTGTCTTAGATTTCTCTTTACAATGACGTTGTATCTGACTATTTGATTTAAGAACCTCCCGTTCTTGTTTTGATCATACCACAAGCTCCCCTTGCGGATTTGGATCAAGGAACTCCCTTCCTTTATGTATGAGCAAGATGACTTCTTGCTCCCGAAGAATCAAAACACTCTCCAAGTAATTACGATATAGAGTGTGTTGAAACAATAATTCTCACAAAATAAACTTTCACAACAATTATAACATAAGCAAAATAGGATGAATTAAAAATGAGAGAAAATATAAAAAGCTTGGTTAAATAAACTAATGGAAAACCTTTATTTTTATAGGCATAAAGACCAAGCTCAAAAAAGGAGAGAATCTGCTAGTGCTAATTATCAATTTGATTTTTCTTGGAATAGTAAAAGGTAATTACTATCAAGGTGACAACAAGAATATCTAATTAAAAGGAAATTGATAATCTAATTGAATAAATACCATGAAATAAAAACCATTAGACTTTTGATTTGCTGTTAAGATATGCAATCAATCCCATAATCAACTCAATCAATTTACTATTAACAAATCACCATTGCATGAATGAAAGAAGATTTTCCAAATTAATTTACTATAATAAATTAAGTTTCCAAAAATAGTTTTGACACCTTTTACACACAAAGCTAAAGCCTTGACAACTCATTTTCTAGGCTGAGTATTCAAATTCAAAAATATCACCAAAAATAAAATAGGTTTTTTGTCAAATTAAAATGCCAAATATTAAAATCAAATTATAAGGAAAAATGACATTTAAATTTTCCAACATAAACATTAGGGGCATTTGCAAATCTAACAATTTTTTTTGCAATATTTGTAAAAATAAAAGCTCAAAAAAATATTTGCAAATATAGTATTTTTTTATTGAGTTTATCAGTGATAAACATTGAATTACATATTTTAACACTAAGTTTATCACTGATAAACACATAAATCATTGTTAATCACTGATAAACATGATAAAAATTGTTATTTGCAAATACTTTTTTGAGTTGATACTTTTACAAATATTGCATAAAAATATGTCACCCAATAAAATTTCCCTAAACATTATTAGCATTCTTTATCTTTCTGATATGGAATATTTAATCATTTCCATACTGGACAACGTTACTTCAACATATAACGTGACATAATTAATTTCATTGATCAAACTAGACCGCTCTAGATTCAATTGGAAAATCTCTAACATCTACAACTCTCTACTTGTCTTGAGGTGGATTTTCTAATATGAAGTTAATTTTGATTACATAAACAAATTTTCCAAATACCAATTGTCACATGATTTACCTTTTGAATATTATAATTTATCTGTATATCCCAAAGTTTGAACCCAGCTACTTTGACTTTACAAATTTCCTTAAAAAAAACTTAAACATGATCACTACCTTTAAAAAAAACAACTTCACATTAAAATATTAAGATGTGACTTTTTTTATAAAGGCAACATGAGCTGGAGTTGATGTAATTGATACAAGGTTTATGCAAAATGGTTATATATATATATATTTTATGTATCGAAAGGCAAAAACTCTGCAGTTGGGAAAGAATCTTATGTCCTTATGTGCATCACGTGAATCATACCTTCTTGTAAAATGGGATGGAATTTTTGTGGGGTCAAAATTCAAATCCGGCTTGGACCCATATTATTATGGTGCGGGTTGCGAATAAAATCTTATATTGATTAGAAGTAATGATAATCGTGAGTTTATAAAAAAAGAATAATATCGCACAAATTTTTTAGTTGAACAAAAATATACATTAGGTAGGTTGAGATCCAATGTAAATAATATTATATAATATGAAAATTATAGAGGAATCATTTTCTAAATAAAGGATATAAAAATCTTAGAAATTCATCGTTGGGTGATGATTTTGATGAAATATTTGTAAAAATATCAACCCTAAAATGTATTTACAAATATGACAATTTTTATTATGTTAATCAGTGATTAACTATAGTTAATGTGTGTATCGGTGATAACTTTAGTGTAAAAATATGTAATTTAATGTTTATCATTGATTCATCGAATAAAAAAACTATATTTACAAATATTTCTTAGAATCGATATTTTTACAAATATTACTAAAAAAATTACTAATTTTGCAAATGCCCCAAAATCATAACCAAATAGATATAATTCTTAATCACCCCCATCAAAATAAATTGATAATGTCCGACATATGATTTTTTTTTTAAATTGTATGAATAAAAAGTGTATAATTAGAGGAATATACGTCAATAATATTACAATTACATTACAATTTGATACCGTTAGAGAGAAGGAAACAAGTAAACTAGGTATTATTTTTTTTTTAAAAAGCTGATTTTCTTTTCAAAACAGTTTTTAATTTTATTTTATATAATTAGATTTTTTATGATGTATATAATTTAATAATTGACCTGAATATTTTTTGACAATAATCACAAATTTAGTCACCTATTCAATAATTCATTACATTTATAATTATTTGTTAAACAACTAGCTTTGCAATGTTTTATATTAATTTTAATATAAAAAATCAAAATATTTGTAGGAATGCTCATTTTAATGTCAAAAATTATGAAAATAATAGGCTTATTACTAAATTGTAAAAGTAGCCGATTTTATTAAAAAAAATATTCTAATTGATATTTAATTAATCAATAGGAAAAAAAATGATATTTACTTAAATATTTTTAAAACTAATATTCTCATAGTAATACCTTGCAAAAGAAAATTTCAAAAAAAAAAAAAAAATGTTCATCAATGAAAATTTAATGGTCCCTTCTTATATGTCACCATCATGTGACGCTTTTGTAAGAACCAAACCAACAATGGAGCATGATGAAAAATTGGATGATTGTCTTAAAACTTTAATTGGGGCAGCACTGATTTTTTAAACATACCAATTATTTATCTTTCCTTAGATTTTCTTTATTAATCTTATTCCTCGAACAAAACATTTAACATGATTAATGAATAAATAAATAGAAAGTAACAATGTGGCGAATTTTTTATTTTCTGATAAAGTTATTTATTTATTTTTGTTAAAGATCTCACGTCTGAAAGATAAAAGGTCTTAACAACTTTTATAAAGTCAGTATCACTTATCTCATTGCCAATTAGTTCTGAGATGAAACCCCATGTAATTAAGATGATTTCACAGCCCAACAAAACTCAAACAAACATCCGAATAAAAAATGAGATCGGTCCAAAATTAGTGAGCTTAAAAGAGGCACTATCTCGATAAGGCGTATTAAGAATCCCACGTTTTAAAATATGAAAAGACCTAACAATGTTTATAAAGTCTAAGAGTCACTCCTCAAATTACCAATTGGTTTTGAGATGGAACCCTATGATATTAATTTTTTTTTTTTTTAAATTTAACTACGTTTTTAGAATCTTAATCCAGAATAATATATATATATATTTTTTAATTTAACTACGTTGTTGAAATGTAATTTAATAAATAAGAAAATATCTCAAAAAAATATTATCAGACGTTGTCAAGTTTCACATTTACTTCATACATCTCAAAACCAATTGGTAATGAGAGGAGTGACCCTTAAACTTTATAAATGTTGTTAGGCCCCTTCATCTTTCCGATGTGGGATCCTTAATATGGCCCCTCAAGATGGTGCCTCTTTTGGGCTCACCGATCTTGAGCCGGATCCCATTTTTGGACCGGATGCTCATTTGAGCTTTGTTGGGCTCTGATACCATATTAATAATGTGGGACTCCATCTCAAAACCAATTGATAATGAGAGGAGTGACCCAGGGGCGGCTCAAGGTTCTTCGAGGCCTTAGGCAAAAATTAAAATGAGGCCTTTTAATTTTTTTTCCCTTTAAATAAAATTAAAGTTAATTAATGTCTTATATAAATATTACTTTTCTTGCTTTTTTTAGATGCAATTTTTTTAATTAATCTTTTATCATCTAAATTCATCAAAATATATTTTTCGATGGATAATATTGTTATTTGATCAAATTAGGCAATCATTTCATTTAAGGTTAAAAAATTTGCATTGTTTTTCATGATAATTTTTTTTCCATTATTTCTACAAAAGGCAAATTATTTTTACAAGATTTTAAACAACAACAATAATTCTCATTAATACTTTATTTCAATGATCTTTTTCTTTACTAATTAAATCTTGAAATTTTTATAAATCAATTGTGTAATGGGTACAAGAAAATGGTCTAGAATTGTTATCTTTAGAAAAAATTACGTCACTTTCTCTAATTGAACCTTTTTGTACTAATAAATATCTATATATATTATAAGTATAATGCATAAAACAAATATTAGAATCACTATCAAAATGATTGTTGTTTTCATTTATTTAAATTTTTGGTCATGGTCTGATGATTCTTTCGTAATTTCATCAATTTTTCCAATTTTAATTTTGTTGTCATTTTTTTTCTTTTTCTTTCACCTCATCTCTTGATTATATTCAATCATCATTTTTATTACTTTTACTACTTATAACCAAGGAATTAAAAGTCGAAGACAACCTCGACATAACATGTCGCTCAAATGAAGGTGTGACATGTCGACAAGGGGTAAAATGATTTCTTTCCCCTAGTCGACGATATATCGCGATATCTTAAAATATCGACGATATATCACGATATACAGATGATATCCTTAAATATCACTAGAACAAATATAAATTTTTTGAACTTTTTTCGTGGGCCTTCCAACATGTTAGTTTATCAAGCCCAGGCTTTGTCAGATGCCAACAGGGGAATTGTTTGATGACTTTATTTATAGAGGTAAGGGGCTCCTCTTTTCTCACCAACTTCCGATGTGGGATTTTGTTAATAGCACAATTTCTCTATCAAGCTTTAACATGGATAATCAAGCTTGCCATGCCAAATTCTTCTATATTTTAATTTTCTATAATTTTTCAATGAAAATTCCTAGATATTTAAAATAAGTTGTTTAGCTTCTTACACATTCTCTTAAGTTAAATTTTCCCATATTTTAATTTTTAGTTTTTATTTAACTTTATCTTAACCTTTTATATATATATATATATATAAAAATCTCTCTTTTCAGTTGTTTACTCCTTTAAGATATATATTACAAAGTTAATTAAGTGATTTCACATTTTTTTAATTTAAATATTGGTGTTTGATATCATTTATACATATAAATTTACATATGTTATTTATATTTTTTTACTATAAACATTAAAAATTAAAAATTATAACTTATTTAAGTTACTATAAAAGTTTTATTAATAAAATCTAAAAATTCATCTAAATTTCCATCGTTTCCGTAATTTTTATGGTAATATCCTTCGACATCGACAACTCCGTATATTTGAACCTCGACATCTCAACCGACATCGACTTTTAACACCTTGCTTATAACAATAGAAAACCTTTTTTAGATTGAATCAATTTCTCTATTTTTTTTTTTTTTTTAAGTTTTCATATCCTGATTCATATTTTCTAGTGCATATAAAACTTCTATATTAAAAGGATAAAATAATAAGGAGTGAATCACAAAAAATATTGTATTAGATAATATATGCTAAAAAGAGGACACAAAAACCTGAACTAATTGCTAAGAGAACAACAATATAAGTCTTGTGTCTTTGTCAGTGTTAAAAAAAATACCAATATTTCTTTGTTAATAAAACTCTCAATTTGTAATTGTGGTTTAGTTTTGTGAATTGCAAAATGAATAGAGAAATGAATGAGGAGATGAAAGTTTTAATAAATTAAGGTTTTAATTTTTAAAATGAGTAGTTAATTAATGTTTATATTTATGTAAGTGTTAATGGTGAGAATTGATAAATTGGAATTCGTCTTGTGTATTACGAATTGTCAACTTATTGCAGGCCTATTTATATTTAAATCATTTGATTAAAGGTGACTCTAATGTTTTTTTCTGTCCTTTTCCAAAAGGCCTTTCATGTTTTTTTTCCTTATCCAAAAGGCCTTTAATGTTATTAATAAAAAGAGTTTCTTACTATTTAGATATTTTATATTATGAAATTATAAGTATAACAATTTAAAATTATCATAAAATATATATTAATACATATGTATTATATATATTAAAAAAAGTTAAAACTTTTCTATTTCATAGATAAAAGTTACCACCCACCACCAAATCTTAAGAAAAATAAACAAGAAGACAAATACCCACAGTATGCACAATTTTTTTTTAATATAAATATCCTAGTTTAATGACGGATAACAATTTTAACATGGGGTAAAATACAATTTTGGTCCTTAAACTTTTATTTGAGTTTTATTTTTCGTCCCTAAACTATCAAAAGTGGCGTTTTTTGGTCTCCGAACTTTCGAAAACCTACCTTTTTAATCCTTCTATTAGTCACCGATGTGGCATTTCTAATGACATGGTAGGCTTATGTGAGAAATTTTAAGTGTCACCTAATTTAAAATTTTCCATGTCGGTCTGTCATATCATCAATAATGCCACATCGAATGACTAATGGTAAACTAACCGGAAAACTTAATAAAATGACTAAACAAGAGGTTTTCAAAGTCGAGGGATAAAAAACATCAATTTTGAAAGTCCAATAACAAAAATGAAACTTGAGTGAAAGTGTAGGAACCAAAATTGTATTTGATAACTCTTAATTACGCATATTTATTAGTGGTAATATTTCCAAAATAATTAAAATATGATTGTTAATTGATTTACATGTCCATAATATTGTTAATCATTGAATTTTATGAACATAGATGAAAACGGCGTTCAAATTGGACTTAAAACGAAGAAGTTATATCCGCTTTAATGTTCAAACGGATCACAGCCACGGCGGCGGAACTCAGTGGCCACGGCCAGCAGAAAATCAGATTATGGGCAAAAAAAACCCAGAGTGGTCGCAGCGGCGGTGAGACACGTGGCTACACGACAAGAAAAAGAAAAACAAATAGAAATAAATTAAATAGGAAATGATGACGTCATGCGTAAGAAGGAAGGTGCACGCTGGCGTCAAAACGAAGTAAAGGCTGACCGACGTGTCGCTCAATTATTAGCGACATGTCGCTCATGGTCAGCCAAAGGAATGATGCGTCCCAGCAGCTTACGGTTGGCTTGGCTTGGTGTCGGCTCGCGTGATGGCTCCTCTAATATAATTGAATGTAGCTTGGCAGCTTAGACGGCTTTAACAAATTATTATCTTATTTTTTATCCGAATTTATCTTGGTTTTGCCTATTTAAAGCCCCATTTGACTCCTAATTCAAAATCCATTCTCCCCTATTTTTCTTAGAACATTTAGATAGTTTTTAATATGTTTTCTAGCTAAATTATTTATTCCAACTAGAGATTTATTGAGATTTGGTCATGAATTTGTGAGGTTTGCTCTTAATTTTATTACTATTTTCTCTTTATTCATGCTTTCTCTTGGCATATTTTATTATTAGTTAATTGTTGTGCATAATGGCCATATATTCAATTGATTAATGTATCATATCGCTAGTTAGAAAGTTAAATTCGTTATTGTTTAATTGTTCTAATACAAGTAGCATAATAACGAAAATTGATTAGGGATATTTCTTTGATCGTGTTATGAGAATTTATGATCGAACTTAAATGAATCGATCTTCTTGTGTTGTTGGCTAGAATTGGATTTTTCTCTTCTTAATATTGTTAATAGGTTAAATCTTATTATCGTATTCTAGGGTTATCTGTTAATTAGGGAAGTAGTCATTAGATCATATCTTGACTATCGAATAACTAAGGAAAAACACTTTTAAGTTGTTGATTGGTTTTGGTGACTTTCAACCAATTTAGAGAAGAATTTAGGAATGCATGTTTAATAATTGATGAACAAATTAATGAACCATAACCAAGATCAAACCTTTAGTTGGAAGTTTTCTCTATTGATTTCTTATTCTTTTTAATTTTGTTTTCTTTTTATTTTCTAACAACAAATTCAAAACCCCCCCCTTTTTTTCTAATTACTTTAATTTAATTCTCAATTCTCTGTAGAGATCAACCTTACTCACCACTACTACGAAATTCTAAATTCTAAGAGAAAATATTTATTTTTTATGGTTTCGACACCCATCGGTATTTTGCCCTAATAAATAAATAATATGATCCTTACATACGACTATGTCTACATACCTATAATGAGAGTACTCAAATTTTTCTAGTTGGCTAAAATTATCTTTTAGCCCTAATTTTTAATATTTTGATAAGATTTACAACTTTTTAAAAAAAATTGTGGTCCAAGTTCTAATTTTCATAAACAAATGGATGATTTGATTTGGCGTTTTTCTTTCTTTTTGTGTTGGCATAGGCATATCACGTTTATTCCCTCTTTATATTTAGCCGTTTCTCTACTTCCATTTTCAACCTTCCTTTGTTGCTTAGAATTGAATGAGCGTTATCACTAGTTATTATCCAATATCCCATCTTTAATCATGCGTTTGGTGCGCCTCCATCTCGTGTACGTTTCATCAACCATTTTTTTTTTTACTTCGTTTAGATATTATATCAAATTAGAGAATGAAAAACTAGAACTTTTGATCTTATAATAAAGGAGTGGATGAGAATACATAAAAGGTTAAATTTACTTTAATCATTTAGTTTAAATTTTTTTTATCAGTGATTTAACATGATATAGGTCTTGAATTCTAATTTCTGATTTGACACATTTCATCTCCATTTTTAATATTTCATGTGAATAGATCTCGTGTAAACATCTTTATCCATACATAAAGAAATATTGAGAATATATAAAAGATAAAATTTACCTTAATCTATTAGCTCAACTTTTAGTTTTATTGATAATTTTACTCTAATATTAGAAAGATTGTGCTATATAAAAAATAATTGAAGAATTATTGCACTAGAGAAAACTCATGGAGACTTTGGTTCACATTTTTGGAAAGTCTAGAAATGTTTATGAAGGGAACTCACAAGGTTCTAGGGGGTATGTTGAGAATCTCACATCGAAAAGATGATGGAAACTCACAAGACTTGTAAGATACATGGGTTATTTCTCTCATTGTCAATTGGTTTTGAGATGAAACCCGTAATATTAATATAGTAATCAAAGCCCAACAAGACCAAACGGGTATTCAGTCCAAAAGTGGGATCCGACCAGGGTGTTAAATGTCGTCGACATGGGCGATATGTCGCTGAATATTACATCAGAAAGGGACCTCGATAACAACAGGTGGGGTGAAATAATTTCTTCTCCACTTTCGCTGAGATGTCGGATATTTCGCCTGTGTCCTTGTGTCAATGGAAATTTTGTCCAGACTTCGACGTGACGTGTCCCGCATCAGAGGAGCAGGTTGCTTTGAGCAAATTTCTTCTCCTGTGTCGTCAAAATTTCGATCAATATCAGAAAATGTCTACGAAATGTCGCCGGAAAAATCACAGATCATCTAACAAAGAACTAAGAAGGCGGTGAATGATTTGAGTAGGGGCAGATCTACATAGGGACCAAAGGGGGCATGTGCCCCCCTCGATTTTTAGATTTATTATAATATAAATGATGTTTAAATTAAAATTAATTTGGGACCCTCCATTTATAAATACTAGGTTTTTCACACGTGCCATGCACGTGGTTTGTCTTTCAAATTTTATAATAAAAATTTCAATATTATTATGAAGTTATTTTCTTAACTAATATTTTGAAAATTCAAATTTTATAATGAAATGGAAGAAATTAGCATAACCCATATTAAAAAATATCTTTGAGATGAAAAAAACTTAAATTTCATGATTTTATATCTTGTTACTCATGGATGATGGATACACGTAGATGACTAAAGATTAATAAAGATTTTATATCATCTTGTTACTCATACCTAATATTCATTTCCTTTCTATAACTCTATCCTCAAACATCTAGTTTTTTGTTTTTTAAATTGGTGTGTTAGTTCATCTCTATTTACATGTATATAGATAATAAATTAAAAGTGAAAATTTCAATAAATTTTTAATTCAATTAGTGAGTTACAAAACTTTTCTTGTAACGCCCCGTCACTTTCAAAAAGGGTATTATGGTAATCTTTCCCGAAAAACCTCGAAATTTGAAACTTATGATTTGATTAATGTTTTGACATAAAATTAATCGTCTCGATGTCACGATTCCAACGCAACTGACGGTTTGTCATTCTGAGACCCGGTGATCAAGTTATGGACGTTTTAAGACGAGTGGCAGTTTCGTAATTATGGGAACTCGGGATTTTGACCTAATTTTAACTAAGGAAAAGAAGAAGAACATTTTCCTCCTCTCCTTCCCACACCCTTGCCGCCGCCCCTCATAGTGAAAGAGAAGAAGGAGATTCGTCGTTCGCTCGTTGGTTGATCGTTTGTGAATCGGGTTTTTGGATCTAGGCATTTTGGAAGCGATTTTGGTCGAAGGTAACGAAACTTCTCTTTTCTCTCTTTCTTCTTGATGCCGTGGGGTTAGGTGTGGTTAATGATAGGATTTTTCGTCAATTGTTAATTAGGGGATCGGTGGAAATTGCCCGGAATCGAAGGAGGAAGATCGGGAGCCTTTTTCTTGAATTTCGTTGAATGGGTAAGCTTTTGGGTTGGATTTAACCACCTTTTTAATTCTGGATTTTTGTTTTTATATTCACTTTATGAACACCAAGAACCCTAGCCATTGTATCGAACTCCATAATTGCCAATTTCCGAAACCGTGGCCAAATACCTAATCGATCTTGATTACCAACACCTAAACCATCAAGATCGATCACCCTAACTACGAAACCGCGACCGAACCACATCCCGATGACCATGACCAGCCGCGGCACCCACACACCCCCACGCCCACACTTAGCCAATTTCCTTCGCCGTTTGATTTCCGTTCTTTGATCCACCGAACCCCAAACCTCTTTGTTTGATTGTAGTATATTTAAATGGTATTTTAAGCTATTTAGGATCTTCGTTTCAGGTCTGGATCGTCAAGGGAAGTAGCTTTGTTTTCGGATTTAAGCAATTTGTTGAGGTGAGTTAACGGGTTATTCAACGGTAAGGTTTTGGAGAAATCTAAAGCCCTTACCGTAGCTTATTCTTTCACATATAATTAAATATGTAATTCTGGAAATTTAGGAAGAGAAATAATATTGGAAACACCGAAAAACAATTGGGAGAAAATAATGTTTTCGGTTAGAATTTGTGAAGGCCATTTTCGCCAAAAGTGATGTTTTTAGTTTCTAGTTTCGATTTGCCTCTGGATGATAATGAGTATAAATCTGGAATTATTTGATGATTTTTAGTGCCAATAGCCTTAAGTTTTGAATTAGGATTCATTAAGGTTCATATTTTAGTTTTCGGCAATTTTCGGCAGTTTTCTTGTTTTTCGGCAGTTTTGTGAAGTGTATGTAAAACTGAGTGGGCTGCTGTATTTTAATATTATAAACTGATTTTGAATGTTTATTATTATGAGGTTATTGTGGTTGTGATGATGAATTGAGATTGATTAAAATATATTTACTAGTGTTGAGGCTACGAGCTCAACACTTAGTCATTTTAGTTATGGAAAGGTCCATAACCGGGTACTAATGATCATTGCTCGTACGAATGATTCATTAGGTGAATAACAGTTATAGTTGAGACTATAACCAGGTACTAAGAAGTGGTAGTAGTTCTGAGGAACCGCCTTCTTAGTGGTGTTGTGAAAAGAGAACGTTTGTATAATTAATTAAACTTGTAGATCGGATTGATTGTATTAAGTGTGAGTTTGATGTTGGGACTTGGGTAATATATATTGGTAAGCCATTTGAGGGAGGAGGTTTCCATGAAAGAGTTAAGTGTTGATAGCGAATGTTTATTGAATAAAGAATGAGTGGAGGAATAAGTGACGGTTGGAGTGTAAGAGTCTTTGGAAGAGTGTTGAGAGCTTGGGACTCGGTTTGGGTTGTTAGAGACTACCTAAGACTTTATCGTTGTTTAATTCGTTTTCTCACTGGCTTTAGCCTCACAGTGCTATCTGTGGTTATTTTTCAGGTAACAATGGACCGAGAGGTGGCGGTTGATGAAGTGGAAGAGATGAGCGTTCATGTCATGGAGGCGCCTCGAATTTATTCTTTTGAATGATGAATAAAGTTTTCTTTAACTTTTATTTAATGTCTTGAGTCGTTGGGAACTTTTAGTTGATTTTAGACTCTTTAGTCTTTACCATTATATTTGAACTTTATTGTTTTGTTTAAAAATTGAACTCCGGAGTTTCTGTTTTGTTTTAAATTCTCAATGATTATGAAGTTTGAATTATTTTAAGTAAAGGATATTTATTGAGTCTTCCGCTGTTGAAAATAAGTGTATTTGCTACTCTGAAAAGTCGGGTCTTTACATTTCTACTACTCATTTTTTTGGGGTGTTACAAGATGCATGGTAGGCTATATCCTTTGGTTTTTTATCTTTTGAAAAACAATCACACTAACGGAATTATATATTTAAATTAGAGAGAGGATTGTTTTAGTGTGTGCTTTCCCCTGCTTGACTTAGTCTTAATATAATAAAAAAAAGGAATTAGGAAGGGAAAGGTTTGTTAGAGAAAATAGTAGACGAAAAGTTATTAAAAATTAATTTGATTGTTAGGTTTGATTTTAAATTTAATAAGTCTATGAAATTATTTATTTTATAAATATGACGAATAAATTATTACTAAATTAATTTTTGAAATAAGCTCATGATAAAATATATTTGAAATATTTATTGAACGAAGACAATTTTAGCTTATTGTATTTAATTAATTTAATAATAAGAAAGTATATTTAGAAAAAATTAGATAGTATAAAATTTGTTTATTGTATTTAATTAATTGGTAATAATTGATAATAGTATTCAATTATTAATAATAAGAAAGTATATTTAGAAAAATTTAGATAATATAAAATTTGTTTATTGTATTTAATTAATTTAATAATGAGAAAGTATATTTAGAAAAATTTAGATAGTATAAAATTTGTTTATTGTATTTAATTAACTGGTATTGTATTTAATTAATTGCTAATAAAATGATTATTAATTTTGAATGATGGCATTATAGAAATTTAAATGAATTATAAGGGTAAAAACAGGACTCAAAAGTTTTTCCTCTAAGCCACTTTTTATTGGATTAAAACCCACTAAAGCCCATACTAAGGTCTCACCAAGCCCAAGCCCAAGTCAATCTATTTGATGGAGGAAGATTCATGAAGCTTCCACATCCACTTGAAGATTCATGAACCTTCCATTTACTTTATTGAAGTTGGTGACCAAATTCTAGCCATTGATTTTACTTGGGCACCAAGGAAAAATCAAGACCATTGGATTAAACTTGGGGACCAATGATCTTTTACTATAAATAGGGGTTCTCCCATCCTTGACAAATCATCCCAAAATCACCAAGTAGTGAACTTGAGTGAGAGAAGAATGTGTGAGGCTTGAGATAAAAATAGAGAGAGTTTTTCCTTATAAAAGAGAGAGGTCTTGTTCTTTCCTTATAAGAGAGAAGGTTGTAAAATCCTATTTTTATAGTAAATTCTTCTATCCTTGCCCGTGGTTTTTTACCCTAATTCGTTTGGGAGGTTTTCCACGTAAATATGTGTGTTCATACTTCTCTTCATCTTTCTTTATTGTTATTATGTTTTCCACTCTATTTTAGCTGCGGTTTTGCTCTATCAGTTATAATCCCCACATAACAAGTGGTATCAGAGCTCCGGGTTCTAGGTGTTACTATCTACTTATCGTATGCTCTGTGGTTGCCATTAATAGTGGACCCTCCACATCAGAAAATAAGTTAGATACTTTTCACCTTTGAGAGGCACGAGGAATTATTGAAAGGTTATGATAGAAGTCATGGCGGCGAAATTTGAGATGGGGAAGTTCAACAGGACTAATTTTTCGTTGTGGAAATTGAAGATGAAGGCTATCTTGAGAAAAGATAATTGTCTGGCAGCTATTAGCGAAAGGCCGACGAAACTCAAAGATGACAACAAGTGGAACGAGATGGACGGGAATGCTATTGCAAATATTCATCTGGCTCTAGCAGATGGAGTATTGTTGAGCATAGAGGAGAAGAAAACAGCAAAGGAAATTTGGGATCACCTCACAAAACTTTACGAGGCCAAGTCACTTCACAACAAGATTTTCCTTAAAAGGAAACTATACACTCTTCGGATGTCGGAGTCTACTTCAATGACAGAGTACTTGAACACTTTGAATACTCTATTTTCTCAACTCACATCATTGGGTTATAAAATAGAGCCAAGTGAACTTGCTGAACTTCTACTTCAAAGTCTACCTGATTCGTATGATCAACTTGTCATCAATCTGACAATTAATATTGTGACCGACTATCTGAACTTTGACGATGTTGCAGCCGCTGTTCTGGAAGAGGAAAATAGGCGCAAGAACAAAGAAGATAAGTTGGAAAGTTCTAAGCAAGCAGAGTCTTTAACAGTGACAAGAGGTAGATCAACTGAACGTGGTTCAAGTGGGAGCCAAAATCAAAGTAGATCAAAATCGAGAAGTAAGAAGATTATAAAATGCTACTATTGTGGCAAGAAAGGTCATTTGAAGAAGGACTGTTGGAGTTTAAACAAGAAAAACTCCAATCCTCAAGGAAATGTTGCAAGCACCTCAAATGAAAGGGAAGCTTTGTGTTGTGAAGTCGTGACAACTTTTGAAGGCAGAGGTAAATTTCGTCGATGTATGGCTCATGGACTCAGGAGCCACTTTTCACATGACCTCTCGTCGAGAATGGTTCTATGATTATGAACCTGTCTCTGAAGGATCTGTGTTCAGTTGTAATGATCATGCCTTAAAGATTGTCTGTATTGGAACTATTAAGTTGAAGTTCTATGATAATACTGTACGCATGATTCGGCAAGTGCGACATGTGGAAGGCCTCAGAAAGAATCTGTTGTCATTGGGACAACTAGATGATCTCGGTTGTAAATTTATAATCGAGAAAGGAATCATTAAGTGATTTGTGGCGCGCTTGTACTTATGAAGGGAGAGAAGCTGGCTGCTAACTTGTACATGTTAAAGGGAGAGACTTTGCAAGAAGGAGAAGCATCAGTTGTTTCAAGTTGTCCAAGTGAAAGGCTCACTATGGTCTGGCATCAGAAACTTGGACACATTTCCGAACAATTAATAAAAGTTCTCGCGGAGCAAAATCTACTTCCAGATCTTACAAAGGTGTTGTTACCCTTTTGTGAGCATTGTGTCACAAGTAAACGGCACAGATTAAAGTTCAACACATCGAGTTCTAGAAGTACAGAGATTCTAGAATTGGTTCACTCTGATGTATGGTAAGCACCGGTTACATACTTGGGAGAAGCGGAGTACTTTGTGTCCTTCATAGATGACTATTCCAGGAGATGTTGGGTGTACCCTATCAAGAGGAAGGCAGATGTGTTTGCGATCTTCAAAGTTTTCAAAAGAGCGGGTAGAACTTGAATCTAATAAAAAGATCAAGGGTTTGCGAATGGATAATGGAGGGGAATATACAAGCAGTGAGTTTGTAGAATTATGCAATCAAGAAGGCATCAAAAGACAGTTTACTACGGTGTACACTCCTCAACAGAATGGAGTGGCAGAGCGGATGAACAGGACCTTGTTAGAGAGAACAAGAGCTATGTTGGGAGGCTCGCAGGCTTAGATAAGACTTTCCTGGCGAAGCGATACCAACACCGCTTGTTATATAGTAAATAGGGCTCCATCAATCGCAATTGAGTTGAATACACCAATGCGGATGTGGACAGGAAAGCCTACTGATTATTCAAACCTCCATATATTCGAAGTCCTGTATGCGTGTTGTACAATGCCCAAGAAACAACAAAGTTGGATCCAAAATCCAGGAAATGTTTGTTCTTGGGGTATGCTGATGGTGTGAAGGGGTATCGCCTATAGGACCCCACTACCCACAAGGTTACTATCAGTAGGGATGTGATCTTTATGGAAGATAAGATAGATGAAGCGAATGATAGCATGGTAAAAGAGAATGCAGAGACTACAATGTTACATGTGGAGAAAGAATCTGGACAGGTTGATTCTTTTGAAGCCGAACCAGTGCACGAGGAGCAAGAACCAGTTGAGTCTGAAGTACCAGAGATCCGTCGATCAGGTCGCCTAACAAAACGACCAGGTTGGCAATCTGATTACATTATGGAAAGTAATGTAGCATATTGTCTTCTAATGGAGGATGAGGAGTCGTTAACTCTCCAAGAAGCAATGACTAGTTCAGATGCAGCTCTGTGGATGACAGCAATGCAGGAAGAAATAGAAGCTCTTCATAAGAACAAGACTTGAGAACTTGTTATGCTACCACATGGAAGAAAACCCATTGGTAACAAATGGGTGTATAAGATCAAGCGCAACAACGATGATCAGGTGGAGCGGTATCGTGCAAGATTGGTTGTAAAAGGATATGCTCAGAAAGAAGGTGTTGATTTCAATGAGATCTTCTCCCCAGTGGTTCGACTTACTACAGTCAGGGTAGTCCTAGGAATGTGTGCTACATTTGACTTACATCTGGAGCAGTTGGATGTTAAAACTGCATTTCTCCATAGAGATCTTGAAGAAGAAATATATATGCTCCAACCAGAAAGTTTTGAAGAAAAAGGAAAAGAGAACTTGGTTTGCAGGTTGACCAAATCTCTATACGGTCTCAAACAGGCGCCGAGATGCTGGTATAAGAGATTTGACTCCTTCATCATGAGCCTTGGATACAACAGACTTAATGCAGACCCTTGCACATATTTCAAGAGGTTTGGGGACAATGATTTCATTGTTTTACTGTTGTATGTTGACGACATGTTGGTAGCAGGCCCTAACAAAGATTGTATCAAAGAATTGAAGGCACAATTGGCTAGGGAGTTTGAAATGAAAGACTTGGGACCAGTAAACAAGATTCTAGGGATGCAAATTTACCGAGACAGAAATAATAGAAAGATTTGGCTATCTTAGAAAAATTATCTGAAGAAGGTCTTGTGACGCTTCAACATGCAAGACAGTAAGCCAATTTCTACCCCACTTCCTGTTAATTTCAAGTTATCCTCTAGTATGAGTCCTAGCAGTGAAGCGGAGAGGATGGAGATGTCTCGAGTACCGTATGCATCAGTAGTGGGAAGTTTAATGTTCTCCATGATCAGTACAAGACCAGACATTGCACATGCAGTGGGAATGGTCAGTCGGTATATGGTGAATCCTGGAAGAGAGCATTGGAATGGTGTTAAAAGGGTTCTTAGATATATTAAAGGGACCACAAATGTTGCATTATGTTACGGGGGATCAGACTTTTTTGTCAAAGAATATGTTGACTCGGATTATGCAGGTGATCTGGATAAAAGAAAATCCACCACTGGATATGTGTTTGTTCTTGCTAGCGGAGCAGTAAGCTGGGTTTCAAAACTGCAGTCAGTTGTGGCTACGTCAACAACAGAAGCAGAATATGTAGCAGCTACACAAGCTAGTAAAGAAGCTGTATGGTTGAAAATGGTATTGGAGGAACTCGAGCACAAACAAGAAAATATTTCTTTGTTTTGTGACAGTCAGAGTGCCTTAAATCTTGCAAGGAATCCAGCCTTTCACTCAAAGACAAAACACATTCGAGTGCAGTACTACTTCGTTCGTGAGAAAGTGGAGGAAGGAACAGTGGATATGCAGAAGATTTCTACAAAAGAAAATCAAGCAGATTATCTGACAAAGGCAGTCAATAGTGACAAGTTTATTTGGTGTCGATCCTCGAATGGCCTAGCTGAAACATAAGCAACATGGAGATGGAAAGATAGAAAGAATGGTGTGGAGATGTGATTGACTCTCAATCAAATCTCCAAGTGGGAGATTGTTGGATTAAAACCCACTAAAGCCCATACTAAGGTCTCACCAAGCCCAAGCCTAAGTCAATCCATTTGATGGAGGAAGATTCATGAAGCTTCCACATCCACTTGAAGATTCATGAACCTTCCATTTACTTTATTGAAGTTGGTGACCAAATTGTAGCCATTGATTTTACTTGGGCACCAAGGAAAAATCAAGACCATTGGATTGAAGTTGGGGACCAAGGATCTTTTACTATAAATAGGGGTTCTCCCATCCTTGGCAAATCATCCCAAAATCACCAAGTAGTGAACTTGAGTGAGAGAAGAAAGTGTGAGGCTTGAAATAAAAATAGAGAGAGTTTTTCCTTATAAGAGAGAGGTCTTGTTCTTTCCTTATAAGAGAGAAGGTTGTAAAATCCTATTTTTATAGTGAATTCTTCTATCCTTGCCAGTGGTTTTTTACCCTAATTCGTTTGGGGGTTTTTCCACGTAAATCTGTGTGTTCATACTTCTCTTCATCTTTCTTTATTGTTATTATGTTTTCCACTCTATTTTAACTGCGGTTTTGCTCTATCAGTTATAATCCCCACATAACACTTTTTAGAAAGTATAGAGTATATATATATTTATTGGTTCGAATTCCTCCCCATCCATGTGTTAACTTTTTTGCCCTTATTTTAAAGTTAAATCCTATTATATTTCTATCTATCTATTTAATTAATAAATTAGATTAAAAAACGTTTTATTTTTATATTTTAATTTCATATTAATAAAATAGTTCAATATATTAAATATCTCTAATTTCAAGATTATTAAATTACAATATAATTAAATATTTTTTTATATTATAAATATTATTTTCATTATTTATTATCCAAAAACAAAATAGATTAATATTAATTACTTTATTTTCAAAAAATTAAATACCACTAATGAATACATAGATTTTATTTCCATAGTTATTAATATTATAATCAATAATTGTATAATCGTATGTATTGGATGTTAGAGGTGTTTTTAGTTCCGTTTGTGTTGTTTTGGTTAAAATCGACACTAAAGTGACTTAAAATGAAAAGAAAAAAAATAAAAACCGAAAATAAACTACTTATATGTCAAAGTTGAAATTGACATGTGAATCAATTTTGACAAGAAGCTTAAGAAGTTATTGAATTTCAATAGGTTTTAGTCGGTTTCAATTCTATTTTATCGACTTCGGAATTTTAAGTTGCAGTTTGACTGCGTGCCCCCCTCGACTTAAATCTTGGCTCCGCCACTGAGTATTGACTATGGAAAATTAAACGTTTGGCTCCGAATTATATCAATTGTGATTTCATTAGATGCCAACAATATTACTAATCAGAGGCGATGGTGCTCCAAAGCTTTTCGTAGGCTTCCATGGCTCTTGAAGGCTGAAACTTATGTTTAGGGATTTGGATCTAGTTGATGTGTTAGCCCGTTTGAGGCTTTCTTAAAATATAAATAAATAAATAAATAAAGTAAGGCTTTTCATCATTTTTTTCTACTTTCAGTTTTCCAACCCCTTTAGTCTTTCAATACCTTTCAATCTTATCTCTTTATATTCTATTTTCTTTTTTATATACTAGTAATATAATACGTGCGTTGCACGTGATTCAAATTATTACTTTGATATTTTTAACTTGTGATTGGAAATATTAAAACAAAATTTTATACAAAAACAGAATGTATATTCTTTTTTATCTCTAAAAATCTTTACATATTTTTATAAAACCCACTTAATCTCAAATATGACTCTACTTATTCTTCTCAATTGCACAAATAGTTAATAAAGTAATCTCGAGGATTACTCTTCATGTGTCACCCATCATCTATGGGTTACCCACCACTTTTTCCATCCAATGTGTATTATAAGTTATTGCACTTCTTTTACAATTGTAATAACACCTTATTTAAATAATATGAATAAAGAAGAAAATTTCTTGCTAAAATTCTCGAAGCATAAATTGATCCAATAAAAGATCCTTACAAAAAATAAAATCCATACATGATATTTAAAAATAAGCCCCCACAATTTTTAGAAACCAAAATTATCACCCTATTACGTAGTAAATACTTGAGACTAAGTTAATAAAAAAAATATCATTATATCTCGAGATTTTGAAAAATCTCATCTTGAAAATCATATGTTATTGTTTCTGAAGCAAACAAAATCACTATCTAATTTACACTTTGGAAAGGATTATTATATGATAACTTTACCATTATAATGAATTATGAAACTCAAAACTCATTCATTACCATAACTACAATGTCAATGGCTACAACACATAGAACAACGATAATTATTTAGGAGCTCTGATTTGTCAGATGGATCTTGAAACCCTGAACCCAAATTCCAACTTGCTCATTTATCTCGATTCCATGGTTTGAAATTTCCATATTGATATCTTTATGCTATGCGCTTCGTGATATTTCTTCTCCACCCAAAGGATGATGGAAAGATGGTGGGATAGTAAAAGGTTACTTTACTTATAGACCAAATAAATAAACAAAACAAAAAAATCTGAACGGTTGCAAGGCTGGATGTGAAGAGGTGAGGTCTAAACTCCAAGTTCATGCATTCAATTAATACCCCCAAAAAAAAAGTTTTGAGTGTTTTTATATAGTAATACTCTACGAATACTATATTTATTTGTTTTATCAATAATTATTCTTGAATTATCTAATAATTCAAACTCTAACTCTTCAAAGTTATAAAATCAAGAAACTTCTGAATAAGAGATGAAGGATAATATCAGTATAAAATATTAAAATAATAAAATGGGAACCTAAAGATTCTCCCCTCATTTACACTTTTAATATATTGAGATAAGTTTATGAAAAAGTCAATAAAATTAAAGTAGCAATGAGTATAATTCAACACCCAAAATATATTTTAAATTTTGATAGAAAAATAAAGTTAGACAAATTTTTAATAAAGTCAAATATGTAATGATATTCCTTTGTTTTTATTTGAATCAAAACCAAAAATAATTATGTGGATGAAGTCTATTCTATTTATTAAAAAGCATAGTAAAATAATTAACTAAAATTAATTACGTATATTGAAAGAAAAAGTTAAATTTATATCCTTTCAAAAAAATTAATATTAAATAGGAAACTAATTAAAAACATATTAAAATAAATAATAAAGAAAACATATATATTTAATAGGGGCAAAAGGGGAAATCAAAAGTTTCTCCCCTTAAGCCCCTTTTTAGAGGTAGTATATATATATTATTTTTGTTATTTCTCTCTCTATCTTACAATGTTGAATGTCTAAATTGGTAAGAGAAATTGGTCATGACCATGAGCTTGGTATATTAATGGAAGATGAAAATTCTCTTATTTTGAATTAAACTCACTCTCCCCTTTCATGATTTTTTGTTTCTATTGATGCCTATAACTTTTATTTTATTTTTAAAAAAAAAATTATCACTATATAGGTCTTTGATAAGTGGTAAAAATGCAAAGTAAAAATATTATTGTATTATTATAAATTATAAATAATGCCTCTATTATTTTTTTTTAATTCGTCTAACATCACTGTCAATTTTTTATTATTGTGAAAAAAAACATATTTTAATATTATATTTCACGAGCATTTATTATATTTTTTATATTGTGATATGTTGAACATCACTTGTAGGTGTATAACTATATTATATGATAGATTATGATTAAATTAAGCTATTGGGAAAGTTTCAATCAATATGTCCAAAAATTCACATATGTTTCCGTCGTTTCCGTGATTTTTCCTGGAATGTCCGTCGCCATCGATATTTCCGTACATTTGAACCTCGACATTTCATCGACATCGACATTTTACTCCTTAGATTCGACCCAAGAATGGTGACTCCAAAAATAACATCATCTTGAGGGGGTATGTTGAGAATCTCACATCGGAAAGATAAAGGAAACTCACAAGCTTTATAACATACATGGGCTACTCCTCTCATTACCAATTGGTTTTGAGATGGAACCTCATGATATCAAGAATAATCTAGAGATAGAAAGAGAGATCGAAATTAAGTCTTCTTTGTCTTAAGAATTATGAGCTTTCATCTCAAAACCAATTGATGATGAGAGGACTGATCCATATACTTTATAAATATTGTTAGGTCTCTTCATATTTCTGATGTGGGATCCTTAACATGTCCCCTCAAGATGATGACTCTTTTGGGCTACCAATCCTAGGTTAGATCCCTTTTTGGACTGCATGCTCGTTTTAGTTTGTTGGGCTCTAAAACCATCTTAATAATCATAAGCTTCTATCTCAATCTAATTAGTAATGAGAGAAGTGGCTCATCATAAAGATTGTTAGGTCCCATCCTTAACACATTGGAAACGTCTTCACCAAAAATATATTCAGGCAAATCTTCCTAAGTCGGCGTTCCAAATGTTTAGTGGTGTCCGATTTATTTTAGAAAAAATTGTATGAACCACTTCTGAACTATAGGGGTTGTAATAATTACACATTCAAATTTTCAAATTGAGCAACTGACTCTCTAAATTTTGTAAAGTGTTAAAATTGGATCCATAAAAATCGTTTTGATAAATTACCTTATAAAATTATTAAATTAGACCCTAAATAATCACTATATAATTGAGAAATACATCCACAATGTCAACGGGATCAGTGAGATTAGAGAAGAACTCCTCGTGAGGGTTTTGAAGTTGGAGTCAAAGACAAGGTTGGGACGAGGTGAGGGCACTCAATGACTCGACCCATAGAGATTCTATAACACTACAACAAATTTGGCTTTTAATAAATGACAAAAACTGTCATCTTAATTTTATGATGACACTTTTGTAAGTGTCATAACTGTGAGTGCCCTCTTATCTTACGATGACGCATTTACAATGTCATTTTTTAAACGTCATCTTATATGTGTCATTATATAACGAACGGTTTTACCATTAGTCATCATAAGTTACAATGACACTAAGCAATAATGTCAGTTGTAGACCGTCATCTTAAGAGTGTCATTGAACATAAGTGTCATTGTTAGTATTTTAAGACGCACAAAGAATGTCATTATATAGTTAGATGACAATCATTGAATGACATTATTTAGCAGTGCTCACGACAAGGGCGATTTAGCTGTGACGGCGAGGGCGAGTTCAGGTTCACGGCGAGTCTGTTAGCAGCGTTCATGACGAGCAAGGGAAACGGGGAGGGCGTTGGTGAAGGAGACGGTGATCACGTCTAGGGCAAGGGAAAGCGAAGTTCATCGTTTTTTTTTTTATAATGCGAAGTTTAGCATTTGCAAGCAAGGATGAGACAGATAATTTCTTTTTACGTGATTAAGGAAATATTAACTTAATTAAAAATTAGGAAACGATGACATACATAGTTCGACATTTATTATTTAATGACATACATAAATAATGACAGATATAAACTGATATTAAAAATAACGTATTATTCCGAAAATTTGCGCTCTATAACTTGAAATTTTAATTAACAAAAAATAACATTCCATGTGTGTCATCGTTTAATAAACAAAACTGAAATCCTAAAATGTTTCATCATTTACCATATGTGTCGTCTTTTAAAAAAACTCAGTGTCATCTTTTGTGGAATTTATTGTATTATAATAATAATAATTTATAAATTAATAATTTAAAAAGTGAGTAATTAAATTTTATGGATTCCATATTAACCCTTACAAAACCAAATGAGTCAACTGCTCTGTGAAATGAGTTGAGAATAATTCGGAATATATTTGTATTGAAATAGTCACATGAATTTATAGTACAAGAATGATAATATATAAAAGGAAAATACTAATCTTCAACCTAAATCACGAACTCAATTTTGCCTAATTGACAACCGTAATTTCAGCTTAATTGACACTAATATACATAATTATACATTAACACCCCCCACCCCTCAAACTCAAGATGGTAGAGTGGAAAACCACCTTGAGTTTGTCAAGTAATTGTACAAAACGGTCAGGAAGGAGTGCTTTTGTAAAGATATCAGCAGGCTGATTTGTAAAAGGAATAAACTGTAGAAGGAGAGTGTTGTTTTGGAGATGTTGACGAATGAAGTGACAATCATTTTCAATGTGCTTTGTACGTTCATGAAAGACATCATTATGAGCAATCTGAATGGAACTCCGATTATCACAATGAAGGTTAGTAGCAGAATGTTGAGGAACACCCATATCACCAAGCAACCAATGGAGCCATAATAATTCAGATGTAGCATCAGCAAGAGCACGATATTCAGATTCCGTACTAGAACGAGAGGTGACAGTTTGCTTTTTACTACGCCAGGAAATGAGAGAATCACCCAAGTAAAAACAGTAACCTGTGGTGGATCACCTATCAGATGGATCACCGGCCCAATCAACATCATAATACCCAGATAAGATAAGGGAGGATTGGGATGAGAAATGAAGACTATGAAGAAGTGTTCCTTTGACATAACGTAAAATACGAAGTACAGCAGTAAAGTGAATAGTTCGAGGAACAGCCATGAATTGACTAACAATATGCACTGCATAGGCAATATCTGAGCGAGTCACTGTCAGATAGACAAGGCTGCCAACGAGTTGTCGATAGGAAGTGGGATCTAGTAATGGTGTACCATCAAATGGAGTTAAACAAACATTGGGATCCAATGAAGTGGATGCTGTAGAAGAGTCAGTGATGGCAGATCGTGAAATAATATCAGAAGCATACTTAGCCTGAGATAAATAGTAACCATCAGAGCAGGATGAAACCTCAAGGCCAAGAAAGTAACTGAGTGGACCAAGATCCTTCATCTGGAAATGTTCACCAAGATACGTTTGTAGATCAGATATTGCCTGCGAGTCATCACCAGTAATAATCATGTCATCAACATATAGAAGGAAAAGAACAATACCAGTTGGAGTCTGTCGGACAAATAAGGCTGTATCATGGGGACTGGAAACAAAGCCAAGTTTTGTGATGGCCATCAACAAAACTTGGCTTTGTTTAAATGAGTAGTAGAAAAGTTTTGTAACTCACTAATTGAATTAAAAATTTATTGAAATTTTCACTTTTAATTTATTATCTATATACATGTAAATAGAGATGAACTAACACACCAATTTAAAAAACAAAAAACTAGATGTTTGAGGATAGAGTTATGGAAAGGAAATGAATATTAGGTATGAGTAACCAGATGATATAAAATCTTTATTAATCTTTAGTCATCTACGTGTATCCATCATCCATGAGTAACAAGATGATATAAAATCATGAAATTTAAGTTTTTTTCGTCTCAAAGATATTTTTCAATATGAGTTATGCTAATTTCTTCCATTTCATTATAAAATTTGAATTTTCAAAATATTAGTTAAGAAAATAACTTCATAATAATATTGACATTTTTATTATAAAATTTGAAAGACAAACCACGTGCATGGCACGTGTGAAAAACCTAGTATTTATAAATGGAGGGTCCCAAATTAATTTTAATTTAAACATCATTTATATTATAATAAATCTAAAAATCGAGGGGGGCACATGCCCCCTTTGGTCCCTATGTAGATCCGCCCCTACTCAAATCATTCACCGCCTTCTTAGTTCTTTGTTAGATGATCTGTGATTTTTCCGGCGACATTTCGTAGACATTTTCTGATATTGATCGAAATTTTGACGACACAGGAGAAGAAATTTGCTCAAAGCAACCTGCTCCTCTGATGTGGGACACGTCACGTCGAAGTCTGGACAAAATTTCCAATGACACAACGACACATGCGAAATATCCAACATCTCGGAGAAAGTGGAGAAGAAATTATTTCACCCCACCTGTTGTTATCGAGGTCCCTTTCTGACGTAATATTCAACGACATATCGCCCATGTCGACGACATTTAACACCCTGGTCGGATCCCACTTTTGGACCGAATACCCGTTTGGGCTTGTTGGGCTTTGATTACTATATTAATATTACGGGTTTCATCTCAAAACCAATTGACAATGAGAGAAATAACTCATGTATCTTACAAGTCTTGTGAGTTTCCATCATCTTTTCGATGTGAGATTCTCAACATACCCCCTAGAACCTTGTGAGTTCCCTTCATAAACATTTCTAGACTTTCCAAAAATGTGAACCAAAGTCTCCATGAGTTTCCTCTAGTGCAATAATTCTTCAATTATTTTTTATATAGCACAATCTTTCTAATATTAGAGTAAAATTATCAATAAAACTAAAAGTTTGAGCTAATAGATTAAGGTAAATTTTATCTTTTATATATTCTCAATATTTCTTTATGTATGGATAAAGATGTTTACATGAGATCTAATCACATGAAATATTAAAAATGGAGATGAAATGTGTTAGATTAGAAATTAGAATTCAAGACCTATATCATGTTAAATCACTGATAAAAAAAATTTAAACTAAATGATTAAAGTAAATTTAATCTTTTATGTATTCTCATCCACTCCTTTATTATAAGATCAAAAGTTCTAGTTTTTCATTCTCTAATTTGATATAATATCTAAAAGAAGTAAAAAAAAAGAAATGGTTGATGAAACGTACACGAGATGGAGGCGCACCAAACGCATGATTAAAGATGGGATATTGGATAATAACTAGTGATAACGCTCATTCAATTCTAAGCAACAAAGGAAGGTTGAAAATGGAAGTAGAGAAACGGCTAAATATAAAGAGGGAATAAACGTGATATGCCTATGCCAACACAAAAAGAAAGAAAAACGCCAAATCAAATCATCCATTTGTTTATGAAAATTAGAACTTGGACCACAATTTTTTAAAAAAAGTTGGAAATCTTATCAAAATATTAAAAATTAGGGCTAAAAGATAATTTTAGCCAACTAGAAAAATTTGAGTACTCTCATTATAGGTATGTAGACACAGTCGTGTGTAAGGATCATATTATTTATTTATTAGGGCAAAATACCGATGGGTGTCGAACCATAAAAAATAAATATTTTCTCTTAGAATTTAGAATTTCGTAGTAGTGGTGAGTAAGGTTGATCTCTATAGAGAATTGAGAATTAAATTAAAGTAATTAGAAAAAAAGGGGGGGTTTTGAATTTGTTGTTAGAAAATAAAAAAAAAAAACAAAATTAAAAAGAATAAGAAATCAATAGAGAAAACTTCCAACTAAAGGTTTGATCTTGGTTATGGTTCATTAATTTGTTCATCAATTATTAAACATGCATTCCTAAATTCTTCTCTAAATTGGTTGAAAGTCACCAAAACCAATCAAAAACTTAAAAGTGTTTTTCCTTAGTTATTCGATAGTCAAGATATGATCTAATGACTACTTCCCTAATTAACAGATAACCCTAGAATACGATAATAAGATTTAACCCATTAACAATACTAAGAAGAGAAAAATCCAATTCTAGCCAACAAACACAGTAAGACTAATTCATTTAAGTTCGATCATAAATTCCCATAACACGATCAAAGAAATATCCCTAATCAATTTTCGTTATTATGCTACTTGTATTAGAACAATTAAACAATAACGAATTTAACTTTCTAACTAGCGATATGATACATTAATCAATTGAATATATGGCCATTATGCACAACAATTAACTAATAATAAAATATGCCAAGAGAAAGCATGAATAAAGAGAAAATAGTAATAAAATTAAGAGCAAACCTCACAAATTCATGACCAAATCTCAATAAATCTCTAGTTGGAATAAATAATTTAGCTAGAAAACATATTAAAAACTATCTAAATGTCCTAAGAAAAATAGGGGAGAATGGATTTTGAATTAGGAGTCAAATGGGGCTTTAAATAGGCAAAACCAAGATAAATTCGGATAAAAAATAAGATAATAATTTGTTGAAGCCGTTGGCCGAGCCGTGAAGCTGTCTAAGCTGCCGAGCCACATTCAATTATATTAGAGGAGCTGTCACGCGAGCCGACACCAAGCCAAGCCAACCGTAAGCTGCTGGGACGCATCATTCCTTTGGCTGACCATGAGCGACACGTCGGTCAGCCTTTACTTCGTTTTGACGCCAGCGTGCACCTTCCTTCTTACGCATGACGTCATCATTTCCTATTTAATTTATTTCTTTTTGTTTTTCTTTTTCTTGCTGTTGTAGCCACGTGTCTCACCGCCGCTGCGACCACTCTGGGTTTTTTTTGCCCATAATCTGATTTTCTGCTGGCCGTGGCCACTGAGTTCCGCCACCGCGGCTGTGATCCGTTTGAACATTAAAGTGGATATAACTTCTTCGTTTTAAGTCCAATTTGAACGCCGTTTTCATCTATGTTCATAAAATTCAATGATTAACAATATTATGGACATGTAAATCAATTGACAATCATATTTTAATTATTTTGGAAATATTACCACTAATAAATATGCGTAATTAAGAGTTATCAAATACAATTTTGGTTCCTACACTTTCACTCAAGTTTCATTTTTGTTATTGGACTTTCAAAATTGATGTTTTTTATCCCTCGACTTTGAAAACCTCTTGTTTAGTCATTTTATTAAGTTTTCCGTTAGTTTACCATTAGTCATTCATGATGTGGCATTATTGATGATATGACAGATCGACATGGAAAATTTTAAATTAGGTGACACTTAAAATTTCTCACATAAGCCTACCATGTCATTAGAAATGCCACATCGGTGACTAATAGAAGGATTAAAAAGGTAGGTTTTCGAAAGTTTGGAGACCAAAAACGCCACTTTTGATAGTTTAGGGACGAAAATAAAACTCAAGTAAAAGTTTAAGGACCAAAATTGTATTTTACCCCATGTTAAAATTGTTATCGTCATTAAACTAGGATATTTATATAAAAAAAAATTGTGCATCCTGTAGGTATTTGTCTTCTTGTTTATTTTTCTTAAGATTTGGTGGTGGGTGGTAACTTTTATCTATGAAATTGAAAAGTTTTAATTTTTTTTTATACTAGTTAGTATTTATTATTTCCATCGAGTTGGGTCGAATAATGTCTTACATATATCAGGTCTAAGTTGGGTCGGGTCGCTAATTTTTAGTGTTGGATAAATATAAGTTTAAGCCTATTATGTCACTACTAAGTCAATCTAATTTCTTTATGTTAGTTGTCGTTGTAAATTTTAGATAAGGAATAGTGATCTCATTTACTAAATGGGAAATTACAATTAGGTTGTTTCATATTTTCATATGGTAGGTGTACTTAAATTTTCAAGGATGTCAAATACTCAAACGTAAGTGTTTATTTCCCTTACTTTACTATTTTAAGTAATTTACGCATGCTTATGTATAAACTATTGTTTGGAACATAGCTATCCTACAACAAAGTTAACCATATTATTTCGTATATATTGAGAATTAAACTTCTAGTGATAGAATATTGACTTAACCATCATTTTGTTCCTAGAGTTTTTTTTAACTAGACCCTTTAAGATGTTTGAAAATTTATGGTCCAAAAAAGATGGCAAAGTTAAAAATCCCATAGACCAAGATTTTAATTGTCACTGCTTTTTTATTTTCAGATTTGAATGTTTTAGACTATGGCTATCTTGTAGCAAAGTTAGCCATAGTATAGTTATTATTATGTTAAGTTAGCTTATGAATTTGACATAACCTATAGCAACGACTACTAAAAATTCGTCGCCAAAGGTTTTCACTGACGGGGTATTAGGGACAATCGTTTTTTGTTGCTAAAAACCTTTAGCGATGAGTTTTTAGGCTTTGCCAACAAATTTGTTCGTCGGCAAAGCCCTTCCTTTTTGTAGTGATGCTTGATAATATTTTTAAATATTCAATCCTTTATTATTCCGTTAGTATATATATTCGATGACTATTTTTTGAAAGTTAATTTTCTTTTAGATAGTTTTTTTGTGATCAATTTTTTCTTTTAAAATATTCAGTTATTTTTCTTCTAAAAGATTAATAATTATTTACTAATGACTAAATACTACACAAAAGCTATCTAAGGAAACTAAAAGTTCTAAATTTTGCTTTCAAAACGGTACCTAAACATGTCATTAGTTATGCTATGATGTTTTCAAAATTGCTAGTGGCATATAATTGTAAATTATATGAAAGAGTCAATGTTAGAGAATAAAGTAACTTTGGCACGTAAGATAATGTAAAAGTAAGTTTGACACCTAAAATAAGTAAAATACCATTTTAGTCCATAAACTTTCATTCGAGTTTCATTTTCATCCCTGAACTTTTAACAGTGGCGCTTTTGGTCCCCCAACTTTCAAAATCTTACATTTTTAGTCCTTTTATCAGTCGCTGATGTGGCATTATTGATGATGTGGAAAACTTTAAGTGTCACCTAACATAAATTTTGCCACATCATCAATAATACCCCATCAATGACTGGCTGAGATAGTGACTCCATAATCACATGTTTTTTTTAGGAATGTAAGTTGGTTTCCCTGAACTATAAAATTAACGAGTAATTTATATATATATATATATATATATATATATATATATATAAAATTGTATAATCCATCATTGAACCTTTCAATTTAAGCAATTGACCCCCTAAACTTTTAATATGTTAAGATTGGATCCATAAAAATTTATTCTGACAAATTACCTCATTCAGATGTTAAATTAGACTCTAAAAAATACCTTAAAGGCGAATAATACATCCCTAATGTCAATAGGGTGAGGAGGAGTGAGAACAGAAGAAGAAATCTCCATTTCCGCCACCACGAGAGTTTTGACTTTAACCTTAAACTTTAAATGTTATCAACTTTAACTCTAAACTATATAAATAGTTTCAAGTTTAACCTGTAGGACCGAATGACAACATTAGAGGGGGGTGAATGGGTTGCTTTAAAAAATTATAAATTTATTAAATGAATTTTAGAACAATAAAGTTTTTCAAATCGATCAACAAAATTAACAAATATATCAATCAACTTGTAAATTTATGAATTAATCAAACTTATCATATTTTTCTAGTCAAGATTAATGCAAGCAATTAATTGACACACAAATAACAATCACAAATTAATAAAGTAAAACGTGCAAAAATTAAAAAGTTAAGGGAAAGAAGACACCAAAATTTTTTACAGTGGTTCGACAAGCCTACGTCCACTCCCCAAGGCTGCTCCTTGAGATTTTTACCATCATCGATTTTCTTGCCAATGAGGACCAAACAACTACAAACTCCCTCTTTGATTTCAACACGAAAAAGAGAAAACCTTGATATTTTCATTGGTTCAGGATCTTACCAATTTCTATTTCACACCTCAAGGTGTTCCCACACCTTAATACAAATCCCAATGAAAATTTAAAATAAAAGGTCTCACAAATCTTCTCAAATAGTAGATACACAAATTTTGTACCATTAAAAAGATCACAACTTCCTCACACAACTAAATCTCTCACAAAATTATTAAGCAAAATAGAATTGAAGGATGGAGCACTTGAGAATTTTTGGGTTGTAAGATATAGCAGATTTGTAATGACCCGACCCAAAATAACCATAAATATTTAAAACATAAATAAATCAGAGTAAAACTAAATAATTGCGGAAGCATTTTATTTAATAATCAATGAAATGATAAAAATAAAACATTGTTTGTAGCGTCAATTTAAAGGATAAATTCTAAATAAAATAATTAAATGAATAAAATAATCCAACTAAAATTTAAAAGAACCATAAAATGTAGTTCTCAAAAAATAATGAAAATAAGACAACTCCTAAGGGCCTCCATGTGTAGCGCTATCCTCGTCACACGCCATAATCACTGTCATTAAAAATGTTACCTGCAAAATAAAGGGAAATTTACATGAATGTTATAATTGGGTGAAATATTTACAAATTTGTTAGGAAAAAAAATATTTACAAAAATGTTAGAATTTCAAAAGTCGAGTATATCAGTCAATAATTAATAGTATATCATGATATGGGCCATACTATGCAGTTTGAAAATATGTATCATATTGCGGTATAAGGCCACCTTTGATACATGTCATAGTATGCAGCTCTACAAATTTAATATAGGTTTATTAATATGATCAATTCTCTAATTATAACACCTAACAATTTAACGATCATAAACTAAACAAATGCATTATTCGCAAATCGAAACGAGCACATAATGACATTTAAAATCAATAATTCATCTCCCAAAAATATTCTAATAATCACAGAATAAACAAGCAAGCACAAGAAATATAATTTAATTTCTAAGTAGGAATTAACATGCCTTAATTTCAAATTGAACAAGCAAACGCCTTAGAAATAAATCCAAGAAGACTCCTAACGATGCCCAAGACTTGTAATAATAATAATTTAAAGTTAATTTGGCTAGAACCGGGCCAATGGGACGAAAACCGGCTCGAATTGACTCAAAATTAACCATGAGCCGACTAGACCAAGCTTTGGATTGGTTCTTCTTCAACAACACACACGTAAACGAAAAAATTTGTACCTTCCAATGATGGCGAAGTTTCAGGCGTGAAACGACGAAGAAAAACAAAAGTAATCTAAAGGAAATTGGTTAAAATCATCAACCAACGAAGAATTAGACGTAAAAAAATAAAAACTCCACCAATAGCTTCAAGTTCAGCGGCGGAAAAGCCCAGAAACCAGCGAGTAAAAAGCAGAATCCGGCGACCTTGAATCCGAAGCAAACCAAGGAAGAAAACAGAATATTATAACTAGACATTGAAATCAAAATAACATCCAAAACGAAAGAACGATAAAAGGGAATCAAACGAAGACAAATCACCTTAAATAATTGATAAAAATGGTGGAGAAACTCGACTGTTTTCCGGTGACGAAAAAGATAAGGGACTGAGCCTGATATCACATGAAATTTGAATGAGAACAGTGAACCAAAAGGCTCAAACTTAGGGAAACCAAAAGATATACAATAAGCTCTAACTTACCTTAATAATCAAAGAAGAAATCGAATTTAAAACGTAAATGAAAGTACGAATTCTAGCGATGAAGTAAGACAGCAGTTGTCAGCTGAATGAAGGAGAAAAATGTGAATGTTTTAGAGAATAACGTTGGAGTTTAGGGTTTTTTTTGTGTTATAATGCATGAAAGCTTGTAAAAAGACTAGAATGCCCTTAATAGAAAACCATAACTAGAAGGGTAAAAATGGTAATTAGATAATATCTTTTTACTCAAAGCTCAAATGGAAGAACGGTTCATTGCGTTGAATTCGAGAAGACACGATGGATCAAAAGAACTAAAAACATAGTCGTTTAAATGAAAATTGGTGAAATGGCTAAAATGCCCTTAAGTGAAAATTCAGGTTGGATTTGAGAGCTTAGGTTCTGTTTTTATTTAAAAATAGGGTTCAAGAGTGGCTGGCCAATTTCGTGTTCAAGCTTCAGGGTAAATTTGGACCGTTGATGGAGTAATTTTGATCCAATGGCTGCTTAAAATAGGTGAAAATCGAGCTGGAAATGGTTAAAAATTCGTAAAACAGCTTCAATCTTCAAGCCTGTCTTCCCCCAGATGTGAGAGTCCAAAACCAACACGTACTTCGCTTCTGCCAGCCATGGCACTCAAAGTTAGGTGTGTGCATTACAAGCGCAAGTGCAGCGTGTGAACTGCGTCCCTGCATCTGCTTTTCTTTTTCTTTTTCCCTTTTTTTTTAATTTCAAAACTTCCGCCATGTGTTGCTTCGTCATTAGTCCATAGTTTATTGCGTCAGCATCAGTTCCTTTCTAGCTCAAGTCAATGCAAAGTCATCTTCTTTATCCACGTGTCAACCTCCAGTTGATCCATTGATGCCACGTCATTTGTCTATGTGTACTACCACGTCATAAAAAATGCTACCGTTTGAAGTGCCACACCATCTGCCACGTCATCAATTTTGACCATGACACGTCATTCCTTTTACCACATGGCATTTTTTGGTTCGCCCTTTGTCCATGTCATATGATGATGTCATCCAGGATTGTGTATTTGCCTATAAACTTCTTTTGTCCATAACTTCTCCATTTGGACTTCGATTTAGGCGATTCAATTTGCGTTGGAATTCTTGTTTCGAGCTCTACAACATAGACACTTAAAAACTTCGAAACCAATAGTATAAATTTGGTTTGTTATCAACAAAACTTTTGTACCCATACTTGCTTGGATCCTTGAGAGTTAGTAAGCAAAGATTTAGTAATCCATTTCATTTTACTTTCATTTAAAGCACTCAATTTCCTAAACTTGCATGCATATATTTATGACCAATTTTTCCACATGCATTACAAAGAACAGAAGATGTAGTGCTTTCTTTGACAAAGAAGTTTGAAAATTTCTTTTGCATTATATGAGGTTTATATCATATACCACTTCTATCAAAAGCAACATGTTGTTTACCTATGATGATATCCAGAAGTTTCTGTCCATTTGTGAATTTCAAAAGAATAGAATTCAAGTTTTCATTTTTCTTTTCTAAGATCTCATACTCTTCTAATGCATGCAACTTTGAATCAGATGTCATTAAGTCATTCTTTAACTTCTCACAATCTTCCATTAATCTATCACGCTCATTTAATAGATCACTATTCTCAAGAGCTATTTTATCAGTTTTCTTTTTCAAGGTACATATTTCATGCCTAATTTTTCGAATTCATATTTTATCTCATTATAGGCACTCATCAATTCATCAAAATAGTGTTTTCGTTGCAGACCTCATTATCGTTGTCATCTTCATCCTCGAAAGTCATGAAACATAAGTTTGCTACTTCTTCCTCGCTTTCAGAGTCACTTTCATCCCAAGTAGCTTTCATTACTTTCTTCTTATTCTTCTTTGATGATGATTTCAATTGTGGACAATCATACTTCACATGTCCTAGTTTCTTGCACTCATAGCATATAATGTTGTCTCTGTTTCTCTTTTCACCTTTGAATTGCTTATTGTTGTATTTCTTTGAAAAGTTTCTCTTTCTGAAATGATTCTTGAATTTCTTAGTGAGATAAGTCATTTCTTCTTCATTCAACTTTTTATCATCATCTAAGTCATTTTGGAGGGATGCTGACTTTAATGCTAAGTTTTTCTTCTTTTTAGTGTCATCCTCCATATTTTCCTTCATAATTATCTCATGTGTCATGAATGAACCAATAAGCTTCTCCAAAGGCAATTTAGTGAGATCTTTTGCTTCCACTACAAGAAAACTGTCAATTTGCGACCAGAACATATGGTTGTTTTTTTGCGACTAACTGAGTCATAAAACCAAGCGTTGACCCAGAGCTACCATTTGGTCGCAAAAACTGCGACCAAAATGCAACTGTATTCTATAAGTAGACGAAAAAAACGCATGAAATTATGGCGCTAAGATTACGACCATCTGGTCATAATTAAATGACCCTAAATAATGGTAGTCACAAATTTTGGCGCGAAAGAATGGCGCCAAAATTTACGACGAGTAAGTCGAAAATATATTTCATCTAAGTGGTCGCATTAAAGCGATTCTCCATATTCTCGGTCACTTTATTTTTTGGAGGGAAATATATTGAGACTAATTGCGACTAGATGGTCACAAATTGGCCACCATCATATCGCAAAAAATGGAGGGAATATTACTTTTATTCCCGCCAATTTTTGTGACGGCTTGATCGTAAAATGACAGATTAACCACCTATAAAATGCACTTCCATACATAGTTTATCAACACACAAAAAATAAAATGAGAGAGTGGATGTACATTCGTTTAATTGAGGGTTTTTTAAACGATGAATTCGTTGCAGGGGTCATCAATTTGTTGAGTTTTGTATGAGAACTGAGTATTATGAAAAATATAGTCAGAAACTACGATGTCCATGCAGAAAATGTGACAACAGAAAAATCATATCGGTTCCTGATTTGAAGAAGCATTTTTATAGTCGGTGTTTTGTACCAAATTATTATCACTGGGTGTACCAAGGCGAAACGAAGGAAATGTTCGACGCTGCAGTACAAGAATCTTGATAGTATGAAGGAAACAACTCGAATGTTGACGTTGCAGTCCATGTTGAAGAAAACCAGTTCGGTCAATTGCAGCAGATGATAATGGATGGTGCAGGGTATGGTAATGAAATAAATTACGAAAGAGAAGATAAAGAACAAACTTTCGTTGAGGAGGAAATGAATCTAGAAGCACGTAAAATGCATGAGTTGTTGACCACAGCTAGTCGATCGTTGTATGGAGAATGTGAGGTTAGCCAACTTGCTGCAGCTACAGAACTTTTAAATATAAAACTGCAGTACCACATACCAGTGAGAGGATTTGATTCAAACACGATGCCTGAGAGTTTGTATGACATGAAGAAACTTGTGGAGGGTCTTGGTTTACCCGTGGAGAGAATAGATTCATGTCGAAACGGATGCATGATATACTGGTGACCCGCATGTTCTATTTACCGCTGACCCAGCGTCTACAACGATTGTATGCATCAGATGTGACAGCTTCTCATATGAGATGACATCACGAGCATTCTGAAGATGAAGGAGTTATGAGACATCCATCAGATGTTGTGGTGTGGAAGCATTTGAATAAGTGTTATCCAGATTTTGCCCAAGATCCTAGAAATGTCAGATTGGGATTATACATGGATGGCTTTAACCCGTTTGGGGCGTCAGGAGCATAATATTCAGTATGGCCGGTGATTGTGACCCCGTTAACTTGCCACCCTCGATGTGCATGAAAGACCCTGTGATTTTTTTAATTGTGATCATTCCTGGTATGAAGAGTCCAAAACAGAAACTGGATGTGTATTTGCAACCACTTATCACAGAGTTAAAAAACTTATGGACTGATGGTGTTATGACGTACGATATATCAAGGAAATAGAATTTCTTGATGCGCGCTGCATTAATTTGGACGATCAGTGACTTCCCAGCGTATTCAATGTTATCAGGTAAATTCAATATATTATTTTTTGTTTCTCTGTTTATTAGTTTTTGAAATTGCTTGCTTAGTCATAATATGTAGATAAGTAATCCATACCTTCTCTCATCCTCTTAAAGGATGGAGTACGGCTGAAAAATACGTATGTCCACATTACATGCTTGACATAGAGGCATTTTCTCTAAGACACGGTCTAAAAACTTGTTGGTTCGATTGTCACATAAGATTTCTACCTTTGAATCATTCATTTCGTGCTAACAATAGTGACTGGAAGAAAGGTCGATGTGCACGAAAAGAGATACCTCTGACAATATTTAGCGGGCGAGAAATTCTTCACGGTATAGATGCCCTAGGCATGCAGAAGATTACATGTGAAGGTGTAGAGAATGCAAACAAGTTAGCTAGGAAAAACACCAGATGGAAGAAACAGAGTATTTTTTAGGATCTACCGTATTGGGAAGATCTACTAATCAGACGTAACTTGGACGTAATGCATATTGAGAAGAATTTCTTTGACAATGAGTTCAACACTATTCTGAACGTTCCGGGAAAAACAAAGGAAAATCTAAAGGCATATTATGATATCCAAGAGATATGTCATCGCCCTGAGTTGGAGCCTGATGCTAATGATCATTACGCTAAAGCGAAGTACATGTTGACCGCGGAGGATAAAAAGACATTATTTGAGTGGATAAGATCAATCAAATTCCCAGACAGATACGTTTCCAATCTCAGTAGATGTATAGACAGCCAGAAACATATAATGTTCGGGATGAAAAGTCACGATTGTCATGTATTCATGCAACGATTGATGTCGGTCGCGTTCAGGCCATTTCTAGAGCATAGACATTGGGAGCCGCTTGCGAAGTTGAGTGTTTTTTTAGGGACTTAACTTGTACTGAATTAACCGACGCAACTGTTGTATCAATGAGTTCGGAGATTGCTGTTATCATTTGTAAGTTGGAGTGAATGTTCTGTTAGAAATGGTGTCCTAGAACTTGTAATTATTTAATAATAATAATTTATTAAGAATAAATTAAATAAATAAACATAAGTTCTTTATATTATCTAGATTGATTCAATTAACGATATTAGGAATATATGGAAATATATAAATATCAAACATTCAAATAGTAAACCCTAAGTTACTCTTATGAAATCACGACTTAGTATGTGAGTCATACGAGAGGATTAAAGTCGAGATGAGTAACTTAAACGTGTCTACAGTAAACGGATAACGTTTGGAAACCTTATCCTGGTAACATTGTTGATAACTTCGCATTTTGTTTATAGACAAATGATCAAATCCTGATCATTCATGTGGGAGACATGAAATGGAAGTATCAAATGCAATGTTGATTGTATAAGACAGGACCACGATGTTCGATCAAATTTCTCCTTAGTACCGTTTACGAGAAATAATCGAATATCAAACTAAGTTTATCAACCGTGATAGCTCTCAATCCTAAGTGAAATGCGGACTCCTATTTGTGGAGTTATGTTCTTTGATTCACATAGTTGAGAGCGATCTGTAAGAACGCTCAATACACTCCTGTTTTGGGAACATGACTAGATAAGTAGCTGGGAACTCATTTTCACGAGATGGAATTCATAACTTTCCTATAAATTAACGGTATCAGTGCGATACCTAAACATTTTTGATGTACTGATTCGAGACATGAACAAGTGACGTCACGACTTCTATTGATCACAGAAGTATCTTATCTCTAGTTCGACTAAAGATAAAGTTCATTGGAGAATCAGCGGGAACACAAGGATAAAGTGGTAATTACAGGGGCAAAACGGTAAATTTATCCGCCTGTAATTATGAGGGTTCCACGTGAAGGATATATCACAGATATAAATAAAAGATAAACTAAATGGACATAACTCATCTATAGTGAGGGGAGTTCAACTATGAATCTATAGTGGAATTATTCATAGTTAGATAATAAGTAATTAACTGATTATGTGTTAATCACTTAATTGCTAATTATTAAGCCCATGATCTATAGGTCCATCGGGTCCCTATGCTAGCCCAAATATCGTAGTCGCGAAATCAAGTAGAAGAAATGGAAATTTTAAGTAAAGTGAATTACTTAAAATATGCAATATTAATTGTTTAAATATTGAGTATATTTAAACGGTAATTAATATAAACATTATTAATTGTTTAAATAATGAGTTTATTTAAACATGAAATTAATAATGAAATATTATTAGTTATACATTATTAATTATTTAAATATTGAGTATATTTAAATGGTACTTAATAATTTGAAATTAATTAACAATTATTAATTGTTTAAATAGTTATATTTAAACGGAAATTAATAATTAAAATTAATTAAATTAATAACAAAATATTGTCAATAAATTTATTAATTAAATAATGAATTTATGGAAATTAATAATTATAATATTTATTATTAATTATTTAAATAATGAAAATTATTTAAATGGAAATTAATAATTAAATATAAATTGGATAATATTTAGTCGGGAGAAAATATTAATATTTTTAATTGTTTAAATAAAATATTTTATTTAAATGGTAATTAATAAATAAATTAATTAAGTTGGACTTATTAATTTAAGAGAGAGTTTCAAGCCCAATTGGATTAATGAACCCAATTGAAATTGGCCCAAAATAATTAATTAAATAAATTTGATTTATTAATTATTTATTATTAATTTTGGCCTTCATAGATAATTTGTAGGAGATAATTGTTTGAATTATATCCTAAAATAATTACATAGATTTATTTACCCAAGATAAATAAAATAAAGAAAATAAAGTAATCTCCTATTTATCTATGGCATTTTCGAAATTGCAAGATAAAGGAAAGAGATAATCTTTATTCTTTTTGTATTTATCTCTATAGATTAATCCTAATGTGATTAGGATTCCTATTTTTCTATAAATAGGAGGGTTGGGTCATTCATAAATCACACAATTCAATTCTTTGGAAATTGAAAAATCTCTCTTCCTCCTTTTCTCTCCCTTTGCCGATTTTGCTATTCAAAATTGGGAAGAAAATGTTTTTCTTCTTCCCAATTTCTTCTTAAGTTCGATCCCACAATTGGATTTCGTTTGATCGATCGGGATATAGAGTAGAAGATTCGGTGTTGCTGAGGATTTGATGCTATAAAGAAACCTCTAACCAATTCTCCATATTTTACTCAATGTAAGTAAAGAGTTTTAATTTTTCGAAAAACAAGCATGAATCTACATGTCTTTATCACAAATTGCATGATATTAATAGATCCTAAATTAAGTGTTAATTTGTGTTACTAAATAAATTCCGCTAATTTAGTAAATCATCCCTTCATGTTCCTACCTGCCTTTTTTGATTCAATGGAGCATCTTCCCGTGCATCTTCCATACGAGGCATTCTTAGGAGGTCCGGTGCATTACCGTTGGATGTACCCATTTGAAAGGTAAAACACTCATAATGATAGTTACATACGCATTCAGGCACATTGAATAATTAACGTATGTTTAACACCATATGGATAGCTACTTACGTCGGTTGAAGAAGATGATCGAAAATAGATCGCCAGTCGAAGGATCTATCAGTAGTGCGTACCTTACGCAAGAGAGTACCACATTTTGCTCCTACTATTTTGATCAGCACATTGCAGAGCAGTATCTATCGGTGAAGCAAAATATTGTTGAAAATTTACTAGAACGTGTTGATGTAAATGACTTATCCATATTTACAAAGGTTGGCATGACTGTTGGTAAAAGTGTGCGGAGACCGTTGACCGATGTTGAGTATCACGTTATCCAAACGTACGTGTTATGCAACTATACTGAAGTGGAGCCATACATAGAGTACGTTTTCTTTTATGATATGTTCATAGTTTAACACAATTTGAAATATTTCAAACATTTGTTCACTTATTGTTATATCATATATAGATTGTTTCTAAACCTATACATTCGAATGGTACGACCTGGTCTTACATCCGCTGATAAGGGATCAATGATTGACAAAGAGTTTCGTTCTTAGTTCTCTGCATACGTGAGTTTTTGGCTAATGTGTCAAATTTATTTTTGTAATATATATTGCACTTTGAATTTACCTTTTACACAATATATGTGATTACAGGTTTACTCACCTACATTACCAGTAGCTAATCCTCGTATTATTTCTCTGACAAAAGGACCTACACTAGTTACAAGATCATATACTAGGTACATTGGTAATGGGTACAGATTTCAAACGAAGGCGCATTCATTTAATAGAGAAACGGACAATAGTGGGGTCTGCATAAAGGGTCAAGTGTTCGGAACCAATGAAGACGATTATTTCAGAGTAATAGATGAGATCATTGAGATTCAATACGCAAGTCCGACTCTAAAATGCATTGTTCTGTTTAATTGCACGTGGTTTGAGACAATGAGACGCGGCGGAATTCGTAAGCTGTCTCATTTACAGATCGTGGAGGTTAATAAGTCTAAACATATGCGCACAGAAGATAGGTTTGTCATGGCTTCACAGGCGATTTAAGTCTATTATCTAAACTATCCATCGAATAGACGCGATTTGACAGATTGGTTAGTTGTTTGTAAAGTAAAATAGTCCCATGTAGAAGAAGGTATCTCCGATAAGAACATTACAGAGTAAAGGGCTTTTCAGGAAGACGGGATAAGATTTCGTGATATTGATGATGGTCAGAATGCTAGTACTGCTAGACCACTGAATGATGGAACGATTACACTACAAGACAATACAGATGTTCCAAATGATCGTGATCATGAAACTTCACAAGATGAAACAATTGAAGAAGAAATTGAATTAGAATCTGAGGATGCACTCAAAGTACGATGAGAAGACACAGAGGATGATGACTGAAAGAAGTTATTTTTTCTTTTAATTGCTCCATTTAAAAAAAACAAAAATTAATATTTGCGACCAGAAGGTCGTAATTGGCAAGGTCAACATGCGACCATCTGGTCGTGATTTCCATGACATGTGTTATATCTTTTAGTTTACCAATGAAAATTACGACCAGATGGTCGTAATTGGCAAGGTCAAAATGCGACCATCTGGTCGTAATTTCCATGACATGTGTTATATTTTTTTACTTTCCCAATGAAAATTGCGACCAGATGGTCGTAATTTTTCCTGGGAAAGTAAAAAAAAAATCAAGAGCTGTATTCATACAATACGACCATTTGGTCACAAATATAGTCAAATGCGACCATATGGTCGTAATATTCAGCGGCAATTTTGAAAATTTACCAAATTTATGGCGGTGATTTTGACTATTTATGACCAGATGGTCGCATTTTATCATAATTACAAATTCAAATTTACGACGTGGATGGTCGTAATTGTCTGCACCCGCGACTCCCCAAATTCCGTCATAATTATGGTTGCAAAAATTAAAAGTAAAACAGGCAGAACGGATTCTCCCCCTCCCCATTCTCTTTTTTCTTTCCTTTTCCTTTCTTTTCTTTCCTATTCCGTTCTGTTTTTCCCCTCCCCCGTTCCCGTATATCCCTTTCCCTTGAATACTGTTTCATTCTATTCTGTTCCCTCAACGCTCATTTTCTCAAATCTTGGGATTTTCTTTCGTCCATAAAAGAAACGGTTAGTTATCTAAATTTTATTTTTAAAACTTCGTTTAAATTTTTAATTCAATGAATTAGGGCTTGGTTAGGTTATGTTCTTAGTTTAGGTTAATTTAGTTAATTTAGTTTAATCTATCTACATTAGTTTAGTTTAGTTTATTTAGTTTAATTAAGTAATTTAATTATAGTTTTGTTAGAATTTATGTATTAGAATAGTTTAGTTAGTTAGTTTAAATTAGATTAGTATTAATTTAGGGTTTAAATTATATTATTATACTTAGATGTTAATGTATATACTTTAATTTATCTACATTAGTTTAGTTTAGTTTATTTCAGTAATTTAATTATAGTTTTGTTAGAATTTATGTATTTAGAATAGTTTAGTTAGTTAGTTTAAACTAGATTAGTGTTAATTTAGGGTTTAAATTATATCATTATACTTAGATTTTAATGTATATACTTTATTTATTTAGTTTAATTCAGTAATTTAATTATAGTTTTGTTAGAATTTATGTATTTAGAATAGTTTAGTTAGTTAGTTTAAATTAGATTAGTGTTAATTTAGGGTTTAAATTATATTAATAGACTTAGATGTTAATGTATATACTTTAATTTATCTACATTAGTTTAGTTTAGGGGTGTGAAATCGGTTTCGGTTTTGGTTTTTGGCCAAAACCGAAACCGAAACCGATTTTCGGTTTTGGTATTTTCTCGGACCGAACCGAAGTTCGGTTCGGACCGAACCGAAACCGAACCGACTTTGGTTCGGTTTCGGTTTCGGTTTCGGTTTTCCATTTACTTTTTGCATGAAAGATGGATGTTCATACTTTTCATGACTTTTTTTGTTTTTTATTGTACGGACCAAAATATGGGTACAAGAATTATTGTTTTTGTCTTTTGGAATTGAATTATTGCTTTTAAAATAACTCTTGTATTTGAATTGTTGTTTTAATTTAGAAGGTAAAATTTGATATTTAATTTTAAATAATTCTAATATTTTATTTAAAATTGGTATAAATCTAAAGGTAAAATTTATGAACCATTGATGGTTATTGATTTGTTATTATTATTGTGTTGTGAAATGTCAATCCTTGAGTAATATATTAATTTTAATTTGATTATGTATTTAAATAACTCTATATTAAATTTTAGCTTCCAAATAACTCTAATATTTAATTTATAATTGATGTCAATCCAAAAATAATAAAAGTATAATTGTATTTGTAGAATATTTTGATAAAAGAATTAAAAAAGTTGGAGGTGGTTAACCAATATAATTAATAATATATATAATATTGTAGGAAAATTAAAAATATATTGAATTAGTTATATATAATTAATTTAAAATATATATAATATATAAATCGGGCCGTAGTGTTACATAAAAAAAAAAAAAAAAAAAAGTCATACTTTGGGCTTGGCAGTGGTGGGGAAAGGGATAAGGTGGGGTGGCAGGGAATTTATTAAAAAAAAATTATATATAATATCGGTTCGGTTCGGTTTGGTGCGGTTTTCACTGCTCTAGACCGAAACCGAACCGATTATTAATCGGTCCGGAAATTTCTGGACCGAACCGAACCGAACTTGGCGGTTTCGGTTCGGTTCGGTTTGAGCGGTTCGGTTCGGTTTGATCGGTTTTGCGATTTCGATTCTCACCCCTAGTTTAGTTTGTTTAGTTTAGTTTATTTAGTTTAATTAAGTATTAATTATAGTTTTGTTAGAATTTATGTATTTAGAATAGTTTACATAAAATTTAATTAGTATCATTTAATTTACTTAGATTAGTTTACTCAAATTATATTACATTAGTTTTAGTTAGATTAATTTTAATTACATTAGTTTAAATAATGTAGTATTCTTTCGACAACCGTAGACAAAAAATGACGGGCGCACGATATCCTCCTCGATCACACGATGCTGGCGATGATGACGATGATGTGTTCGGTACTGACACACCCACGACTGAGGAGTTGGACGATCTGCTCGCACCGTACGAGGACCCAGCTCCATCTACACTAGTACCCGAGACACAGCTTGGGACTCCGCATGCAGTACATGACACACCTGGGACATCTCGAGGTGCTTCCGGGTCATCATCGGGCTCAACTTCTAGGTCTGGTTCAGCAGTTCCGCCTCCCGCCCGTCCTCATGATCCAGCATTACTTCGGATCGAGGGAGATGAGTAAGTAACCCGTATTCTTAAAATTATATTCGTTTTATTTCTTTTATATGAAATATAATTATATTTCTCAATATTCTGTTTTTTATATGAATATCAGATTGTAGCCACATAAAATCATTTCGAAACGGTTTCAAGAGGTGATTTAGAGTGGTCCTCTTCCCACCGAGTTTCGCTGGACGAAGATTCTATACCCTGAGAAGAGCATGTTGTTCGACAATTGGAAGGTAAAAAATAATTCGTTTACGTATCTTACATCTTTGTTTTTATTTCACAAACTTAACTAACGTAAATTTTTTATTTACATATTTTATATATTTGCAGTGTAAATTTACTATCAGTGTAGATGTGACGGATCAGAAGTTGTTTCCCCTCTGGGATAAACATATGCAACTCCGATATAAAGACATTCTCTATCAGGCACGTAAGAAGAACGACGGTGAATCGCCCTGTCTAGGTGAGTGAGGAGGAACACGCCCGCCTTTTGGCGAGCATGCTCATCGAGGCGCGCATCGGACTATCTGCGAGAAACCGGTGTAGCCGTTTGGTGACCCTACTCTCCACACTGGCGGGGCCCGTCCTCACGATGAGCACCATCGTCTTTTGGTAAGTCTGCCTATGTACATTCTGTTTTCTTATTCTAAATAATTAATAATTTTAGTTTAAATCGTTTACAATAATATATTTTTGTTTGTTTTATGTTTTTTAGGAAGAAAAGCTTGGACGTCCAGTCCCACCTGGATGAGTTACACTTAGTCCTTCACACAAAGAAGGACGAGACTATTGTGGACGACAAGGCGCAAGCGGCCAGTCATGTGTTTTGTCTACCCTTACTTTGTAATTTTCTATTTACTAAAACATATATTCTAACTAAAGTGTTTATGTTTTACTTCTAATTTGAACATGACCGTTTTATGGACACATTGTCCCAGCGCTTGCCGTCTGAAGACTCCCAGCCGACACAGGAGGATCGGAAGGAAGCATTCTTGGAAGCGGAAGGTGGCGTTCGGCTAGATGGATCTGTTCCTGGCCTTGGATCTTACGGGAGACGTCTATACGCAGACATACCTAGACCTGAGGGCGGCTCACAGCGGAGGAGCAGTACGGTTGAGAGGCAGCTGCGTGAGGAGGTCCAGCAGCTCCAATCAGAGGTCCAGGCGATGCGTGATTCGGTCCAGGAGATCCGTACTTCGGTCAGCCAGCAGTCAAGGAGCAGGTTGCAGCTGCTTTGGCTGCATTCTTCGCTACTTGTGGTCCGAATGACCCCGACCCTTCATCTTCAGCGCCCCCACCCCGACCACCCCAGTAGTTTTTTCATTTAATTCTTTTTTTTTGGTTTTATATGAATTATTTTGGTTCTATTTTTATATATTTTAGTAATTCATTTTGGGTTTTATACGAATTATTTTTGTTTTTTTTATAGATTTTATTATTTTATTTTATTCCTTTTTTTTTATAATAAATAATAAATAATATTCCATTAATTAAACTAAAATAAAATTTATTTTATTTTAAATATTTTTTTTAAATATTTGCTACCACCGGGGTTGCAAATATTGAAATATTTTTTTAATAAATAAACCGAAAATATTAACATTTACGACCTTAGAGTAGTAAATATTGCTACCTTAAGGTCGTAATTGTGGGCCCATAATTACGACCAATGGGTAGCAATATTTGCTACCCTCTGGTTGTAATTAAAGGCCATAATTACGACCATAGGGTAGCAAATATTGCTACTCTCTGGTAGTAATTGTGGGCCATTTAAAACGACCAACGAGTAGCAAATATTGCTACCATGGGGTTATAATATTTATGGTTGACTTTTTTATAACCAAAAAAGGTTTGGTCGCAATTTGGTCGTAATTATATGACCCTCAGTCGTAAATATATCATTACGACCCATTTTTTGGCTACCGAATATTGGTCGCATTTGGGGTCGTATTTTGGTCAATTACGACCGGCCCTGGTCGTAATTTCCTGGTCGCAAATACGCAATTTTTTTATAGTGTTCTTGTATTGCCGTCACTTTAGCTTCCCATACTTTTAGGTAGTGACATGAGAATCGTTCTCACATTCTCTTAAGTAATGTATTCATTTCTCAAGCTTTTTAAAGAGTTTATGATGCTTGTGAATCGGTAAACATCTCAATAATAGATTCATTAGGCTCCCCTTTAAACAATTAATAATTATGCACAAGCATGCAATGTTAGATTCTTTAACGTGATTTGTTCCTTCATGCGTTACTTCAAGTTTGTCCCAAATTTCTTTTACGAAGATTACATGCATGCAGACACTCTATTAAATTCACTAGGATATAAAGCACAATACAAATAGTTTACAACTTAACATTGAAGGACATCTTTTTCTTATCTTTTTCATTGAACTCATTTTCTCTTTTAGGCACAACTTCATCCTCTACTTTCTTAGTTGGAATTATAGGGCCCTTAGAGACAATTTCCCATAAATACTAATCGACAGGATATTAAATAAATCATCGTCCTAGTTTTTCAATGAGAGTAGTTATTTCCATCAAAATACAGTGGCCTAGTAGAAGACTGACCCTCAGAAAAACCATTAGCTTCGATGTTTGTCATTGCTCAAAATAATTAAATTTCAAAAATTCAAATTCAAATCAATATATTTTTCATTTTTCTCAAAAATAAAATAAAAAATCAGAATTGAAAATTAACAAAAAATAATTTTTCGGAAATAATTTTTCAATTAAAACGACGAAAAAAAAGTATTTTTTGACAAAAGTGTTTTCCAAAGGTTTGAGCACCCGCTTTGATACCAATTGTAGGATCAAATGGCAACATTATTTGGGGGGGGTGTAAATACGGCTGCTTTAAAAAATTATCAATTTATTTATCGAATTTTAGAACAGTAAAATTTTTCACATAAAAAAAAAGCATTGCCACTGTCGAATGATAAATTATATAGACTAAAAATATACTTTATAAAAAATAAACTAAACTGGTGGGTGATAAAATATATATATATATATATATATATATATATATTATAATAAAAATGATATATTTTTTTACATTATTGGTTCATTCAACTTCTCAGTTTTTTAATCAAATATAGTAACCTATTGAAATAACTTTTGAAATCGTTGAAAAATCTTTTTGAATAATGTTTTGGGTGAAAATTCAACTATACACGTAGAATAATATAACATGTTCAAAATGATAAGGTCATCCGATAAGGTTCGACGTCTATGTCTATGGCAGACAGGGGCGGAGCCAGAATTTTTCGTAAGGAGGGGCGAAAAATACATAGAGTTAATTTTTAGAAATAAAGGGAGGCAAAATAGATTAGTGATGGTAAAATTTTCAAATTTTACCTTTATTTTTTCATTTTTAAAAAAATTCAGGGGGGCAAAAATTATATAAAGCTAATATTAGGAAATAAAGGGGGGGGGGGCAAATTGGATAAATTATATTAAATTTTCAATTTTTACTTAACAAAATTCAATTTTTGACATATAAATTTTTGTTTTTAAAAAATTAAGGGGGGGCAGTCTAAAGGGTGGCTCCGCCCCTGATGGCAGACCTACATACTTAAGGGCAAAATGTAGGATTATACAAATATCAAATAGAAAGACGACACGTGACTCAACCCACACATGACATGTTAAATATGTTAAATCACCAATAGACCCAAAAGCTTAAGCTAATGGGTAGGATAAAATTCAACCATATATTTCAATACCCCCTCACATATGGGTTTAAATATTTGCACAAGACTCAAACATGAGAAATATTAATAAACGGGGAGGAAACATCATTATGAGGAACATTAATAAACGTCTAACTCAGGACCTTCTGCTCTGATACCATGTTAAATATGTTAAATTACCAATTAAATTCAAAAGCTTAAGCTAATGGATTAGGGTATAAATTTAATCATATATCTCAATATGACACGTGGTTAGGCAACATTATCCCAATCTTGACATGACACGAGGCTTGATGATGTCATCAATAGGAGAATAAACTTTCCAATAAGTAATTCATTTTATCCTAAATTTTCACCCAGGACACTAGCCGTGTTCTGTCTTTGACTTAAGCATCAGGGCATGTTAGGCCGACACCACATCAAGTGTTTTGTTCTTTCCTGTGCAAGGTGTATGCATTGCTCATCACTTACGCAACAGTTATAAGTGCAACACATTACTTCCGACCCAACTTATCTTTTACGTTTGTTGTAGATGTGGATGGAAAATGACTATTTTTACATAACAATAAATATATATATATATATATATATATAATAACTATTAAAAGCAGTTTTAAAACCCATGGACTAAAATCAGGGGCGGCTCAAGGTTCTTCGAGACCTTAGGCAAAATTTAAAATGAGGTCTTTTATTTTTTTTCCTTTAAATAAATTTAAAATGAAATAATGTCTTATAAAAATCTTATTTTTTAGGTGCAATTTTTTAATTAATTGTTTTATAAATCAATTATACAATTAGTAGTAGAAACATGTCTAGAATTGTTATCTTTAGAAAAATTTATGTCACTTTCTCTAATTGGACCTTTTGATGTTAATTTAGAGTCAATATTTTCTCATCTTCCGAATCATATATATTATAAGCATAGTGCTTAGAACAAAAATTAGAATCACCATCAAAATGATTTGTTGTTTTCATTTATTTAGATATATTCTTGTTATTCTTTAAACATCAATATTAAAAGGACAAAATGAAAAGAAGTGAGTCATAAATAATATTGTATTGAATAATATATGCTAAAAAAATTACACAAAAGCCTGAACATTTAAAATTACCAAAACTAATAGCTACTTTAGAAAGGAGAAGAGAACGAGAAGTCTTGAGTTTCTTAGAGTATTAAAAAAGATTTATTTGTTAATAGAACTCTCAATTTGTAATTGTGGTGTAGTTTTGTGAATTCCACCAAGATTGTCCATGGGTACGCTCTCCCATAAACTCACAAGGTACGCTCTCCTTGGAGCAATATCAAGAGTTCCTTTACATCACACCTCACCAAACAATTCACGAATACAAACAATGATATTATTGCTCTAATCAACTCATTCAATTCACATCATCATATAAATACAATTATATGTTCTCTCCATCATAAGAACCCTATGTTAATTGCTTTCATGAATGCAAGCACAAAATAATCTAGTTTACATTGTCACAATCAATTTCCAATTTGAATATCATGCTAACACATAATGGCATTATAAAATCATGTAAATCCGTATAATATATTCTTACATGTAAATTAAGAAAATAATAATTATTTCATTATTAACCATTCAAATGATCCTTTGAGTTTCCCCAAAGAATCATTTCAATTCTAATCTACTACTCACCTTTTGTTATCAAAATTACAAAATCACCAATTTAGCCAACTTTACACAATTGGGTTCAAAACCTCCCACCACCTACATTAATCATCCAATTACAAATAATTACTATTTACTCTTTATTAAACCGCCCAATTAGCTAAAAATGTACTTGAATCAATAAATAAATACAATTACCAAGTAGAATGCCAAAACAAAGGGTGGATTGTTTTGGCATAAATAAATTAAATAAAAAAAAAATGATGAACAAGCAGTCAAGGGAATGGAATTTGGTCATGGACTAAATACACAATGAATTGACCACGTTTTGGGCTAGAAGGATGAGTAGTAAAAATTGAAAAAAAAAATAAAGAAATCAATGTCCAAATAAGGCTCCACTGATCATAGATCATAAGAGGCAACATGGGCGACTTCGATACTTGCAAGGGATGGGTTAGTGAACATTAGGAATAAAATAATAATAATAACAGGGCTAGAATGATTGCCATTGCCGAGAGCTCCAAGAAAAGCAGGGTAAAAATAACATTATTCTATTCCTTTATATAAAAATAAAATAAAATTTCTCTAAGAGTTTAAGAGTTTTCAGGGGAAGCAAGAGTGTGTGGTTAAAGTTATCAAAATTCCACCATTAATGGACATAACACAAGCTTGAAGAAATTAAGAATGAGATGATTACCTTACCCTCTAGACACGAATGAGGTTTATCCCTTCACCGTCACTTGCCTCTAGGCCAAACAACACAAGGAAATGGGAGAGCAAGATAACACGTGGCTAGTTGGAACAAATTCTCACATTGAAGATGGAGGGTTACGACGGCTGAGCTTGGAGAAGAAGAGGGTTGAAAATAAATTTCCTTTTTTTTTTCCTTTTATAATAACCTCTTAAACCCAATGAATAAGATGGTAACCCTAAAAGAGAGGGGATGGGCCCATTGGTCTACATCAAAACATAGCCCACCACTAATAATCCATTAAATAACTAATTAAAGTTATATTTTAAATAAACTCCCCCATGCTAAAAAAATGAAATTCAACTACACAATATTATTTAAAGGTCACAACTTATTATAAATTAGACTAGAAAATTTACATGCCAAAGTTTAACCCTTATTTTAAAATAAATAAAATAATAATAATAAAAGATCAATTTACAATCAAATACCTCAAAAGACTAGGGACGTTACACTCTACCCCCGAAAGAAAAAGATTAAAGGGTCTCACTCATCTTACAAAAGCCTACTAATAAAAGTCCCACACATCATTATTAAATTAATAAATTATAATTTCTTTTATTTTCAAAAGATTTCATTTATTAAACCACTCTTTCTCAAATAAATGGCATTTCGAATTTTCAAAATCATAACATCTATTAAAACTTAAATTTCAATTAGAAATTTTATATATATTTTAAATCTTGAAAAAAAAGAATACCTGAGAAGTTCGGGTCGTTACATTTTTTTAAGTGATTAATGTTGGTTAACTTTTCATGTTTAAAGTGTAGACTTTGTAGTTATGAGTGAAGCTCTCTCATCTTCCTAAATTACTACTAATGTTTAAGTTATGTCATAATTTTAGTTATTGGGATTTAAGTTTGTAACAACCCGAAAATTCTCAAATACATAGATATATAAAAGAACAAAAGCGGAAGCATTTATTAACTAAATCAGAGTTTTTCCTAGTTTAAACAACAAATTAAAACATTCTTGATCGATCAGTTTTATTTAAAACCATAAAAAAAAACAATCGCACAAACCAAAACAATCTTTAAAGCATTGTAAAATGAAATGCTCAATTTAAAACCAAACTACTTTATTTAGTTCAACAAAACAAAACATGGCAATCCCAAAACAAATAATGAAGAAACAAGATTTTGCCAGCAATGCAAATCCATGCCAACCCATCAACGCCTCGAACCACATCAGCCACCGAGCTTCTTCTTTCCTTTAACTGAAAATAAAAATGATTGTACCATCATGAGGCTACGCCTAACAAGTAGAAAAATGGTAAAAATAAAATCATGCCATGAGAGATTTTTCTAAGACTTTAAGTCCATAACTGGCCTCACTGACTTCCGAAAGTTCACGTACACCAAAAACACTCAGAGTCTAACACATCATTCTAATACATAAGCATATCTCTTAATCCTCAAATTAACAAGATAAAATACTCGAAATAGTTTTAAACACTCTTTTCTCATTTTAAAACTTTTCGATTTAAAATTTTCACTAATACCTCTAATCTCCTCTTTGCCTGCAAACAAAGAGAGACTACGCTCAATAAGGAATTTAAACACTATTTTCTCAATTTAAATCCTTATGAGAAATATTCTTTTCTGTATGAACCTACCCCGTTAAGTACTATAGAGTTGTGCACAACCGTATAATCTCTCTTAACGACAATATTCTTCTTTAAGCAAGGCCTTTTCTTAAAGCGAACCTACTAACATATTACTCGAGATATTTAAGTAATATGATTTTACTCATCACTACCATGATGCTCAAATTGAGTCTAAACTCAAAATTCTCGAAACAACTCACTTTTTAGGCCGAACTTTCCTTCCTAAACTTAATTTCTAGAAAATTCACCTTTAAATCTTTCTAAAATACCCCAAAATCACCCATAATACCATTTTGGGTTCACTTCCAACAACTCCCAACGATTGTCAAATCTAGAAACGAAACTAGCCTAAACTAGTGTAGTTTCGCTCCTTTTTCAGACATCCTAAAATTAATAAATTTCTAACTAATTTCTAGCAGCATAACGACTATAAAATCACTCCCAAAACAGCCCCTATACATATGGAAATAACCACCAGAGAACAACAACAAAGAGTATCTAACCACCTAGGCTTAAATTACCAACTTAATGGGCACTAATCCTTCAACTAAGGCATTTATAACCAGCAATGTTTATTCACCTACAAACACTCAAAAACATGCTTAAACATCCAAGAACATCATAGAAAATTCATGGTTTCGGCCATCGTAAATCGATATCGATAGTCACAATTTCACATGCTTTAATCCACTTTTACACATACTTAAACTCCAAATTATAAAATCTTATAAACAGCCCCAAAACCTTATAAGTAATCTTATAAACATCCAATTTCATGCTCACAAATCAGAGGTTAACTTATAAAGAAAAAGGAAAATACAAACATGGAAGAATTTAGTCTTTAACAAATTTCTACTCACCTTGTACACAGTAAGAATTTTTCCAAATTCTTTATTCCTTCCACAACACAACTACGACCTGAAAAATAAGTTGCAATTTAAAATAAATCAAACCTAACTTTAAGTTAAGATAAACATTAAACTGAACATAGGACGGAGGGATTACGGGGTAGGACGATGGTAAGACAATTAGGACAGTATTAGGATGGAGAGTGATGGATTCGACTTTGGGTTAGGACAGTCATGACAGAGGGCTACGGGTTAGGATGGTTATGACAGAGGGCTACGGGTTTGGCTTCGAGTTAGGACGGCTATGACAGAGGGCTACAGGTGTAGGACGGATGTAGGACGGTTATGACAGGGGAAGAATTTCGGGGTTCCGATTCGTTCGTTATCTATCAATTCTACATTAGGTCGTCGATTGGTTTGGCTTAGAATAAAAATTAAACATTAGGGTTAAAGAATTGGGAATCAAGAAATAAAAATTTGGGGCTTTTGAATTAAAGTTCCTAGAACTCTAATTCACACTAAATTAAGTAAGAATCGGCAACTAAAAACAAAACGGAATAGATTCAACAAGAATCGATTAACCCGAGACCTCTTGGATTGATGGAAAGAAGGAAGGAGATGGAAAAGGGAGAAAACCCTACCTTGAAGTCTCTGTAATGTCTTTTCACGTGAATGAGAAGAAAACCCTCCTTTCTTTTCCCTTCCTCCTCTTTTTACGTTTCCTTACTTTTTTTTTCTTTTCTTTTTATTTATTTATTATTTATTTTTTCCTTTATCTCCATTTAATGAAAGTAATTATATTAAATTCCTGTAAAAGAAATTTAAATATAAATTACCATCATTTACCTTAAATCCAATAAATATTATAATAAGAATAATATTTATTTAATTTAAAACTTACCGAAAAACACGGGATGTTACAAAGTTAGATATGTTTCTAATGAATATTTATGGAGAAAAATATAGAAAAGGGAAAAAAATAAAATTTGTTTTAATGAATTAATGATAAATTTACAATTAATTAGTGAAAGATTTAATAATTATTTAAAATGGTTTTTTTTTGTATATTTAAGTTTTGATGAAGTATAGGAGTGTCCAAAAATATTTTTTCAAGATCCCCACTTTTAATATAGTAAGGATGTGTGAAGTTTTAATGTTTATTTTTAAAACCTTTATGAAATTATATAGAATCGATTTAGTTTCATAAAAAAATTAATCATATTTATAATTTTGTAAAGGTTATTTTAATCTAACAACAAATTTAAAGAATTACCCTCATTAGTTTCATAATTTCAATTTTATTTTTTCTCCCTTTTTTACTCGCTTTTAGTTTCATTATTTGTTTATTTTGTTATTAAAAAACAACAAAACTAAAGGGCAAACAACCCATGTTCTTTTAATTTAAAATTTAATAATTTTGTTTTGAAGTAAAAGAACAAGCAAATAGTAATATAGAGATTTAACATGTGGATTGATTAAGGGAAATTTTTTTAAAATGTTTATAAAAATTTGGTAAATAACTATATTCAAATATAGTTTTCAATATTTGTAAAGTTTGAACATAATTTAAAATTTTCACCATCAATGTACATGAAAATTCAAATTAATATCAACATTGTATATATATTGAATGTAATATTATTTGAATGGTAATAATTTATTGTATTAATTTATTCTTGATAAATTGATCATTAGTTTAAAAAAAGTATTAAAATCTACATAATTAAGGGAAATTTCATTGGGTGGCAGATTTTGATGCAATATTTGTAAAAATATCAACTCTAAAAAGTATTTGTAAATATAACAATTTTTACTATGTTAATCAGTGATTAATGTGTGTATCATTGATAAACTTAGTTTAAAAATATGTAATTCAATATCTATCACTAATACATCAGATCAAAATTTGCTATATTTATAAATATTTTATAAAGCTGATATTTTTTCAGATATTACTAAACAACAGTTAGATTTGTAAATGCTCCCATAATTAATAAATAAATAATAATAAAGTAAATTTTTTTTTATTATGTTATAGAAAGAAGTATAAGTAAAATTCAAAATAACTATTTAAATTAGGGAGAGAGGAAATAAAAATTAGAACAAATTAATAAATTAGAGAGAATTATAACTTTTTTTTTAAAAGAAACTAAGAATTTAAAATAATGAACGTTACTATTAAGTATCAGTTTTTTTTTTGCAGATTTTCTCTTGATTGGATTAAAGTAATCCAATAATCACGTGTTAGCATAAATCATTTGTTCAACAGATGATTTATGTCATGCATGACAAAATCGTCAGTACAACAGACAATTTAAGATAGTAGTGAATTGGGCGAATTATAAAATCGTCTGTTCAACAGACGATTTCAGGCAGTAGAGAATTAAAAAAATCAGGTAACATCATCTATTGAACGTACGATTTATGACAGAGGTGAATTGGTAAATCTGAGAACAAAATCTTTTGTTGGCACTAGCAAATTCCTTAACACACAACTTAATGATCCAACTGAGATGTGTAAAAAATCAACTTTCTTCTTAAGGCTTTTTCATTACCATTACGATACCACAATTAATTCAATTAATTTTCAATTCCTTAATTAAGTTATTTAATATATAATAAGATAAAAATAAAATAACATACATTACAAGAAAATATTATATATGTTTGAATGTTATATATATTAAGAAAAAAAAATATTTAAGGAGTGCCGTAAGAGGGAGGTCTCCTATTTCGAGGTGGTGGGCGCCTCAGTGGTGGGAGCCTCTGTTGTTGGCATCCACGTCATCTCGGTTTCTCAACGACATGGGAAGGGCCAGCCTCATGTGGTTCTCTAACTATGGAGTATCCCGCTTCATGATCATAATTATGGTCTCTAATAATGTGAGAATCGGATGTCGGCACCGTGAAAATGGGTGAAGAAGGTCCTGAAGCGGGATGAAGGCTAGAAGGTGATGGAGAACGGGGGAGGGGAGAGTACCAGTCGGCACCATGTTGTCAAACTCCTGATCAATGTCATCTTGTATCTCAGGGTCCACTCCAGGACCTCGCCTCACTCTCCGCCCAAGTGGAGCATCAGGCACTCTATATAATTGATGCATCTCACCAACCATGGCTAAATATTCGTCACATAAAATAGGGATATAACTTATGTCCGTGAAACCTCGAATATGTGTAAATCCAAATGCCTAAGACAGAAACACGAATATGAAGTATACGTACAATTCTATTAATTTGTAAAACAAAATCACAAAACCATTACTATTGAGTTAATAGCTATCCCTTGGTATAATACCTTGCCATATATCCCGCATCAATATCTGAGCCACCATCAATTCGATCAACGAGAAGAAGATGATACCAATGAGATAAACACTGTTGAACATATTGATCATGTTCATTCCTCCAATCTACAACACGAGTGTGAAGATCGATAGCATGCAAACCTCCTGGATTAATTTTACATGGTTCAACCATCACATTTATGAGGCCAAAATCCCGCATGACCCGAGAGGTAAACATGAACTCTACAATAAGAAAGCATATCAAAAGAGCTTCTGCAGACCAACTATCCTGACTGTTGCAACAGTATACAGGAAGATCGTCCAACATAGTGGTATATGGCTGCTATATGACCTATATATTCAAAACAAGATGAAATATGTTGATAAACATTAATGTAATAGTTTGGATTTAAACTTGCGACTTACCTGCTCTGGCCATAGAAGATCAAACATATATCTATACTCGAGCAGAATATGAGTGGCAAGACCGGTGATGTATAAATCATTTGCCATCTACCTAAGAAGATAAAGTTCAATGTTAAAGATATATAATAAAAGACATCAATACTATCGAGCTCCCGCATGATGACCAAATAAGTTTGTCATCTCAAGTGTGAGTACACTGAGGGGCTATCGTAGGAAAACAATCACATGCCCAATCTGAAGTAAGATAAGTAGGCCAGTAATGTCATGAGAATCTGAAAATGAGGTGCGACACATCTCTCTATATAACCATGCCAAACACGCTGAACCCCAACTCAGTCGTCCAGCAACCTTTAAATCCTCTAATAATGAAATAAACATAAAATGTACCAAAGTATTAGACTTATTAGCAAACAATAAACCACCGATTAACTGTAAGTTGTACACTCTTGCAAATCTCACTATGGCAAGATCATCTGCACCATGTGGAAAACTCATGAAGGTCGAAGATAACCATATTAAACTTAGTATGGATCCATGTAATTGTTTGGGAGGTGGTATGACCCCCAGTAAACACTCACATAAATCCCCCACCTATGACGCGGTCTTCCAATCACATGTTCTCCGTCTACTAGAAGACCAAATTAGACTGCAACATCCTAGAGTCTGATAGTGCACTCTCCCACTGGTAAGTAGAAAGTGTGAGTATCAGAACGCCATCTCTCTTCTAGTGCAGTGATAAGACTTCAGTCCAAGCGTATAAAACCTTGATGAGCTACACCATGAAATCCAGCTACACGTAGATGAGGATCTAGACGTCTACTATTTATAATAGCATCCTTACGTCTACAGTGGATGGTGGCTTTAGAATCATCTGTCAAAACCAACCCTGAGCGATGGGTTGTCTATAAGTGTAAAACAGACTCATCCTGTGCTCCGGGATCCATATCTTTCAATTTTTTTTAACATGATCAAGATCATAATAACAGACATGAAAAACTCCAATCCACTATCAAGTTTACTTCTCATAATAAAATACTATCAATATTAATATAATAAAAGACAATATGAACTCAAATCCACTATGAAGGTGCTTCTAAATAAAAGAAATGAAAATCTACTATCGAGTTTACTTAACAATTACAAAGACTATAAAATTTAACATAATATCAGACATAAATAAACATAACTATGGTGGTTCAGTGACTTGCCTAGAAGAATATCTTCTTCTATTGTGGCCTTCTTGCTTGCAAAGGCCACATTGGTTCTTCGTATCTGGTTCTCTTTAATCCATCTCATTTTGAATTTGTGTACTTCTTGACCTACTAGGGTCACGCACTTTCGTCTTATCAAGATGAACAATGGGAAAGTAAGGATGTGGCCACATTGTCTCATGTGAAATTGGTTGGAACTGTGGAGCGTAACACTTGCTAAGCTCAGATACTAAGTACCTAGGTTCCACAAGTGTCAAATAGTCAAGATGCCACTCAGAACACGCAACAATAACATGTGAACATGGAATGCCATACTCTTTCCAATTTCCACACGTGCAAGTGCGATTGCTCAACTTGACGATCTGTTTGTTCCCTTCTTTTGAATTAAAGTAATGGTATCCCGTTCTTACTTCAAACAAACCACTATCTTGATCAAATATTTCAACATCGTGGCTTGATGCCCTTGCTTCATTATGCTCTACTTTATCGAGTACATAACTACAATACATAACATATATTATAAATACGTCCAGCTACTCGACATATTAAAGAAGATTGCCACAATGAAATAATGCTCACCTTGTATACCTTTGTATGTTGTCTAGTATACTTCTCAATCCATCCCTTTGTTTGATAAACTAATACACTCAAAGGTAGTATGTAATTTGAACTAGTGCGGTGATAGGTAGCGCTCTAGCCCCTTTTAGAACACTGTTAATGCATTCTGCAACATTGAGTAGTCATATGTTCGTACCTATACCCACCACCATGTGCTTTTGTCCAATTTTGAATTGGAACATTCTTAAACCATGACAAGCAATCTTTATTCAATAGTTTAACTTCTTCCATGCACTTCTCGAATTTATGAATCTTACTCTGACTCGCAGTACGATAAACTAGATTCTTCAAGTGCTTACTTTTTAACTTGTCATTGCATGTCTCAAGTAAAATCTATGGTGTGCTTGGGGTCATTATTCGGGTTATTGACAGAGGCCAGGATACCCGCATGTCGATCTAAATCAAACATATACCCTCTCTTCGTGTAACCCTATTTGTCAAATGATACAGAAACCACCCCCATGTGTCAGAAAAATTATATTGTTGAGAATGCTGCTGATATAAAAATATTGTTTGTTTAAAATATCCCAAAGTATAAATCCAGCAAGACTCGACATGAACCCCTCATCTTGGCCACTTCATCAACCGTCACCTCTCGATCCATTATTACCTATAAAAAAATAGCACTGTGAGGCTAAAGCATGTGAGAAAACAGTCTAACTATCAGGTAAAAACGAATCATATCAAGTCTTAGGCTCTCAAACACTCCTCAATAACTTCTAAGGCACAATTCGCTTAAACTTCAATTCTCACTTGCTTACATGAATAGGCTATTCTAAATGATTGCATATTCGGGGTCTTTAATAAACATTCTCATACGTGGTTAAATAATTCTAACCACTTCCATAACCAAAGTGGTTATCCATAACTTCTCATTCTCATACATGAATAGGCAACTCTAACGGGTTCCATATTCAAGGCATAACTCATAATATTAACTCTAACTCAATATCATAAGCTCAGCTAATCCAACATATAATATCCATCATTTCTCACAACCTCCGTCTCATACACAAACCCAATCTAGAACGCATAATCAATACTAATAACAATAAACAAGAATAAACATGAAACACTAGAAATGTGGTCCCTCGAGACTACTAACACTTTCTAGTACATAGTTATAGACTCATCTATAACTGGAAATCTAATAATACATTCTTACGAGCAATGTTTATTAGCATCTAGTTATGGACTCTTCCATAACTGAAATATGATTAGTTGTTCAATTCGTAGCCTCAACACTAATTTAACAAAACCTCTAATGATATATTCCTACTAGCAATGTTTATTAGCACCTGGTTATGGTCTCTTCCATAGCTGAAATATAATTAATTGTTAAGCTCGTAGCCTTAACACTAATTCTCACAAATCGACCGGTCTCAAACCACAACCTTCCCTTCATCAAAATCACATAGAAAATACATAATAATATCAATTATAAGTAAAAAAATGCAGCAGACCAAGCTTCACATCAATCGGATCACTAAAAACTGCCTTTCTGCTTAATCGGGTAAAAACTACCGAAAACCCAAAAACTCACTTTTACACTTACTAAATAAATTCCCACAACTAAGATCATATTAAACTCCCAAAATTTATAGAATTAGCATTCATCTCAATCAGAATCAGTTCGATCTAAAGAAAACTCACTTTTACCAAAAATTGACAATTTTGGCTCTAACCGAAAATCTAATTTCTCCCAAGTTAAAAACGATATCTCATATGGTCCAAAATCATCCAAAATTTTCAAAATTATATAAAATAATATAATGAATTGAAATAGCTACGGTTTGAGCTTTATATTTCTCTAAAGCCCCACTGTTAGTTTAAGCCGTTAACTCACCTCGATTACGCTAAAAATCAAGATAAACCAAGCTAATTTCGCCATGAACCAGACTTGAAACAATGATTTAATATAATTAAAATCCATACTAAAATAGTGCCAAACGATACCAAATGGATTGGGGTTTAACGGCTCGACGAACGGGACAACAAAACGACGAAAAAGTTCGCTGTTTGAAGGGGACAGCTGATCCCGGGGCCTTCGAGTCTCGGTTTGGTCTTGGGTCAAGGCTCGGGGTGATCGATTTCGATGGGTTTTTAGTTTAGGTTAAGATGAATCAAAATCGATTGGATAAAGTATATAGTTTTGAACGAAAACAGTAAGACCAAGATCGAATTCTTGATGGGTTTTCAAGAACGCTCAAGAACTCATGAATATCAAATTTCTAGAATTTAATTAATAATAAAAACAAATCAAAACTCACCCAAAAGGGTTTGAACGTTGAAGCAACGGCCTCCGATCTTCTTCTAGAAGCAACCACGCCTCAAATTGACATCCTAACTAGCAATCGACGAACAACTCACATCACAACCCAACCTTAAGGGCAGTGGCAAGGGATTCAAGGAAAGGAGAAGAAGAAATTTTACCTTTTGATAAATCAAGAGTTTCCAAGCACTCCCAAAATGAGATTGCACCTTGAATCGACGAGGAAACGATGAAGGAATCGAATCGAATCGAAAATCTCGGGTCTTCTCTTGAGGGGGTGGCGGCAACAATGGAGTCAAGAATGAGAGTCTAAAATATGAAAATGGAAAATGGGAAGTCATCTTAGGTTAAAAATCCTGAGTTGCAATATTTACGAAACTGCCACTCACCTTAAAACGTCTATAACTTGATCACCGGGTCTCATAACGACAAACCATCAGTTGCATTGGAATCTAGACATCGAGACGATCAATTTAATGTCAAAATATTAATCAAATACTAAGGTTCAAAGTTCAAGGTTTTTATGGAAAAATACCATATACCCTTTTTGAATGAACACGATATTTCTGTTCTAATTAATCGATCAAGCTTGATTAATATTATTTAAAAAATAATTGATTTTAACTACATTGTAATAATGTTACATATTTCTAAAATTAAAAGTGATCATGTGGAAAGTTTGAAAATGATGCGTTTGAAAAGTTTTATGATGAAAATGGATATACTCATATTTTTCTACTCCAAGAACTCCACAACTAAATGGAGTTGTTTAACGGAAAAATCGATCTTTACAAGAGTTAGCTAATTCTATATTAAATGAATATAACTTACCAAAATATTTTGGGTTGAAACAGTTAATACAGCTTGCTATGTGATGAACCGTGTTTTAATAAGACATTCTTTGAATAAAACCCCTATGAACTATTTAATAATAAAACTCCCAATATTAGTTATTTTAAAGTCTTTGGGTGTTAATGCTTTATCTTTAAAAATAAGGGAAATCTTGGGTGAATAAAAAACTTATATTGACATATTTTTGGGATTTCTTCATCTAGTAAAGCATATTGGGTGTTCAATAAAATATCTCTTGTCGTTGAAGAATCAATGCATGTTGTTTTACATGTTAGTTTATTTCTTTTCGTGCTTTCTAATTTATTTAATAATATATATTTGTTTTTAATTACTCACAAATATTTTTGGTTACTTTTTGTAGGGAAAACTTAAAGAGAAGCTCTCTTCATTATTGCCCACTTCAGAGTCTCAGCCTACTCAGAAAAACCATCGTTATGCTTTTCTTCTTACAGCCGGTGGTGTTCGTTCCGATGGTTTAGTCCCTGGTCTTGGCGCTTACGGGAGGGAGCGTTATGCAGACCAGTCGCGTGCTTCGAGTTCTTCACATGCTAAGATTGAGGCTTTGAGTCGAGAGAACGAAGCCTTGCGCCTGCAAATGGAAGCTAACGGCTACACAATAAAACTCGCCAAGATCATCTTCAGGCTCAGCATGATGATTTAAAAAATCGTATTCGAGTATGGATTAACCTGAATACGGATGTCAGATCCGGGTCTACTTCTCTGCATCCTGATTCCGAGAATACGAGCCCTCCATAGTTTTTTTTTTTGGATATTTTATTACATTATTTTGGGATACTTTTTTGTATCAAAATATTTGTTTTGATAGTCTATATTTATTTTGTTCTTAATTATTATTTTCTTTTAATTTTTTTTTAAAAAATGTCTAAAATAGCGATAAATTGTGTCTCTAAATATTTTCTTAATCATTTTTAATACTTATTTTAGAAATGCAGTTCGTCGCTAAAGTCAATCAGTTGACTTCATTAGAGAACCAATACATCTCTAGTATAGAGATGCAATTCGTCGCTAACGTTAGCGACTAACTGTGTCGCTCATGTTAGTGACTTATTGAGTCTCTAAAAAAGAGACGTAGTGAGTCATTGTGTCTCTATCTTCAGCGATAGATTGCGTCGCTAAAATATTCAACATTTTATTGGCATCCAATTATTTTCTGTCACTATTAGCGACGAAATGTATTGCTAATATTCACAAGTGATGCCTTTTTTTGGCGATCAACTATTTCGTCTCTAAATGTGTCGTTAATCACCGCTTTTCTTGTAGTGTTTTTTGTTATAGTTTTAATTTTTTTTAGATTTAAATTTTCCATTAATTTTACAAAATTTAATGGATTTTTAAATATTCCCTTAAATCTTGCACATATTAAGGAAAATTAAATCAGGGATATGTTTCGTCTTTTCACAATGTAATTTATGGTTTTGGGTAAAAGATTGTTTTTTTTTTTTTTTTAAATAAACAATATTTAATTCTCTACTACTGAACTTAACACTAAAGTTTACTACCGTATCCAAGGGCGTATAAAACCCATCAAATATATGTTTTAAGAGGTTTTATCTTTTCCATTCCTATGTGAATACAATATTTCTCTTATTTTATAGTAAAAATCGATAAATTGTACTTATATATTATTTACATCAGTAATTAGTTAATTAAGGAAAAGATAATTTGATATAATCACTCACTTTTCAAATTAAAATTGATTAATAAAATTTACCTCTAGAAATTTCATGACCGTGAAAAAAACACAATCTTTCTTTATTTTTAGATATCTCTTATAGTAGTTTCATAAAAAAAAAATCAAACACAGACAATTTTTGTTTATAATCAGCTTATTTCATAACTATCTTATTAGCATTCAAATTTCATATAAACCTTGAATTAAACCGTCATGAAGAATGAAAGATAAATCATCAAGAACAGAAAAAGCCAAAAGTAGTGATTGTTTAGGAAAGAGAATAAAAATTAGAGTAGAATACTATTTTAGTCTATGTACTTTTACCCCGGTTTTATTTTCATCATTAAATTTTCAAAAGTGATATTTTTCATCCTGAACTTTACGATTCATTCCCTTTTTTAAGGATAAGATTCATTTCGTTTTAGCGTTTATTTATGTGTTTTTCCATTTGGGATACTAATAGATGGCTTTTTTTATATGTAATTGATGATGTGTGACATTATATAAATATACACTAATATTAAATGATGTGGAAAAACGAATATACTATGAGGTTTAAGACTATAAATAAAGAGAAAAAAATAAGAATAATCTCACTGCATATTCGTTTTTCAATGTCATTTAACCCCACTAGATATTAATGTAATATCAGAGCATCAATCATATGCCACATAAATTCTTCATTAATAGCTCAGACGAAAACACCAACGAAAAGACTAGACTCGAACAAATCGTAAAGTTCAGGGATGAAAAATATCATTTTTAAGAGTTTAGAGACGAAAATAAAACCGAAATGAAAGTTCAGGAACTAAAATAATATTTCAAAAAAAAACATATGATTAAGAATATAAAATATTATTAAAATGAGTAAGAGGTACACATACTGATGGGAAAGAAAAAGGTAAAAGTGAGTAGGTCCAAAAAAAAAAAGAAAAGAAAGAAAGAAAGAGAATTATTAGTTGTCATGTCATACATTGAAAAGCTATGATGAAAATCCTATCTACCTTTTCTTTCATAATAACCACTCATAGGGGTGTATGGTAGGGTACGGTAGGGTGGGGTGGGGTAGGCTTAGATAGTCTAAACCATATTTGGTTGAAGGGATTATTAATACTATGATTTGAGTTTATTTACCCTTGGAATTTTAAATAGTAAGCTTCATGGGTTTACGAAACTATGGGGTTTAAATAATAAAAATGAGTTTTTTTTTTCTTTTAAATAAAAATGGAGAGTTTGCAAACCAAATTGATAAGTGTTATGATATTTAACTAAAAAATAATTCTATTAAGTTTTTTAATTTCCTTTTTAAGTATTATTTATAAGTTTAGATATTTTTCTAACAAAATTTGAAATTTTAATAAATTCTATTTCATAAGATCCAAATAACTTTGATAGGAAACATCAGTGTGATTTTTATTGTATAATGACATGAGAGAAAAATTCAATGAAAACAAATTTATTAATTTAACAAAGTGAATATAAATAAATTAATTAAAGAGTGATGAATAAATAATTCATCAAAAATACAGTAAAATCATTTTTTAATTATCTATTTATTAATTAGCTAGTTATTTTTTTATTTATTATAAAATAATAATTAATGTTTTAATATTATAACTAAAATTTAAAATAATTATTTTATCAATTAATTATTATTTTCTTGTTGAAATGATCAATTTAATTATTTTAAAACTCAAAATTTTAGAAATCCACCCGATTCTATATCTAAACACAGGTTACACAAACTCACGCTTATATAACTCATACCCTTTACACATCCAAACACAGACTATCTAAACACAGGCTTCACAACCCCACCCTACCCAACCCTAAACTGTCTTCCAAACGCCTCCTTAATGAGTGGATTACTCAAATGAGCTTTAATTAATAGTTAGTTCAATCTAGCTCCAACGCAACCGAAGAACTTGTAAAATTTTATACAACTAAATTTTTAACATGTACATTCTTTCTGATATTTGAAAAATAACATATTTTTTTATTTAAATTTTATATACTTTAATTTTAACTTTTTAACTCAAGATGAAGATTCCAATTTATCTAACTTCTTTCATAATTTCTAAACTAATAAAAAGTATAATGAAAATTCTTTTATATTATTTTTTAATTGAAGTAAAATATTTATTTAATTGGAGTAATAGAACAAACAAATAAAAAATAATAATAATATAGATATTTTTAACGTTTTGAATGATTAACATAAAAAATTAAAAGGTTTATAAACATTTGGTAGATAACTATATGCCAATGGAGTTTTTAATATTTATAAAGTTTGAACATATTTTTAATTTTTCACCTTCAATAAACATGATAATATAAATTAATATCAACACCGTATATGTTGTATACAGTATGTTTTTTGAATTATAATAATTGATTGTATTAATTTAAAGAATTATTGACAAATTGAACAATAATTTAAAAAAAAATTAAAATCAATAATAATTAATACATAAGTGGTAATTGGTATGTTTTGTAAATTGAAGTTTTGATCATAAATTTAAAGTAAATAATGGTATAATTTGTAATTTTTAAAAATCATGTAAGAATAAAATAGTCCAAAAATATTTCTTAAACATCTCTTTTTTTATATATTAAGGATAACGATATCTTGATATATCACGATACATTTTCAACCTCAAAATATAAAAATTAAATGAAAATATATTCTTTTTTCTCCCTCCCATTATACCACATGCCTATTTCAGCGATCAATCGCCCATATGAGCGATATTTAATACCTTGGTAGCACATATCAAGTTTCTCAATTTTTTATTTTTTTTAAATCAACCTCATTGGATTGAGGATATCTAACTTTACTGAATTGGACGAAAAGCAAACAAAGGATTTCTAATATTTCATTGTAAGACTAGAGATTTGTTACATTAAAAGCTAACAAAAATGAAGGGAAAAAGAAAACCAAAAATTGGAATATATTACCAATATATTTATTTAATTTCAAATATGTGGAGGAAATTTCACTTAGTTTTTAGGAGATCTCCTTTTGTTCGTTAGAACGATCTGTAAAGACTTTATCCATAAAGTTTAGTCCATACAATGAATGGTAAATACATTGATTGATGTACTGATTCAAAGCATGAACGAGTGGCGCCATGACTTCTACTGATCATGAAAGTGTTTATCTTTAATTGAACTACATATAATGTTCATTGGAGAAACAGCGAGAACACAAGGAAAAAATAGGTAATTATAGGGTTAAAACAGTAAATCTAACCCATCTGTAGTTATAAGTTTTCCACGTGAAAGGTTATATCACAAACACATTTTGATAATTAGATGGACATAAATCATGATTTTTAGTGAGAGGAGTTCAATTATGAATCTATAATGAAATCATTCATAGTTAAATAATAGTAATTAATTAATTATGAGTTAATCGATTAGGTAACTGGTTATTAACCCCATAATCTATAGGTCCATCGAGTCTTTATACTAGTCTAAATATCGTAGTTGCAAAATCAAGTCATTAACTTGACTTATAAAGAAACAAATATTTTAAGTAAATTAAGTTACTTAAATGTTGGCAATATTAATTATTTAAATAATGAGTTTATTTAAATGGAAATTAATAAACATATTATTAATTGTTTGAATAATAAATTTGTTTAAACAGGAATTATTAATAAAATATTATTAATTAAATATTATTACTTGGTTAAATATTGAGTATATTTAAATGGTAATTAATAATAAAATATTATTAATTATTTAAATAATGAGGTTATTTAAATGGAAATTAATAATTTAATTAATACTATTAATTGTTTTCAATATAAAAAATATTATCAATTAATATTATTAATTATTTAAACAATATGGTTATTTAATGAAAATTAATAATTAAAATATTTTCAAATATTATTAATTGTTGAAATAATGAATGTTATTCAAATAAAAATTAATAATTAAATATTACTTGATGATATTTAATTGAAAAAAAATATTAATATTATTTTTATTAAATATTTACATAAAGTGTTTTATTTAAATAATAATTATTAATTAAATTAATATTAAATTTAATGAATAACCAAGTTGAATTTATTTAATTCAAGATAGTTTCAGTGATGTACCGCTCGAACAAGTGATATTTAACATCTTGGTTATAAGTACATATCAATCTTCTCAATTTTTTTAAAATCAACCTCATAGATTGAAGGTTGATTAAACTTTACTGAATTGGACAAAAGTAAACAAAAGATTACTAATATTTCATTGGAAGACTAAAGAATTGTTACATTATAAAAAGCTCACATAATGAAGAAAACCAAACGTTGGAATATATTACCAACATATTTATTTAATTTGAAATCTGTGGAGGGAAATTTCACTTAGTCTTTAGGGGATAGCCTTTTGTTCTTCAAAACCATCATTAAAAACTTTATCCATAAAGTTTAATCCAGTTAATGGATGACAGATACATAGGCTAATTCTGCATTCACATTTAATTGGATCAGCACAATCTTGAACAGTTTTGCAGGGATAAGAAATATCTCTTGCATCAGCAACCAATATTGTTTCTGTAATCATTAAAAAAAAAGTTGAAATAAGTATATTTGCAAATCAAACAATTTTTTTTAGTAATATTTAAAAAAAATCAGTTCTAAAAAATATTTGTAAATATAGTAAATTTTAATCTGATAACTACACATTTTTACACTAAATTTATCAATGATACACACATTAATCATTATTAATCACTGATTAACATAATAAAAATTGTTATATTTATAAATATTTTTTAGAGTTGATAATTTTATAAATATGAAATATTGCATCAAATCTGTCACCCAATAAAATTTCTGTAAGAAAAATAAGGAATTGATTAAAAGAAATGAGGGTTATTACCTGAAACAACGACAAGCATCAAAATCAGAAAAGTTAACTTAGTCGAAGATTTCTCCATTTCTAACCAGAGTGAGATATTTTAGTGAAAATAATATATTTTTAGAACTTACTATGAAGTTTTGTGGTATTTGCATGGAAATGAGATTGTTATTTATAACAAAGTAAATGCTATTTAATTTAGTAAGGAAATAAATAACATTCCTAATAAAGCTGGATTTTGTTGTTGATATGAATTAATTATGAGATATGAGCAAAAAAGGAAGATTTATACATTTTTAAAGAAAGAACATGCTATATATGTCAATAAGTACTGACATACGTTATAAATGAAGATTACATAGTAAAAAAATTATTTTGATTAAAATTTATTAAAATACAAATGAATCTAGATTAAAAAATGTTTAATGGGATATTAGTAAATTTAAAAATAAAATAAAATTGAACTATTGTTTTTTTTTGTTTTTTTTATTTTAACTTTTGTTTTGGATAAATATTTTTCATCTAAATAAATTTTTAATAACTAAAACCCTCATTTTATTATAAATTATTTGTTAATTTAATTTTGATAATATATTTTTATTTTCAATAATTTGTTGTTTTGATTTAAGTTAGGAAAAAAAATATAAATGGAAATACATATTTAAAATATGTTATTTGAGATAATTTCTATAAAGATAAAGATAAAGATAAAAATCATAGATTTCAATTTTATTTGAGTTTTATGAATATACTTCTTTAGATTTGTTATTTTTCCTTGTTATTTTTAGGGAAATTTTATTGGGTAACAGAATTTTCTGCAATTATTTATAAATATAGAATTTTTAAAAGGTATTTGTAAATATAGGCAGTTTTTTAAAAACCTCCATTCATGTTTATCAGATAAATCAGTGATAACTTATAAGATAATCAGGGACTATTAGGTAATCAGTGATTCGTGTACAAAATATTAGGATATCAGTAAAATCAATGATTACTTGTGAGAAATTACTGATTACTCATACAAAACTAGTGGCAATTTTGTAATATTTTAGGGGCGAATTTAAATGTTTTTGCTATTTTTGCAAATAAGTTTTTTTACTGCTGTTTTTATAAATATTGGACCTAATTTTACTATTTTTGCAAGAGCCCCTTCTTTTTAACTAATTCCATTCTTAGATTCATTCTTGTTTTAATAATTTTTAACAAAAATAATTTTTTTAATACAATCTTTTTGCCTTATATTATCCATATACATATAATAACATCATGCGTAATGTGTAACTTGCAATTGTAATGTGTGTCGCCTTATTTATTGACATGCATAGCATGGTTCTTTCTTTAAAACTCATAATTTTTTTTTTCATGCATAATTAATTCATATTAGGATATCTAAATTCCTAACATGCTAATGAAATAGTAATCGTTTAGTTCATTTTCTGGTAAAATTTGCTATAGACTATGGTTGGAAATTTGGGTAAAATGACCTCCAAAATCTACAATAAATGTTTTTTACCCACATTCTCATATTAACCTTTTTTGACCTTATGATAATGTCATAATGTTGTGAAAGTTCTAATATACCCTTAATCTCTTCTCCACTATCCTCTCCTCTCTCATTCCAAAAAGAAGAAAAAATCTCCTCTCAACTTCTCTAAACAAAACTTTCAACTTCCATTGATCTTCATCTCCATTGATCTTTAATCTCCAATGATCTTTCATTTCACTTCTCATCCCTCAATCTCTAACAACGGAAAGAAGACTACACGATGAAAGAAAAGATACAACAACTTAGAAATTAAAAAATCCCGAAACCTCGGATCTACAGATTTTCATGGATTTCAAAGGAAATCCATGAAAATCCGGAGAGATTCGGATTTCCTACAGATTTTGAAGAGGATTCGAATTTTGAAGGAAAGTTCCTTCGAAATCCGGAGATCGCCTCCGGATTCCAGAGGACACCTCCGGAAAAAAAATAAAAATAAAAATTGGGGGGCCACCTCTGGAATCCGGAAAAAAAAAAAAAGAAAAAAATAATAAATAAATTATTGGGGGGCAGCCCCCCTCCCCCCTCCTTGGTTGCAAATTCGGAGGGTCGGATTTGAATTTGCAACCAGGGAGGGGAGGGGCTGGCCCCCCAATAATTTTTTTTTCTTTTTCCGGATTCCGCTCAGGAATCCGGAGTTCCCCCACTTTTTTTTTAATTTTTTTCTGGATTCCGGGGGTTTCCTCCGGATCTCCTTCGAAAATCCATGGATTTTTGAAATATCTTTCATTCGAGTAACTTCCGTCATACCTTTTCGCCGTATTCTTTCGTTAAGATCAATGGAGAAAGTGAGATGAATGAGAGATCAATGGAGAAAGTGAGATAAATGAGAGATCAATGGAGAAAGTAAAAAGTTGAGTGGAGAGTTGGAGAAGAGAGAGGTGGAGTGGAAATTTGGAGAAGAGAGAGGTGGAGTGGAAATTTGGAGAAGATAAGTGGAGGGTATTTTTGATATTTCATACCAAAGTGACATCATCAAAGGGTCAAAAAAGGTTAATTTGATATTAGAGGTCAATAAACATTTATTGTGGATTTTGGAGGTCAATTTACCCAAATTTCCATTATGGTTGTTCGGGGAGGGGTCATCTTCCTCTTAGTTTAGAGAGGATTTTTTTTTTGTTTCTTTGTTTTTTTGTTCTCTTTGTGTGGATGTACCTAAAAAAAATTCATATTAAGCACAAGAAAAAAAAAATATTCAACGTTATCAATGCATGATATAAATTTCGCTACCATATAAAAATACATTGCTTCAATTATAAATAATAATCTTATTTGTATGCAAATACCACAAAAATGTGTCCGTTAGTTTTAAATATATTATTTTTATCAAAGTATCAAACTCATTAGTAATGTACTAAAATCAGAAAACACACAAGGAAAGGAATAAAAAAACACAAAAGGATTATACTGATTCATCCAAATGGCCTACGTCCAGTTGCTGAAGGAGACCTCTTCAACAATACACTATAACCAGCAATATTCCAGAGACAACTTACAAACTTAGCAAGAAAACAGATAAACACTCAAGGTTTCTTTTGGAAACATTACACAGATTCCTCACTGAAGAACTTGAGAGAATTAATCAAGAACCACATAGTAAAAGGAAGAAGATGAAAATCTCTCTAACAAGCTCTCTCTCTCTGAATCGTTTCTTGCAAAAATCTCAGAAGAATGAAGAAAGAAGATAACCCTTATCAATGAAAGGAGATCCAGTTTACATGTATGAAGCAAGATGTCAAGTAACCAACTCAACAAACTAACAACTCAGCTAACAGCAAGCATGTGAGCTTAGAATGAGATGGGCTTCAGCTGGAATGGGCTGGGCTGTCAACAAAAATTCAAGGCCCAGAATGCAAGCAGCTTCACAATCACATCCAACAATTAGAAATATATTTATTTCACCAAAGTATCGAACTAGTTAGAAATGGAGAAATCTTCTACTAAGTTAGCTTTTTTAATTTTGATGTTTTTCATTATTTCTGATATATAAACTCTATATTCCTTGGATCAATGGTTTATTCGTCAATCTTATATTTATATTTATTTCCCACATTAAATAAGTAAATCTATTTGTTTTTCGAATGTTTGGTCTCCCTTCATTATGTGAGTTTTTTAATGTAACAATCATATGGTCTTCCAATGAAATATACGTACTCCTTTGTTTTCGTTCAACAAATTCAATAAAGCAAATTAGTTATCTTACAATACCAACATGACAATTAATCTTCTTACTCGAAAGCACTATTTGTAGGTTTTTTCCCTCTAGATTATACAAAATCCTGTAAATTTATGGTGTTTGTTTTAATTTTACCCTTAAAATTTTAAATGCTTCAATTCTACTGTTCAATTTACCTCTGCACTTTAGGAAAATTGTAAATTACACCCTTCTATCAATTAATTTTAACAAAATTTAGACATATCTATATTTTATGCATACCAAGTGTTTCAAAACCAATAAAATTTCAAAAAAAAAAAAGAACATTTGAGTGTGATTTATAGATTTTATATCATATTAACATAAGCATTTATTCTAAAATTATCTACATCTGTCAATTTTTTTTTGTTATTTTTCATGAAATCATAATTCATGACATACATAGAATATAAATGTATCTCAATTTCGTTAAAAGTAATCGATTGAATGGTGTGATTTACAATTTAACTAAAGTGTAGGGGTATTTTTAAAACCAAAAAAACTGTAGGGTATGATTTAACTAGCCAAAAGTGTATGAGTTTATTTTACATTTATTCCATAATTTATTTACATAAAAAAAATCTCTAAACCCCCCGTTTGGTTCGGGATAAATCTAAGATTTTCTTATAAGGGGTATTTAATTTTATTGTTTGTTTGAGGCTTAATTATTTAAAAATATTTGGTAATTTAAGATTCCTAGAATCCATATTTTTCCAGATATGAGGGCATTTAATTACGTTTGAATTCATGTGCTTTCTATGATTCCCATGAGAATGTAATTTTTTAATACAATTTTAACACTATTTAATTAGAAAAAGTTGTCAAAAAAAGTTTAGGAAAAGAACCTGCACTCACGTTTTTATTTGTTCTTCATAATTTTGGGTTTCTCCAGCTTCCTATTTGTATTATTAATTAATCCGCTCTTCTTTTATATAATAAGTTTGATCAAAATCACTCAACAAGTTAGATTTTTTGTTGTTGTTCATTTTGTTACATTTGATAAATATTTTTTCCTCTAGATTTTAATTTTATGATATTTTGATTTCTTTTCCATACATTTGATAGACCCCGAACTCGATAATATCATACTAATGTGGAGTTGTAGAGGCCCGGTTGTCCCTTAATAGTTTCATTCTTGTTTTAATATTTTTAACAAAAATAAATATCTTAAAACAATCCATCTGTCTTTCTTTCTTATATTGTCCGTTTACATTATATCATGCGTAATGTGGAATTTGCATTTGTAATGTGTCACCATCTATAGCATAATTCTTTCTTTAAAATTTCATAAATCTTCTTTTTTTTTAACCCATAATTAATTCATATTCATATTAGGGGAAAAAAATTCACCCTTATCAATGCGTGATATTATTTTCCTGCCATATAAAAATACATTATTTCCCTACCATATATAAATACATTGCTTCAAATATAAATAACAATCTTATTTGTATGCAAATACCACAAATTCTAAATATATTGTTTCAACCAAAGTATCGAACAAGTTAGAAAATGGAGAAATATTCTACTAAGCTGGCTTTTCTAATTTTCATGTTTGTCATTGTTTCTGGTATAAACCCTATATTCCTTCCATCAATGATTTATTGGAATCTTATATTTTTAGGAATTTTTTTCAAAAACGGCATTTTAAGATTTGATATTTTTTTTAAAATAATTAAAGTTTTGATACTAAGATTCGTCTAATCATATTTCAAAACATTTACTATTTTAAAAATTATTTATAAAAAAGTGTCTTAAGTTGAAATTTCTCGTATTTATTTATATTTATATCTATCAAACTAATTTTTTCTTTATTTATAGGATCACTATTTGTAGCAAATGCAAGGAATATTGTTACACCTTGTGTAACTGATGGAGATTGTGCTAATCCAGTACATTGTGACTGCATAATCAACCTATGCATGTGTCACCCACCATCTGGATTTGATCAAATCTTTAATGATCGTTCTCAAGAACAAAAGACTATCCCTTGAAGACTAAGTGAAATTTCCTTCACATATTTAAAATTAATTAAATAAATCATTGTAATTCGAATGTTTAGTTTCCCTTCATTGTGTGAGCTTTAATGTAACAATCATATGGGTTTCTAATGAAATATAAGTTCTCCTTTATTAAGGAAGCTCATTAGTTTAACTTAACTACTAGCTAATCATTGTAATAACACTCTCTCTAATCATTAGTTTATTAGTTAAGAGTTAATTTGAGTTTGTTATGTTATTGTTATTTCAGTTTTCTACAAACATCTACACTATATATAGATGATTTGTAAGTGATCATTAATCAATGAAAATCAGATTCTCATTGTGATCATTTCTTGATTTCTCACATGGTATCAGTCGCTCTCGGCTAACTGCCATTGAAATTCTGGGCCACTTCTCTCTTTATTCCTTCCTTCTTCTCTAATGGCTTCTTCCACTACAACCTCTGATCTTCCGCAACAATCTGATAATCAAGAATCCAAAGCAGTCAATCTGAGTAATAAAACCTCCATTTTAAAGCTTGGAGATGAAAACTACTTTCTCTGAAAATTTCAAGTACTCACTGCCATTAAAGACCACAATCTTGAACTTTTCCTCGATAATGATACGAATCCACCAGCCAAATTTGTAGTTTCTGGCGCTGGAGCAACTGCAATTAAATCTCCAAATCCAGATGAAGGCATATGCAAAATCTCTTTCGTTTGTAGATACTCCAATCTCTGATCAAGAACTTATAATGTAGGTATTATCTGGTCTTGGATCTGAATATGAATAAATTGTTTCTGTAATTTCTGCAAAAACCAAGAAACAATCCATGAAGAATGTATCTGGTCTTGGATCTGAATATGAATAAATTGTTTCTGTAATTTCTGCAAAAACCAAGAAACAATCCATGAAGAATGTATCTGCTCTTTTACTTACTCATGAGGCTCGATTGGAATGAAAATCAGCTTAAACTGATTCAGGGTTACCATCTGTGAATCTGACTTTGCAAAAACTTGGTTCTTTTGGGGGAAATTCAAATCAACAATCCAATATGAATCAGAGGCAAGGGAATCAAAATAACAATAACAATCGAGGCAAGAATAACAAAGGACGAAATTGGAATCAGAATGGAAAGCCACAGTGTCAAATGTGTTCCAGATTTGGGCATACCAGTTTGAAATGTTTCTATTAATTTGATCCTAATTTTCACGGGTATCAACAGAATTCGAATGGTATGAATCAGAATGGAGGAGTACAGAATGGAGGAATGCAAAATTTTAATCATCAATCTCATACTCAATTTCCTGCTCAGCAACAACCAGGCAATATAACTGTTATGATGCTTACCAATGGTATTGATTCTGATCCAAACTGGATTCCTGATTCAGGGGCTACCCATCATGTTACCAATCAATTGGGAAATATGAATATAGAATCTGATTATGCTGGCACAAGTCAAGTTTAAGTAGGAAATGGGCAAGGTTTAAACATCACTCATTCTGGTTCTACTACCTTAGTTTCTCCTAATCATTCTCATACTTTTCAACTTCATAATCTCCTTCATGTTCCAAAAATTACCAAGAATCTTATTAGTGTTAGTCAATTTGCTCGTGATAATCAGGTTTATTTTGAATTTCACTCTCATATCTGTTTTGTAAAGGATTTTGCAACTGGAATGGTACTTCTTGAAGGGAAGCTCATTGATGGTCTTTATCGATTTGATCTCAAAGTGCAGCAACCATCATCATCCACAAACAATACAACACCTTCATAACCAAATTTTACTTCTTGTCGTATGTCTGTAATACAACCTAGTTCTCTAGATGTTTGGCATAAAAGGCTAGCTCATGCCAATATAGACACTGTCAAAGCTATACTTCATTCTTGTAATCTGTCAAAAGAATCCAATAAAATTTTCAATTTCTGTCACTCTTGTCCTCTTGCAAAAAGTCACAAATTATCCTTTAAACATTCTTTAACAACATATACTAAACCTCTACAACTCATTGAATCTGATCTCTGGGGGCCTGCTCACTGTTCTTCTACCAATGGCTTTAAATACTATATGTCATTTGTTGATGTGTTTACTCGATATACTTGGATTTACTTTCTAAAATCAAAATCTGATGCCTATAGAAACTTCTTATTGTTTAAAACACAAGTAGAGAAACTACTAAATACCAATATCATTTCTCTACAAACAGACTGAGCGGGTGAATTTAGGTCATTGACTTCTTTTCTTCAGCAAAATGGCATCACACATCGTTTATCTTGTCCCCACACATCTGAACAAAATGACATTATTGAAAGAAAATATAGACATATAGTAGAGTTTGGCCTGTCATTGTTAGCACAAGCATCCTTACCTATCAGATTCTAGGATGAGGCCTTTTCTACTGCAGTTTTTGTGATCAATCGATTACCAACAAGAGTCCTTCAAGCAGCATCTCCAATTTAAAGACTTTTTCATACCAAGCCAGATTATTCATTTCTAAAGGTATTTGATTGTTCCTGTTACCCCTATCTTAGACCATATACTAATCATAAACTGCTTTATAGGTCTACAAAATGTACTTTTTTGGGATATAGTCATAAGCATCATGGTTATAAATGTCTAGCTTCTAATGGCCGAATTTACATTTCAAGACATGTCTTATTTGATGAAAAAACTTTCCCTTTTTCACAATCATTAGAACAACCACCTTTATTACCTATTCCTCTAGTTTCTCTAAAATCTATACCTCTTGTTTCCTCTTCATCTCAGCCACATCTTTGTTCTTCAAATTCCACAAATCACACACTGACTCCTGCTGTTTCTCAACATCATTCTTCTGATAATTCTTGCAATCCTACTGAGAATGTTCAAACTTTACCCACTACTAATGTGAATTTACCTGAGACAGCATCTCTTCATCCTAATATTCAATCTCAATCCATCAGTACACATAAGATGACTAAAAGGAGTAAAAATGGGATTTTCAAACCCAAGATTTTAGTCACGGATGTACTTGACTGTGAGCCTACTTCCATAAAGGATGCACTGAAATCAGACAAATGATGTGCTGCTATGCAAGCTGAGTATGATGCATTGATTAAGAATCAAACATGGGTTCTTACTCCCCAACCTAGTGATAAGAAGATCATTGGCTGCAAGTGGGTGTTCAAAATAAAAAGAAACTCTAATGGTTCTATAGCAAGGTATAAGGCATGTTTAGTTGCAACAGGTTTTCACCAACAGGCTGATTTGGATTATACTGACACTTTTAGCCCAGTGGTCAAACCTTCAACTATTCGTATTCTACTTACTTTGGCTTTATATCATGGCTGGCCAATTCGTCAATTGGATATAAACAATGCCTTCCTCCATGGCATTTTAAAAGAAGATATTCTTATGCAACAGCCACCTTGGTTTATCTGCAAGACAGGTTCTGTTCCTATGGTATGCCAATTGAAGAAAGCCATATATGGTCTCAAACAAGCACCACAGGCTTGGTTTGAGAGGCTTAGTCCTTACTTACATTCTATTGGCTTCATCTCATCCAAGTCAGATCAATCACTTCTCAGCAGATTCCTTCCACATTCAACATTGTTCATTCTCATCTATGTTGATGATATCATCATAACAGGAAGCTCTATATCTGAGATTCAATCTCTTATTTCTCAGTTGAATGCTACTTTTGCACTAAAAGATTTGGGTCCACTTAGTTTCTTTCTTGGCATTGAGGTTTCTAATACACCAACAGGAGACATTTTTCTATCTCAGTCTAAGTATTTTGCAGATCTTCTTACCAAGGCAGATATGGCTGATGCAAACTCCATTGCAATTCCCATGATCAGTGGTACCATATTATCAGCAAGACAAGGTTCCACTCTTCCTGATCCTAGTACGTATAGAAGCATTGTTGGGGCTCTTCAATATGCCACCATTACAAGACCAGACCTTGCTTATTCAGTTAACAAAGTCTGTCAATTCATGCAAAAACCCACTGATCTTCACTGGAAGGCTGTTAAAAGAATTTTGCGCTATATCAGTGGTACTCCTACTCATGGAATGTTACTTTCCAAGCCAAAACATCTTAATCTTCAGGCTTTTGCTGATGCAGACTGGGCATCAGACCCTGATGATAGAAGATCAACCTCCTGGTTTTCGGATATTCTTTGGAAATAATCCGATTTCATGGAGTTCTAAAGCAACATACCATTTCCGGATCCTCAACAGAAGCAGAGTATTGTAGCCTAGCAAATGCCTCTTCTGAACTCATCTGGTTGCAGTCCTTGCTTAAGGAATTAAGAGTTCAATCCAATTATACTCCTCTCCTCTGGTGTGGTAATCTTAGTACAGTGCATTTAAGTGCTAATCCAGTGTATCATTCTCGTATCAAACATGTTGAATTGAACATTTATTTTGTACGAGATTTAGTACACCAAAAGAAGCTTGAAATCAGACATCTTCCTGTAGTAAATCAGTTGGCATATACTTTAACCAAACCATTGTCAGCAACCTTGTTTACGAAATGGAGAACTCATCTTCGAATTCTAGCTGCCCGTGACATTGGTTTGAGGGGGAGTATTAAGGAAGCTCATTAGTTTAACTTAACTACTAGCTAATCATTGTAATAACACTCTCTCTAATCATTAGCTTATTAGTTAAGAGTTAGTTTGAGTTTGTTATGTTATTATTATTTCAGTTTTCTACAAACATCTACACTATATATAGATGATTTGTAAGTGATCATTAATCAATGAAAATCAGATTCTCTTTGTGATCATTTCTTGATTTCTCACATCCTTTATGTTTACTTTCAATAAATCCAGTCAAGCAAATTAGTAATAATGGAATTCCAATATCACTATTAATCTTCTCATTCACAAGCATTTTTTTTCCGCTTGATTATATAAAATATCGTTAAAAAATGAGGTTGGTTTTAATTTTACCCTTAACATTTTAAGAGTTTTAGTTCTACCCTTCAATCTTTCAATTTGTTTAAAAAAATAACTTCGATAGATTTTTCCAATAAAGTTAAACAAAATTAAAATATTGATGGTAAATTTGTAATTTTGAAATTGTAAGGGGCGGGATTGAAACCAACTATATTTTATATATTTTGACAAAAAAAATATTCGGGATTAAATTTATTAGATTCCAAAATACGTCTTCTTCTATGAACATGGGATAAAAAGTTTTGACTCTTGCAACATATATTAGCTATGAAGACATATCATGTGTCTCAAATTTAAAAAAAAAAAAAAAAAAAAAAAAAAAAAAAAAAAAACTCAACCTAAAAAAAGAGATTTGAAGAGACAAAAAGATGAATGTAATATTAACTTCTTAAAATTTAGATCAATCATTTAGTTTAGTCATTAATTAAAAATTATATTAATATATTTAAATAAAAAAAATTCTTCAACTCAGTCACAATCTCAATTTTTCATTTAAATTTTATATTTTTAGCTTATTTATATCTTTTAGATAGTTTTTTTGAAAAACTATACCAAATGAAACTAGTTTCAATTTTGTCCATAATATTTTAAAAGTTTTATTTTTTTTACTACAAATCTTTAGGCATTTGCAACTCTAACAATTTTTTATGTAAATATTTGTCAAAACAACAACTCTAAAAAATATTTGTAAATATAGTAAATTTTAATTGGGTGAATCAGTGATAAACATTGAATTACATATTTTTACACTAAGTATATCATTTATACACACATTAATCAATGAACATGGTAAAAACTATTATATTTGTAAATAGTTTTTAGAGTTGCTATTTTTACAAATATTGCATCAAAATTTACTACCAATTAAATTTCCCCTTTTAATTTCTATCAAACTTAAAAGAAATTATTAACAAATGATTTGAACAAATTAAAAGGTTTTGGATAAAATTTGATAAATAATCATAATAAATCACCTATTGGAGTTTGTATCGATTAGTGAAACAATTTTAAAAAATTTCTTATTTATAAATACTTATAGAATCTAGAATTAATAAGTGTTTACCTACATTATAGGATAAATTATAAATTATTAAAGCTACTGTGAAAATTTCATTGATGAAAAGAAAAGCCAATACCATCTCTTTCTCTTAAATTCTCCATTTTAGATCTAAAATCTTTTAGCTATGTATTTTAGTCATATCTTCCCCATCCGAACTCCATTTTAAGTGAGAAACACAAAACCACCTTTAGTCATTGAAAATTCATTTTTTAAGAAAATTTACTTTTCAACAACTCTCTCTCTCTCTCTCTCTCTCTAGTTCATCGTGTTCATCCGGTTGTGGCCAAAAATCGGAAATAAATCATCGTGTTCATCGTGTTCATCTCTCTACAGTTCATCGTGTTCATCCGGTTGTGGCCAAAAATGAAACTTCACTTATATTTTTAACTTTTGCATGGCTATTTCAACATCTCTGTTCTTAATATATGTGATTTTTGTAATAGGCCACTACAACGGGAAAAAAGCAGGATGGTGGTGGGTCCAAAAGGAAAAAAACTCGAATGGATTCAGGATCAAAACATCAGGTTAGTGTATGTCCAGTATAATGATTCTATCTAGTATTAAAATACGAGTTATAAGTACTGAGATGTGTATTATACCAAATATACTTGTCACATTCTGCTTATATTGTTTCCGAACATTTACACAGTGTTTGGGTTTTTGTGATATGTTAGGTTGTTGGTTGTGTATACAATGAATGGAGTGTACGTAGATTTATCTTATACCAATTATACTGTACCGCGCTGCGTTAGTATTTCTAGATAATTTGTATAGTATACTGTTTGTTTGTGTTGTACTGGTGATTTTGTTATACAAATTATACGTTGATTATGTATACTTCTTTTATTATATTGATTAACAGATAACGGACATCACGCGGGCACTACCAGATGAAGATGAGGGAGATGAAAACGCGCCAATTAAATCAGTGGTGGATTCCAAAAATGGGACGGGGGCGGTCAGCAGCCAGAGGTGTGAAGAAGAGACAACTTTGAATGATGTAACATTGCATTGAAATTTGGAGAACATTTACTTTGTCACTTATCGTTTTCCTGTTATTGTAATTTCAACAACTAATATGTACAATTTGTGCTTGTGGGATTTTAGTATTGCATATTTGTGTGGTAAAATCTAATTATAACTAATACAGTATGTATTATGATAGTTCCGTGTTATAACATGTTTATAACGTATAACTGGTATGTGCAATATATATGATCGGTATAATTTGTATATTTACCGTATAACTGTAAATTTGAGGGCATTAAATTATGTATAACTGAAATATTGAAAAAATTTTAAAAACTGAGAAACATAATGATCTATGGAGTTGGATATAGACTTGAAAACGTAAATACAACAGAAAATAAAAAAGAGAAACAAACCTCTTCTCATGCTTCGATTGGTAAAGGAAGATACACTAACAATGGAGAAATTAAAAGGGAGTGGCCATTTTCGAAAAAAAGATTAAAACAAACCTTCCACAAAAAGTATAATACTTACATAAGAAGATTCAATACTTTCCTTGAAATTTGAGAAAACACAAAGTATGGCTATAAATCAAAAATAAATCTGACATAAAATACTGATAAGACATTAGTCACACTAAACCATCATTTCGATTTTGGTATAAAACGTATGGCCACAGACACTGTACACTTGTGGCTATTTATTAAAAAAATGGTTGGTAAATATACAAAAGGGTATTTTGGGGATGGAAAATCTGAAAGTGGCTATTTATTCAAAAAATAAAGAGGGTGGCTATCTATTGAAACGAAGGGGCAAAAAGTGGCTATTCCCATGATTGTCTCTATATTTATTTAATATGCGGCCATATATTAAATCATATACCCAAAATAAGGGAAAATCTCTATTACTCGATTGTACTTAATCCCTCAAGTAATAATAAGAGATATAAAAATAACTAAAAGTTATTTACGTAATAAATAGATGTGACATATGGTTAATGAAAAGAAAAAGAAAAAGAAAAAGAACTCAAAGCCCATATTCCAAAAGAAAAAGAGCCCAAAGCCCATATTCCAAAAGAAATTTCCCGTTCGAGGCTAGAAAGTACTAGAAGCAAGCGTCATTGACAAGGCTACTTAACTTAACTTGTTTAGTTATCTTTTTTTCTGAGTTAGGGTTTGGTTTCTCTCTGTTTTCCTTCTTTAGGGTTTTTGCAGTTTCTTTCTTCCTTTTTCTGAAATAATGAGGTAATCACTTAGATTTCCTTTCATTTTTTTAGTTTCTTATCTTTCTATTCATTGTCCTTTTGATCTGTTTTTTTTTCAATTTTTTATTTTAATTTTGCTTTTTAGGGTTTGATTTCTTACGGTTTTGATAATTGTTTTTTGTGTTGATCTTCTTTTTCGAGCTTTGAATTGTTGTATGGATCAGTTTTTTCGTTTTTTTTAATCTCATTTTTCTATATTTTCTCGGTGTGCCCTAGAATCTTTGTAGTAAGATGCTGTTTTCTCTCTTCTAAAGTTGTATAATTTGTGGTTTGATTTGTTGGTATGTGATTTTTAACTGTTTTAGTTTCAGTTAGGTATTTGGAATGAATTTCTATTCACCTTATGTAATATAGATTTGATTCACCTCTAGGTCTTTTGGATTTAACCTTGTAGCTAAGGATTGTTGTTAACGTGATTTTACCTTGTAAGTTGACGTAATCGTCTCGGGATTTATCTTGTTCAGCTGAATTGTTTCTAAATAATGTCTTAGCTCATCATTACATTCCTGAAGTTGTTGGTGTTGCTACAAAAATATTGTCTATTGTTGAATTCATATTCGCATTTGTTGGAGACAATTGCAATTTGTTTATATATTTGTGATTGTTGATATCGTTTAATACATGTAGTCGTCATCCTGAGGTGAAATGGGCCCAGAGATTGGACAAGGTCTTTATCACTGTACAACTACCAGACTCGAAAGATTCCAAGGTTAATCTTGAGCCAGATGGAGTCTTCACCTTTTCCGGTACCGCTGGTTCTGAGAATCACCATTATGACTTGAAGTTGGAGCTTTTTGATAAAGTTAATGTTGAAGTATGTAGACTTGTGATATCTCTTTACATTCCTGCTACATAGATTCGATTTAAAGTTCGCAATGATGTATGCTTCAACCATCTAATTTGCATCTCCCTTTTAGCTGTCAGGAATATTTGTACAATTTGTGTTATATTGTTGTTGTGAATTTAACTCAAATTCCTTCAAACAATAGCACTGTGAACGCACTCTTCTCATAGTTTTGCGCATTGAAATGTAAAGGAGACGAATAAGAAAAATTGAATGCTGCTTTCATGTTGTAACAGGAAAGCAAAGTCAATGTTGGAGTGCGCGGTATATTTTGTATCTTAGAAAAGGCAGAACCAGGATGGTGGAAAAGGCTATTGCGTGCAGATGGAAAGCCACCCCATTATGTCAAAGTGGATTGGGATAGATGGGTGGATGAGGATGAAGATAATGGTGGTTCAGTTATGCTTTTTGTGTTTGAGTTACTTGAATCATATTTTTTTCTCTGTCTAACTAGCGAGTATATTATCTCTTTGGTTAATCAGGATCAGGTCCAGGTGACATGAATTTGGAAGGCATGGACTTCTCGGTAAGGACATGAAAGGCAGGAGTGATATGTTTGGTCTTATACCATGTATCTTATTGTAATTGACATGTTTATCTTGCAGAAATTTGGTGGCATGGGCGACATGGGCGGCATGGGCGGCATGGGTGGCATGGGCGGCATGGGCGGCATGGGCGGCATGGGAGGCTTGGGTGGCATGGCCGGGTTGGGTGGCATGGCCGGGTTGGGTGGCATGGCCGGGTTGGGTGGCATGGCCGGGTTGGGTGACATGGCCGGGTTGGGTGATATGGGCGGCATGGGTGACATGGGTGATGATAATGACTCTGAAGGAAGTGATGATGATGGTAAGCACTCATTTTGTATGTTTGAATACTGAATGATTTACAAAGTGTGTTTAAATCATCTAGATTAGACATAACTTCTTATACTGAAGATTGTATAACTGTGTCTGCTCTGCTCAAACGTAAGGTCAATATTTGGGATGGTGATCTTAGTGCCCACATCATTCACATTTTAAGTTAATTAGATTGAAGATTTTGTACTCTTAATTTGTTTGCTAAAAGAATCGTCTAGTAAAGAGATTAAATCGATGTGTGACTTCTTTTTTCTTTAATTTTTTTCTTGTAGAACAAGAGGTGTCGAAGCCAGAAAAAAGTGATGATGCAGGGGTTGCCAAGGGAGTTGGATCTTCAGAGGAGAAGAAGGAAGCAGCACCGAGCTCGTAATTTTTGTGTGGTTTATAATACTTCAGCATTTGATAATGCCTTTTATGGTTGTGCTTTAATTTTCAGCTCATGTAGCCTTGGTACAATTATTTACATCTCCCGAACTGCTCTTTTGAATCAGCTTAATCCCAATCTAGGATAAATATCAATTATGAACGTATAGACGTATCGGAAATTAGATCCTCGTGAGGGTTTTTTTTTCCATTTCAAGTATTTTAGTAGTTTTTTTTGCCTTTTGGTTAAGATGGAGAATTTATCATTTGGTAATGAAATTTATAGGGTAACTTGTAATGAAGTTTATCATTTGGTAGGTGATCTTGAGGGGGGTCGTTTGATACTTAATTGTTTGTTTTTTCCTTGTTAGATTTTTAATTGAATCAAATAAAAAGTATGGACTTTTTTTTGTTCAATACTGAACATAATTCATGTGATTACAGAGTCTGTACGATGTTATGATTATATAAACAAAAATTGTATCGAATAGCATATATACTAATTAATGATACATCGAAACTCTTTAAAAAAAATCCTCAAATAATTTATTGGACTATTTTATTATTTTTTATAGTTATTTGAATGAATTTTTTTGAAACTTTTTTTAGTATAATAAACTCAATAATTTTTTCAAAATATTTTGTTATTTTTAAATGAATTCATTTGTTTTACGTCTATTTTTAGTTCAATAAATTATTAGAATATATAGAATTGAGTAATTTTTAAAATGTTGTGACATTTGATTAATTAGTATTAGTATGTTAAAATATGTTATTTTGGTAATTGCCTCTAATATAAAACTATGGATTTATTAGGATTTTAAAAGAAGGGAAGGTTATGGTCTAGTTTTTATGGGGATTTTGGATGTCATTTATCATCCTTCAAATTTGTAAATGAACACCCTTTAATATCATTCACATCCGCCGAATTTTATGAACACAATTATTAAGAGCCAAGTACTATTTATAATTTTAACTTGTCTCTTTTTATAATGTAATTAGATCAAAGGGTGGAATATATACTTGTTTTAGTATATGATTCAAAAAAATATATATGAATAATGAATAGGTATGATTTGCCTTTTAGCTTCAAATTTAAATTCATCTTAAAACATTTAATTTAAAGGTAAAATGCAAATGAGACTTCATGTTTTTTTAAATGCATGAAACCTGTGGTTTGAAAATAGCAAATAACACCCTGTGGTTCCAATTTGTTTCAATCGGACCCTTCCTTCAATGTCAATAATTTTATTTTAACCATAACTTCTTCGTTTGAACTCGATTTGGACAATTCAAGATATTTTGGAATCCTCATTTCAGGCTCTACGTTGTGGTCACTTCAAAACTTTTAAACCGTCAATAACCAAAAGAGTTAATAGTCGCAATCATACCTATTATTTTGATGTTAATAAACTCTTTTATTTATTAATCATTTAAAGTTTTGAAATGACTATTACGTAGAGCTTGAAATGAGGATTCCAAAACATCTTGAATCGTCCAAATCGGAGTTCAAACGAAGAAGTTATGGCTAAAAGAAAATTATTGACATTGAAGGGAAAGAGTCTGATTGTAAAAAATTGGAACCATAGAGGTGTGATTTGCCATTTTCAAACCACAAGGGGTGTTCATGCATTTCGAAAATACCACAGAGGTCTTATTTTCATTTTACCCTTAATTTAAATAGTCAAGAGCTCGTTTGGTAACCTTCCCAAATTCTGTTTCTTATTTCTATTTCTCATTTTTTAAGAAATGGAGTTGTTTGGTAACTCTTCTTGTTTCTTGTTTCTCATTTTTTTAGAAACACTTCCCAAAATTATGTAGAAATTTTAGAAACAACAAATTCTTGTTTCTTATTTCTCTTTCTTGTTTCCAAAGTTTTCAACACATTGATGAATTATTACGTTGACCAGTTTTGACTTATAAAATATATAAAAATTATATTAATAAAATATTTTTAAATATATCATTTAAAATTGTAAAATTTTCAAAATACTTTTGTTTTTTTTAAATGAGAAACAGAAACAAGAAATAGTTACCAAACACATTTCTGTTTCTTTTTTCTTCCAGAAACAAGAAATAACAAACAGTTACCAAACATGTTTCTATTTCTCTTTTTAAAAAAAGAGAACAAGAAACAAGAAATAGAAATAAGAAACAAGAAATGGAAACGAGTAAGGTTACCAAACGGGTCTCAAGTATCCTTTCATTTAATGCAAAGGTCGAGAATAGTACATTTTAAAATTTGATGGAAAGTATGAAAAGATTGAGAACTTCCAAGCAAAGTTTAGGTTAAAAAAAATAGAAAAAGTAACAAATTCATTGAAAATAATAATGAAAGAATCAAATTGTTTGATAAATTATTGAACTTGCACTAAAAAAAACAAGAAAAAAAAACATAAATTCATTAAATACCCATGAAAAATAGTTCAATAATTTAATTTAATGTAATTATAATTATGTTATTTGAATAATTTTTAAAAAGTCCTTGACACTTTGGTAATTAGTATTCAAAATTATATTATTTGAGACAAATTCTTAACTTTCAAATGGGATTAATAAATAAGTTAGGGTAAAATGCAAAAAAAATATTTTCAAATTGAATAGTAAAAGATTTTCAAATTGAATACTTTCACGTATTCAAGGTTAAAAAACAAAAACAAAAAACAATTTTTCTTCATATTTTTATTTTCTAAAAATAGTCTTGTTTCAAAATCTTAACAAAAAATAAATTAAAATCATTAGTAAAACTCAAAAAAAACAAGTCTGTTTTATTTCACAACTATTTTTCACTGTTATAAATTTTAAAAAAAAAAATTGTTTGATTATCTATTTATTTAAGCCAAAAATAATTCTCAAATAAGTATGTTATTTAGGAAGACAAAAACACAGAACAGAAAACGAAAATGGTTATCATATCAGACCTAAACAATTTGTCTTGGCCCGTCAAAGTCAGTAATACATTTCTTACTTGGTTGGAAGGAATGGAAAGAAATAAATCACAAGACAGCGTGAAGCAAAGGGAAAATTCTTAACTGTTGGTAAATAAAGCTTAAAATGAGACACAACTATATAGTCTAAAATCAAACAGAAAAAACTACAAATGCTTGGGTTGGAACATTATATAAACATAAAAAAGGGGGGCAAGTGCCTCTAAAACTAGCAACCTTGCATATTGATTCATCTCCTTGAACATGGGGATTAACCACGGCCACGCCCTCCACCTGCCCCACAAAACGATTGAGATCAGACATTTAATTGTAGCACAGATTTATTTGCACAAAGTAAAAATCACATATCGATAATTTTTAACGCTTTCTTTTGTAGAAAAAAGATTTTTCAATAATGCCTTCCTAGTTTCAAAATTCACCAGGTAGCAAAACTGCTTGAGTTCAAAGTATGATAAAAAGATGTAGGGCTTGAAGCCTCAGGAGAGCCGAGGATAGATACAGGGCAACTTTCATTTTCTCCTTCAAATAAATTATGGAGATACTGTCAAGGGGTGCTCATGGTCTTTTTTTTTGGAGTCTAAATTTGGCTTCTTCTTTTTATGGTAATTTATTTACTAACGGGTGCTCATGGGCTTTGGGGAAAGCTTAAGAGGTAAATTAAAAAAATAAAAATAAAAAAACTCATTAGACAGAAGATTTGAAAGGGAAGTTAAATCCTTTTAACATGGCCATCTTAGGCCATCCTTCACAAAATTATGATTCAAAATTGCAAGTGATTCATCTAAGTCAGTATTAAATTTAATACTGTTAAGGGTTATGATTGGAGTTGGTGTCATGCTTGGATTAGATGAACTGGTCATGTAAAGAGTAATGAGAATGGATACTAAGTTAGAAAATAGATCACAAACGGAAAAAAATGCTTGAATTACAATATATTTCATGTTACGAGTAATTCGACGAGTGGTGTTCAAACAAAAACTTTTTTGGATACCACTTGACATTTTTAAATTAATATTATGATAATTGGCGAGTTATATAAAAAATGTTTTCAAGTAATTTGAGTGTTGGATTCGACAGATATTTTCTTTAAAAAGGTAATATTTATTGTTTGAGATCAGATGATCTAATATCAAAAAGGAATATTAACAGTGTAAGTATATCAAGCTACTATTGCCATTGTAGAAGGGAGAAAGCAGATTAAGTTTAATTACCTCTATTTCCACCAGTTTTAGGCCCCAGTCCACCCTTACCACGGCCTCCACCAGCACCCTTAGTTATATCATCTAGGCCACGACCTATACCTTTTGGCTGTCGTCCCCCAGGTGCATCTTCTCTACCCCTTCCTCTTCCACGCCCTACACCCGGAGGTTTTCTATCTGCAACAGTAAATTGTGAAAAAAAATCACATTAGTTGTGATGTGCACAATCAGGAGATGAAAATCAACACTCTACCTAGAGGGGGAAATTGAGAAAATAAATTGCATTTAAACACAGCCAATATATATATGGGATTTTTTTTCTCGAGTGCATGTGCATCTGAGAACAAGAAAAAAATAAAGACTGATACATACTAAAATTCTATCTATCGTTAAATTATGATACAAGTATTGCATGTCGTAACAATTTTCCAATCCTGATCACTGAAAACTTCTAATGTTAAATAGAATGTACCTGTACGGCTCTTGGTTTCTTCCTGAACTTTATCAATGACCTAATATGCATCGGAAACATAACTCAATCAGTGCGTTGAACACCAAAATAGTAAGGGGACGAAAGCAAGAAGACAAAGAATATGATGCATTCGATCAAGATTAGAAAATGATGCATTTGATCGAGATTTGAAAGTATTGCAGTTAAACGGAAAAAATTCATGTGAGACTTTGATATACGATTCAAGAAGCACTCTCTCAAAACTTCAAGTCACGAGATACTCTTCTATTAGTTTCTTTCATCATAAGGGGGGGAATAAGCAGAATGCATACTAAGTTTCTAAAGAAAAGTATTGACTAAAGATTTGTTTTGATAATACCTCATCAGGAACTCTTAGATACTTGATCGTATTTCCACGAATGTAACATTCAGGCATCCTCCAAAACCTATCACCATCCTACAAAGAGATAATAAGAGCTCCATCATGGTCATTATTATTATTCGCTTTTTCAAGGGAAGGGTGGGGTGGGTGTGGGGGGTAAGAGAAAAGACGAAGGGTCAAAGAATTACTTTAGAGGTGCAAATAACTTCACGGAGATGGATATTCATCCAAGTGTCACAATTGACTAAATGGCCATTGTAAGTTTCCCCATTTTTCAGTTCCACCAACTGCAGCAGCAACAAGAATTACAACACAATAACAGATTGAAAAAACAGTTAGATGAACAACAAATTCATACCATCGGATGCCCTTGAGCAGTCTTTAGTAGGGAAAGGGGAAGCTGAAATGATAGAAATTCAATAAGACAGGTTAGGGAAGTGGGTGAATCACATTATTGCATTTGATTTCAAATGAAACAAACAAGAGAATTGATTTAAAATCTATTTCGAATTGAAATCTTTCAAAATCCAGTGAAAATAAACGGAGCATTATAGCATTCGGTTTCCAAACTAAGCACAAGAAAATAACTCGATCATTCTCAAGTAAGATTTTTTCATTCTTCATCACAAAAATCAAAGTAAACAGGATAATAATTTCTATAACCCTTCTAAAGAAAGATCAAGATAAGTGAAGAAGAAGAAAAATACCATCTTTATCTTTTTACTATAGCGAAAGAAGGACCCAACAGCAAGAATCAACCTGCAAGCCAAAAAAAAACAGGGGAAATTGAAGATTAAAGAAGATTGAACACGAAAACGAAAATAAATTGGAAGAAAAATAAAATCCCACACCTCAGAGAAACCCTACTTGAATCAATGGTAACAAGAAAAGAGATACAAAAGAAGATTTATGTGTAGAAGTAAGGAAGTAAAAGTAAACAAAACTAAACCCTAATTCGAAAAAGGAAAAGGAAGAAGAATTTACCTAATGAACTTGGATTTTGAAGAAGGGATCGGGAATGACGATCCCGCGCTTGGGCAAAAAAATAATATCACTTTTCTATAATTTGGTTCTCACTCTTGTTTTAGCTTTTCAATTTATTTGGAAAAATAAAATAAAACTACAATTAATAAATGGGGCAATTACTGAAATAGCATATTTTTGCATACTAATTACTGAAATGTTTGAACTTTTCAAAAATTACTTAAATAGCATAATTTTAGTTCAATAAATTATTGAACTAAAAAAAATAAAATTTTTAACGAATTCATTGAAAATAATAATAAAAAATGATCAAATAGTTCAATAAATTATTGACCTTGAACTTAAAAAACCAAAAAACAAACTTGTTTGTAAAAAATACCTATGAAAAATAGTTCAATAATTAATTGAATTATAGTTCAATAATTTATTGAACTATAATTATGCTATTTAGGTAATTTTTAAAAAGTTAAGACATTTTAGTAATTAGTATGCAGATTTATGCTATTTGAGACAAATTCTTATTAATAAATGGGTGAATTTCACTAATAACCAAAAAAATTATGGATATATCAAATATACCGGATGTTTTTATTCAATATCAATAGTACCCAAAACCGCCACCGGCCAAATTAAATTACATTGTGAAAGGACAAACATACCCCTGATTTAATTTCTCCTTAATTTGTGTATAATTTAGGGAAATTTATAAAATCCCTTAAATTTTACAAAATTAATGGAAAAATCAAATCTAAACAAAAATAAAAACTATAACAAAAGATAAAAATCTTCAAACGTCTAACTTGTTCTTCAACCTTCTGACTTCTTCTTCATGGAAAAATTGAATGTCTTTCTTGTTCGTCATCCTAAAAAATACAGAGATAAAAAGTAAACAGTTTATTAATGTGCACTTAAAATTGATACCAAACAAAAAAATTGATGAAACAGTTTTGAAAACATATGAAAATAGGCTTTCAAAGTAAACATTTTACTAAAAGAAACTTATCTACAAAATACATAGAAAGTGAGTTCACCGAGAATTGAAAAGGTAATTTTTTATAAACTGTTTACATTTGGTAAACATTTATCTAGGAAAATTCAAATGTCCTTCCTGATCGTCTTCTTACAAAATACAGAGATAAAAAATAAAAACGAAAGAGAAAAACAATTCATCCAGAGATAGAGCGAAAGCACGACATTGGAGATGAAAAAGAGATCAAAGTTTCTATAAATATGTAATTAGAAAAATAAAATAAATGTTGCACAAAAATAAACAGTTTAAAAAAATCATTCAGATCTGGATAAAAAAATCAAAGAAATTATGTATATTTCTCCAATTTTCAAATCGCATCTATCCCTTTACGAACAAATAACCAATTGTGCAAAAGAAAAAACCAAAAAAACAAGCAAATTCAAGTGGGGGAATACCTAAAAATTTAGAAAAAGATGAATTCGCAATGAATTCGAATCATGACCGGAAAACTAAACCAATAAAGAATCATAAGTTTGGTGGCCGAGAAGATGGTCAAGAGCGCGTGAATCCAATTGGACAGATGAAAAGAAAATGAAAAGAAACGCAAGACTAAACACAAGACAGCCAAGATTCAAGAAACTAAACGAGAATGATCTGAAGCCATAATGATGGATTGTATAAAAGACAAAAGGGCAAAACAAATTATGAAAAAAGTTTCCAGCTTTGAATAGAAAGGGGTCCTAAGCAATCAAGATTTGGATAAAAATGGATCGGGATCAAAATTCCATGAATCCCTCAAACGTGAAAAATCGAAATTAAGAGAAAGAGAGAGTGAAATACCAGGAGGTGAAGAATTTGATGAACTGGGCAATTGCGAAAGCAACGAGAGAAGAAATGAGAAGGTAATTCGTAAAAATGGAAGAAGATGAAAACGAAGACGGCGTTTCCGAAGGCAGTTTTAGGTTAAAGATCTTTTACATTAAATAGGAATTCAAATTGATTTAAATTCAAAATAAAAATTAAATAAATAATAAATTCAAATGATTTGCAATTAATAAGATATGGTTATGAGGAGAGATAAAAGGGTAAAATGGTAAAAAATGAAATCAGAAACCACCAGATCACCACCATAAATGGTGTTTTTTGGGTAAAAATGAAATAAAATCATAACAACCGGTAATATTGAAATTGGGTGAATTAATTAGGATACTAGTGATATTAATCTCTTAATAAATTTGATCTAATTTTAAAATAAATAAATAATGGAGGACTGTTTTAAAGTTTTTCTTTTTCACAGATAACCTGTTTTTTTTTTTTTTTTGTGAAATAATATAAAAAATAATAGAGTTGTTTATTTATCTCAAAATTATAGATTATAAATATTTAACTATTTAAAATTTGTTCTTAACTTTAAAAAAAATATTAAAAATTATGTCAACCAAGAATTCAGTTCTATTGTACCATCTTATAGACGATATAGAGGTCTAGTGATATATTCGTTAGTTTAAAAGACTCATTTCTTAGAAAAAATTATCAATACAAATCACACATCTAGAGTTTAAAAATGATTTTAAACATCTATTTAATTTGAAATTATAAATTACACCCCTAACTAGTTAACTTCAACAAAGTTAAGATATATTTATTCTACATCTGTCATGTGTTATAGTTCTATTAAAAAATATATAATAGATGGACAGTGGCGAGGCCAAAAAATTTTTTGAAGGGGGCAAAATTAAATATAAAGAGCAAGTTATATAAAATGATTATTCGACACCTATTTTTATATATTACAATTTATAAATTGACAAAAAATCTTTATAAAAAGCAAACCATTTTTTTTTTGTTATATTTGATTCAATAGTTAGAATTTTTAGTTTTGAATTTTGTTCTAATATAAAATTATAAAACAAACCTTTTTTTTTGTTAAAAATTATGTTAATTATAAAAGTATATATGTTTTCATCATAATATAAACCAATTTCAAAATAATTTCTTAATTTATAAAAGAAATTGATAGTTCATTTGTTTGTTTTATATATTTTTTAGTTAATCAAAATAAATCAAAATATTTATAAACTTGAGCCTAATATTATCACCACATCATTCTCATATAAAAATAAAAATATACATTTAATTTATACTCAACAATGGATAATTCAATGTATGAATCATGGATTAGTGCCATAAAAATTATCAAGAAAAATAAACAATAGTATTATCTACTAAAAAAATCTATTTAAAACAATAAAAATGTATATTAATGAAGAATAAAATCCTTCCAATTTATTCCCAAATAACCATTGTAGAGTTAAATGTCCCTCAATACTCTATATAAGGATCGAGCGTAATTTTTTGGAGGGGCAAAATTGAAAATTTAAATAAAATTATATAAAATAAATTAAAAAAATTAAAATTTTGGAGGGGCAATTGCCCCCACCCTATAACGTGGCCTCACCACTGTAGATGGGTGAGAATTGTACATTTCACTTTGTTAATAATGACGTATTCTACAAATTACATCCATCTATTAAAATTTGATTGACATAGAATAAATACGTGTCTCAAGTTTATTGTAATTTTATAAACACATAGGTGTTTAAAATCATTTTCAAGCTATGAAGGTTTTAATTACAAATGGGATAACTCGCATAAGCGTGATTTATAAACATCCCAACTTTATAGAAAGAAAGAACTTGAAGGGCACGTTCTGTAGTAATTGTATTTACATATTGTTGCTTTAAGTTTTGTTGTTGCGTAAAAATGGAAAGCTTCCACGTAGGCAACAAACTTAATTTATGGGACGGGTCGGAGATAGTGCGCTGCTTCAACGGCATGCTGCGTAGGTACCTGCACAGGAAAGGAAAAGACCACCGGTGTGGTGCCGGCCTAACACCCTTCGATGCTGAAGTCAGAGCAAGCAGAGCTAGTGTGCCAGAGAGAATAATAATAGAAATTAGTTACCTAATGAATGAATTTCTTCTCCTATTTATAGGAAATTAGGTTGATGACATCATCGTGCCACGTGTCGCGTCTTGATTGGGCCATGTGTTGCTTCTCAATTATGTGTCGCTTGCGGGTTGCGCCCCGTGTCGTTTTTGAAGGAATGATTTACTAAATTAGCGGAATTTATTTAGTAACACAAATTAACACTTAATTTAGGATCTATTAATATCATGCAATTTGTGATAAAAACATGTAGATTCATGCTTGTTTTTCGAAAAATTAAAACCCTTTACTTGCATTGAGTAAAATATGGAGAATCGGTTGGAGGTTTCTTTACAGCATCAAATCCTCAGCAACACCGGATCTTCTACGCTATATCCCGATCGATCAAACGAAATCCGATTGTGGGATCAAACTTAAGAAGAAATTGGGAAGAAGAAAAATATTTTCTTCCCAATTTTGAATAGCAAAATCGGCAAAGGGAGAGAAAAGGAGGAAGACAGATTTTTCAATTTTCATAAAATTGAATTGTGTGATTTATGAATGACCCAACCCTCCTATTTATAGAAAAATAGGAATCCTAATCACATTAGGATTAATCTATAGAGATAAATACAAAAAGAATAAAGATTATCTCTTTCCTTTATCTTGCAATTTCGAAAATGCCATAGATAAATAAGAGATTATTTTATTTTCTTTATTTTATTTATCTTGGGTAAATAAATCTATGTAATTATTTTAGGATATAATTCAAACAATTATCTCCTCAAAATACATGGCATGGCCGAAATTATCATCATAAAATAATAAATAAATACAATTTATTTAATTAATTATTTTAGGCCAATTCCAATTGGGTTCATTAATCCAATTGGGCTTGAAATTCTCTCTTAAATTAATAAGTCCAACTTAATTAATTTATTTATTAATTACCATTTAAATAAAATATTTTATTTAAACAATTAATAATATTAATATTTTCTCCCGACTAAATATTATCAAATTTATATTTAATTATTAATTTCCATTTAAATAATTTTCATTATTTAAATAATTAATAATAAATATTTTAATTATTAATTTCCATTAAATAAACTCATTATTTAATTAATAATTTTATTGATAACATTTTATTATTAATTAATTAATTTTAATTATTAATTTCCGTTTAAATATAATTATTTAAACAATTAATAATTGTTAATTAATTTCAAATTATTAATTACCATTTAAATATACTCAATATTTAAATAATTAATAATGTATAATTAATAATATTTCATTATTTATTTCATGTTTAAATAAACTCATTATTTAAACAATTAATAATGTTTATATTAATTACCGTTTAAATATACTCAATATTTAAACAATTAATATTGCCTATTTTAAGTAATTCACTTTACTTAAAATTTCCATTTCTTCTACTTGATTTCGCGACTACGATGTTTGGGCTAGCATAGGGACCCGATGGACCTATAGATCATGGGCTTAATAATTAGTCAATTAAGTGATTAACACATAATCAGTTAATTACTTATTATCTAACTATGAATAATTCCACTATAGATTCATAGCTGAACTCCCCTCACTATAGATGAGTTATGTTCATTTAGTTTATCTTTTATTTATATCTGTGATATATCCTTCACGTGGAACCCTCATAATTACAGGCGGATAAATTTACCGTTTTGCCCCTGTAATTACCGCTTTATCCTTGTGTTCCCACTAATTCTCCAATGAACTTTATCTTTAGTCGAACTTTATCTTTAGTCGAACTAGAAATAAGATACTTCTGTGATCAATAGAAGTCGTGACGTCACTTGTTCATGTCTCGAATCAGTACATCAAGGGAGTTTCCTAAAGTTCCTAAAATGTTTAGGTATCGCACTGATACCGTTAATTTATAGGAAAGTTATGAATTCTATCTCGTGAAAATGAGTTCCCAGCTACTTATCTAGTCATGTTCCCAAAACAGGAGTGTATTGAGCGTTCTTACATATCGCTCTCAATTATGTGAATCAAAGAACATAACTCCACAAATAGGAGTCCGCATTTCACTCAGGATTGAGATCTATCACCGGTTGATAAACTTAGTTTGATATTCGATTATTTCTCGTAAACCGGTACTAATGAGAAATTTGATCGAACATCGTGGTCCTGTCTTATACAATCAACATTGCATATGATACTTCCATTTCATGTCTCCCACATGAATGATCAGGATTAGATCATTTGTCTATAAACAAAATGCGAAGCTATCAACAGGTGTTACCAGGATAAGGTTCCCAAACGTTATCCATTTATCGTAGACACTTTTAAGTTACTCATCTCGACTTTAATCCTCTCGTATGACTCACATACTAAGTCGTGATTTCATAAGAGTGACTTAGGGTTTTACTATTTGAATGTTTGATATTTATATATTTCCATATATTTCTAATATCGTTAATTGAATCAATCTAGATAATATAAAGAACTTATGTTTATTTATTTAATTTATTCTTAATAAATTATTATTATTAAATAATTACAAGTTCTAGGACACCATTCCTAACAGTTTTCCAAGTGGATACTTGTATTCAATCTTAAAGTATTAGGTCTATGTCGAAGACTGCGTAGCCAGGTCTTTTCAAGTGCGTAGACTTTATGACCAGGTGCCTAAGTACCACGGTAGACCAGGTGCATAGATAAATCTTGTCAAGTTATAAAATTCCACGTGTAATCCAATTTCACCCCACAACAGAGGCCCCCTACTCCCGAGTTGAGTTGAGATGCGAGTTCAATGCTACTTGGGAGTATTCTTTCAAAGTGGAATTTTTGCTTCAATTAATTTCCCGAAAATATTCAAAGTAAAAATTCGTAAAAATTCTTCTGAAGCCTCCACCACCAAAGAAAATTTAATTTTCCCTAATTTTTTGTGCTCAAGTACCACGGTCAGACCAGGTGCCTAAGTACCACGTTAATCTTTGTTGGACCTGACATCATCATAAATTAATTAAGAGATCTGAGCCATTGCCTTTGTCTCGATCCAACGATTGAGATATCAACCAAATCAGGAGATAAGAATCAAATCAGGGATAAGATCAAATCATGAGATAAGATCAAATCTCTATAAATATCAAAGTTCACCTTCTTCCATAATTCACAACTTGGAGAACTGGTAAGTTTTAAATTCTCTCTTCCTTTCTTTCTTTTATTTGAAGACTCTTTTTGACATCGTCTTCTTCAATTTCTCGATTTTGCAGGTTTGCCTTCTCATCCAGTAGAAACAACCGTGGTAGGGCGTCAAATTATCAGGTACTTATTGCCCCCTTTTTAAGTTTAAGATAAATTCTCTTAAAACGTAGAAATTTAATAATTTAGGGCTTGACATACTGAAGTTGATGGATTAAGGAATGGAAAATACATAAATCGAGAATAGAATTAATAGGTAGGAAAAAGAATTAGAGGAAAAAGAATAAAGAAAGAAAAAAAATTATAAAAAAAAAAACATGAGGCGCTGTTATCACAACTTAAATTTTTTTTTAAGTATAATGCTCGCGGGTCAAAACCTGACCCGCGAGTTGACAAGCGGGTCAGGTTTTGACCCGCGTGTCTTTTTTTTTTAAACCAGCAGGTATAGATGGCACGCGGGTCAAAACCTAACCCGCGGGTTGGCACGCGTGTCAGGTTTTGACCCGCGTGCCATCTATATATATTTTTTTCTTCTTCTAGCGCTGTAGCTTCTTTTTCACGTCTAACTTTGAAATTTCGCGCTCTTTTGTAGGCGTGCTTGCGGTCGCGTGATTTACTTACAGGACCATAAATGATTCTTTCCTCTTTGCCGAATTCAGGTATGTCACATTGGTCTTCCTCTAAGCACATTTTTTTAAAATTGTACGTCCAAATAGTTGTTGCTTCAAAAGTTTCTAAGATAGAATCCTTTTTCATTTTAGGATGTCAGACGCAAATTCTAATTACAAAACTGAGAGCAAAGAAGATTCGGGGGGGGGGGGTCGAGTTTTCAAACTGAATAGAGTACTCACGAGGATGATTCCGAGATAGATTCTTACCCTTCTACCATTACCTTAGGACACCTAAAACGAATTAGAACGTTGTATGATATACCTTCATCCATTACTCTTAGGGGTCTTGAAGTGGACGAGACTATTCATGACCCCCCCTATTGGAGAAGTCAGTTTTCATTTACACACGTTCAAATGTGGAGTTAGACTTCCTCTCCATCATTTCCTTCAGAGAGTTTTGAATTATGTGGGTTAGCTCCTGCTCAACTTGCTCCAAATGACTGGACCGTTTTACTTGGGATTTGGGTTCTTTGGCATCTCTATGACGGTGGATCTTCTTTAACTTATAAAACTATCCATGCCCTTTATAGACTAAAGAGCTTACTTGGGGAGAAATCCATGTATTATTTTGCCTCCCGTGGTGATAAGCTATTGACGATTTCTCCTACTGCAAAGAAATGGAAAAATCAATAGTTTTTTGTGGGTGGTGATTGGTTGTCTTTAATACCTGAACAAGATCATACTCATCGAGTTCCTAGGCTCTTTAAGAGTTATGGTAGGTTCACTCTAGGAAATTTTTTACAACATGCCTCTCCCATGCTTCCACTTGTTCATTAACTCATTCTTCTTTTACTGCAGTGAGAGATTTAGAACTCATTCAAATATCTCAACCAACTAAAAAGATAGTTAATGATATTTTGAGTATTCAAGCTGAAGATCGTAACTTTGTCGTCCTTCTATCAGACGAACTGCTCGTTGCTTCTGGCCTTGCTTAGCCTTTTGTTGAAGATACCCATAAATCTTTGTAATTTTTATATATGTTGTACCACAAAATGGTACATATCTGACACTTCATTTTTTTTAGCTATGTCAGGTGAGGCAACTCGCAGGTTCATTGAAACTGGCAAACGCCAAAAATGTGTAGATGCTTCTGGTAAAGCTCCAAAGAAAGTAACTAACAAACAACCTGATCGTCCTGGGACTTCAGTCGAAAAACATCGTCGTGAGTCAGATGTTGGTAAAAAATCTTTACTTACTACAGTCTCAAGCTTGAGTGCGGGCCCTTCTTCTCACCGTGATGTTCGACATTCTATTGCTTATCCTAGTTGTGTTTACTTTGGAGAGGATGATGAGTCTTTTAAGGAAGAAATTGCACTGATCAGTTCAAATTTTCAGACTGTTCTGCTACTTGATCGAGATTGTGCACGGTCCATGACCACTCCAACCCTAATTGACTCGTCTATTGAGGAATACTTAAAGGTATTTATTGTTTCACTCTTATCATTTCTTTTGTTTTTCTTTCACCCAGATCAATGAAATGATTTCTTTGCCTTTATAGGTTGGGGCTAGGATGAACATGGCCTGCGTACAAATGGAGAGAAAGATTCTTCGTCTTGAAGAGACAGTGAAACTTCGTGAGAGAAGTTTATTTGATAACGCACGATTGCAGGAAGAAGAGCACGTTGAGAAGAATAAGTTGAAGGGTGAACTAGTTGAAGTGCATAAAAACTTAGATGAAACTTCTGACAAGCTCAAAAATACCTTGATTATGTTTGGCGAACTCAAAGCTGAAACTCAGGATGAAGGCGAACTGCTTGCTATGCTTCAATCTGTCAATAAAGACGCAGACCTGGAAGTTTTTCCCTTCGACCTCGGCGTCAAAGGAGCACTTGAGAAGGTTACCGAGATATTTCTAGATCTTGATCTCAAGTTTGTTAGGGAGAGTTTCAACCTTTCCCGCACCAATGTTGTTGTCGACATTGAGACAGTGGACGATTTAGCATGACGACTTTCTTAGATTTAGCTTTTATTTTTGTTCCTCTTTATTTGGTAGGACAATCTGTTTTTATCATGCCTTTTTTTTATTTAGGATATCTCCGAACTTATGTTGCTCTTCATCTTCAGATTTATTTCATGTTGTCTTCATTTATTGGTTTTATTTATTTTCTAAGTTTTGTCAATTAAGTATGGCTACATAGCCCTGCACCTAAATGAACTTAGAATTTTTAATAAACTTAAGTTTTTGTTCTTTCTAAGTTTTATCAATCAAGTGTGGCTAAATAGCCCTGCACCTAAAATTAACTTAGAATTTTTAATAAACTTAAGTTTTTGTTCTTTCTAAGTTTTATCAATCAAGTGTGGCTAAATAGCCCTGCACCTAAAATTAACTTAGAATTTTTAATAAACTTAAGTTTTTGTTCTTTCTAAGTTTTATCAATCAAATGTGGCTACATAGACCTACACCTAAATGAACTTAGAATTTTCAAAAACTTAATTTTTGTTGTGTTTGTCGCTCATTCTTGTTGGTGTAGCGGTATAATGCGTAGTAATAGTGCAAGTAGTACAGTAGGCCCCCATTCAAGCTGCACTTTATAACTTAAAGTGTTACTTGAATTTGTGAGTTATTGAAGTAGCTTGTTCTAGGCTGAGCTCAGATTCACACTTAGTGATAGCCTTTCCTTATGCTTTGTTGGTTCTTTCTAACACAAGTAAGTTTATGAAGTTGAAAGAGTGAGTTCTCATTTTATTTATTGGAATGAAATTACAGTGAATGAAAATTTCTGAAATAACTCAAACATAAATGAAATTATAAAGATATCATTGATAAAAGGTTTTGAGGTGCTCTACATTCCATGGATGATGTAATGCTTTATCGTTGAGGTCTTTCAATCTGTAAGTACCTGGTCTTACTATCTCAGTGACCTTGTATGGTCCTTCCCAAGTTGGTCCTAAGGTCCCACTATTTGGGTCCTTTGTATTTGGCAACACTTTTCTGAGAACGAGGTCATCCACTTTGAAATTGCGTGGTCTGACTCGAGAGTTGTAGTATCGTGCCACCCGGTTTTTATACTCAGCAACACAGAGACGAGAAGTTTCTCTATGCTCTTCAAGGAGATCAAGGCTTAACCTTTGGCATTCTTCATTTATGTCTGGATTGAAATGTTGTATTCTTGGAGAATTGAGACCTATTTCAACTGGCACAACCACTTTTGCTCCGAATGCAAGTGAGAAAGAGTCTCGCCTGTAGAAGTTCTAGCTGTTGTTCTGTATGCCCATAACACATTAGGTAGCTCTTCTGCCCAGAGCCCCTTCAACCCTTCTAGTTTGGTCTTCAAGTTCTTTTTGATAATTTTATTCACCGCTTCCACTTGACCATTAGCTTGAGGATGTGCATGAGAGGACTTGAAGTGCTTAATACAAATCTCTGAACACCAAGATTTGAACTTCTCATTGTCAAATTGTTTCCCATTTTCAGAGACAATGGCATAAGGAATAACAAACCTGCAAACTATGCTCCTCCACATAAAGTCGATAGTTTTACGTTCGGTGATTATAGCTAAGGCTTCAGCTTCAGCCCACTTAGTAAAATAATCCACAACTACAATTGTAAATTTAGTTTGGCCTTTTCCTTGTGGAAGTGGTCCTATCAAGTCAACCCCCCACTGAGCAAATGGCCAAGGACTTGTGACATTTGTTAAGTATTCAGGTGGTTGTCTTGGGACCGTTGAAAAACGTTGACATTGGTCACACCTTCGATAGAATGACTTAGTATCTTCTTATAAAGTGGGCCAGTAGTAGCCCTGCCTTACAATTTTATGAGCCAATGACCTTCCGCCTGAATGGTTACCACATACGCCCTCGTGAATCTCTTTCATTATGTAGTCCGCCTCCTCAGATATAAGACATCTAAGTAGTGGAAGAGAAAAACCCCTCTTATATAACACATCTCCTTTTAGGATATAGTGGGTTGCTCGCCATTGAAGTTTTCGTGCTTCAGCTTTGTCGAGAGGTAGCTCCCCATCTTTTAAGAATTTTATGATGGGATCCATCCAGGAAGGGGTAATTGTCTGCAATGTATGTTCAATATCCATAGCTTCTAGATCCTCTATGCTTGACTTGGGTAAAAATTCTACTGATACAGTACGACTCAACTCAGTCTTGTATACTGATGCTAAGCGTGCTAAAGAATCAGCATTAGAGTTTTATGAACGCGGTATTTGTTTTACCTCCCACCACTCAAAGGCGCAAAGAAGATTTTTAACCTTTTTCTAGATAGGCTGCCATCCTTTCTCCCTTGGTCTGGTACTCTGCTGTTATCTGATTGATAACCAATTTAGAGTCGCTAAACACTTTGATACGGCTTACCCCTACCTTCCTTGCTAACTGTAACCCAGCTAGAAGTGCTTCATACTCAGTCTCATTGTTGGAAGTTCTGAATCCAAACCTTAAAGCGTATTCAATATGAGCTTGGTCAAGTGGGACTAAGATAATGCCTGCTCCGCATTCTTCTCTTTGTGGAGGGATGAACTCTTTGTTTACAGCAAGTTCTCTTTTATGGATTAAGTGTGTCTCTTCTTTTGCAGGTGTGAGCTCTGCTATAAAATCAGCCACAACTTGGCCTTTTATAGTAGTTCTTGGCTTGTATTGAATATCATACTCACTGAGTTTCACAACCCACTTCATCAGTCGACCTGACGCTTCCGGTTTTTGTAAAACTTGCCTCAATAGGTGATTTGTTAGAACTACAATCCCATGTGCTTGAAAGTATGGCCTCAACCTTCGAGCTAAGGTTATTAAAGCTAGTGCCAATTTTTTCATTTGCGGGTACCTCGTCTCCGCGTATAACATGGCTTTGCTCGTATAGTAGGTAGGTAGTTGAACTCCACATTCTTCTCTTACTAGAGATGAGCTCACTGCCATTTCTGACACAGCCAAATATAAAAATAATTCTTCACTTAGGACGGGCTTGGAGAGTAGAGGCGCGGAGCTTAAGTAATCCTTTAGCTCTATGAAGGCCTTCTCACACTCTTCCGTCCATTCAAACTTGCTTCCTTTTCGAAGAACTTTAAAGAACGGGAGACACTTGTCCGTTGCCCTTGATACAAATCTATTCAGTGCTGCTACCTTCCCATTCAGGCTTTGTAATTGTTTGAGGTTCTTAGGAGACTCCATGTCCAGGACAACTTTCAACTTGTCGGGATTCGCCTCAATACCTCTTTGGTGGACCATGAACCCAAGAAATTTTCCTGAAGTTACTCCAAATGCGCATTTATCTGAGTTAAGTTTCATCTGGTACCTTTTTAGCACATCAAATGCCTCTTTTAAGTCCGAGGTATATTGGTCTACCTGGCGGCTCTTGACCAACATGTCATCTATATAGACTTCCATGTTTCTCTCAATCTGCCTTGTGAACATTTTATTCACCATTCGTTGGTAGGTCGCACCTGCATTCTTCAGCCCAAACGGCATAACCTTGTAGCAATAAAGCCCCTGACTTGTCACAAATGGCGTTTTCTCCTGGTCAGGCTCGTACATTTTGATTTGATTATAGCCTGAGTAGGCATCCATAAAAGTCATCATCTCATGCCCTGCTGTGGCGTCCACCAGCTGGTCAATTCGAGGTAGATGGAAACTATATTTTGGACATGCCTTGTTGAGGTCAGTGAAGTCTATACATACCCGCCATTTTCCGTTAGCTTTTTTTAACAAGAACAACACTAGACAACCAGTCCGGGTAGTGTACTTCATGAACAAAGTCTGCTTTTAAAAGCTTTTCTACGTCCTCAGCGATAGCTTCGTTCCTGATCTGGTCAAATACCTGACATGTCTGACGGGACGAAAAGTATTGTCGACATTCAAACGATGAACCATAATTTTAGGGTCGATACCTGACATGTCTTGATGAGTCCAGGCAAACACGTCAATATTTTCTTTCAAAATTTTTATTAAGTCATCTATCTGCTGACCCCCAGTCTTGTCCCAATTTTGACAAACTTTTCTTCATTTAGAAGCGGGACAGACTCCATGTCTTCCGTTGGCATTGCTCTTTGTTCGAACTCTTTCGGTGGTACTACTAAGGGAGGTTGCTCTGCTTCTTCAGCCAGAAAGACCGTTGCAGACTGCACCTCTTCCTCAGTTTGTTTTACCGCGATCATGTTTACCGGTGTAGCACCTCTCATAGCTGTGTAATAACATTCTCAGGAGACCTTTTGCTCCCCTTTAATTACCCCTACTCCACCTGAAGTAGGAAACTTCATCATTTGATGGTAAGTCGAAGGTACAGCTCTGAGAGCATGGATGGTAGGTCTTCCCAATATGATATTGTAAACTGATGGGCAATCGACCATTATGAATTCTACCATTTTAGTTATGGTGTTGGGCTCTTCTCCAAAAGTAGTTGGAAATTCAATACTCCCTTCAGGTATGACCTGCTTTCCTCCAAATCCCACCAAAGGTGCTGGAATTCTTTTTAATTTTTCTCTTCCAAATCCCAATTTTTCAAAAGCACTGAGGGAGAGTACGTCTACCGAGCTACTTCCATCGACCAAGACCTGATGTACTCTTAAGTTAACCACAATAATTACCACCACCAAGGCATCATTGTGAGGCTAATGGATATCAACCACTTTTTCTTCATCATAATCTATTTTTGCCTTTCGAACAGGCATTGTAGAAGTAAAAAAGACCTCGATCTGGGTGGGGCGTGACTCGCTTCTCGAGCGCTCGCCTTTCTTTTTCTACTCAAGTCTCCACCAGCTGGTCCACCAAAAATAGTTCTTATGTCACCACCTAAATATTTTTTACCACCTCGATCTTGGTTTTTCGTTCAAGTCTAGCTTCGTGTTGTCCTTCTTCTTTTCGCAACACAAACTCCTTTAAGTACCCTCTTTGAATTAAAGCTTCTATTTCCTCCTTGAGGTCAAAACAGTCGGAGGTGGTGTGACCATGATCCTTGTGGAAAAGACAATATCTATCTTTATTTCTCTTCTTAGATCCCGCCTTCATCCTTGACGGCCACCTAACCAAGTTCTTATCGCGGATTTCCATGAGTAGCTGTTCTACTGGTATGGTGGTGGGGGTGTACTTCTTGAACTTAATAGAAGGAAGACTTTGTTTATCAAGTCGATCTTCCATCTTCCTTCTCTTATCATCCCCAAGACGATCATACTTCCGGGTAGTCGTCTGTCCGTTCTTTTCTCTTATGTTCTGAATGCTTGTTACTACCCCCTTCCTCTGGAGCTCTTCTTGCACTAAGCAACTCTCCGGCACTCATGTATTTTTGTGCTCTTGCTATGAGCTCTGTATATGTAGCAGGAGTCTTTTTTCCTAGAGACCACAAAAAATTTTCGTCTTTCAATCCAACCATCATTACGGTTAAAGCTATGCCATCGTTGTAACCTTCAACTTTCAACGCTTCACTGTTGAATCTCACAACATAGTCTCGGAGACTTTCCCCCGATTTTTTACGCACAGTTAACAGATGTGTGGCTGGTTTTTTATGATCTCTTCCTCCGAGGAATTGAGTTACAAAAGATCGAGTAAGATCTTTAAATGAAGAGATAGACCTTGGCTTGAGCTACCTATACCACCCTCGTGCAGACCCCCCCTAATGTAAGAGGGAATGCTCTGCACTTGATAGCATCTTGAACTCCCTGGAGCTCCATCCAAGTTCGAAATGTATCAACATACTCGACCGGATCCTTTGAACCATCATAAGTTGCCATAGTTGGCATTTTGAACTTAGTAGGAAGTTATACCTCCATGATGTCATCTGTGAATGGTGGTTCAGTTTGCTCGAGGAGATCTTCTAACACAAGAGGAGCCTTTCCTCTATACTCTTTCTTCATATGTCTAAGCTCGTCTTGGAGGTTCTTTAGCTCTGGTGCCCAAGGCTGTGAACTTTCGGCAGTGAACTTTGCTATACTAGTTTGTGCTTTTCTTTTTTCATTGAGCACTTCTCTAAGGTCAGACCTTCCTTTCATACTTGGATGCCTCTTGGGAGAAGACTTATTGGAAGAAGGGGAATTGTCTCGACTGCCCCTTCGAACCACCCTTCTCATGATTCCGCGATTCTGCAACACCTTCTATAGGCTGTTTTTCTTTTTCTTTCTTTGATCGTTGATCATGGTTGTCAGTGGGGCTTGGTGATCTGTCCTTTGTGTGAGTATCTCTAGTACTTTTGCAAGATCCCTATTCACACCTCGAACTTGCTCTTCCAATGCATCTACCCTTCCGCTGGCACGGGTGCAACCCTTACCACTTCTCGATTTTCGTCAGCTTGTTGTTGTCCATCTCTATTGCTATGAGTTTGATATCTCGTATTACGGGGGTTACGGTTTTCACCGTCATCTACATCATCACTGTGTTGACTTCTTCGACTCATCCTCATTGGTAGAGCACTTAGTTATATACTCTTTCCCACAGACGGTGCCAAATATTGTTGTGTAAAAATGGAGAGCTTCCACGTAGGCAACGAACTTAATTTATGGGACGGGTCGGAGATAGTGCACTCCTTTGACGGCGTGCTATGTAGGTACCTGCACAGGAAAGGAAAAGAGCACCGGTGTGGTACCGGCCTAACACCCTCCAATGCTGAAGTCAGAGCAAGCAGAGCTAGTGTGCTAGAGAGAATAGTAATAGAAATTAGTTACCTAATGAATGAATTTCTTCTCCTATTTATAGGAGATTAGGTTGATGACATCATCATGCCACGTATCGCGTCGGGATTGGGCCATGTGTTGCTTCTCAATTACGTGTCGCTTGTAGGTTGCACCACGTGTCATTTCCTAAATGGATACTTGTATTCAATCTTAAGTATTAGGTCTATGTCGAAGACTGTGTAGCCAGGTCTTTTCAGGTGCGTAGACTTTATGACTAGGTGCCCTGGTACTGCGGTCAGACGAGGTGCTCTGGACCAGGTGCCTAAGTACCACGGTAGACCAGGTGCCTAAGAACCACAGTAGACTAGGTGCGTAGACAAATCTTGTCAAGTTATAAAATTCCACATGTAATCCAATTTTATTTTTTTAATTAAATAAATCAATACAACATTTGTTTGAGTTCCAAATTACTTTTACGTGTTATTTTCAGTAACGGACAATTTAATATTGTTTATTTAAGATAAACACAACCTTATATATATGTATCCAAATTATCCAAAACCACCACCGATCAATTTGAAATGCATTATGATAAGACGAAACATACGCTCGATTTATTTTTTCTTAATTTGTACAAGATTTAAGAAAAGTTATAAAATCTCTTAAATTTTATAAAACTAAATGAAAAATTTAAATCTAAAAAAATTAAAACTATAAGAAAAAAACTTTAAGCTTCTAAATACTTCCTTCTTCCTGGAAAAATTGAATTTCTTTCTTCTTCGATCATCCTCCAACCGCCATTAATATTTCTTCAAATTTTGAATTTTTAAAAAATTTAAAATAAAATCACTGTTAGTTTAACAATGTTAAATTGTGTATAATTGATAAACCAAAAAAAAGAAACAAAAAGTAATAAGTTTTCATTTTCTTTATAAAAAAAAGTTTAACAAAACTAAACCAAATACAAGGTTAAATTGAAAATAAAACATAAAAAATCAAAAATCAAATCATACATAGTTTAACACGTTTATATTTGATAAAAAAAATTATAATTAAAAAACCAATATGTAGAAACAACCATGAAAACCTGTAGCAGTAGCCATAAATGGCTGTTTTGGCGAATATTACAAAAAAAAATATACATAGTTTAACATGTTTATATTTAATAAACGGTATGTTATTGATAAACCAACCTGTAGATGCAGCCATATATAAAAATGTTTATATTTAATAATCGGTGTATTATAAATAAACCAACATGTAGCAGCAGCTAAATAAATCTGTAGCAGTAGCCATGAACAACATGAAAAAATACGTCAATGTCTGAAGCTTCTCTGGATTTAATACATTGACGCTATCATCGGACTCGTCATGCACGACAATTTGATCTACTCCGTTTCTTGGGATAAAACCATCAAGATTTGGAGAGAATCTGATCACAATGTGTTGAATCGATAAAATCTCACAAAGACGCCATTAGCGTAATCGTCGTCTCCGGCGGAGGGAACATTTACACAAAAGCGGTTGATCAGAGAAGAAATACATGGCGGTCGACTTCCTTGGTTTCTCATCGAAAAAAGGGGAGGAAGAAGAAAAGCTCACGAAGATGCCATTAACGCCATCATCGTCTAGTGCAGAGGGAACGTTTACACAGGAGCAGTTGATCGAAGAAGAAATATATGATCCAAAAATTAGAGTACAAGGACTACAATGTTACAAGAATAAAAGTACATGAACCAAAAATGTATTTTAGTCATAAAAAATAATTATTATATTCTTTTTGAAGAAATTCATCAATTACAAATTGACTTTGGTGATGTTGTTGTGTAAAAATGGTGGGCTTCCACGAAAGCAACGAACTTAAAAGATAGGATGAGTCGGAGGTAAGTGCGTAGCACTAAAGGTGTTGCATAGGTGGTGTGCTATGTAGGTGATATAATGACCCGTTACCAAGTAGGATTGATTAAATAGAACAAAAATAACTCATTCTTTTGAAAAGGGTATTCGGTAATTTCTCAAACCTCAGTATTAAGAACGTATGTTTTATGTCATGTTTTGAGCTGATGTTGATTGTCTCATTACCAAGATTCCAACGCAACTGATCGTTCGTTGTTCTGAGTCTTGAAGAGTAAGTTATGAGCATTTTAAATTAGTGACATTTTCGTAATTATGGAATTACGGGATATTTAACCTAAGAACTTTTTTCTCCTCCTCTTTTTTCAAATTTTTCCTTTCCTCTTCCTCCTATTTTCAGCCGCCACACCCTTTTCCCTTTTTACTCTCTTTTTCTTAACTTTTGGCTTCTCGATTTGAAACGGATTGTCGTTGTTTGAGTTATCATGTCAGATCTTTCATCCTTGTAATAATCAAATTGTTCCTAGAGTTGGGTAAGGTTTTCTTTTATTTTTATTTATCTTGTCTTTTAAGTCATTGTTCATCAAAATTCAACTTTTGATCTTAGAATATTAGATCGATTATTAATCGATTAAACCAAATTGTCATCAATTTTCTTTTCTCGATTCGTCGAAGTTTTACCAGAACAATCAGCAGCTTTACTGCCTTGTTACTGTTCATTCAACCCGTTTATTTATTTATTTATAGCTTAAATTATGTTATCGTTGATCGAATCTAACCCGAGATCGTTTAAAATGAAAACCTGCCAAATCGAGACCTCTATACCCGAAATTTTTTCCCAAACCGACCAATCTTACTTTAATCCAACTTTGTGCTATTTTTATTTAATAATTTAGTTTATTAATAAATGTTCTTAGGTTGGTTTGTGATAGGTTTGTGTTTTGGTTTCGTTCCAGAGTAGTTGGAATTTTGTTTTAACTTCTAAGATGAGTGAACAATCTAGTTAAGGGTAATCTTTAGAGAAATCTAAAGGATTATTCGTATCTTTTCTTTGGCATATTTTGATGATAAATTGTTGTTGGATATGTTTATTAAATACCTTTAAGAATTGGAGTGTAGGAAAAAGCTAGTTTTATCGATATCGGGTAAAATTTTGAGATTATGAGTTTTAGTTGCTTTCAATGTGAAAAATATGATGTTTTTGTAAATTTTAAGGATTTAGAAATGTTTAAAGTTGAGATTTATGATAGCTATGTTGAGAGAGTTGAAATCAGAGAATATTGATTCTTTGACGGTAATGTATTTAGTTTTGGTGTTTTTCGACAAACTTGTAGATTTTGTATGCTTAGATAGTTTGATTTTGGAGATTCTAGAAATTTTAGTTGTTATAAATGATATTTTTATGGATGTTATCAATGTTGAAAATAAAGGAATTTATTTGATATTTATCGATTAAAGTGACGATACCAAAAATGTGGATTTTTCTGAAAAGTTATGACTATTTTTTCTTGCTGATTTTATTGAGGAAATTTTGGTATTTTAAGTGACGAAATTATGAATTTAGTATGTTGTATATGTATGTGTTTGAATGATGGAATTAGGTTGTTAAGTGTCAGTCTTGTTGACGAGCTTAGAACTCAGGTACTAGTGTTATAAGTATTGTGAGCTTATAACATTATGTGAGATTAGTTATGGATGTGTCCATAACCAGGTACTGATATTCACTTTCTCGCAAGAGGAAATATTAGGCATTAGTTATAGGTTCTCCTATAACTAGGTACTAATAATGTGAGGAGTCTCTCGAAGGGTCACATTATTAGGCGTTGCATGTTGTGTGATTGTAATTGTTGTATGAGCTTATAGATTGGAAAATATGTCATTAATTTTTTAGTAGGACTGATGCGAGATCGGTGTGCATGAGAATATGGAATGGAAAGTATGTGATAATTGTTGAGTTGAACTTATGCAAGATTAATATGATTGAGATTATGAGATATGTTAGAATAACATATATATTGAGGATTTTTTCCTTGAATATTACCTTTTTAAAAACATTTTCCAGAAAAAATTGTAAAACAAAACTATTTCAAAAAATATTGTACTTTTAATGAGTTGGCGTTGACTGAACGAGGTGGCATTAAGGGTAAGATTAACTCGTGTGTACAACCCATGATCTACTACATCAACCTTCTCTTTCTTTTTCTCCACTCGTCTGAACTCTAAACCATCATTTTCTTTCGCCCCACCGTGATTCAAGCTTCATTTTTGGATTTATTTTTCGATTTCTCTGGTAGATTATTGCCAAGACTTGATTTATTCATCCTAGGTAAGTTGTTTTCATTCAGTCATGTAATCAGAAATGATTGGGATTTTAACCTTTTTCGGTGATTTCAAGTGTTTTCCGGTGAGGTAAGTAATTTTAGGGTGGTTTTCACCATTTGACTCCCCACCCCCTTTGGGTCTGCTCCTCTGTTTTTTTTTTCTTTTTTTAATTATCTGATTTGTTTGCAAATTGTTTGGATTTAGATTATTTAGGATAGAATATTTAAGAGGTAAAATCTTTAAAATATTGCATTTACTAATCATTTATACTATTTCCTTTTAGAAGATGGACAAAGTCGTGGGTTCATTCTCATGGACACAAATTGTGGGTAAAACCGACGTTCTACTGACTGGACGAAAATGTAATTGAACATACGATTTACAATATTTTTGAAAATTGTTTCTTCTGCTCAATTTATTTGGAAATTGTATTATATTTGCCAATAATCCAGCAAAACACCACATATTGAGAGGAGGAATATTGTTGTGAGTACAATGTGTTTGATGAGACTTGGAAAGCGAGACTTGACTAGAGTAGAATCAAGCTAGATGTAAATTTTTGAAACTTGGGAGTTATTTAGAATTAAATGGACTCGAGTAATTCGTTAGTCTATTTAAAATTTTATTTTTAATCTAGGTTGTCTGCTCATTGGGTTTAGCCTTATTATGCTACTCTATTTTTTTTCTAGACAACTAACGGACAGGAGCTGGCGGGAGATGAGGATTCGAGAGGCAGTGTTGTTAGACTATGTGGCGCCACATCATTTCATTGAGTTTTTTTTTTTCAAACTCATTTTTACTACCTTTTTTTTTTAGAAGTTTAATCTGGAGGAATTACAGGGGCTGGATGGTTCTCAAGTGGCTGAAAGATTGTCCGCTAAGACTGAACTGTTAGATATTACAGCTAGTGAAAGTATCAGGCTGAGTCAGAAATTAAAGCGTCAATGGATAAAAGAGGGGGATGAAAATACGGGGTGGGGTTTTTCCACAAATGCCTTTCTGGAAGGAAATCCAAAGCCTTTATCGCTGAGATCTTGTCTACCCAAGGATCTAGTTTGATGACTGACAAGGAGATTGATGATGAGTTTAACGATTTCTTCAAAGGCCTTTTTTCTAAAGACAGAGGGACGTATTCCTGAAAATTTGGATTGGTCCCGTATTGCCAATAATGTTAGCCAGATTCTGGAGAGTCAGTTCTCTGAGAAGGAAATCTTTGACGCCATTTCTGGTCTTGGCATTTCCAAGACCCCAGGTCCTGATGGGTTCTCTGCTGAATTTTTTAAAAACACTTGGAACATCCTTAAGAATGACTTTATAAGGATGTTCCAGGAGTTTTTTCAAAATGGTATAGTCAATGCTCTCACCATCGAAATCTACATCTCCCTCATTCCCAAAAAGACTGATGCGAAAATGGTGAAAGACTTTAGACTCATCAGCCTTGTCACAGGTCCCTATAAGATCTTAGCTAAAGTCTTGGCAGACAGAATTAAACTTGCCCTCCCTAAGACCATATCTAAATTCCAAAATGCGTTTATTGGCAATAGGCAGATTGTTGATTCAATCTTAATCTTAGTTGCTAACGAGGTTGTTGATTTCTGGAGGAGATCTAAGAAGAAAGGCTTAGTCTTTAAACTCGACCTTGAGAAGGCATATGATAGAGTTGATTGGGAGTTCTTAGACGCTATTATGGAGGCTAAGCGGTTCGGTCACAGATGGAGAAAATGGATTATGGGCTACCTTTCTTCTGTCAGCTATTCTCTTATCATTAATGGTAAGCCGAGGGCCATATTTAAAGCTTCAAGAGGCTTGAGGCAAGGAGACCCCCTTTCCCCTTTTCTTTTCACTTTAGTTGCTGATGCCATGAGCAGACTCATTTCTCATGCTGAAAACTTTGGTCTGTTTAGGGGTTTTTCCTTGGGTGGCCTCTCAGTGTCTCACCTGCAATTTGCTGATGATACGCTGGTTTTCGTTGATTGGGAAGACTCCAGCTACCTGAATTTGCTTGCTGTCCTCAGAGTTTTTGAAAAAATGTCTGGTCTTAAATTCAATTTGGAAAAATCCCTTGTGGCGGGTATTAATCTCTCTGAGGAAGTTATCAGTAAAGTGGCTGAATCCTTTGCCTGTAAAGTCTCGAGCTTCCCTCTGTCCTATTTGGGACTCCCCCTTGGAGGTAATCCGAGAAGCCTATCTTTTTGGGACCCGGTTATTGAGAATCAGCAAGTGGCACAATTGCTTACTCTCCAAGGGTGGAAGACTGACCTTGGCGCAATCTGTTCTCAATAGTCTTCCAACCTATTATCTATCTGTTTTTGCCGTCCCTGTGACCGTTGCTAATGGGATCGATAAATTAATCGGGATTTTTTTCTAGAAAGGCAGCAACAACGATACTGGGTACAACTTGGTGAAGTGGGAAATTATTTCTAAACCTCTGGACTTGGGGGGCTTGGCGGTGGGGAATATAAAAATTAAGAATGAGGCTCTTCTAACTAAATGGCTTTGGAGATTCCCTCTAGAGGGTGAGTCTCTCTGGACCCAGGTTATTAAAGCGATCCACAGTACCCCTGCTAATATTTGGTACTTCAAAGCCAACCGGTACAGTACCTCACGAAGTCCCTGGAAAGCAATTGTGAAGCTTGAGGCCCTTCTGATCTCATCTTCTTCTTTTATTCTGGGCTCTGGTTCTACTCTTTGCTTCTGGACTGATATTTGGTCGCCTCTTCTCAAAACGATTGGGGAAGCTTTCCCCTCTCTTTTCAGAATTGCTTCTAATCCTGCTCAACTTGTCTCTGATTCTTGGGATTCAGTGTGCAGGTCTTGGTCTATTAACTTTAGAAGGAGACTCAAAGACCAGTAGATTAGTGATTTTGCTAGCCTTATGCAGGCCAGCTGTTCCGGTGTTCCCAACTCTTCCCCGGATGTTAGAGTGTGGACTGGACCGATAGGCAACAAGTTCTCTTGTAAGAGTGTTTTCAAGACCCTCTCTGTGCCTCTGGATATCTCTACGACGATTTGGAAGGACAATTACCCGAAAAAAGTGAAAGTCCATCTCTGGACTATTTTACATGGTGGCCTCAACAGTTTTGATAAGATTCAGAGAAACTTTCCTGATATGGTCTGCAACCCCAACCGCTGTATTCTATGTTGTTCGGCGAATGAAGACCCTCTCCACCTTTTTTGGTCTTGTCCTTTCACGACAAATTTATGGGGAAGACTCTTTGACACCTTATCTTTTCAGGGCCCTTCCCCCTCTAATCTTTAGGATATTCTCCATAGCTTCCTGTGTGGGGTAAATTTTAACGTTAAAGCTTCTATTCTCTGGCGCAACTCGATAAGGGCCCTGATTTGGCTTGTTTGGTGGGAAAGAAACAAAAGAATTTTTGAAGAAATCTCTCTTGCTCATTCTGATCTCTGGGATCTTTTGAATAGGTTTTCTTCGCTTTGGTCTGCTAGGAGTAAACCCTTCTGTAATTATTCTCCGTCTTATATAGCACCCAACTGGAGGAATTTTATGTAATCCGTTGGGTGGCTCTTTTTTTTGTAAAGTTTCATTCATCAATAAAATTGTTTCTTATAAAAAAAAAAAAGTATTTTGGTCTTAATTAAAAAATATTCGTATTTAGTTTTCTTTTGGTTTTATCATGGATTTTAACTGAATTCTGGAATACATTAATTGTTTTCATTGATTCAATATTTCAATGAGAGATTTATTTGTTAAAAATTTGTCTTCCATTGGGTTATTTTGTATTTGAAAATTCGGGTTTTTACAAGTGACGAGCAGTGTATGTAACTACACAGAAAAGAACAAAGTACATGTGTGGTGCCGACATAAACACCCTCTGATACTTAAGTCAAAGCAACCAGAGCTAGCGTGCTAGAGAGAATTAAAGTAGAATGAATTATCTTATGGCTGAGTTTCTTCTCCTATTTATAGGATAAGAAGTTGATGACATCATCATGCCACATGTCACGTCATACTTTGGCCACATGTTTGCTTCCCAACCACGTTTCATGTGTTTGTTATGTCATGTGTCGTCTCTTGATTGGATACTTATATAATGTAACTTGTTGGTCTTAGATATGTAGTCATACTAAACGACGTAGACGTACCTTACCAGAGCGACGTAGACGTGCCTTTCCGGGAGACGTAGATGTACCCTTTCAGGTAATGTAGCCTTATAACTTCAGGTGACTAGACATACCAATTGTGCATTGCATTCCTTGATCAAGTTAAGAAATTCCATATAATTTCATCCACAACATATAATAATAATCAATTCAGCTTTTTTACTTATTACAACAATTATTTATTTATACAACTGATCATTAATTTAGATATTCAAATTGATCTCTATATTTTTAAATTTCATTCTCGTCTTGTACTTTATCATTCATATCAATTTACTTTAATCAATCTACGTTAAATCTTATTGTTTAGTTCTATAATCACGGGTAGTAATGTTATTTTTTGACAGAAAATTGATATTATCATAAGAAGTTTACAAGTTCAAATAAATTTGATAAGACAAAACATCTAAATTAGTTACTAAGTCTGATCCATTTTTCCATAAAATCAGCACAATTTATTATAGAGACCATTGATAAGATTTAATAAAAATATGTAGATCAAAGTGAAGCTTTGAAAATAAAGGATCAAATTATCACAAGTGATAAAATACGAGGACTATGAATAAAACTTTTAGAAGTAAAAGGATGATAAAGTGGACCACGTATGTAGTTTAAAAAAAAACACTATGAAATCAATACTTCAAAATTTATGACTGTAAAAAATTAGAGGGAAAGCTAGGCTTCTTTCCCTGCTTCATTTGCAGCTCTCAATCAAATAAAAAATGTTTTTTTTCATACATCCCAAATGTTCAGGTTAAGTTGTATGCATCTCGACTAATCTCACTAGACAACCACACGATCTTATAACACTTCACATCGGGAAAGTTGTAGGATAATATCCTAGATTGATAACTATACACGTATATGAACCCATGATCTCAAAATTAAAAGAACGCCTATTGACCACTCAACCATGATTCAAGCAAGTGTTCCTAGTCCAAAACTTTTTAGAACCATCCCGCTTCTGTAATTAATAGAAATTGGGGAAATTTTTTATGTCTTTTTTTTTTGGGTATATTTACGGGAGTTCTTTTTGGGTCACTGGAGCTCAATTTTTTTATTTTTTTTTTCATTGGAAAAGTATTTACCTTCCAGAAAAAAGATAAATATTTAATTTTATAGCTTCTATATGGAACTCCTGAGAAGCACATATACAGATACGGCGACACGCCATTTTCTATAAAACTAGGATACGGATACGACAAGAAAACATTGATTACAATATATCATCTTTATTATCTTTCTATAAAAAAAATATACAATCTTTAAATTCTAAAGATTGTTTTTATACATTAAAATGATTTTCACGTCAAATTTGTTTGTTTTAGTATATAATTTTATAATAGAAGATGATAAGAAAGAAATGATCAAAAAATAAATAAAGATTTTAATGTTTTTTAATCTCAACTCTTATTACTTTTCTCCCAGACGCATCCAAGAAGTATCGGAGTATCCGATACGTATTGAATACGTCACCCAAATTCAAGTATCCGTGCTTCATATTGGAACTCAACTCCAAATTTTGGAATTTCACTCTCTAGTATTACCTACAATCAGAACTCTTTTTACCACCTATGAAAGTAGACTCAACAACTCATATATCAATATACCACACAAAAAACCCCTAAAAAGTAAAATTAAAAAATATGAATGCCTTTTGTCAAAACATTATAACTTGGTACCAAAAAAACTCACTTCTGGAAGATTCTGTGCTTTACAGACCGTTAATACCATTTAAATCAAGGGTAAAATGCAAATGAGACCCTTGTGATTTGTTTCAAATGCATGAACACCCCATGTGATTTGAAAATGGCAAATCACACCCCTTTGGTTCCAAAAATTTTCAATTAGACCCCTCCCTTTCAATGTCATTGATTTTCTTTTAATAATAACTTCTTCGTCTGAACTTCGATTTGGATTATTCAAGATGTTTTGGAATCCTCATTTCAGTCTCTATGCTACAGTCACTTAAAAACTTATAAATCACCAATAACCAAAACAATTAACGGTGTCAATCATACCTAGTACTTTGATGTTAATAAACTCTTTTATTTATTAATTATTTAAAAGTTTTAAAGTGACTATTATGTAGAGCCTGAAATGAGGATTCCAAAACATCTTGAATCATCCAAATCGGAGTTTAAACGAATAAGTTATGGCTAAAAGAATATTATTGGCATTGAATGGGAGGGGTCTGATTGAAAAAATTTGGAAGTACAGGGGTGTGATTTTCCATTTTCAAACCACATGGGGTGTTCATGCATTTAAAACAAACCACAAGGGTCTCATTTGCATTTTACACTTAAATCAATAAGTAGCTCATCATGTTCGGTAAAATCACTCAACATTTCAGATTGACACAAGTTAAATAATGAGTAAATACATTAATGGTTCAATAATCAAATAACAAAGAAATATTCCTGCTAGCCAAGAATCGATTTTGCTTGACCGAATAATCCGCATATCAGGAATGATATAAAAAAAAGTTCAAAAAGGAGTTCACTACTTGGATGCAGCATCAATGCATACACTAAAAGAGGAGAAAAATCGATGCTAGCCAAGAATCGATTTTGCTTGACTGAATAATCCGCATATCAGGAATGATAAAAAAAAAAGTTCAAAAAGGAGTCCACTACTTGGATGCAGCATCAATGCATACACTAAAAGAAGAGAAAAGAACCTCATGTCAGGTATAGAAGAGCTTGTATGACTCTTTTACAAATATATAAGTTCCATATTTACAAAGGATTGCAAAATTCTCTCTCCCAATGTTTATAAATTATGGGCAGAGGAATTATATTTAACATGGATTTAATGTTCACATAAATAAGTTGAACTACATCGTGAACGATAACAGAAATATTCAACAGTCTGCATCAATTTGATCTGACCTCTTATTAACGGTCGTCAAGTCCACCAAGTGTCTCATGGTTGGCCTTCCATGAGGACAGTTCCAAGGAGACCTCAACTCTGCCAAATGTTCCAGTATCTGAAAATATCGATCATATCAGGAATGTAACTCCTACTATTTGAGGTGCATGAAGGTCAAAAACAGATGTGAGATAATCAGAAGTACAAGAGAAGCTCCAGAAGCTCACAAAACAATAAAACAAATTCATTGAACATTGAATTCAAAATAGTTTTCTAAAGAAAAGAGAGATTAAGCATAAAATTATATGTTTGGGGAGTTTCGAGGCAGAGCCAGCATTATCTTACCTTCTGCATCTCATTTCTTCCCAGGGAATCCCCAATCATAACGGAAGATCTGCATGCTCGTGATGCCAGCATTGCTCGAACTCTGGAAGGGCAAACTGATTCGGGAGTGTCCATCCTGTAAGAACCGATTATAGAGCATTCCCCTTCACTATCAGCAAGAGTAGAAATCAGGTCCTTGACATCTGTTCAAAGATACCACCAAGTCATTTCCTAAATTTATCTATTTCTCCTGCGTAATGTAGCTACATTCTATGGCAACAATCGTCCTATAAGATTTGCTTAAAATTTGGGGTGAATACGTGCATTTAACCTTTAACAATTGTGTGGATATTGAATAATGCAACTAAGCATTAACAGCGTATTTCACTATGATTAAGGCAGGAAACTGGCAAAATCAAATATCAAAAAACAACCACAGTACATCCCGGCAGACAAACTGTTCCTTTCCCATTTTTCTTTCCATTTACCACTCTACAACGACCCCCTTGAACAATGAATGTATATAAACCATGCTTTACAACTACCATATTTAAACTTGTAGTGTATTCAAATCTGAATGGGGGAAAATAAACTCTAATGCTTGTGAAGAGTGTTGCTAAAAAACTGTAGTGGCTCCAAAAAGAACTATCATCAGTAGACATTACTTATAATCAGTTAGTGAGAACCACCTTCGACTCCAAATGTTATATTTTTACTGAAAGGTACAGCTTTTAATTTGAAACGATGCCCAGGTACAGCATGCAGATCTTCCTCTAGAGTAAATCCATTCTTCCTGTCATCAAAAGAAACAGAATTTGATATGAAGACTAGGTCAGCTATTAATAATATAGCACAATACAATAGCACCCTAACATAATTGTAGACAGTAAGTTCAGGCCATAAAAATAAAGCTGACCTATTGCATAACTAAAATATTGAACACAATACAGGACAGCCTCCCTCACATGGTGGCAAAAGTTTCAAACGCTTTACGTGGACATAGATAAATGCATACATACATTTATAAATGCATAATATAGAGTGGGGGTGGGAGAGAGTAAAAACGTATTCATGAGAAAAACCACCAAAGCATACAAACAAAGATAAAATTTGCACCTGATTATGTCCTTGTGAATTGCAACCACGATTTCTTCTTCAGCAGATAACTCCAAGCTCAATGGCCTACACAAATGACAAATAATACACAGATCACCTCAGATGTAGACAAGGAAAACGCACCAAACTTTCTTTTCCCTCTCTTCTCAATCACTAGCCAGCAAATTTAGCTTCACAAATTCTCATTCTCATTCTAACATAGAGAAACTGACACAAAGATATAAGATTAGCAAAAGCCCCTTACCGTAGTAAAGGCTGTTGGTTCAAAATTGTCGATTGGGACAGCCGTTCAAAATTGTACTTCTCATCAGCAGCATGCTAAAATTAGAATAGTTTTGATATAAAAGGTTATATTTTGGTAGAACATGAAGGCAATTTAACCTTAAGAGTCCAAGATGATGCAAGAAAAATCACCTGATCAACGATAAATAAGTCTTGATCTAACTTCCCAATGATAAATCCAAGGTTGAATTGTCCAATCACCTAACAAATAGATTCAATTGCTAGTCCGTTCATATTCAATTAATCACAAATTGAATCCAAGAAAAACAATCTACCTATCCATGTAATGGGCTAGGGACCAGTAAAGAATGAAGTTGCTCAGACTTATCCCTTCCCATTACAAGAAACCCAGAATGAGAAATATTTTACGAACACTAAGAATATTAAGGAGCAAAGCCTCAAGCTTCCTATACAATACTAGCCAAATCTAAAAAATATCCCATCAGAGAATAGGGCCAAACATGGCTAAGGACTCTAGAGTGAACTTGGAAGATGTTAAAATCACGCAAGCAATCAATTGTCATCAGTGGCATTACCTACTGGCATAAGTTATCAAACCTTGAAATATAAATAAATTGTTGTAAGTGAAGACACACCCACATTTATTAAAAAATAATTTCAATAATAAGAATGAAGATACAAAAACTCCAAAGGAGATTACAAATAACCTCTTCAGTTGAATACGTGAAAGCACATATTGAAATATCTAGATAAACAAACCAGACTTTTAATTACAATAAATTAGTTACTACTCCAAGTCTACAACAAACATTAGAAAATGTACAAAAAGTAAGATGAGAAGGGAAAGACCTTCATTCTACTAAAATCTTCCTTTCTGAAGAGCCTTTCCAACTCCGTAGCAGCTGCTTCTAAAGCCCTTGCTTTCCGGTCCTCATTATCAGGTTGAGAAACCTCCACAGTAGCATCAGCATAGTGCCTGCAAGTGATAGAAAAAATCAATAGTTAAAAATGTTATAAAAATATGACAAGTGGATAAGATACTCCCAATATTTTAGAGACCTTTTAAACTTCTTTCTTTCACATGTATATCCAGTCAATTTGTATCTCAACCTCATCTGCAATCTCCTTTCCTTCATCTCATGAAAATTAAAACGAAAGATGGAACATAACTTCAGCTGAGAAGAAGGATTAGAGCTGTCTGCCTTAAAACCAGAGGAAAGTACTGAAGAAGTGGACAGTGAAAGATCCTCGGACAAAATCTTAAGATCCTTGGTAGATGTAGTAGCTGATACTATTTCAGGAGGGATTATCTTAGATTGCTCTGTAAATTCCTACATGCAAAATGGTCACATAAGGGGACAGAAAGGTCAATGCTATATTTAGGCAGAGTTAGATAAATATTGAAGAACTCCTAGAATGTCATTGCATCAAAGATACTGCGGCCGCCACTTGCCACAAAGCATGCACCTACTCCTCCCCTTGGTTCTCAAATTAATACACACAATGCAATTTACATTGAAATTACACCTAAACACACAATAATCTTGGGGGAATAATTTTTCAAGTGTTTATGTGAATATAATGGAATGATGTAGCAAGTATTAGTTGACCAACTGAACTTACTTATTTTGGCTTATTAAAGGAACATGCTGGATTCTAGTCTAGATAAGTTCAAAACTCCATTCTCTTCTACAAATCCCTTCTTGTATTCCATTCCTTGTTTAACTTCTCAATCAATAATAGCAATAAATAAATAAACACACACACACAAAAATAGCCAGCTTCAGATTTCTAACAATAATTTGTATCCCAAAGAGTTGAGCCACTCTAATGTTACCATCAATGAATTCTTGAACCAGATGACAATCTTAATTCAAAAAACATATCAGAATCTGCGTTCTACTTGTAACTCCACAAGATCAACCATCTTGAGTATTTAGAAAGGGGGGAAAAGGCATCACATATATAGTGAATTGATGCTTACAAATGTCACAAAAGATAATTAATTTGATTTTAATAAAAAAAAGGAGAATATTTTATTAAAAATACAAAGTAAATAACCTATGGTTAATGGTACTCCCAGTTGTTTCAAATCTCCCCCAACAAAAATCTAAAGATTGCTATACCTGTCCAGTTCCTCCATCACGACTACAGCCCCCAGAAGAAAGTGGACAACCAATTCTATCAAGGACGCTGTCTGTTTCAATTTGTTCGGAGTTTAAATCATTGTTCCCTCCTAAATAATCATCAACCTGGTGATTGCTGAGTGCGAGTTTCACATCTTTGGAAGGTTTATCAGCACAACTTTTCTTCAACTGACTATTAAGTGTTGAGCTTCTTAGGATAGGCACTTCAGATAATGGTGCACATACACTTTCATACTTTCTTTTATTTATACTTACAAACTTGTTAAGTGATGATTGAACACAGGTTGAATGTCCACTAACAGTAGCACTTTGAGAGGAAGGTGTAACTTCATCACTCTTCGTGCTATTCAGATAAGTCGTCTTATGCTGACGTTGATCCTTTAGAAAAGCATCAGCCTTCTTCATGCCATGCACTCTCAGAGTGAAGTCCTTTCTGGTTATATTCTCCTCACCGCCATCATTTGATAATTCAAGAACATGTGAGGCTTTGTCCACATTTTTCATTATTTTGAGAGGAGTGTCATTATCTGCCAAAGGCTTACGACTACAAGAATCTTTACGACCACCTTCATCAGATAATAATTGTTCTGACAACTTACTCAATTTCCCATGATCAAAACATGGCTCAAAGCTATCTACTTGTTTAGTTGGTTCTTCAACTTTATTCACAGAATAACTGGCATTACTTGATGAGTAGATCTTCAGTAATCCTTCCCTCAATAATTGCAAAAGATTAGTTTCATCAGAGAAGAAAATTTTTCTCTTATCAGGAGTTACGTTGACATCACATGCTTTACTTGGAAGAGTGAAATTCATAATTGCAATTGGATATTGTCGGGAGTTTGCCCCTTTATATAACTCATTTACAAGCTTGCTTACTTTTGGCATATCCACAGGTCGACCATTCACGAAAAAATACTGTCGATCTCCCAAGTTCCTCCCACTTCCCTGTCCACCCTTGGATACAAATCCTTCAACTTTACAACCATCCGATAATAGTATAGATATGGACTCCAAGCAGTTGAAGGTGTTCATCCCAAATACTGTTATGATATTGTCTTTAAGGGAACCACTTCCTTGAGTTTTGAGTACCACAGACTTTGCATTTTTTCCTGTTGCATTAGTGCATACAAACCTAACCCCTTTTGCTATGACAGCATAAGCCTGAAATTAACACCAGCATGACTTGAAAATAATAAGTAACCAGCAGAGCTCATATAAAAGATTTTTTGTTGTTGTCATTGATTGAAAATACATGATATATTAATTAAAACAGAAATTTACAAGAGAAAAAGAAGGTGAACTCAAGGACACAGAGGTATGACCTATAGAACAGATCCTGTTTAAGTAAGGTCGTAAGAGAAGAAGTGGATGAGAAATTCTCTTTTTCAAAAAAATCAAAAAGCTATAATAGGTTGACCATCTAGAATACAAAGAGGTCAAATTAATACAAAAATCTAAAGACTTTACACTTTTAGACTAACAAAAAAATAAAATATTAATTTGTCCCAAACTGCTTCCGATTTCTTTGCTTTATTTTCAAAAATACGATCTAGTTTCTTTCAATACAAATGGTCTAATAAAGAGCTGAAGAACTAAACATTTCCAAAAATCCTCCCTTCTTATACTATCAACTATTCCAAAATGTCTCCACAATACAAGAAAGAGGATCTTTTGGAAGGATCGAACAAACCTTAGGCTTAAAGTAATATATTTTTGTACCCTAACTTAAAGAGTAAAATCACATTAGAGAAAATGGTGGCTAACTGATTCACGTGCTCTATAATAAAGAGTACACCTTTATGGTGAGAGTGAACATATATATTCTTTTGCAACAAACCACAAGTGTTTAGTTTTACCAAAACAAGAGGCCAACAAAAAAACATGAAGTTTCAAAGGTAAATGTAAACCTTTAAAACAAACAAATTAGAAAGAAGGAAAAGGAGGCAACAAAGGAGGGAACTATAAATAGGAAATTTAAGTAACATGCGAGAAAAAACTAGTAGGCTTTTTGCACCAAAGTCTCCTATCCATAGATAAAAGAGTTGCATATTACAAATAAGATTTATAAGAGACGAGTATTCAGAAAATTCAAGATTGTTGACATTTCTTCTCAAAGAAAAGAAGCTTGTTGAGAATTAAATAAAGCCTTTACCAGACTATGGTGATTTTAAGAAAATAAGATAAGAGGCAAGGAAATAGATTCTGAAACAAGTTTGAACCAAACCAAAGTCTTCCCAAACGAATTCTAGAATCATTTCATAAAACAAATTTCGCATAAGGAATTTAAAACCTTGAAAATAAATATTCAAGAACCACAATGTGTACCAATCCATGCAACTTAAGAATTTCAACCATTATTATAAAAGTCACATTATTTTTAATGATAAACCCAAAAAGAAGGATCAATAGAAATCTCCAAAATCACTTAACCAAGAGTGCTTTATTTCAAGAAATAAGATCGATAATACCCAATTTCCCATAGATTTGACTATTGAAATTGATTTCAACTTAATGAGCCGTTTCTCTTTGCCTTTCTTTGTAAGAAGAAATCTCGAGGAAAATAATAATAATAATTGAAGCCATTTTTGAAGGAAGTTTAAAGATACAAAGACAATAAAGAGGAAGACTTTGCAATATATAAGAGATTAAAGTTAAAGGTATCACCCTCTTTAAAAGAAAAATAAAGTTATTATAGGACTCCTAGAAAAACAACCTTTCTACTATCCATCTAACTTATAATAAATTTAATCAAGGACCAGTTACCAAAAACTTAAACAAGTTAGCTTACCTTCAAGATGGAGACCAAGATAATTTAAAGACCAATTTTCCTTATTGCATCCTACCAAAGAGGCTAGCCTAATGAACTTAATGAAGCTAACTTTGACATTTTTTATTTTTAAAGACGGAATAATCCCAAAAATAGGTTCCCTTAAGGCCATTAAATTAGAAATAGACAATCTCAGTATTCAAAAGGGAAAACACTATATCATTAGCAAAATGAAGAGAGACAATCAGTATTATTCTCACCCACTTTAAAACCTTTAATAACCTCAAAAACCAACTGATCTCACAACCATTCCACTCAAAGTACCACTAACCAAACTGAATAGAAAAGGAGATATGGATCACCTTGCCTAATTCATTCTGAATTCTTAAGGCATTCCTTCATCCAAGTTCTCCATTTTGATATGGAAATCTTAGCCTATAACTCAAAATCCAAAAACCCACAATCTTTTGGGCAAAAAAAAAAAATTTCAATGATTAGTGAAAAGTACACAAAAAATCTATGATACCTATTGGGAAAAAGACACCTCAATTTGTGTTAAGTTGTTAACTACATAGGGAGTATAATTACAAAAGAAATGAGACGACGCCAAAAGAAACAAGGAAATTTGACTAAATTGAAAATTGCTTCACATGATCAATCTTTACATTTGAATATTCCATAATTTCTCTCCAACCAACCACAAACTCTATAAGGTCAAGTTGTGATCGCAAAGCACCTTTCTTTGTGCTGACTCAAGAAAAAACCAAGTATATTGAAGGCAATTAAGGACGAAATTTCAGCACATTTTACTGTAGGAGCAATGGAGAAAAATGGCTTTGACTTTCCTCCACTTGTCAACAAAGCACACGTCAGCTAGCTTTCAGAGCCACATTTTGGCCATTAATTCTGAATTCTGTCAGCTTTGTTTACACCTCCAAGACATAATATCCACACAAAAAACTTCACTATTTTATGGCTTATTTCCTTCCATATAGCCTCAGATATCTTGCGCTAAGTATACTCGATTCAGCGATAGCTAGTATGAACAGGAAGGAAAAGAGAGGTCCTTCTTATCTCAGAACCCTGGTGCCTTTATTTCTAATTGATAAAAATCAAGACATTCAGAACATTGTAAACAGTAGAGTAACCACCCAATCCAACTATGCTCGCATGATGTCTCTCCAGAGATACATGATATCCGTATCAATATCATCATAGGTTTACTCAAACTCAGAGTAGTTTCTTATTCTTTGACCTGTTATAGTTTTGTTAAATTTCTCAATGTACAAAAAAATGAAGATTAAAAGGTGTGCAATTAATACTTAGGCATATAAAGCCTTAATACTTGGGCATATAAAGCCTCTTTATTGCCTGTGTACTTTCTCCATGTACAAAAAAAAAAAAAAAAAAACTTTCTCCATGCACAAAAAATTATAATTAGAAGATTAGAAAAAACTCAAATCTCCATATTTGAGCAGAAAAAGACTCCATCCTACATGTACTAGGCTATGAATCAATTATACATGGTCTAAAGACTCACATTCAGTAATGAAATGAGCTTGCCATATTCCTTTCGAATGTTGCGACTGAATTCTTTACTACGCACAGGTAAATTGGAGAACAACTTCTTCACCATGACAGTTGTTCCAACTTGGCGTGCAGTTTTCTTTTCAGCAACTAGTAATCCCGAATGATCAAAAGTTAAATGTGTTGCAACTGACTCGTTTTTTGTTCTTGTTTCAATGGTCAAATTCCCGAGAGAACTAAGAGAACTCAGTGCCTCTCCTCTGAAACCATATGTGGTCAAAGACTGAAGATCAGGAAAATCAGATAATTTTGAGGTGTGGTGTTTAAGTGCAAGAACCTGCAATAGTAAAAAAAAACAAACAAACAATTCAAACACAGTTTTGTCCTCCTTTCACACAAGAAACTTTGTTTGCATAACAATGCAACTGTACAAGCCAAAAACATTTTTAAAAAAAATCATAAAGACTTATGGCCCGTTTGGAAGTGTTTAAAACTGCTTTTGAATAAATAAAGTGTTTTTTATAACCATTAAAAAACACTTTTAAACACTTTCAAAAGCTATCTCAAACTGGCCATAAATATCAATTGGGCATTACTAAATTTGACATCTCGATAATTGGAGATCAAGAGTAGTTGGAACTCAGACTTAATTATCATTCCTATGTTCATAATCAACCATTCATTTATTTTTCCAACAAAAACCGAATGGCCTAACCTACGAAAACAAAAGCTTAACGAGTAACATATGGAAAGGGCTTTTACAAATTTAGCAAAGTATATGTATCAAGTCATCGCACTGATCACACTCTCGACAAACTAAAAAAATCCGCTATATTTACCAATACGATTTAAAAAGTGCTACCCACTAAAAAAATCCGTGATTAAAATTCGAAGAATACCCGGAAATTAGCGGGAGAAATTCCAGACCCATTATCAATAACCTGAAACCACTCTTCCCCATAATCTTTCAAAGCAATTTCAATGCTAGTAGCTCCAGCATCCAAGCTATTTTCAACTAACTCCTTGACGGCGGAAGAGAGGTCCAGAATTACTTGGCCAGAGCAAATTCTATGAACAATGCCTTTGTTAATAGGCTTAATTGTTGGGGAATCGAAAGCTTCAATTCCTCCATCCATTGTAGTTCTGGAAATAATCTTCACAACAATCGTGAATTCAAATGTCTTTGTTCATGCGTCAAATTCACAATTTTTTAGAGTGGATGGAGTAAGGGAAAAAAAAAAACCCTAAATTGAGATTTTAGATGACAGATTTTGGCGCCAAATAAAACTGAAAGTGAGCAAGAATTAGTGTGGTTTCTGTAGTTCGTGTTTTTTTTTTTTTTTTTTTTTTTTTTTCCCTTAAGGTTGTAAGACCCGAGAGGGAAGATAATATATTAAAATCAATATATAATTTATCATTTTCTTTGATGCATATAGAATAGAATGATGGTAAATACATTCGCCATCCCGATCTATTATATATTTTCCATTTTCAAATACTTATAATTCATTTACTCAGATATCATGTTTACGGATCGATAAAACAGTTTTTAAAATTTCCTAGTTACATAAGTAATTTTTTTTTTTTAAATCTATGAGATTTCATTTTATCAAACAATCTTAATAATTTAAATTCTCTAAAAAGTTAGCTAAAATCAATGACAAGCGGAGCCTAAATGGCATAACATGTGAAATAAAAATAAATTAGGTAAACTACTCTTTTAGTCTCTGAGTTTTAGAGGTCGTGTATATTTGGTCATGCGTTTTCAATTTGTGTCTAAATAATCCCTGAGTTTTGGACGTTGTGTCTATTTGGTCCCTACGTTTTCAATTTGTGTCTAAGTGGTCCCTGAGTTTTGGATATTGTGTCTATTTGGTCCATAGATTTTCAAGAACTATTATAAATAAGTTTAATTGGTCCTTAATTTAACGTATTTGTTAACTTCTTACCATATTATTGACTTAATGCTAACATAACATGTTTAATTGGTCAAAATACGAAGATAGAATATTATTTCAAATCTTTCATCAATCTACGCATAAAATTTGACATAATAATTAATCTTATGTCAGTATTTTGATCAATTAAACATTTTATGTAACTGTTAAGTCGATATTATGTTACAAGTTAGCAAATTAAAAAACAATTAAACTTATTTCTGATAATCCAGGGACCATTTAGACAAAAATTAAAAACTCAGAGACCAAATAGACACAATATTTAAAACTCATGGATCAAATAGACACAAATTGAAAACACATAGGCTAAATAGACACAATATACAAAACTCAGGGATCACTTAGACACAAATTGAAAACGTGGGGACCAAATAGACACGACTTCCAAAACTCATGGACCAAATAAGTATTTTACCCAAATAAATTTATCATGTGGAAATATGATAGCAATTGTTTTATGACTATTTGCATTAATTAATTTTCCATTGAATAAATTTTCTTTGATATTTACTTCAATTTTTGAAAAAATTAATATGTAATGAATAATTTTTTTGTACACATGAACATTAGTTGTATGTATTATTTATTTAATTTCAATTGTTTACTATGGTTAACTCATGAAATTTCAATCTAAAAAAAATGTATCTTTCCTTGACAATACAATAATTGAATTGAATTCCAATAATTTGTAAAATAAGCTTTCAATATAAATAAAGCGATTTTATAGTTGAGTAATTGCCTCTTTGTGAAACTTTTTCACAAATGCATGAAATTCTCATGAAAAATAATAAAGTCTTCTATTTTAAAATTAATATTGAAAACACGAAATTCCTTTAAAAAAAAGGGGTTAAATGCACTAGTGACCCCTACACTTTCTTCCTTCCAATTTCTATCTAATTTCCAATTTCTATCTAATTAGAATGTTAAAGTTAACCGACCTTCTTTTTTCCTTTTTTAAAAATTCTAATGGGTATGTGAAAAGACCATTATAACCTTAGTCAAACTAACCTTCAAAAGTTATAACCTTCTCAAATCTCTGTCTCACGATACCCTATTTCCAAATTGAGGCCATTGAGAAGAAAACGAATGCGATTGTGAAGAAAACGATTTCGAAGCCAAGCGATTCCAAAGAAAAGAAACAATTAACTCTCTGATTTCTAGTCATTTTCCAATTAAAACTCTAAACGATTTCATCTTCTTCTACCCGATTTCTTGTGAGTGATTAAATTAAAACCCTAAACGATTTATCTTTCATTTTTTGTTTTAGGTGGAAATGAACTATTTTGATTGATTGTTGTATATTTTTTTTATTCGCATATGAACGATTATTTGTCTTTTCTTTAAGAAAAAAATGTTAACAAAACGGAACACAAACAAGAAAATCTCTCTATTTCGCCAATGAAAATGAAATCAGATTGATTGTTGTTAATTTTTTTTATTCGCAAATGAAGGTTGTATGTCAATCATCTTTGTACAATGAAATACTTATGAAAGTAGTTATGAAATATTGTTAGTCTCTAATTGTAAAATCATCTTGTTACAGTGAAACACAAAGTTTGATATTATTTTGTCAAACTATAATGGCTAACACGAACAAAGGGAAAGCTCAGGCTGAAATCCCGGAAGGAGTTGCTTGACCACTGAAGGGGAACGATCGAATTACACTTGCTCCTGGTGCCTTTGAACGCTTCTTTCGTGCACGATTTATGGCACCGCCAAAGGAGAGTTATCCTTACGGCCATCTGATGAGGCAAAACATACCAATCACATTGGAAAGAGAGAACTTCTTATGTTGGCAAACATAGCAGAATTTTTTTAGCTCAAGGATAAGATTAGAAAACTCTCTTGCTTCTATATTAAACAAATCCTTTCAAACTCTCCTGCTTCTGATTAGAAAATTCTCCTGCTTCTATGAGCTATGAGAAAGGGGCATAACATTAAAAAACCAGTCAAAGTATCTTCTATAAATATTCTACCAAAATCTGCTACAAATACTAGCATCATTTTCACAAAAATAGTTAAAGTACTAGCATCATTTTCACAATATTCTACCAAAATCTGCTACAAATAGTCAAAGTATTCTTTAACTACAAAATAAGCTACTCCATGTTGCTCCAGTCTAAGATACTCCGGTCCAAGCAACTTCAGTCCAAGATATTCCAATCCAAGCTGCTCCAGTCTATCTCTTTTAAAACTACAACATTTATATAGCTAATAAGAACTGAAATTCTATTTCAAACAAGGAAATTAGAAGTAAGAACACTAAACACAATTATCAAGTAAGAAAATGTTAATAAACATTAAGCATGAGTACGTAAATGTTGTCATGGCTACTTGAAGCTGCTTGGCTATTAGAAATCAATTTCTTCTTGCGAATTCTCCTCGATGGGTTCACCGGCGCTTTACAAGACCATGCATTGTGACCATACTCACCACAGTTAGAACACGTGATAAGTTTACCCGTCTGACTTATCCTTAGCCTATTGCCAGTAAGTACCTCGTCGGTTCCCTTTGTCCTTTTTTTCTTCGATCTTCCAGGCTGCTCTCATTAACCTTAGTTTCGTTCATATCCTTCTGATTCTCATCAACATCTCCACCATTTTTTATTTCTTCATTCTCATCAACCCTAACTCCACTATTTGAATAATTTCTTATCTCAGCATCTTCCCCATCCTCATAATCATCTATATTCCTTAATCTAAAGGGTGGAGGCACCACATCAGTAAAATACGGCTTATCAACTCTGTGCATACAATAAATTTGGACAGTATCACCACTGCTTAACCTATATAACAAACCATGCACATCATTGCCATCTAAGAGAGGCTTTAAACCTGAGTCAAAATCTACTACTGGGAATTTATACCAGAAGCACGCCGCGTTTGCATATCCCAACTGTCGAGCACAATCAAAAAACACCGGTACAGTAAAATAGTCTATATCAACTTCACGTGCTACATGAAGCTTCCCACCAATATATTTAACTACCGGTTCAAACTCAAATGATCCACCATGATAAAACTCAATTGTTGCCCATTCGTTCATGCCTACAAACATTAAAGGAAACCGGTAATCAATACTTGAAACCACTACAATTTAATAAGAAAAATTATAATTGGGACCACCATCACAATACACTACAAATTTGATTAAAGACAGACAATCTCCCAACAACAAAACAGGGACCACGTGTAATAGAAAACTTATATATGACATATGGTCCACCATCACACTACAATAAAACAATAACGTTTGACAAAGGATAAAAGGCAGACAATCTCCCGACAAAAAAACAATAAACACAAAACTAATTGACACTAGCAAAGATGGACCACCACAATTCAGTCTTTATAAATACAAAAATCACACAAATTCATTTTGATAGAATTCTCAAAGACAAAAAGTATGCCCATTTGTAAGAATATAATCCTAATTAACGTTTGACAGAGGAGAATTCTATATATAACGTTTCTTCTTTAAATTGAATATAGCATGGCAGAGAACCTTCGTAAGGGGAATTTTCAAAAACACATAAAACCTAGGTTGACAGAGGCGACATAAAGTGTAGACGAAAGTTCGTTAAATACCAAATTTCACGTTCTACGCTTCGAAGCTTGTTTACGATCGTTTTCTTCGTCAATCGTTTTCTTTGATGAATTCGTGCGGAATTTCTTTTTTGCAATCGTTTTCGCCGTGAGTTGCTTCATGAAGTAAATTTGGGATTGTGCAACATATTGACTATGGTGAATTTGTGGGGTTAGTTTGACTGAGGTTATAATGGTCTTTTCACATACCCATTGGAATTTTAAAAAAGGAAAAAAGAAGGTCGATTAACTTTAACATTCTAATTAAATGGAAATTGGAAGGAAGAAAGTGTAGGGGTGAAAATTACCAAATTGAATGTGCACGGGTGTAAATTGAGAATGGCTGAAAGTGCAGGGGTCACTGGTACATTTAACCTTTAAAAATTCAAAGTGTTATGTTTTAAAATTCCTCAATTAAAAATTAATTAATAATGATTTAAGTAATGCTTCTTTGTGGAGTACAAATGCATGAATTTCACATTTTGCTTTTATAAATTAAAAATCATATTAAAAGAAAACTATTTTTAAATAAAGAAAAATAGGATCTGGTAACTGTATTCAAACGTGTGTTGTAGACCTTCCCTTTGCACAATCGACTTTTGAACTCAATCTAGTTTCGTAGACCGCTTTTTGTTTTTAATTTTAATAGGTGACCAATCACACCCTTAATGGTTGGTGATGACTGGTGACTTCAAAATATTTTTATGACATCGGCTGCTCCGCGTCGAAATCACGTTGCGACATACCATTGTCAAAGCTCTAAAATTTATTTATAAGAAACATAAAACAAAGGTATTACCAGAAAAATTGTTAATTTCATAACATTCTCACCGTTAAATACAACATAACAAACACCATAATCTTTCATACCAATGAGATTCTCACTTCTAATTATTACAAAATAAATATTGTAACATTCCTTACCATGTACACTAGATACGAATAATTTTATATTACATAATATATAAGACAACCCGAAATTAACAGCCAGTAAAGGATTCCTAAATCTAAAATTAAGATATTACTATATTGAAATTGTAATTGATAGTATTACAAGTAAATTAGTATTAAGAGAGATAAAGAGATAAGAGATAGAATTTGAAAAGAATTTTTTGAAATCATTCAAATTGGCTAGTTTTATATTTTAAATAGATTTTTGCTATACTAGTTGGTCAAAACATGTATTGCACGTGTCGTGTAGGTTTTCATATTATATATTTAAAAGACGATTGTTCAACTTGTAAAATTTTTATATTAAGTGTGTTTTTTTAAACACATTAAGTGTGTTCTTTAGAATTGATAATGAATAAGTGAAGATGTGTTTATTTATAAAAAAAAATTGTTTGGAATTTATTCTCAATTGAATTTCTTTCTTCACGTTTCCAATCAATTCATCAAATAGATTTTTTTTTTTTGTTAAGAATAAATATTTTAATTTATTGTAGTAATTATATTAATCCAAAATTGCAGGTTTTCGGGTTTAGGGTCTCGGCTTGGCTAATCGAATAACTTAGCTATTTTTTATTAACAATGTGTCCTCCATTAACATGTTTGAAACTTTTTGTTCTTGGCTTGGTGAATGACTCATCACGATTGGTTGAAAATGGAATGGTTATTGCCTAAAGGGAATTGTCATATTTGATGTCGAGCTTTCTCACTTCTTCATAACCATAAGCAACTGATATTAGCATGTACCACATGAGATTCGTCAAATGAGTTTCCATTAAGGGAGGTTTAAACACGCTCAAAAGAGACCCAATGACCCGATCAAAAAAGGGAAAATACAAAAGAAATTTTAAAACAAAACTCGATAAAAAAAAATAGCAAGATAGAAAAACCCACTTGGATCAGCAAATTGAACATCTGTAACAGCAATGTGGAAGGCAGATTTGCATTTGTAGACGGTGGAGTGCTCAATCTGCTAAATTGAATCCTGCTGATTTAATCATCAAAACAATCAATAAAAGGTAAACATATGTGCTTGAAAATCTTCTTTTGAATAGCATAAACCAAATTTGGTTTCTGGTGCAATAAATACATGAAATTAAACCAAATTAAAGAATTGAAATTGGAAGTTCAAGGGTTCTCCCCCACTTCTTGCACATTTCATAATATTAGTTGTCTTTTTTTCTCAAAGCATTTGTCTTTTGGTTTACTGTACATTAAATAAAAAAAATCTAAATTCAATGAATCTCAAGTTAACATTTCTTTGAGAGGAATGAGAAAGTGATATTTATTTGTCAAGTCATATTTATTACCAATGCACCATCTTACTCCATTTTTAATGGACATTTTGAGAAGTTCAACGGAAGGAATGATGAGAGTTGAAAGGGGTATGGGTAATATGGGTATAAATAAAATAAGTAAGGCTAAATATGGAACATAAAGTTTCTCTTATTATGTAGCCTTTTAAAGAAGTTATAGATTTTGAATTGATTAGGTACCCGCTCCCTTCCTATAAAGTTGAAAGTTCGAGTATGCCCTTCCCCAAAATTTAACAAAAAAGAGATTAAAGATAAAAATTAAAAATAAAGAGAATACTAATAACACAAAATATGTTTTTTTACTATTTTTAAACATATCATCAAGACTTTGCATGTATTTATAATAATTGCCCTTCTATTTTTATTTGAATTATTTATAGATTTATTAAAATTCCATATTTAAAAATTAATTACATTAATTTTCCTTTTAAATATAATATTAATTCTATCTCAAAATCCATATTTTTTTAGTTATGATTTTCATTGTTCTCTTTAAAACACTTTTGATTTTTGTAAAGTTGAGGTATAAATAAATACACGAGTCAAAGAAAAATTTACAATTATATTTTTCATGTTTAAATTTTAAGTTTTTATTCCTTTGTCATAAAATTATTGGTTCATAGAAATATTAACATCTTAAATTAATTATAATATATTATGTTATTCTGAAAAAAGACATAAATTAGTGGTAAAAAAAAGGACATAAATTAGTGACATGTTCCGAGATTTTAGACATTGATGAAGGACATAATGATCCCATGTTAACTCCTAATATAATAACTATATATTATAACTATTTGATTTTTTTTCCTCTAAAATTCTAAAATTAAAATATTTGAAATTATCACGCCAATCTAATTCTTTAATATCATCCATTTTGTTGGTTAAAAATGAAAAATTAAACATTATCAAATACACATGTTTTTGAAAGAAAAAAACTAGAACCAATAAATGTTATAAAAAGGACCTTAATTTCTTCAAATGAAAACAAAAACAGTTTCTAAAATTCACTTTTAAATCAATCTTGATAGTACAAAATTTATAGTGACATTTTCTCGTTTAAGTATTAGAAGTTTCTTGTCATTCAATCTTGTCCCTCTCATTTTGCTCAAACGTCCATTCGTGTAATTCAAAACATGTCCATGAAAAAACATAAGAATTCAGATTAATGAAATTTTAAACAACCCTAAATGATAAACTCCCAATAGTCAATAACAACAATATACAAAAGAGTGTTGCTTTTGATAAATTAACATAAATAACCATTATTTCTCATTTCTGCAAAATTATATTTATAGGAAAAATAATACATATTTAAGTAATATGATGCCTTGATATAAAAAATCAAAGGAAAAAAAATATATCACCCATCCCAATTTCCCATTATAAATTCCTATCCTAACTAAGAGGGAAATTAAATTAAATTACATGGATAAGAATTTTAATAGAAATGAAAAAAATAAAAAAGAACTAGAGATCTATAATAAATCTTCAGAATTATTCTTATTTAAGTGAGGGAGAGCAGTACCAAGAATGAATGACCTCAAGCTAAACTTGCCATTACTTGCTAGAATAGAAAGCCTGATTTCTCAGAGCTTTTTTAGTGATATCGTCCAAAGAAGATCAGAATCAGATTGCACTGTTACTTTCTCTTCTTTAACCACATTTGAAGTACTAATTAGACCACCAAATTTCATCTCTGTCTCACCTGTAATTAGACAAAATTTCCAAAAATAAAATAAAATTAATTAACACAAAGCAGTAGGAATTTTGCAAAGCAAAGTGTGGGGATACTAACAGTAAAGTATCAATTGGATAAGGCATGATGTCAAAAAGTTGAAAGAATGTATCAGAAACATAAAGTAAATAAGAAAATATGGATTCTGAAATGACAATATATGAGGCAAATTTAAAAGCAGCACAAAATTAGATCCAAAGAACATTACCCATATCTTCATATTTATCCATATAAGTTAATGGAAGATCATACGAAATACTATCACATGAGGAGAGAATAATTTTTTTGTGCATCTCGACTAATCTCATAGACCCTACAACACTTGATGTCGGGAAACTCATAAGACAATATCCTAGATAGGTGGTCACATATGGATTTGAACCCATTACCTGAGGGCTTAAAGAAAGCGCCTCGACCACCAGACCAACCCATGATGGGGTAATGGAAATCTATCTGTAAAGAAATCATGAGATGTAGACACAATAAATGTTTCCAAAATACCCTTATAAAAAATATGTCATAAGATAGATCAAACTGCCTGTTATTTTGCGTAAAGCAACCATATAACATCACAGGATGCAATGCACCATAAGAATCATAACATGACATACTTTGATCGCATCATTAATTGAGAATAAACAAACATTAGCTCAAGAAGGAGGTGGGAGGGGATCTATTTAGAAATAGGATATTGACAAATACTTACTCAAATCCCATTGGAGACCAGTGGTTGTAGTACTTCCAGACGGCATCCCAATTGGAATGAGACCACAATGCGGTCCTTCAACAGATGATTGAATCCGGATTTCATGCTGATGAGTCCTTGGCAGAAGATGGATAAGACAATCATCAGACAGCAAGATTATACGTGTGCTTGAAAAACGACATAGAACATTGATGTTTCCAATCTCATGGTCAAACCGTCCGCCTAGAGCTCCAGCTACAAGTATGCATAGCTGACAATCAACAACTCAACATTATAATGCCAATTTTAAAAAATCCATAAGTGAAATCAACAAGCCACTAAATGCTTTACATCTTGATTTAACCTACATTAGACTCCTCATTTGGCACGGTTTGAAGAATATACGAAACACATTTATGTAGGTCTGTAGTGTCCTGATCTTCAGATTCATCAAATACCTTGGTCCCCTACACCATGTGAAGAAGCATGTCTTGAGTAAGCAATGTATACATTAAAATGACACAGTAATTACAACATGTGATGCCATGAATGGTGCTCAGACATAATGCAGAAGGAATTTCATCAACGAGATGGTGAAACTGAAATGCCTATGTTCCTAGTTGGTCGTGTATGTAAACAATGGCAACAAATAAGTTCTTTGATGTGGGAGAAGGGACAAGTAACATACTTGCTTAGCATAAAAATCCAATACTTCTGTCCGAATCGAGTCCATGTCTCCTCTAATAACATCTGGCTTATAGCTGGCAAAACAATAAATAAATACAATCAAAGTTATAATATAAAAACATCAAATGCCCTCGAAATGTCGTCCACCACCTTCCAGTTTCTTTTATCATTCTAATCTCACAACATTAATTTTTTAGCATAAAGTTTCTAATATTTCAACTAACTAAAAACTGTTACCAGCAAATTATTAAAAAGAAATAGACACTAAAATTTTATCATAGGACTATAATGGCAATCCCTGGATTTTGTCCATTAAAAATTTAGAAGGAATTCAAGATTAACTTATATTCAAAGAACACTTAGCTCCAAAACTATTGCACGATAATCATCTAAAATTTTCAAAACAAAATTCCTGGAAACAAAATTTTATTAATGCAAAGAAAAGCTTAAAAATCTTAACAAAGAAAAAAAAAAGAAATTTTAGTGGGTAACATCTTTTTATAAAGTAATTTAAAAATACAACAGATTTTTCAACGTGTCAATAAGAATCATCCATGATTATCATAATAAATCATTGATTAACTACTAAAAAATAATCTTAATAAATACTGACGGGTTATAAATACTTTTTAAATAAAACAAAATTTACAAAAACTCCAAAAAAAAAAACAAACCTATTTCGAACAGCCAAAGCATCTTGATGAGGAAACAAGAGAGGCAATTCATCAAAAACACGATTAGCACCTCCATCTGCACATAAACGAACTTGAGCTGCACTAAAACAAAAACAAAAAACAGAATCAGAAAACCAAAAACAAAAAAACAACAGAATTCAAAAGAGAAGACTAGATTAACCATGTTTCCAGAGCAAAGGAGTGAATTTGGGAAGGCGTTGATTAAGAAGAACAAGTGCATAAGTTGAAGAAGAAGAATAAGATGGAATTGAAGGAAGGAGAAAATCTGAAGAATGAAACATGATTTCCATAGCTAAATCAAGAGATGTTTAAAGTCAAAGTTGAATTTCTTATAAATCGGATTCTGATCTTTACGAATCGTATACCACCGCTTTCGTACTTTTTTTTTTTTAACCACCGATTGATTTTGATAGTCTAAAAGGGAAATTTTGTAGAATCTTCTTTCTTTTCACCCTTTTGATAAATATCCAATTAACTAAAATATTTAAGTTTGTTTGTACTCTACTACCTAAGTTTGCTATATTTATAAGGATAAATTGCAAATAACACCTATGTGTTTTCGGTAAGATTAGTGAAAAGTCTTTGTAGAGTTTAAAAATGGCAAATCAAATCCCTCTAGTTTCAAATTTTACCAATAAGATATCTTCCCTTCAACGTTGTAAACTTTTTTTTAATCATAACTTTTTCGTTCGAACTCCAATTTGAATGATTCAAGATATTTTGAAATCCTCATTTCGAGCTCTACACTATGGTCACTTCAAAACCATCAATAAATAAAAGAGTTTATTATCATCAAAATATTAGGTATGATTAAAGAAGTTAACCACTTTTTTACTCATGATTTAAAAGTTTACAAGTGATCGTAACATAGAGCATGAAATGAGGATTCCAAAACATGTTGAATCATTCAAATCGAAGTTCAAACGAAAAAGTTATGGCTAAAAGAAAGTTTACATCGTTGGAGAGAAGGGTCTTATTGACATAATTGGATTGGGAACTACAAGGGTGTGATTTGCCATTTTTAAATTACATTCACGAATTTGACCGAAAGCACAAGGGTGTTATTTACAATTTACCCTATCGATATTTTTATAAATATAATATAAATTTTTCTAGATTTACCATCATACTTCTTTCTTTACAGATATGATATTAAATAAGAAGGGGAAAGACTCAAACTTTTGATCCTAGAACAAGCTATATCCAGACTAACCTCAAATTTATGACATTTTAGTTTCTTTGGCATTTGATTTTATTGTTAAAAAATCTTATACTAATTAAGTCATATAAATAATTATACAATTTAGGAAAAATTGCACAAACCACCTTTGACCTATAGGAGTTGTAACATTTACATCTTTAAACTTTCAATTTCAGCAATTGACCCCCCTGAACTTCTCAAAATGTTAAAATTGGACCTAAGAAAATTTAATTTTTCAAATTAGTTCGTTAGCTTTTAAAATTAGACTCTTGAAAATCATCGTAGAGACGAATAATACATCTCTAATGTTATCGGGACGGGGAGAGGCGAGATCAGAGATCTCATTCATGGCCCCCGAAAGTGTTTTGTATTCAGGGTCATGGTCGAGGTCGGGATGGGATGAGAACCCTTGGGGACACGGCTCTATAGAGATTTTATAATAATTATTAGTAAATTAATATTTTTAAGGGGGTAATTTGACAAACTAAATTTTCTTGGTCCAATTTTAACACTTTACATAGTTTAGGGGGCCAATTGCTCAAATCAAAAGTTTAAGGATGCAAGTGTTTTAACCCCTACAGTTCAAGGGTGGTTTGTGCAATTTTCCCTACAATTTGTTATTTTTAGATTTGAAAGTAAGATAAAATGTAAATAATATCCGTGTAATTTTGGTCAAATGCATGAACACCCTATAGTTTGAAAATGACAAATTACACCAATGTAGTTCTAAATTATGTCAATGAGACTCATTCCTTTAAAACGTAGTTAACTTTCTTTTAGTCATAACTTGTTCGTTTGAACTCCGATTTGAATGATTCAAGATATTTTAAATTTTCTCGTTTCAAGCTCTAAGTTATGGTCACTTCAAAACTTCAAAATTATCAATAGATAAAAGAGTATTATAATTAAAGTATTAGGTATGATTGAAGTCATAAACCCTTTTATTTACTGATGATTTCGAAGTTTTGAAGTGACCATAACATAAAACTTGAGCATTTCAAAATATCTTGGAAGAGGGGCTCATTTGTTTAATATGAAACTACGTAGGTGTAATTTACCATTTTCAAACTAAATAATGTATTCGTACATTTTATCAAAACCACCAAGGTCTCATTTGCAGTTTATCCTTAAAGTTAAGAAGTCATTTGATTTAATTTTATTGATAGTTTCTTTTATTGATAGTTTCTTTTATTTGAGGTTTTTAATTTAATTTTTAACAATAAAGATTTACCTGCTATATTTTTTTAGTAGAAAGTATTCTGCAACAAATTAATGGAGGAAAAAAAAAAGTCATTTCAATCTCGATTGTCTATGATTAGTTTTCATTTGATCTCAGTAATTTTAAAATTGAAATTTTAACTTCGTGGTTTTATATATACGTGTTCTTAATTTTTACCGTTTAATCAATGACTCAACAGATTTAGTAGTTTTTTTTTTTTTTTTTTTTAATAAAGAAAACTAATGATGTGGTTTGTTTCAATTAAGTAACATCTTGATATTTTTAATTAATTTTCATTAAAGTATAAATTTTCTCTCTTCAACCCCTCTCTCTTACGTTGAAGGTTGTCAAACAAAGAGTATAAAAATATTCCGATTGCCAAAGGAAAAAAGGTAATAAAGAAGTTCACACAAAAAATAAATGATAAAGAAATAAAGTAATGGCAATTAAAGACAATTACTGAATTAAGACATTTGAAAATCTGGCTGTTCTTTGTTTTCTTTTTTCTTTTTTTGTAAGTCACAATTTAAGACATTTCAAATTTAATACATACATGATAAACTTACAACAGAAAAATATCAAAAAGAGATTTTAATGTGTGAGACAATATTTATTTGCCCTTTTGAAATTCAAATAAGTTACGACATTATGTGCCTTTATCAATTTTTTTTTGGCAATTTGTAAGAGCATTAAATTTCTCATTAGAACTTCAATTTTGGATTTAAGAAAGTCAATTTCGTTTAGGTAAAGCAATATTTTATGACCATGACTATAAGACCTACATTAGTATTTAATAAAGATATGAATAATATTATCATCATCATTCTGTTAAAATAAATGTTTGTGAGGTATTTCCATTACACTATTAATCGGCTTTATAATATATTCAAATGCATAACACAAACTCACGAAACAACTCAACCCATACAATTTCAGAGTGCGGGAACATTCAACAATAAGATAAATATATCAAACTACTTAAAAGTTAATTCCTTTCCTACAAAATTGTCTAAATAAGAAAAATTGGTAAAATAAATTCACTAAAAAGAAAAAACAATTCAGTGAACAAATGATATATTTTCTCTCATTTATCATAGGAATCTACAAATGTCCCCATTGTACCACCAACTTTAGATATGCAAAAAATAGAATCAGTGAATTAACAAAAATGATAATGATAATTATTTCTATAATTAAATTAGTACAATCTATATACTGAAACTAGAGAAAATGGTTTCTGTCAAATTACCTAAAGGAATTAATTGTTAAAATTCCTACAAAAAAAGGCATAGAGAAATAAATAAATGAGGAAAAAGAAAAGAAAAAAACTATATATGATACAATGGGAGAATAGAGGAGGGGAGGGCTCATGATGGATTTTTCCATACTAATCATCGATCCCCAATCAAGAACTCTTTTTCAAGAAATTAGAAAAAGGAAAAAAAAAAAAAACAAGAAATTAATTCTATACAAAGAAAGAAAGAAAGATACAAAATCACCTCTCTACATGAAATAACTCAGAGACATCTTCTTCCTTGAACCACCTTCTCCATAAAGGTCATTCCATTGTAAGAGCTCATTCATGTTTGTTGACTCTGATGACACACTCGCACAAACCTACCAAAAATAAAAACTCACATCAGATCAATTCAACCCACGAGTTTACTGCATACTGCGTAAACGATTTTAGTGACGGATGGGCAACTATGTTTTTTTTTCATTATATCAATAAAATGGAAAAAAAGAAGAGGTTTTAACAACTATGGTATCCAGCCCAACGCTCTGAAACAACAGAGAAACAGTGGTAAAGTAGATCAACAGAGTGTAATCCCAAAACTTCATGGCAAACGAGCATTGTATAATATTTTTCGCTGCAGGAATTCACTATTAAATTAATGTCCTTTGGCTTCTTGGTAGAGGTAAGTCTTACGGATATCAATGCAGTTCTTTTGATGTGACGCCCACTAGTCGGAAACATAGCACAAACATACTTCATGAAGAAATGAGCAAGGATAGCAAATTTTGAACTAAAGGATGCCATTCCATTGGAACAATGAAAGCAAAATATTTCAGGAAAATAAAGGCAATTATATTTTTATCCATATTAAATGGGTGGGTGTTAGATTCCCTTATTTATGTTGGAAAAAAAAAAACACAATAAAGTATATATCAGCTGATGCTAAAAAAACCAACCTGCTCATGCGCAAATTTGAAGTCCTCCATCTTTAGAGGGCGAACGTCGGCACTGCTATATAATGCTGGTAAAGGTTTGTTCTCAGTCAAAGCAGAGCTTCTCTCCTGTAATATGTGAACATAACTCAATGTATATACATAAAAACTTCAACAGTTTTAATAGATTAAAAAAAATTATGTCATGGTGGGAGGCTGAAAAAATAGACCCATTTCATATATTTTTCATCACAAAAGTTCAACAGTTTTCACTCGGAAATGGGGATAAATTAGGAGAATACTTGGTGACAAGTCAGGAGGCTCCTCCTGATCTCCATTATGTGTTCTATTTCTATTGGTTAAAAGCAAATTAGTGGGTCCCATGTAATGAATGAAAAAATATATTAATTATCCCTTATTATTTTTTAAGCAATAGAAATAAAACACATATGGACATCAGAAGGAGCACCTCCTGATTTGTCAAGAGGCAAGTATTTTCCATAAATTAATTTGAAATCGGCATTTTAAGCTCCAACTCTCACGATCCTATTTATTATTCCCACGAAGTTTGACCAAATGATTAGTTAAATCATTTCTATATGCGGAGGGTGGATTTGTCATATGTAAACAATCAAGGACCCATAAACAAAATCAAAAGTTAGGTTGATAAATAAAGGTAGGGAGAGTGTGCGAGCATGTAAACATTCAACTTTCATAAGTAATAATAGGGCAGAGATGGTTGTTCGCAATCAATAAAGCTTTTGCCATCAAATGTGAGCTTTTATGATCATAAAGCCAAAAGGAAGTCATTATCAACCTCGGCCCTGAATGCTAGATCAGATACTGCCACCCCCCCTTATCTAGTATATAGCTAGTAACCATAGAGAGAACAGAGAGGAGTCTGAATTCCATATTTGGAAACTAACAACCCTCAACATCATAATAGAAATTTGAATCTGATGCAACGTAGAATCTAAGAGCACTAAGATCCAAGAATTAAAAGAAAATTCTCTATTGAACATCCAAGAAGTAATACAAGGGGCTAGTGCCACTTTTTATAGAAATGGCCAACTAAAACAAAATTTCAAAATTACCCTAATGAGATCCTAAAATACTGATACTCATTACATCAGGATGAGACATAAATTTCATCAAGTAAAAAGGTGAATGAAAATAAAAACATCAAATTTGGACCAAAATGAATAGATTCAAAGAAGCTTAAAAGGGTTCTTCTTCCCATTTGCACAGAAATCAACCATACCAATAAAGATGAACTGGATAAGCATTTTAGGAAAGAGAAAGATAAGCTAACCTTCTTCTCCTTGTCCAAAATTTCTCTGATGGGACAGTGTGCTGCAGTAACACATAGATTCTGCAACCAGCAAAAATTAAACACATAAATATAGATTAGCAATTTGTCCCCCATACAATCATTGAGAGACAACACTTGGAAATTTGAAAAAAGAGAGAACCTTCAAATCACTTCCAGAATATCCATCGGTCATATTTGCAACTGCATCTAATTCAACACCAGGGGCTAATTCTTCTTTGGCCAATATAACTCTCAAAATTTTATGTCTATTTGGGGCATCTGGCAAGTTAACCATCAATCTACAGAATAACCACATTCAAAATGAGCTCAATTTTTTAAATGAGTAAACATAACATCATAAAACAAATACATTAAGTACCTTCGAGGAAGCCTTCTAATCACAGCTTCATCGAGATCAAAAGGCCTATTGGTCGCAGCAAGTACTAATACACGTTCTTTATCCTTCGTTCGCAAACCATCCCAATTCACCATAAACTCGTTTTTCATTTTACGCATGGCCTCATGTTCTCCTGGATTTTCACGTCTTCCTAACATGCTATCGACCTACAGCAGCAGCAATATCCATATTTGAGGAAAATTATAAAACTAAAACAGAAGGACAACCAAAACAGTAACAAGGAAATTGACACAAGTAATTATGTATAGATGTTAATTTAACTGTAATTTTTATGACCAACCTCATCAACAAATACAACACTGGGAGCAATTTTGCTTGCTAGAGAGAACACTGCTTTGACATATTTTTCACCCTCACCAAACCACTGCAAAAAATACAAAGACACTCCATGTCAAAAAAAACATACTCATAAGGACATACAAAACTATTTTCAAACACGTCAACAATTTCAGTAATGTACCATCTTTTGGAGGATGTAATTGAAGTGCAATAAGAGGACTACTGATAATAGGTTTTTTACTAAATTAAAAAATAGAGCTCGACAGACAGATCCCAAAACTAGTTTTGTCTGCTTTTAGGGTACTTTTCTATAAAAAAATTTAGTTAAATATTATTTCCCCTTGTTCTTTTGACGAGCTTCGCATTACATAATCTCCTTGGCTTTGTTAAGTTTCTTTAGCCTTTTTACACATTTAATGGCTTTCTTTGTATTTTCCTTCAACTATTTAAGTCTTTTTTCTTGTCAAAAAATAGCAACCCATTGTACCTTTGAAGTAATGCTTGACATGGAGATGTTGATGAAGTTTGCACCAGCTTCAGTTGCAACAGCTTTTGCAAGCATTGTTTTTCCAGTACCGGGCGGACCAAAAAGCAATATTCCCTTGCATGGCTGTCACAAAGTTAACCAATAGACAAGATTAACAAGACAAACTCGTATAGTAAAAGGACAAGACAAACAAATTGTGCTCTCATTTCTCTATTGAAATTGAAAACAAGTTCTTCAAAATGGTACATAAAAAATACGCAAGCTGAGTCAAGAATAGGGCACCCTTTATTTTTCTTCCCAGAATAGTCTTAATTGACTATGCCACTGACAATCATAAGTTATCTAAGCAGAGATAACAAGAAAATTCAGAAAAAAATCTACCCACTAAAAAAGATAAGAAAAGAAAAATAAAGGAAAGATTGAAGAATTAAACCTTAGTTAATTGCCCTTTGCAAAACAATTCAGGTCTTTGAAGAGGAAGCATCACCAATTCCTTCAACGTGTCCTTGACATTTTCTAATGCGCCAATGTCTTCAAATGTAACACCAATGTCGCCCGGTGGAATAACATCACCAAGAAGTTTCTTCTCAAACTCATTCTCGGTAACCACATCCTAAAAGTATATCAACATGCGGTTTAATTTAAATATAAGAACTACAGACAAAAAAATATGACTACAAAACTCTCTTCGGTTAAAGAATCTTAAAAGTACTAATACTAGTCTATGAGAATACCTTGAGTGATTTCTTCAAGCTCTTGTTCTCGCTCTGAAGACCATGTAGGATACTCAAGCCATACTCGATGCTGCAGAGTCGAACATAGCATGACAATATTAAAACGACAACATAGTGCAAAACTTAATTTTCCTAATTATATTTAGTTTGATACAACAACTTGTTGAAACCAATAATAAAAGAAAGATTAAAAAAACCTTTCAGTAGAAATGATGAGTTTAGCATCCTTAACCAACACTTCAGAACAATGCATAAAATGGTGACTCAAAGCCCAGCCTACAACTTTCTCAACATCTGTTCACACACAAACAAAAATCAGAGTTATAAGGACCGGAACTAATTAACATATGAAACAGTTATGAAATTTGGCCAAATATACACACTTTCAGGTGTAAGTGCTTGATCTTTAATGCAGAGTGTTTCCAGGTTAGGGCAATCCAAACCAATTCGACTGAGAACCTGAAACCACATAAAATCCATGATTAAATAAAGACAAGGAGAGAAGAAAAATATTTAGTTAAATAGCAAAGTCAGTGAAAATACCAAAAAAAAAAGTGTCAATATATATAGTTGGGGAGGGTGAAACATAAAGTGGAATACTGTATGTCCTAACAAGCAACTAATCTTGGACTCTCCCAGAATCAGAATAAAACAGGAAAAGTGGCGATATTTAGTTGGGTAGAATTGGGTTTCCCATGGGTTTTCATGAAGTTCCTGTTTCTTAAAATAAAAAAGTTAAACATGACACTGATCTAGTGTAGTGTCTAAATGACGCACATGCCAAGTTCACTGGGGCGTAGCTCACGTTAAAAAATAGCATGAGCAAAATCTAATTGAAATATGTAGAACACAATTTAAATGAACATAAAAAACCAAGTGTGATAAAAAAAATTGTTTTTAAAATGCCATCTACAGTTTCAACTTGCTGGGCTATAGGGGCAGTGCAAAAAAATTAAAGAACACTGATACAGTACTCACCAAACGGATGCTGACTATATTTGCCTGTGTTTTCAGTGTTTCAGTGTCACGTTCCAACTGCTGTTTCCAATCTAAAAGTAAGTTCTCGTCCTAACATTTCAAGAAAACGTCAGCTGCTTAATTTGGGTAGTATCAGAAGTATACATCAGAATTATGATGAAGCTAAGTGATCCCGGTACCTGTGGGAGGAGTACTGTTACTTTGTTAGGGAAGAGTCGACTAAGTTGTTTAGTAGCTTTTGGGGTTTCTTTACTCCTATCGTGCAGTCTGCCAAAGTTATCCTGAAAACAGGAACATCATATACATTGTAAAATCCTACATGGACAGGAATACCACCAGACTACAAAAATAAGGCCACAGCATCATAAAACCTCGTATCGAGAACCACAAGATTCTATACAAATTCAATAGGGAACAACTTCAATATAGTTCAACTTGAAATATGGTGTCAGTATCTCACATTCTTCAATTGAAACAGCAAAAACCTTAATGAAAAGTCTTCTATTTGTTTGTGAGCGTGAGATAAGAAACAATCCATTACAAAAACAGATATACAGGAGGGAGATAATAGGAAAAATAAGCAACTGTCCTCTCCCCTAAGCCATGGAGATTTAAATAAGCTCTCCAGCATACATGAATACAAAATAAAACACAGTTACAGAGCTCTCTATTTGAAGAACAATACACTAAGCTAAAAAAAAGGATGGAAAAGGTTACCATACCGGAAAAGCGAGATCAAGTAAAGCTGTTTGATTGCTTCCAAACTTGGTAAACAAAAGACCACCGGGATGGGACTGGAAACAAATAATCACATAAGATGATAAGAGAGGAATCAAAACTACCAAAATAAATCCTTTGATGAAAGGAGGAATTAAAGCTCTGTTCACCTTCTCTTTTCGATTATCCATATGGGTGTGGGAGCCAATAACAACAACATTCCCTGCCAAATTTTCAAGCCTACCCTTCAGGATAGAATAAGCATCTGAGTGCCCCACCATTGCCTTTTCTACGTCTTTCACAAATAATATTAGAGGACTACTTTTACTCTCATTTGAGACAACCTACACATCAAAGTTGTAATGAGTACTAAAAGAAAATGAAGAACAGCACCCAATCCAACTTTACAGTACCTCAAAAACTTCATCAATAGCAAGCTTATCAGTATCATCACCTCCAGGACCATCCAAGCGAAGAAGATGATTAGCTGCGATGAAAAATTAAAACAACCATAACACAGATGAGTGGAAGTTAGCCAGAATGGGATGAAGATAGAAAAAGAAAGGGAAAAATAAGTCAAGTTCACCAGAACAAAAGAAGCCATGATCTTCTTCACAGAGGCCACCTAGATCGTTACCATCTGGAATTGATTTATCAAATCTCACCCCAATTTTTGAAGAACCATTCTCTTCAAAAGCAAGAACAACTTTTCCTCGACAACCATATGATGGCCCCCTTGAAAAAAATAAAAAAATGAGACAGGAAAATCAAAAAAATTGATTTTGAGTGTTTCTTCTTAAAAAAATAATACATTACAAAACTAAAGAGGTTATTTGCAAAGGACGTATATATAGTTTAATATATGAAAAACCTTATCACCAGAAAAAAATTGAAGTGTTTTTTCATTAAAAAAAACTAACAAAGACTAAAAGAACATGGGGCCCACACACAAAAACAGGCCAAAACCAAAAGAAACACTTACAAGTGAGAAGCTCAACTATTGGTGATTGTGATCACGAAAGACGAATATTTATAAATAAAAAGAAAAAAGACACCATATATGACCCAATTGTAGGTATTAGCGTGAACAACCTCCCAAAACACTCTATTGTTCCTCTCAAGCCATATGCTCCGCAAAATGGCAAATGAATCCGAATACCAAGAAATCCTTCATTTTTCACGAAAAATAGTGCCCAATATCCTCTTTCTTCATCAAAAAGTGGACCAATTATGGACCCTAGGAAATACGAAAATAGTGCAGGAATTAGTACCACACACAAGGACTGAGAAGGGACATAGCCATCGGAAATAATCAAAATCATCTCAAGTTAATTTACACAAGTAACACCATTGTGGCCTAAGAACAAACAAAGAATATCTCGAGAGGGAGTCAAATGCATTAATCCTACCAAAGCAATGCCCCAAACACACTTATCGATAAGGGCAATCTCATTAGGAGAGGAGATGAGGTGGTTAAAGACCCCACATGAATCAATGCCCCAAATACACTTATCCTGGAAGCCTGGGGTTAAAGAGAAATCATGAAGAATGCGAAATATTCCCTTGTGACCCATAAACAAATGGATAAGGGCCTCTTTTTTCTAAGTTTCTTATAACAAGCCCTCAAACCTACCTTAACTTCAATAAAGATCTCCAATTACGTAAATCAGACACATCATTCACCCACATTCTCCCACAGAAAACTCCTCATTGCCGCTCTAACTTACTCCTCATGGAGGATAGGATTTTAAAAAGGGAAAGGAAAAGCCCTCTAAATTCATGATTTTATTAGAAATTCACAAATGCTGGAAAGTTCTTCAATAACAATAACAAATAACTTACACATAAGAGCCCAATTAGTATTAGAAAACATACAGTACAGTGTACAACCGTCCAGAATTTATATATCATTAGCTAGGAAGCATGGATATGGACACAGCAATACGCCATTTTCCAAAAAAATAAGTTAGGGACACTTTAATTTTTTTTTTAAATATGTGTATATATTGAAAAATTTAATAATTGAAAATAAATAAAACATGTTGAATTATACATACAAATTTAATATTTAAATATATATATTTTTAAAATATATATGCACTATTGCTTTATAAGTAGAAAGGGTCATCTTAAATTTAAGGGTTAAATGCAAGAATGACCCAGCATTTTCATGGTTTTTTAATTTACACCCATGCACTTTTAATTTGAAAAAAATCACCCCTGCACTTTGAGAGGCCATCATATGTTATATTCTGCATCCAAAACTAACGGTGGAGAATATTTTAACAATTTCTTAAAACCCTCTAATATAATATTATTATTTTCTTAACTTGAGTTAGAATTTCTCTCTCATCCCTCTCTACTCCTCTCCCATCTCTCTATGAAAGGTTCATCAAAGAAACCAGAAATTGACGTCTTCTCCACCATCAAGTCAAAGTCATAGGCATGGTCAAGATAATGGCTTCAAATTCACAAAAAACTTCATTAAACATCTTGATACAATCAGATTTGGGGCAAGGGTCTATTCTAAAAAATCTCACAATCGAAACAAAAGACTTTTATGGCTTCAAATTCACCATTGCAGCACCTCCAAACTCAAAATCCAGTCTCTAAAAAAACACAAAAGTTTTCCCTCCCAAAATTTTGATCTTCGAAAACCGAATCAAAATCTGCTTTGCAAACATAGGAATCAAAGTTGAACGGAATCAGCCGATAAAACCAATGATGACCACACCATTGGAGTCCATTTACTTTAAACAATACACTTGTTTATTTCTTTTATTTTGTTCAATTTTGATATTTTGGTCGATCAATTTGTTTTTCCTTGTTCCTCATAAAATCATTTAAGGAACCTTCAAAGAATATTTGTTAGGTAAGGAAATGCGTATTAAAAAATGATAATCGAGGAAGATTGGACAATGTTATGACCAGTTTCATCTAATTTTAATGATAATGTAATGACAAAAGAAATATGAGTCATATTAATGGTTGAGTAAGATCAGAGTTTGAAGTTTGGAGGTGCTGCAGTGGTGGGAGAGAGAGAGAGGATTGGAGAGGCGAGAGAAATATAGGGAGGGTAGAGAGAGAAATTCAACTCAGGTTAAAAAAATAACAATATTATATTTAGAGGGTTCAAAGAAATTGTTATAAAACGCCCCACCGTTAGTTTTGGATGGAAAGTGTGACAGATGATGACCTCTCAAAGTGCTGGGGTGATTTTTTTTCAAATTAAAAATGCAAAGGTGTAAAATTAAAAAACCATAAAAGTGTAGGGTCATTTTTGCATTTAACCCTAAATTTAAATTTAATGTTAATAACTATTAATATATATATATCTTAATTCATTTTTAAACACAACAACAACAAAAACTACAGATTATTTAAATAACAGAAAGTAAAAGGAAAAAAAAGGAATTAAAACATTAAAAAAGTACTGATCTGATTCTATAAAAAACAGAAAGCAAAACGAAAAGAAAAAAAAAACTCCCTAGCTTTCTCTCTCTCACGTGCAAAGGCAGCTAGGTTTCAAAGAAGGAAGTTGATTTCCGGCGAGAAAAGTGCTTTTCCGGCAAGATTCAAGCTCATGTTTTATTTCTTTCTCCTTTTCGGTGAGATCTAAAGGGTTTCCAAGAAGTATTCTTCTCCAATGGTAGATAGGTTTTCCTTTTCTTTTTCTCTCTTCGTATGTTTTAGGGCTGAAGTGAAAAGGTGTTTTTTTTTCTTTCGTACAATTTAACATCGTTGAAGGGTTAAGGTAAATTTTATTTTTTTTAAGATGATTATTTCGTCATTTTTTAATCCAAGCCGTATCTAAGCCATGTCCAAAATTGATATTCTAAAATAAAAAATGGGACACTGATTTTGCCATATCAGACACGTATCCAAGACGTGTTCGAACGAATCAGTGTCGGGCACGTGTCTGATAAGGTGTCCGCGCTTCCTAGATCATTGGTAGCCTTACCTGAGTGGACAACTTTGAAGAGAAGGTGAGAGTGCAGAAGACAAGGTACCCACAAATTTAACTTTGTCACCTACAGATTAAAAAAGGTTATCAAAATCATGTCCAGAGTGAGGGTGGGAGGGTGGAGATGGACCAGATATGAGACCATAATTCAAAATAGATCAAGAAAGAAAGTACCTGTCTTGAAAGCAGTGGTTTTTGATGAAGCTGTGGATGCTTCCTGTTTTGGCAACGCCTGCGAGCTTAAGGTAGAACCACCAGCAATATCAGCCTCAACACTGGAAGTTGGTTTCTTGTGCTGCAACGCAGCAGCCTGTATAGCTCTTTTGGCAAACACAGATGATCTTTCAGGCCTTGAATTATCTTTTACAAGATCAGCATCCTTGGGGATTGGTGCCTGAAGTTATTGACAAGTTTTATTACAAAATCTTAAGAGGTATTTGTAAGAATTCAGAAACAGAATTTACATCTCATTGGATGTATTTAAAACTTAAGATTTTTTTTCATCCTTTTCCACCCATACTTCGTGGTCATAAAAAGGTCATTTGACCAATATGCACACAATTCTTGCTCTATCTCATGTTATTCAATCACTAGATTAAACACAAGATTCAATCTCACCTCTTTCACACCTCACTCAACAGGCTTATTTGACCAAATTCTTAGAAAAACAAATGAATAAACTTTCATGAAATGTAAAAAAAAAAAAAATAGAAGCTAGAGATTTCCATCTTACACCAGGTAATAGCAGAGAATCAACAATTAGTAATCTAGCACCAAAATGGTGAGCAAGTGCCTTGGTCAAAGTTTCCTGATATATTTCTGAACCTGTAGACATTCAATTAATAAATAACGCCACATGAAGCAATAAAAGCAAAGAAAGCTATTAGAGAAAATGGATTTATAGCTTAATAGTATAAAGAGACAATACAACATACAACCTGCAGGTCCAGATAATAAAATGCGTGGGCTCAAAATAGGAAGATCTGAGGCATGCTTTACAAATTTATTACACTTCAAGTGGATGTACATAGAAGCAACCAGAACATTCTTCGTTGTATCACTGTTAAAAAATGCAGAGTCAGATTAAAGATTCAGAACACATCCAAGCCAGTAAGTATAGATAGCATAAAATTCAAGGAGAATAAATCATCATGGTTACTAGAAACTAGAAAATATCAAAATTGAGAAGCCTGACTTATGATTAAGATTAACATCTACCATGAATGATTGCAAGGTAAAAAAAAAAAAGATAAAAAAAAAATATTAACTACAGACAGTCTAAGATTCATACTTTCACCTTAAATAATACGGGAAACTCTCAAAAGAAACGCCAATGTTGTCAGGTACAAGAATTCCCTGTTGCAATCCTTCTCTATATGCCTGACGTCTAGTTGACATCAAAATAGCCGGAGGGTTAAAATCCTTAAAGAGATTCCCAATATCCCTTTGCTCATCGAGAATTTTGGAAATGCTACCACTTAAATTAAAGTCAGGAGATGCTGAACTGGCCAACATCTGCAAAAGCGGCCGTAATTCATGAGTTGCCCCAGGTACCTCTCCAATTTCTGCATCAATACAAGCATCTAATCCAAGTCTATCAAGACTAGGGCTTTCAATGGCAGCCTCAGGGATTGAATCCAAATTTTTCTCTACAGAAGTATCACCATTTAGATCGTTATTAATAGTAGTACCATCCTTCATATGGATGTCTGGATTCTGATCAGCTAACACTCCACAACCAGAGGGTATCTCCACATCTTCACCAGATTTAGTGGGTGGAGAAAGCAGAGACAAGTCTTTGCGGAAATTTGAGAAAGATGCCAATATGGATGCACCAGTTACAGCTGAGGCATCCCCAGGCCTCGCTTCAAAATGCATCCCCTTAACAGGAGCACTATGAGCTTCTAAAATGTTTACAGAAGGCAAGCCAGAAACAGCAAAGTCATCAGTTGTGAGCTGCTGAAATATCTGATGGTAGAATTAAGGAATTCATTATAGACAGACCGTAAGAAATTTGCATGAAGTTGCATTAACGCAAAGGTAATCCAATTAAAACAATGAGAGAAAAATCAAAGCCCGGAGCACATTTTTTGATAACCTTTTTTATTGGACTAAGATCACTTTCCAACAAGGTAATATTGAAAAACTGGAAAAAGGATACATAAGCATGTTTTCCGGAGGATGTGAAGACCACCTCATCACCTCCACTTAATATTACACTTGAACTTTTTTGATAAATCTTTCCATTAACAATGACAGCACCTTTGCCCCCTGTAATTTCCAGTAAAGCAACAGAAGAATTCCCACGCTGTGCCAATATAAAATGGCAGAAAGAAGAAGTCAGATAAAATACCATTAAGCATTAAAGACAGAAGAAAGGAAAATAAAATGAAAAGTGACTTCATTTCAATGTAGCACGTACAGGCAAAAAAAAATGCAAATTTTCTTACCTTTATGTGCCTCAGCTTACACAAAGTCGTACTAACAGATGGATCTTTAAGACATAAATTACACTGACGACTTTGACCAACAGTAAATAGTGTACCACAGATGACCAAGTGCGGGTTCTGCAAAAACATGGAACCCACAGATAATAACTTTGAAATACACAAAAAAAAAAAAAAATCAAACCAAACCAAGACGGTAAAGATATGAACTGCACAATAAATCTGAATATTTGAAGTGGTAGTCACAATAACAACCAAACCACCCAACAGATGAAAAAAATGAAAAAGCAAGCATAAGCAAACATGAAGATACAGTGCTACATGGAACCCACATACAAGAGCAGAATTAGAAACCAACAAATTTTTTATTCCTTTATCCATCATCGGTCATGAATTGGCAGTCAGGTAGTTAGGATAACAACCTCTACCGCCAGAATGACTGCCCCAACCATCAAAAACTAAGGCTAACAATAACTAATTCCAAAGGTGGATCAAGGAGAACCAGTTTTCACCTTCCTTTTCGTATTAGTGGGAGACATACCTGTAAAATCGAGGCATAGATAAAGGGCTGATTAAAGGTGATATGGATAAAAAGGAGAAAATCTATGTTTCACACGTACAATTTGCATATCAATATTTTTTAAGACAAACTTCACCTCCACCTCCTCACTCTAGTCACGATCACCATCCTCTCTATTGATTGAAGACAAACTTCCACCTCTATTTTTCAGGCTCTCTCAGACCCTCACCGTCGAATCTAATCTACACTCATTTTTTATTTGTTCCCGTGGTGGTGGTGGGGGAGGCAGATTTCTACATGAACACTTGCCCAATTGAAGCTTATTGTCCATGGTTGAAGTTGCTACCTACAGCCATGCATAACAAAGAATAGAAAGACTGGTCTGGTTCCTCACCCTACTCTACATCTCTTTTTTGCTTTGATTTTCAGAGAAAATGTTTAGAAATCAACCTCAGCTTCTTCATATTCTGATAAAATTTCATTTGTTCTATATTCTTCATCACACCCAATTTTGAAAACAAACATTGAAAAAGTTGACGTATGTGAAATCAATGTTAATCCCAAAAGATAGAGGAAATAGAAAAGGTGTTGGTGGGATGCAAGGCGAGTCACCTTCCTCTAACAAAAAAATATGGAGTTTTAAAGAGACTGTGCTGAGGAGCTTAGACAAAGGGAAGAATTCTTGCCTACTCAGAGGGGGGAGATTTCTAGCTCGTTTAATACTTTCACACAACATTTTTTTAAAGGAAGGCTCAAAACCCATTTCATTGAGACAATGAAAGAAAAGGGTAAAAAGGTGGCATATGGGCCACCACAAAAATTCAAGAGGGGAACTGTGATTTAAAAGCAAAAATACAAAGACTGCTTCATTCAGGATGCTTGGGACTCAAATTCTAACAATGTTCATTTATGGCCAGGAAAATAATGGTGAAGTTGGGAGATTCACTCTAGATCAGCTCTCTTCTGTATCAAATACCCTCATTTATTTGCAATGGCACTCTCCAAAGACTGCTTCATTCAGGATGCTTGGGACTCAAATTCTAATTCTTGGTCCATTGCTGCTAGAAGAAATCTCACTTCTATTGAAATGGGGATCTTACGGAGATGTAGCCATCCATCCACTTTCTCTTCAACCAGCGATGAGGACAAAAATCTTGGTCCTTGAATAAAGATGATGTCTATGCGGAAAGCTCCCTATTTAATCATTTTACAAACCCAGAACTGAAAACTTCTTTTCTAACCTTCAAGAGCATCAAGAAAATCCATAGCCCAAAGAAAGTCAACTTCTTAATTTGGTCCCTAAGCTAGGGTAGTTTGAACACTATAGACAGACTTCATAAGAATTGAACAGCCATCTTTGTCCTTTAGTCCCAAGGATGAAAATGTGGATGTCGGTATCGATGAAGTCAATTTTACAGAAGTCTGGCAGATATTTTTCTATAAATAACTATATCATTACAAATAAAACACATCACTTCATACAAAGAAACATCGACTCAATATTTATATACAATTGTTTAATTTTATATCAAATTTTTATTATATAAATTGAATAAAATGGTCAGAATTAAATATTTCCATCAATATTAAGGGGTATATATGTAAAAAAATATTTTCATGAATATTAAGGAGTATATATGAATAGTAAAATATTTATTATTTTTTAATAATAAGAAAATATCCCTCCAACTCCCACCTACTCCACTCCGACTATGTAAGTGTAATTAAACTTGGTGATAATACCCAGAACTAAAACTCAATCTCTTGCTCCTTCCTATGCTCTCTTGACTCTTCTCCATCCCACCATCTCTCTGGAGTCAAAATGAAGCTGATGAGCTATCTCCTAGTCTCGACCATTTTCTTATCCGAGTAACAATTTTAGCAAAAATTCCACTCGAGAAGAACTGAAAATCCTTGATATATCTTGCACATTGTCGACATCTTAGCCGGAATTGATTGCAAAATAACGCTAACCGATGTCGTCGTCAACGCGACATTTCTTTGACTTGCTGACGATACCTGGTCTTCCAAAATGTCGCCCAAATTGTCAACGATACCATCGGCTTTTTCATCTTTGTTTATCCCTTAGTTGTTCTTTTCTTTGTATAAGGCATGAGGAAAACCAATCTCATTTATTGCCCCTCCACTGCTGAAATTTGGAATTGCCTTGGTCTTTAATATGTATCAGTTCAGGTTTTCAACCGAGATGTCAAAGACAACATCAGACAATTACTGGCAGGTCCATAACCTCAAAAAAGAGGCTAATGTTTTCCAATCTGTAAAGGAAGACGTGCAAGCTGTGAGGATGTCTCTGACCTTGCAAAATAAAATGCTTCAACCTAGCAGACCATTGATAATTCCATTTTGTAATTATATATCCTTTGATATGAAGGGGGGCCTCTCTGTAATCCTCCTTTGGGAGTTAATTTCGTCTTGTGGTTTGGGTAATCTTTTGGGTGTATACATTTAGGATGAATCTTTACATCACGTCAATGCAAAAACTGTTTCCACTTTCCAGTTTAAATAAAAGGAAAATTGTTCTGTCCCTCCAAAGAGACAACAAATTAAATTTCCTAGTCTTCCATCAGGGTATGTTCAAGAGTGCTTTTAACTACAGAAAAATGGTGTTAAATTTAAATGGTTAAAAACAATCTCTCTCTACACAAAATATTTATGTTTGACTATAATTTAAAATTCACTTTAGAAAAAAGTCTAAGAGTACTTAGAAGTGCTTTTTAAAATAGCAATTGGTAGGTGCTTAATCAAGTGCATTTGGCTAAAATGTCTAATTGAAAAATCCTGTTAGCTATACTTTCTCGCACTAATTTTGCTTCAAATTGTCTCAATGACTTCTAGACACACATTTTCTCTTACAAGTCTCTACACTCATTTCTAACTCTTTTCTTTCACACACTTCCATATCTCTCTCATTTGTCCAAAGGATGACTCTTTTAAAAGCCCAGATGATCCCGCAGAGTCCTAAGAAGATCACTTTCACATCATTGGTTTGTTTATCATTGCACCAAGATTAATAAGAAAGGTCCCTACTCATTCAAATTCAAAGAATGTGGTTACAACTTCTTCTTCTAAGAACTCCTTTCCTGCATGGTTGTTTGGTAGAGTGAACAGAAAAAGGAAGGGTTTAGATTCATAAAGAGGTTATCTTCTCTCAAGTTGATGCAAAGAGAGTGGAATTCCAAACTTTTTTTGTAATAATAGCAAGAAGATTGATGGTTCCCTGTACAAAATTGTGACTCTTCATTTTCAAAAACATCACGCCTTGAAAAAACACTCATTGTTGTTGAAATTTCCTTGTTAAAAGAATTCGTTTCTTGAAACTTCCAATTGTCCCACCAATTCAATAAACCATTGGGGCAACCATGGAGATGTTGAGATTCCTTGTGTCAGAGATGGCGTGGCACTTCCTTGCTATGACAATAGGCAAACTATTGACTGATAATCTGTTTAATGCTGTAAGCAATAATTGCATCCCCACAAAGGAATTTTCAACTACAAACATCTGTGCAAGGAGCTCTTCCAAAAAAAGGATGCATTGTCTATGGGAGTATACAACTACATAAAAACGCTGGAAGAGAAGGAACTTTATCCATCTTTACAACCTCCATACCATGGCCCATATCACAAGATCAACGATCTTGATCTGGCTCTTATACAAATTGAAATGACCAAATTCACCCCTACTCTCCATTCAACCTTCCCAATAAAGCATAACATAGTTGACAGTCCATGTAAAAACCCTTGTCAACCTCATAAACAAGGCAAAAAAAGGAAGAAAGCGAAACATATAATTGAGAACGAAACCACCCACAATATGTTTAAATAAAATCATAAAATACAGGCACGGAAAATAGAGGGGGAGGGGGGGCAACAATTCATAACTAACTGAATGAATAAGATTAAGAAACAAAAGATTCAATTGCTCAAAAATGAAGAGATAAACAAGTGAAAATATTCACATGCTGATGATCTATTACATGAAATTAAATCCCCATGTATTCAAACAATCACCCTAAATGATAACAAAAATACGAGCAGAAATCTACCTGAGAGCACTGGGACAGAAGTTTTCCCCACGCAGCTTTTGAATTCGATTTTGTCAACCTCATCGTACGCTTCTTCACGCGATTCAACATCGTAGCCACCGCCTTCGATTTATCCGCATCCGTAGCAATCTCACCTGAATTCCACAAACAAAATCAAACCCAATTCAAAGGAAATCAAAACACATGCAAAGAAACCCAGTTCCAATCTCACCTAAAGGTTGCGGTGACATCATGGCTTCGCCTTCCACCTGAAGATCATGCGAATTCTCCGGCACAGAGACATCGCAACCGATGTTGACCTTCGGCGAGTCAGTATCAAACGGATCAGCCGATCTTATAACCGGTTCTACAGGTTCAACCCTAGATTCCCCAATCGGAACCAGGGTTTCAGCCGGCGGTGCGCTTTGAACATCTTCGGTAGATGAAGATGCCTCCAAAACCTAAATGGAAACAAGAAACAGATCAAAACCCACCAAACCCTTACCTAAAACCTAATCAAAAACCCCATAAAAACAAAATTTCATCAACATGCAAAACCCATAAAGAAAAAACAATACCTTAGATCTTTTGGGATTCGGAGGACCCGAAGGAGGAGGAGAACCATGAGGGGAAGATAAAGAACGTTTGGAGAAAGAACTACGCCTGGTTTCAACCATGGTGAGAGAGAAATTGAATCAGAAATTCGATCTCCCCTTACTCTTCCTCTCTGATTGGAGGATGACTTTTCGCCGTCGAGAGAGAGAGAGAGATAAAAGAAAAGAAGGAAAAGGAAACGAAAGCTCAAGAAAACTCTATTTGAGACGAGAGAGGGAGAGAATGATTGAGGAAAGATCAGTTTTTTAAGTTCCAATTTTTTATATTCACTCTTTTTTTTTTCAAAGAGAGAGAATAAAAAAGGAAATAGAAAACGTGAGAATGGAAGAGGAAGTAGGATTTGTTTGGTTGGGATGAAAATTATAATTGTGGTTTGGATGATGGGCATGGGCATGGGCATGGGCATGGGCAAGTAGATTTATTAGTATTGGGTTTGGTTGGTGTAAGTGAATTAAAAGGTACAAACAAATATAACGATTAAAATGTTTGAACAAAATAGGTTAATATAAAAAGTGTAAAAGTACGTTGAAGTTGACCTAAATCTAGTTTAAGTGCTCAAGTGTTTACATTTATCTTTTTAATGGTAGGTTCAAGTCTATTATTTCTTTTATTTTAAAATAGTATTAAAGGAAAAATAAAGTTTTTTCTTTTTGGATAGGAAACGAAAAATTTCATTCAAAAAACATATATATGTACAAGGGTGATGAGAAAAGCACCCACAGCCAAAAGGATTACAAGAAACTACTCCAATTGGCGTTAATCAAAAGAATATCATAATTACAAAATAATTTCGAAGTACAGGCAAGAAGGGACACTTTGTAATGAATAATATCCCAGAGGTCTTATAATTCACAAATTTATCTTTGAAGATGCGCCTATTCCTCTCCAACCAAATCTCCCAAATAATATGTTTGACCGCCCTTTCTCATAAACAATTTCCCTTGTCCTTGAAATAGTGACCCAAAATAAGAGAACTGAGATTTGTTTTGGGGCAATGAGCAAAACACCAACTGACTTGGAAATGATTCATCAACTTCTACCAAAGATTTCTAACATAACAGCAGTTAAAAAAAAGATGCTTCTGATCCTCCCTGACGTTAAAACAGAGACAACAACAGGAAAGGGAGATAGCCAAGTTGGGATGTCTTCTTTGGATCACATCAGCAGTATTTATACCTCCAGCCAATAAGTTCTAGTTGAAGAAATTAATCTTCCTAGGACAACCTTTTTCCCAGATACTTTTAGCTAAATTCCTTTCCAGGAAGCCTTCATCATCAGTCAGATAGGAAAACAAGGAAGAGGTTGTGAATCCGTGAGAATGAAGAGGCCATTTGTAAGAATCCTCATAATTCTTTAAGTGTTGAGGCTGAAGCAACTCAAGGAGATTGACAAGAGAGGTCTTTTGAGAATGACATTCCAGACTTCACACTCAGATTGCCAGTAATCACTGATGGCAGCATTCTTATCACATGCCAGATTTAAAAGTGTGGGAAATCTTCTCTGAAAGGGGAGATCTCCTAACCACTTGTCTTTCCAAAAACCAACCCTAGCTCCATTCCCAATTTTGAACTCCAAAATCTCCAAAATCATTTTCCTATAGGTTTTAACAAAAGACCAAGGCCTACTACCTTTCTTCACACTTTTTGGATCAGTAAACCAACCGTTTTTATCCACACTGTGAATACTAGAGATGATTGTTGTCCAAAGAGAATTTGACTCCAATGGGTAATGCCAACACCATTTAGAGATCAAAGCTTTGTTTCTCTCCTTCAGGCCTACCAATCCCCAAGCCTCCTTTCTCCTTTTGAAGAGTGACTCTTTTCCAATTAACCAAATGACTTCCACAATCAATGCCCTTTTGAGCCCACAAAAAGTCTCTCATATTTTTTTCTAGAATTTTGATGACTTTAGAAGGCATTTGGAAGAGGGACATATAATAGGTAGGGAGGCTTGAGAGAACTGACTCAATGAGGGTTAACCTGCCACCTTTTGAAAAAATTGCATTCTTCCATTTGTTTAATCTCTGGTCCACTCTATCTATCACAAGAGACCAGAAACTCAGCACTATTGGATTTCCTCCCAAAGGTAAGCCCAAATACTTCATAGGTAGACTACCTGGTTTGCAACCCCACTTGTTGGCATTAAAAGAAACTTAGGCCTCAGGGATATTTAGACCATAAATAGTAGTTTTATGCCAGTTCATCTTTAACCCTGAGCCTTCCAGGAAGAGCTGGAGAATTTGAAAGATGGTCTCCAATTCAGAGTCTTCATAGGCTCCAAAAATCAAAACATCATCAGCAAATTGCAAGTGATTTATCCTCACCTTGCTTTTGCCTATACTAAGACCCTTCAAAACATTAGAGTTGAGAGCCTTTGAAAGCAAACGGCTTAGGACATCCGTTATCAAGACAAAGAGAAAAGGGGAGAGGGGGTCTTAAACATAGGAAATTCACATTTCCCGTTTTTCTCTGATGTGAGTATTGTAAACAGGTTTTGGTATGTTCAAAATATAAACGAAACCACGCAAATTTTCTGTAAAATTGTCGTCTTCCGCTGCGTAATGTGTTAAGTGTTTTAAAATGAGTCGGGTCATCACATTGGGTCTTATCCTAAGTCGATCTATGAAATCGGAAGGTTGTAATTTGGGATTCTCTTCCAACGTTTGTCGATGTAGCCACATTGACGAATTTTTTACAATCTTTTTGTACAATAGTGCCACTTTTGTGCGAATCAGTTGGCTTGATCGATTCCACCGATCATTGGTCAGTAGAATGGAGGGACAATGTGTCAACACAAACGGGTGGTGTTGACTGTGGCGTGTATTGTTGTAAATTTTTGAAATACCTTGTAACCGATAGAATTTTGTTTCATTAAAACAAACAAACATGAAATCTTTTAGATTACAACTAGCGACTGAGTTGTGGTTGAACACTCCTATTTATACATAAGTGATTTGTAAATTATGGTTTAGTGGAATCCTATGTAAATTGTTAACTCATTTTATCTATTTTATTCCATGATAAAGAATGATTATGAATTAATAAAAGTTTAAATGTTAAGTATCAAAAAAGGTAAAATGAAGAAGGCAAAAAGAAAAAAGGTAAAATGAAGAAGGCAAAAAGAAAAAAATTAATTTAAAGATGGTTGTTGGAAAAAAAAATAAAAATTAATAAAAAGGCCCCCCACCCCTCTGCACAGAATTCTGGGGCACCGAAATTGGATTTTTCCCTCTTCTTCTTCCACATTTTATTTCTAGTTATGGATTCACTCTATATCATTAGGATTTCACCTAACCATTATCTAAAATCTAATTTCTCCTTTCTCAAAAAATCACAAATTGTAGAAGAGAGATGCAGTGCGATTTTTACAGATCTTGAATGAGAGAGGTGTGGTTTGAATTATAGATGATGTGGTTTGTTACAAATATGTGAAGAATATATTGTTTGAAGATGTTTGTTTTGTAGATCTAGTTTTTTTTTAGTTCTGAATTTTTTTTATATCTCATTTTTTGGGTAGATCTGGATTTTTTTTTTTTGATTTGTTCCATCTCTCATTTGGATTTACCATGGATGAAGGAAGAAGTCTCAGTAAAGCTTCTTAAAGTTTTTGAAGTCTGTCCATTATTTTTCAATTCCACTCACCCCTGATGAATTGTTCTTAAACTTTCAGCCTCCCCCCCCCCCTCTTTTTAAGTTTCTATGATGAAAGATGATTAATTTTTAGACACCGCCATTATCAAAATGAAGAAATCTCTCGATCAAACGAAATGAAAATTATCACGCATTTCATGAATACTTTACATACGGATATAGAAAAAGACTAGAGAGATACTAGATTCGAACAATTAGTTTCTGGGTTTTGTTTGAAAAAAAAGAAGAAGGGATTTTTTTAGTTTTTTCTCGTTGAAGAAAAGAAGATGAAGAGAGAATGAGAGAGAGAATTAATTTAAAATACACTAATAATAAAAAAGTATAAATATAAAACTCATAAAAAAATGCCACATCATTTAAAATATTTCATGTCAACAATAAATATATATATAAAATAAATTAATTAATGTCACATCAGCATTCTGATAACTATTTAACATATTTTTTACGACAGAGACCAAATGGTAAACAAAATGAGAACTGAGGGACTAAAGTGTCGCTTTTTAAAACATAGAGACCAAATGATAAACAAAATGAAAACTTAGGGACCAAAAATGTCTTTTTCTCAATTATATTTTCAATGAGTGAATAAACTAAAATCATGTAAAAAAGAATAATAACATTAGTAAATCTATAAAATATTATTTAATAAAAATAATATGTTTATTCAACTTAAATTTATTATAATTCATAAAATAAAGAAAGATAAACCATTTGCAATACATATATTAATTTTCTAGCCCTTCAAAAGTTAATATCTTAACATTTTGAAAAACCTTTTATTTAAAGATTTTCATCATATATATTATCCTTAAATTACAAAACATAGAAGGGTAATTGGGATTTTTGACCTCCAAAATTTTCAATTAAGGGTTATTGACCACCATATTCATTTTAAGGGTTATTGATCTGATGATGATGTCATTTTGGTTAGAAAAATCTAAAAGAACCTCTTTTGATTGTCTTCTCTATTGAACCCTAATTCCACTTCTTCTTCTATCTTCTTCCATCTCTCTCAGCGGCGTGCAGGAGGACTCTGACGAGTATAATGACGGAATCTCATCATTTTAATAAGGAAAAAATAAAGGTAATCACCTCTGAAATGTCATAAGGCCAACCGAAATCACATGTATCCATGGATTTAGAAGAGATATCCATGGATTTGAACGGAATCTCAAAATCTCAAATTTTGAAGTCGAAATCCCGATTTCTAGGATTTCGATCGAATAGATTTCGGTTCATTCATCGAATTTGTTGTAGAACATTGATTTTTTCCTCTAAAACATAAAATAAAATGTATTTATATGATTGTTTCAGTTAAAAATGTCTACGAGCAAGGATGAAGTGGTGTTGATAATTTCGTCTCATAAACATTTTTATTCCTCCCTTAGTTGTTTATCACATTTAGGGAAGACAATTGATTTTATTCGTAGTGTGCTTACTCCTCATCAATTAGAGATGTTAAAAAACACAAGTATTGGAAGGTTAATAGATATAGATTTGATCTTTAATAGTCCACCTATCCACCAAATTTTGTTAGAAGGGATTAAACAACCCGATAGTAGTATGATGCAATGTTTTATTGGAGATGAGGTGATTACCTTTTCCAAGGGATCGTTTGATGATATTACATATGTAGGGGGGATTTCGTAACAAAAGAGTTCAATTCTATACTTGGAAGATTATTATTTGACGATAGAGTTATGGTAAAATCGAGTGAGATAGAACAAAAGTTTGAAAACCATGGCTTGAGCAATGATGAAGACGTGGTGAAATTGACCCTCATGTGTTTCATCGAATTAGTATTATTGGGGAAAATGAGGGCGACAATGATTGATACAAAAATTGTTGTCAATTTTGGATGATAAAGAGAGTTTTAAAAATTTTGATTGGGCAAAACTTTTATTCGATAGGACGATGTTTGGGTTGCTCAATGCATTTATGAAACGTGTTCCCAAACCCAAAAAGGAGACGGAATGGCAACCAAAGAGTTCGTACAGTCTATGCGGGTTTCTGTATGCTTTTCAGGTTAGTTTATTATGTTTTTTGTTTAATTATTGTTATATATATATATATATTTCATTATATGTATAATGATTTTTTTATAGGTATGGATTTATGAAACAATACCGATCATTGGGAGTAGGTATGCTCACAAAATCAATGACGGATTGATGCCGCTGATGCTCCGTTGGAATTGTACTAAAGCGATCAAAATGGATGTTCTTGAACGAGAGATTTTTTCGAAGAAAGGTTTGGGGTGTTTTGAGTGATTTAAATTTTATCTTTTAACTTATTGATTATGATACATTGATTATTCTTGTTTTTTTTCTTTAACTAGGTAATGGTGAATTCCAACATTGAGAAAATGTGTGTTACGACGAAAGAATTAGATAGAATAGAAGAATCGGATATAAAAGATGTTGAGTAGGTAGACAAAAAAATAATTGACACGGGTGAGAAGGTAGAAAAAAAATGATCTACCTATCAAAAAGGGGGAGGGAGAGAAGACACAAACATAAAGGATTGTCCTCCTCATAAAAATGCTGCATTATACGTACCAATACTCGTGTCGAACGCTTGGAAGTAGAGGTGCGAAAGATAGGAGGTGCTCGACTTGAGACGGATATGCATGTAGTCTTGGCCACCCTACGGAACATGGCGAAATACATTTGTAAGGTATGAATTCATCTTACAAATTTCTTTGGATTTTTGTTTTTATAATTGTAACGACCTGACCCAAAATAACCAGATAAATAAGTAAATACATGACTCATTTGAAAAATATAATTAAATCAGAGTAAAAACCAAATAATTGCGGAAGCGTTTATTAAATAACCAAAGAGATATTCAAAACAAAAACCTTTATTTTGGCACCATTTTAAATAATTAAAACAAATAAATTAAAAACAAATAAAATAAATGAAAATGTAAAATTCATAAATAAATTGACAAAATAGTTAATAAAATGAAATATCCGAAAATAAAATAAAATGAGTAAATGACACATCCTAAGGGCTTTTAAGTGTAGCGCCATCCTCGTCAATCACCACAGTTCCATTATTATCAGTCTTACCTGCAAAATAAAAGTTTGCAGGGCATTTGAATACCGTGAGTTTTTAGCTCAGTAGATTAAATCTGAACTCAAATAAGCAAATTAAATTCAACACATAATCATATAATTATAATAACTTATGGATACTCGTCCATTTCTACTATTTAACATTAATTAGTAGGTACTTAGCCTACGTCATCTCTTTGTCATTATTAAACTTGATGGCATGCTATGCGCTTGAAAATATGATCATGGTGCCTTATAACCCACCATGATACGTGTCATAGCATCCATTATTAAATTACTATTAAATTTGCATATATGTAACATAATGGGGTATAAAGCCATTAATGATACGTGTCATACTATACGCTTGAAAATATGATCATAGTGGGGTATAAGACCACTAATGATACGTGTCATAGTATACGCTCTACAAATTTAATGTATGTTAAGTATTATGTTAGTGTTTAATCTCAAACCGCTATTTGGCCCTAATTATAGCACATAACCAACTAACGAACATAAATTAAATAAATACAATATTTGCAAATCAAATGAGCACATAATAATAATAACAACAACAACAACAATAATAATAATAATAATTAAAATCAGTAAATCTTCTCCCGAAAATATCATAATAATCACATGACAAACAAGCAATCACAAGAAATTCAATTTAACTTCTAAGTAGGAATTAACCTACCTTAATTACAAATTGAGCAAGCAATCGGGCTCGAAATAATTCCAATAAAAATCCTAACAATGCCCAAGACCTGTGACAACAATAATAAAAGGTCAATTTTACGAGAACCGGGCTAACAGGACGAAAACCGGCTCAATTTGACTAAAAATTGACCTTAAACCAGTTGAACCGGTTCAATTGAACCAGCTCTGCCCGTCCAACTGAACCGGTCATCTTCTTCCTTACGCATACTGAAATGAAAAGAAGAGAAAAAGAACGCAGTCATTACCTATACTCCCAACGACGATGACTGGGCGTGAAGAACGACGAGGGAAAGTGATAGAAACAAAGTAAAATGTTTTCGGAACGAATAGGAATGATCACCAGACAAAAATTAACTCCGAAAACTCATTAAATCATGGCTGAAATTTCTAGAAACCGGCGAGAGATATGCAGATTCCGGCGAGGCTATAATTGAATGAAAATAAAAGTACAAAAAGCTTGTAATTGATTCGAAAATAATGGGGAAGCAAACTAAAAGAGAGACCAACAAAATTTACCTATGAAAACGACAAGTTTGAAGGCTCTTTCTCTTGATTTTTAGGTGAGAAACCCTAACTCCGATGAGGTTGATTTCTTGCAAAAACAGTGATGGTAAGGCTCAGTTTCAACCTGAATTTTAATCTAAAAAGTAAGGGAATTCTAAACAATCCATTACCTGATGGAATAATCAAGGAAAACATGAAGAATCGTTGGTTCTTGGTGACGAACAAAACTTCGACAACTGCTTCCCAAAACAGACGCGAAATCCCATGAAAAAGAGTGAGTACAAAGGGTCTAACTCGTAGGGAAAGAATCGATAAACGTAAGGATCAATTACCTTGAAGATCAACGATCAAAATTTGGCGGAAAAATCGGCGAGAACGTGATAGACGGTCACGGCTCACTAGAAAAAGAATTGAACTTGACCTAGGTTTCAGCAAATCATTTTATGCCAATGATTGGCTGGAGAAAGACTTAAATGCCTTTAGAAATAAAGAAAAGATTAAAGTTACAATCAGTATTTAGGCTATAACTTTTTACTCATAACTAGGAATTGAGCGTAGTCAATTGCGTTGGACTCGTAGCAACGTGACGGTTCGAGAAAACTAAAGATAACATTATTTGGATCAAAATTGGTGAAAAGGCTAAAATACCCTTATGTGAAAAACCGAGTTGCCTTTTGCAAAAAAAAAAAACAAAACCGAGTTGTTACAATAATATATATGTAATTTTTTACATATATATGTCATGATGTAGAGTGGTGAATTGAAAGTTGAATTTGGGGATGATGTATTAAAATTAAATGAAAAAGTAGAGGAAATGGGTGAGACAAAAGATGTATTGAAAGCTGAAACAAAAGAAGACTTAGAGGATCAAGTAATGGCCAATGTTGAGGATCAAGTTAACGATGTATCCAATGAGATTGTCATGATCCAATCTCAAGAGTAAAATAATGTGGATGTTATTCAAGTAGATAGGCCATTAAGTTTGCCTAAGCCATCTTAATGAGTGACTCTAAAAATACATTTCTCTCCGAAGCTATGATTTCCATTTGTAGTTTCGACGAGGCCCGCGTAGTCGGTGGCGAAGGTGAGTTTATATGATCCTGCCCACAAAATACGGAAAAACCATGAAGACGCGATTCTGAGGTGGGTTAGATAGGGCGTCAAAGGATAGTAGACATCCAACTTGCTATGGGAACCCGAATAAGAAATTTTTTGAAGATTTAATTAATTCGGAAAAGTTGAATGGTATGGTATGATAATCAAGTTATTTCTTAAGTATTGTCGTATTTCAATTATGCTCAGATATTTGTTTCTAATGTTCGGTTTTTTAACAGCTCAGATACAATATTCATTTAAAGGCGCGCGAAAAATTGGCATGTATTAGTTATTCATTTGCAACAGTTGATGCATTTTTTATGGTTAATATTGTCGAATAAATTTATGCATTTCTTCTTTTTATTCAATTTATACTAATAGGCAAAAAAAACTGCAGAATTAATGTAATAAGATAATGACTGAACGGAAAAATGTGAAAAAGAATGGTACGTTTTGGATACTAAAGGCACGTTTTGGTGACTACATATTGAGTGATAATCGTGACTACAGTGATGCTTGGGCTTCGATCGATTATGTAACTTTAATTAATATTTTAACCATTTATCATTATATGAATTTAATTAACTTATATTGTTCATCTATAAATAGGTATACGCAATATTCAACGTGCTCAGGGGACATTGGGTCTTACTCCAAGTTGATCTTCGGATTCTCTTCCAACATTTGTCGATGTAGCAACATTTCTCATCTTATAAAAACTGGTTGGATTCATAATTTAACATCAACTATGATGTAAATAGTCATTGTTTGTACAAAAAAAATTACAAAACATAAACACATTTAGACTGGAAAAACAAGAACATAATCAAGAACATATTTTTTTCTAGCGATTTCGAATCGATATTTGGTTTTTCCTTTTCGATCTTGTTCTTTTTTGTTTGTATTTGTTCTTCTTCGTTGTCCTTGCTCGTCATTCTTGATCTCGCCTCCAAGTTTTGGTTTTTGCTCCACATTTTTCCGTTTGTGTTTTTCTTCTTCTTTTCTGTTCTGGATATTCCCCCCTTTTTTCCTTCAATTTTTTTGGTTTTTTGGTTTTTCTTTATTTTGACTATCAATATCTGGAGATATGTGAAAATATTATTCTTTTTTTTTTTTAAATCTTCAGATTTCGTATCCCTTAATTACCTCTCTTTTTCAAAAAAATCCAAGATTTTTGTTTCCCCCTACAACCGTTTTTTTTCTAGTTTACCAATCACTGATATGTACTTAGATATGGTGATTTGATTATAGATGAAATTACCCCTTTAATGAATTGCCAACTGTTCTTCTATAAAGGTATGCATAGAGATGGAGAGATTTAAACACCCTTAATTAGAAACTTTAAGATTCCGTAGAATTATAATTTTGTTTTTAAAATTAAATTTGTTCATGAGTAATTTCACCATCGTATTAAAAAAAACTTTTAAATTTTTTAACAAAATTTCAAATAAAAAATCTTCCTCTTAATAATAATCGTGTGAAAGAGTCAACATAAGAATCATTCAAGTGGTTTGGTATTATACTCTCTTTTCATACTAAAATAGCATAATGAAAGATAATCAAATAGGTTGATAAATTATTGAACTTGAACTTAAAAAAGTAAAAAAAACAAAACATACAAATTCATTAAGTACCCATGAAAAATAGTTCAATAATTTATTCAACTATAGTTCAATAATTTAATGAATTATAATAATTATTTTTTAACTCTCATCAAATTATTAAAAATTATTGATGAAACTAAAATACCACAATAAAGAACTGATAGTTTTTAAATTTTTTTTTTTTTAAAAAAAACTTTCTTTATTACAAAATATACTTTTAAACATTTCTAAAAATTAAATTTTGTACATCAATCATTCACACTCAACCGAGTAATAAAACAACCAGAATTATTTAGAATTAGGGTTCCAATTTCCAAAATCATCCTCATCATCATCAACAAAACATAAACCCGAAACAATTCCTGAAACCCCTAATTCTCAGAAGCACCGCCGGAAAAGGAAAAAAAAAACCCTAACTTCATTCATTATGCAACGGCGCCGTACCCTCCATTCGCAACCGGTTCATTCTCCGTTTCCTCAAACACATTCGCAATTCTCTCCACCGGAATCAATGGCAGATACGACGAAACCACGAATCCTCTCTCCGCCGTATAATGAACTGTCTCATTATACTTCTCCGACCAGTAAGAAACCGTCGGAATCACAATATCCGCCACCGGTCGAAACAGCGGAATCCGATTCAACGATCGCCAGACCGAAACGACGTATTGCTCCGCCACCGGCTCGTATTTCGTGTAAATCTCCTTCGCCGTCGGTTCGTATTTGACGAATACGGTTTTCGTGATGTTTTTCGTCGCATCCACCACGCCGGCGTTCTGAACCTCCGACGCGACGGCGCGGATGACGGTGTATGAATTACTCGTTAATTGCTTCACTAATGACGGAACGTGATTCTCTATATCGTTCAACGATTCATCCACCTGCAAAAGAAAGCCGAAGCCGAAGCCGAGATTTTAATAAAATCAATTTAGGTTTTAAAATTAGGCGAAACCTGATTGAAGAAATACCTTCCGATCGATGAATTTCAGGAAATTGAAAGGAACGCTATGGAATTTCTCGACGACTGGTCCGATTACTGTTTTTACAGTTCCTTCAACAGTTTGAACTCCAGATTTTAACGGACCGGAGTTCTCTTTGGCGAAATCGTAGAGGTTTGAGATGTAAACAAGAACATAAACCGCTGCTACTTGAATAAAATCCAGGTATTTGAGATTGATCTTCTCATCGATTTCGACCTTGAAATTGCAAACAAAAACAGATTTCAAAAAATTTTCTATTCTACATTCCTGTTTGTTTCCTGAGAAAATTAAACCCGAATTTGAATTTGAATTTGTATTCGGAAATCAAGAATTTTACCGTCTCGGATTGAAGTCTGGTTTCGGAATCCGCCATCTGAAGTTCTGCTTTTCACGAAACCTAAAGCGTCGCGATGAAACCGTCTTTATAGGAAACGAAATGGAGAAATATCTTTGGACACGTGGCGGAATCCGAAAGGGGTTGATCGTGTCAAAGATTGAGCGACAACGGAAATAATTTCAACTGGAAATTGAAAATTTTGAAAGGGGCGAACGACACGTCGTTTGGGAGGGGCGTACACGTGTCGTTGTGAGAGAGAGGGGGATATGGCACGAAGGTCGAGAGGACATCTTATTAAGGCACAAAGAACGATGTGCATCTGATCTAGATCACGTTTATTGTCTCTTTTCATGTTTTTATTCTCATGTCATAAGGTTTGATCATATATTTTTATTTTTTTTCCAATTTTATCGGTAATTTAAATAACTCATTTTTATAGTGATGTGTGTATTTATTTATAATTGGATGAAGGTTTAAGATTTTATGTGTTAAAACATTGATTAGTTATGCGGTTTTTTTTTATTTTTATGTTGGGCAGGGGTGGGGTGGGGATTCATTAATCTAACTTAGGTTTGTTAGATAAGTTTAACTAACCTTTTTCTAAACTTAGAAGATTTAAACCATATAACTCAACGATACAAAAATTACCAAACACAAGTTAGATAAATATAAGTTTCTAAAACTGTACCTGCTCCCAACATATCCAAACTCGACCTATATAAATCCATGTTTAGAAACTTTTCTTACTAAGGTTAAGCACCTGCTCCCTTTCATGTGGTCGAAGAATCGAGTCTTCTCTCCCCCAATTTAATGTAATATCTTAAAAAAAAAGATTTTTGTTACTAAACATTCCCTTAGTTTCATGTTTAAACTTTTTTTGCTATTTTATTTTCTAATTGTAATTGATTGTTTGTGATTAAGATTGATTTTTTTTACTATGAATTGATTGTTTTCTGATTATGATTGATCGTTTTTAATTTAGTTACAAGTGTTTCATTTGTTTTGTTTTTTTTTCTTTATATTTAGAAAAATTATAAATTTACGCCTTGTACGATACGATTAGATCAATTTTATCCCTAAAATATATTAAGTGTTGTAATTTATTCTTACCATTTGATTTCGTCAACCACCATTAATTTCTCCCTCCTTTATTTTTTCGTCACCCATTTCTAATTATTTATCTCTCTTCTTCGTCTCTTTTTTTCCACCAATTGATGTTGAGCTCTTGCACTTTTCTCAATCAACGTATCATAGAAGGCTTTATGTATACTTAATTGATCAAAATTAAAAGTTATGGGTGAAATTGATCAAATCTTATAGTATAGGGGAGTAAATTTGAAAATTTTCATTTTTATTCCAACAACTTTATAGTTTTACTTTAACAAAAGTATTAATAATATCAATAATTAATTTGATGAATTAAAAATTTAAGATTATAATTAATTCTACAAGTACAAAAATATTTTTTTTGGCTTATGAAAGGTTTAAGGTAAAGGTTTTGCAAGTTTGATTCGGGGTATATGAGTTGGATGGAGAAATTTGTGTTAATCATGAAACTAACCTAAACAATCTAAATTTACACCTAACCCAATTCAACCCTTAAATTTTGAGTTGAGTTGGGTCATTGAGTTAGCTCACTACAAGAAAAAATGGTTTTAACGACGCAAAATTGGCAACAATTAGCAATGGGAATAGCGACGCTTTGTACAGTTGCGAAACCAATCATCATAGGCTGGATTTAGGTGATGGACTTCATCATTCATTAAGGACGAAAAACAAATGTTGCCAATAAACGTTGATTAATTGTAACGACGCATTCCGTCGGAGAATTTAACGATGCATTCCGACTTTAAGGAGCATAGTCAAATTCATTTCGTTTTGTGACGGAATGCGTCGCCAAACTAAAATTTCAAGAATTACTTCCATCAGAATATTAATTGCTATAGCAGCACTCTTTAACTTAGAAATACATCAAATGGATGTGAAGACTGCATTCTTAAATGGTGAATTGAATGAAGAAATATATATGGAGCAACCTGAAGGATTCAGGAAGGAGAGTGAGAAACAAAAAATGTGTAAACTCGTTAGATCATTATATGGTCTAAAACAGGCTCCTAAACAATGGCATGAAAAGTTTGATAATGTTATGCTAAGAAATGGTTTCACCATTAATGAGTGTGACAAATGCGTATACTTAAAGAAATTTGGATATGAATATGTCATTGTATGCTTGTAAGTGGATGACATGCTTATTATGGGTACTAATATTGATGTCATAAATAAAACCAAGAAAATACTTACAAGTAATTTTGATATGAAAGATATGGGAGTAGCAGATGTTATATTAGGTATAAAAATATCTAAATCATCTGAAGGCATATCTCTGTCACAAACCCACTACATTGAAAAAGTAGTAGAAAGGTTTAAAAGGTCAAAGTTTCAACTTTGACCTACGTGCGACGCAATTCATCTCAATAATTATGTTTTTTTTTTTAATATTTTTTGTTGGAATTAGAAATTACAAAATGAGTTTCTAACAAATGAACATAAATCCAATCACATATTTCTTTGTTGTGCACAATATCACTATAATAATCAATAGATAATACATATAAACGAAAACACAATCTAAATATAATAAAAACAAAAAAACAACAACTCACAATTACGAACACATTTTTCTGAATCGAAAAACTCGTAAAACGTATAAAAAAAACACTAATAAAATGTAACATTGGATATGTTTGTTTTTTCAGGATGGTGATATCATATTGCTTGCACATCTCTTTATAGGTAGTAAAATTAGTGATTAGCAACGAAATGCGTCTCTAACGTTAGTGAGAATGTTTCCGCCAAGAGTATTTGTGATGGAATTTGTTGTAAGCTTGACTCCATATTTTCCTGCTAGCGATGAAATACGTCGCTAAATGTTGCAGGAAAATATTAGTGACAAATGGCGTCGTTAAGTTTTCGCGCAAAGTTATGGCGCCATATTTTTTTGGTGAAGTATTGTGTCGTTAACTGTCTACGTGGGAAGTTATGGCGCTAATTCTAGCGATGAAATGCGTCATTCAAATTGGCACCATTTCTTGTTGTCATTTTTAATGACCAACGTGGCGGCGTAATGCGTCGTTAATAGTCAACGCTCAAATTAACGACCCGGTAAGGTTCGTCGTAAGCATTACGTCACTAAAATCGTTTTTTCTTGTAGTGTTATAGAAATTAAAAAAATCTATAAAATTATATTTTTTTGCCATTGAACTCATTCATTTTGAAATTCATAAATTCAAAATCAACATGAAATGATTATAAACTCATAAATTTAAAATTATACCTAAAGTAGTATTTAATAAACATCTAAAACAACAAATATCTCTTAACGTTTACTATAAATTTGAAATTTTTAGTTTTTAAGTTATTTAATATAGGGTAAAATGCAAATAAGACCCCTGTGGTCTTTTCAAAATGCATGAGCACCCCCTGTACTTTGAAAATGGCAAATCGCACTCCTGTGGTTCCAATTTTTTTCAATCAGACCCTCCCCTTTAATGTCAATAATTTTCTTTTAGCCATAACTTCTTCGTTTGAACTCCGATTTGAATGATTCAAGATGTTTTGGAATCTTCATTTCCGGCTTTACATAATCGTTGCTTTGAAACTTTGAAATCATCAATAACCAAAAGAGTTAACGATGTCAATCATACCTAGTGTTTCGATATTAATAAAAAAATTTATTTATTAATGATTTCAAAGTTTCAAGTGATATTTATGTAGAGCCTAAAATGAGGATTCCAAAACATCTTGAATCGTCCAAATCGGAGTTCAAACGAAGAAGTTGTAGCTAAAAGAAAATTATTGACATTGAATGAGAGGGGGGGTCTGATTGAAAAAAATTGAAACCACAAGGGTGCGATTTGTCATTTTCAAAATACATGGGGTGTTCATGCATTTTGAAAAGATCACAGGGGTCTTATTTTCATTTTAACCTTTAATATAATAACCGAGTTAGGTTAGGTTAACTTATAATTTTTAAAATGTAAATCTGAAACCTGTCCAAAATTCGGGTTGGGAAAAATTAACTCAATAGACTTCCAAAATAAAAATAAACCGAATCCAATCGAGTTAGGTAGGCATGCCTCCTTGATCTGGTTTTATATTTTTTAATAAATTTGATGATTTTTTAATGAGATTTATAAAGCATGTTTTAACCTTTTTTATTTATTATCTAAAATTTTACTATATTTTTAATAAATTTTGTGAAAAGAAACTATGAATTAAATTTCTCAGTAATAATTTGTTTAAGAATTTACTTAATAATAATTTTATAATCAATATTCCTTATGATGCGATCTAAAGATTAAAGCCCCCACACCTATAAAAAAAGATTACCTTCATTCTCACCCATGGCGACCTTATTTTAAGGAGTTTTTTTTAAAAAAAAAAAAAAACCTTCTAACCATTCATTTTTTATGCTCTAAAGGGCATTTTGTTCTAAAACTTAAATACTTACTTTTTCAATTTAAAAAAGAATAGTTTGCCTAAATTATAAATTGTATCTCTGAGGTTTAAAAATATTTATAAATACCTCTGTAGTTTGATAAATTACAAAACACACCCCTCTTTCGATTTGTTTATCAAAATTTTAAATACTTACTTATTTTACGGGTGTCACGTGTTTCAATCCCATTCAAATAATCAGAAAATTTTCAATAAATGAGTACAATTTGCAGAAAATATCATTATGAACAAAGTCTAAAATAAAAAATTCTTACACATCTATTATTATTATTATTATTATTATTTGTTTATATAATTTAAATGGAATTAAAACACGTGACATATGTTCTGAAATTTTAATAAACTAACCTTTAGAGGGGTGCGTTTTATAATTTTTTCAAACCACAAAAATATTTACAAACATTTTTAAATCACAAAGGTACGATTTATAATTTAAATAAGTCGTATGGGGTGTTATTTACAATTATTCCTTTAAAAAAAATCTAAGTTAAAGAAAAAGTACATTTTTTCCCCTTCCATTTATAGATAAAACTTCACCCAAGATTTTAGACTTTAACCGAATCGAAATCAACTTGCCTACAGGTTGGAGCCAAGACGAGAATGGACAATTTGTTTTCCATGCAAGAATATATATATAATCATCTTTTACATGACACTCTTGAATTTTTCCCTTCAATTTAAAATTTAAAAAAGTACGAATATAAACATTTAAAATTGAAAAAAATTCCCCTAAAAAATTCTCCCATACTTCTAATTTCCGAACCCAACAAATTCCTTTTTATAAATTTTTTATTCTACCTTATCAAATATATTCGTAATAATTAAAAAAACTGAGACTTCCTATTTATATTACATATCACTCCCACATAACTATGACTAAAAAGAGTTTAAGACCGATTTTAATTAAAAAAAAAAGTTTTTATAACCATTAAAGAAAACACTTTTTAAAGTTATCACAAAACGAGAAGAAAAACTTAAATTCAAAGGACGAGAAGAACACATATATCTCTAATATATAAAAATGTGGAAGTTTGAGAAACTTTTTTGGACTATTATACCCTTTACAAAATCTTCAAATTACTAACATACCATTATATATACCCTTTTCAAATAACTTAATTACTAAATATGTCATTACATATTTATATTCCACCTTCAATTTAATGAGCATTTACATTTTTTAGACAGTTATACCCTTTTGTTTAATAATAAGAAAAATATTTTTTCAATAAAATTATATTTTTTTTATTAGGTATAATTCTAATATTTTCATTAAAAATAATAAATTGATCTTTTATTTTTAAATTTATGTTAATTGAAATTATATTTTAAATAAGTGAATAAACTAAAATTATATATACAAAATTAATAACATTTTGTAAATTTATAAAATATTATTTATTAAAACTAATATTATTCAACTTAAATCCAATATAGTTCATAAAAAAAAAAGTGAGAGAAGTAAACTACTTGCAATGTAAATTTTAATTTTATATACCTTCAGAAGTTAATATCTTAAAAATTTGGGAAAAAACGTTTTTAAACCTTTTTCATCCTTCATATTATCTTTAAAATTACAAAACATTTTATTCATGACTTTAATTTTTAAAAACAATTTAAGAAGAATACTACAAATAAATATTATAAATATATTGTATTAATTCTCCATTTTTAGGTTTTTTGTCTTTTATGTTTTCTCTAAATTACAAAAGATATCATTCCATACTTTTAAAGTTTAAAAATAAATAAATTTTATGAAAAAAAATTATTCAATAATGGTTATTGATCGACAATGGTAATACTTTAAATAAATTATTTATTAATAAGCGATGGTAATTTAATTCCAAAATATGATTTTAAAGCATAGAGGAATTATTAGAAAAAATATTACGTTGCAACGCACGTGGTAAAAGACTAGTATACAAATAAAACCAAAGAAAACAAACCCACCCCTTAAAAAAACATATATATTAAATATTTCAAAGAGAAACCAACGTAATATTAACAACAGCAAAAAAAACAGCCCAAACCAAACACGGCTTAACCAAATCCGCCGCAACCGAACTCACTCCTTTAAACAAATACCAACACCCGACCAAAGCTCCGACACTTCCCAAACACGCCACCATCCCCATCCGACAACCAAGACCATACCATCCCAAACACAAGACAACATACGACAAATACGAAAAAACGGCGGCGGGTTTTGCATGGAAACCACCTTTAGCCCAAACAAGCCATGCCGACAACCCCATCAAGAAACTTGAAGCTAAGGTCATGATGTTGATGGATGTTATTGATGGGAACCAGAAGGGTTTTGTGGGAGGATTATTGTATGAGTGAGGTGGGGAAGTGAGGAAGATTGTTAAGAGGGTTAGGGAGATTGGGAGGGTGATTGCTAGAGAGAGTGATTTCAAGCCTCGTTTGGGTATGTTTTTGTTTTTCTTGGTTTGGATTGTTGTTGTGTTTTTGGTGTTTGGTTCTTTTGTTTTTCGTTGTTTTAGGTCTTCTTCGGAAATATGGGAAGCCATTTTTTTTTTTCAAAGGAGAGAGTGGTATTGAGGAATTTGGAGAGGAATATGTTGGGGTTTTAATGTGGGGAAAACGAAAGAGGTTTTTGAATAAGAGAGTGACACGGGAGGTGGGAATTGGATGAACACGTGTAGGAGAAAGATAGATATATAGCTACGTTGGTAGATAAATATGCATGGTTGACTGAGTTTTATAGAGTGAGATATTTCTAGGAGTTCATCATTATCATCTTACATGTTACTCATCTATTCCGTTAAAATATATTAACGAGAGTAAATATTTGAGTTTTTTTTAATAATAAATATATATTCCTATAAGTATATTTTATCCAATAAAAACATGACACATAAATAAGAGAAGATGAACGGGTACTTAAGTATTTTCTATTTATAAAACTTACCTCCATCTTTATTATTAGATGAATCTTCATTGTATTAGACTTTTTTTTAGTGAAATCAAAAGTAAAGTCATGAAAACCTAAATTTATTAATGTGGAGATTGTAAAATCCAGTTACCCCTGATATACATAAAGGGATTCCCTATTTTTTAGGCATAGATTTTGGTCACATAAGCTAACTTTGTTTTTGGGAAAAAGACACTTTTAATCCCTGAGTTTTCATTTTATTTTCTATTTGGTTCATAAGTTTTAAAACTTAGCATTTTAGCCCCTGAGTTTTCATTTAGCTTTCCAATTGGTCCTTGCTGTCAAAACTATGTTAAATACTTAACAGAATCTCATTGGCATTAAAATATTTATTTTATATTTACTTTATTGCTGAAAATTTTAAATGAGGTGTCATATTAATTTTTTTTATTTGTTTCTTTTAATATAGTTTTAGTAGTAAGACAATATTCTCTTTTGTTGTGGATGAAATTTGATAACACGTGAAATTTTATAACTTGGCAAAAATGTCTACGCATAGTACTTGGGCACATCGTTTAAGCACAGTGCCTGATCATAAAGTTTACGCACTTGACAAGACATGACTACATAGTCTCAAGCACAGACCTACATATACTTGAGACCGAATACAAGTATCTGATTTGGAAATGAAATGTGGTGTAACTCGCAAGCGACATGTAATTGAGAAGCAATACATAGTCTAATCCCGACGCGATACGTGGCACGATGATGTCATCAACCTATTCTCCTATAAATAGGAGAAGAAATTCATTCATTAGATAACTAATTCTACTTTAATTCACTTTGGCACATTAACTCTTATTAAAGCATCAAAGGGTGTTAGGCCAGCACCACACCTATGCTCTGTTCTTTCCTGTGCAGAATACATACATTGCTCATCACCTACTCCTACATAGTACCTCCAGTGCAGCACACAACCTCCGACTCATCATATCTTTTAAGTTCGTTGCTTACATGGAACACCACCATTTTTACGCAACAACATTTGGCGCCGTCTGTGAGAAAGTATCTATACTATGTTAAAAAGTTAACAAATTGGGGAAATATTTTTAGACTAAATACCCTCTATATAATTAACAAATTGCAAAATTAAATCAATATTTGAATTAAATAAGATGATAGATGTATCTATCTCAAATATAAAATATAAAAAACAATTAAAAAAACATATTTAGTAAAATCAATAGTTTGTCAAAATAATGATATCAGATTTATTAGAAACGTAACAATAGTTTGTCAAAATAATTATATCAAATTTATTAAAAACGTAACAATAAATTGTCAAAATAATGATATCAAATTTATTAAAAACGTAACAATTTTTTTTTTTTTTTGTCAAACTAATGATATTTATTCAAAACATATTTTTTTTAAAAAAAAAAACTATCAATACATTAAAAACGTAACAAAATAATTATATCAAATTTTTTAAAAACTATTAATAATTTTAATTAAATCAATATATTAAAAACATAACAAAATAATGATAATTATTATAGAATATATATAACAATTAAAAAAACATATTTAGTAAAATCAATAATTTTTCAAAATAATAATATCAAATTTATTAAAAATGTAACAATAATTTGTCAAAATAATGATATCAAATTTATTAAAAACTTAACAATTTTTTTTTAAAACTATCAATATACTAAAAACATAACAAAATAATGATATTAAATTTTTCAAAAACCAATAATAATTTTAATTAAATCAATATATTAAAAACATAACAAAATAATGATAACTATTATAAAATATATATAACAATTAAAAAAACATAGCATATTTAGTAAAATCAATAATTTTTCAAAATAATAATATAAAATTTATTAAAAATGTAACAATAATTTATCAAAATAATAATATCAAATTTATTAAAAACGCAACAATTTTTTTAAAACTATCAATATATTAAAAACATAACAAAATAATTATATCAATTTTTTTAAAACTATTAATAATTTTAATTAAATCTATATTAAAAACATAACAAAATAATGATAACTATTATACAGTAGGGAAATTTCATTGGGTGGGAAATTTTTATGCAATATTTGTAAAAATATCAACTCAAAAAAGTGTTTGTAAATATAACAATTTTTAACATGTTTATCAATGATTAACAGATTTATATGTTTATCAGTGATAAATTTAACGTAAAAATATGTAATTCAATGTTTATCATTCATAAACTCGATCAAAATTTGCTATATTTGCAAATATATTTTTGAGCATTTATTTTTACAAATATCACTAAAAAAATTTGCTAGATTCGCTAATGACCCTATAAAATATATATAACAATTAAAAAAACATTAGTAAAATCAATAATTTTCAAAATAATAATATCAAATTTATTAAAAATGTAATAATAATTTATCAAAATAATGATATCAAATTTATTAAAAACGTAACAAAATAATGATATCTGTTAATAATTCTAATTAAATTAAATCAATATTTGAATTAAATAAGATAATAAATTTTGATTGTAATCTATTTTTTTTTAAAAAAAATCAAGATTTTATTTGACTTCAAATCTTGCTTCAAATCTAAAAACTAAAATCAAGAATTTGACATTACTAGTCTTTTACCACGTGTGTTGCACGTAATATTATTTCTAATAATTTCTCTATGCTTTGAAATCTTTTTTAGAAATTATTTATGTTTTATTATTGAACTAAAAAAATATTAAATTTTAAAATTTATTATTATCATATATGTTTTACTATTTTAATATATTATATGTGATTGATTATTTATTTTTCATCTTTATTTTTTTTAATTATTCTAATTCTTTATTTTAAAGATTTATACCACCAAATCAATTAATAAACCTTTTGTTCCAACTATCTATAAATCTTTTTTTAGTAAATTTATTTATTTCTAAATTATTTATTCTAGTTTTAATTATAATTTCAGAAATTATAATTTTTTGAAATAATGGTGTGTATGTGTTTTTGTCATTGAGGTTTTCTGTTTGATTTTAATTTTTTTTAATTTCTTTATCTTTTTCTTTATAAAAATAATTTTATTTCAATATTATACCCTTAGCCCCCGTTTGGTTCGCTATAGTCTAAGATTCCTTTATGAGAGACATCTAATTCCATTGTTTGTTTGGGGGTTATTTAAAAATATTTCGTTAATCTCGAATTCCCGGAATCTATATTTTTCCAGATATGAGGGTATTTGATTACCCTTAAATCAGGTGCTTTCTATGATTCCTATGAGAAGATAATCTTCCTTTTTACAAATTTAACCCTATTTAATTAGGAAAAGTTTGGAAAAATAAAAGAAAATAATATTTATGAACAAATTTAAATCCTCAAGAAAACACATGCAAAGTGTGGTAAGGCGTTGATATTAAAAAATGTGTCCTTGGCCAGGTGTACAAGATTTTTTCGAAAGTATATTGATTTATGACTAAAAAATGATTAAAAAAAAAGTAAAATTTAGGAAAATTTATCTTGATACGTAAAAACAATCAAGAAAAAGTAGTACCAAAATTTCCAAAAAAAATAATGAAGCTCCGCTCCTTTCACTGTTTTCTTGACATTTCATATCTAGAAATGTTAATATCTTGACATTTTTTAATTAAATGGTCAAGATTAAAAAATTAGGGTCAAGTATTACACATATTGTTGAAGTGAGAAACAAGTAATGAATTGTCGAAAATAATTGTCTATTTTTGACTCTCCCAATCACAAATTTCATAAATATATGCATAATGTTGTTCATTTTTGTGGTTTAATTATGACACATTTCTAAATCACTTGGAATCAATGGATTTCATTGTTTCTCATATTGGAAATAAGAATGTTAAAAAGTGAGTATTTGTCAGGTTGAAAATATGGAATTTAATATGTATATGTTTTAATTCTTTTGTTAAATAAATGTATTAATTGTAAATAATGGTATTTTGGAGAAAAGACATAAATATATCATATTTCCCTATACAATTCTCATTAAACAAACATAGTGATCTACAAATTATTAAGAATCCTCATATTATTATTAAGTTAAATAAACGTTGTAATCCAAGATTACCACTAATCAAATACACAGACATCAAATTTCCAGGAATTCGATTACAGTGAACCAAGAAATTATTGGAGGTATTTTAGATTATAGCGAACCAAAACGTGGGCTTACTAATTCAAGAAATTATGTTTTGTTCTGGTTTTTTATATCTTAACTTTTTTTATATTACAATTTGTGTTTCTTTTTTAGTTATTTTTTTAAATTAAATTATATCGCCTATTAATAAATCATTTATTTGAAGTATTACCATTGTCGATCAATAACCATTATTGAAGTATTTTTTTTTCATAAAATTTATTTATTTTTAAACATTAAAAGTATGGAATGATATATTTTTGTAATTTAGAGAAAACACAGAAGACAAAAAGCCTAAAAATGGAGAAGTAATACAATCAATTTATAATATTTATTTATAGTATTCTTCTGAAATTGGTTTTTAATATTAAAGTCATGAGTAAAATGTTTTCTAATTTTAGGGATAGTATGAAGGATGAAAAAAGTTTAAAAACATTTTTTTTTCACAAATTGTTAATATATTAACTTATGAAGATCTATAAAATTAACATTTGCATTGCAAATAGTAGGGGTGTAAATGGGGCAGGGTCCCCGTTTATCCCCCGCCCCGTTTAAGGGAAAAAACCCCACCCTGCCTGCCCTGCCCTGCCCCTATTAACATTTCCCCCGCCCCTGTCCCCTCCCTGTTTATGGGGCAGGGGCGGGGCGGGGGAGAAACGGGGTGAGGCGGGGCAGGGGCAATATTTTTTTAAAAACAATTGCATGACTTTATTCTAAATTTTGTTATAAATTTTAATATTTTCAAATATAAATCTTATATAATATACATACTTTTATTTCACTCCATTCCATATACAATGCATTTAACAATGAACTAAAAGTCTCAAACATAATCTATATTTCCATTGTAAAGTCTTAAGTAACAATTCAAACACAATTTTTGTAAACACACATAATCAATTTTCATTCTATTCCAATATTATCAAATCAATCCAAATTCAAATTTGATATTTCAAAGTCACAGTAAACATAATTAATCCAAGTTCAAACACAATGTATGTCATTAAAAAAAAACTAATTGCTAAACAGGGCGGGGCCTCGGTCATTGCCCATGGCCCCTGCCCCCACCCCATTTACGAAGCGGGTTTGGTGTGGTCGGGGCGAGGCGGGGGGTTTTACTTTCACCCCTAGCAAATAGTTTACTTCTCTCATTTTTTTTAATGAACTATAATGAATTTAAGTTGAATAAACATATTATTTTTAATAAATTTACAAAAATGTTATTAATTATATACAAATAGGAGAAGAAATTTATTTATTAGGTAACTAATTTTACTTTAATTCACTCTGGTACACTAGCTCTGACCTAAGCATCAAATGGTGTTAGGCCACCACAACATCGGTGCTATGTTCTTTCCCATACAGGTACATACACTACTCATCACCTATGCCTACGTAACACCTCCAATGTTGCACACGATCTCCGACTCATCATATTTTTTAAATTCGTTGTTTATGTGGAATGCCACTTTTTACGCAACAACATATTTTATAAAATGCGTGGGTGGTGTGGTGTCTGTTGGAACGGAGTACAAGTTATAACAATAATAGAACTAAGAACTATCTTACAAAATTCAACTTCGATTAGAAATAACAAATAAATAACTTAATTGAAAATTACAAATGATAAGAACTTTCCGATTATCAATATGATGAACGTCGAGCGAGTAATGGCACTGTCCTGAAGACAATAATCGCCTGGACCGGGTTGCTTGCAGTCAATGGTGATCGTCTTATAAGGATACTACGACGGTATTCCGATGAACAGCAACAAGATACACCGGAATCTAGCAGAACTCGTATAAGAAATTTGCTCCTCCAACAAGAATAGAAAATACCCCAAAGAAAATAGATGAAAGGAAAAACGAGAGAAACTAGAGAAGATAATATCAATATTTGCAATATGCTTTTGTGTCTCCGTAAATGAAAATTACAACTCCTATTTATAGAAGATTGTAGACCATAAACAGAAAAGCAATCAATTCGTAAAATTTAATATGAATTCAAAAGGAAAACGGCAAGAGGGAAGGAAAGAAACGACCAAAACGTAAACGTGAATAAATTCTTGTGCTCCAACGTTACCAAAACCAAATATGTTTCTTTTCACCTCAGCATTAAAGAATTTGTCTACAGGGGTTACAAAAGACAAAATTCAAATTCATATAAATATGAATTATAAAACTCTATTTATAAAACTTTTGACTTTTAGTCAAACTTGTAATATTATATAATATTTATATAAATATTCCAAACGAATTTTGTAAAGAAAAATTCACAAACTTCCACAACACTAAAATTTCACATTTTATAATATTATAATTAGACAAAATTTCGAGTTTTGAAGTGATGATCCAGAAAAAGAAACATGCCACATGTTCCCTTTCGAAACGAAATCAGTGCCAAACTCTCGCCACGTTACCCTTAACATAATTTTGTGAGTAGTATAATATTTGAGTGTTTCTTTTTATTTTTCACGGAAATTTGGGTAAAATAACCTAAAAATTCATAAAAAATGATTGTTGACCTCCATTTTTAAATTAAACTTTTTTGACCTTTTGATGATGTCATCTTGGTGTGAAAAATCTAATTTACCCTTCATCTTCTCCACTCTCCTCTCTCATTCCAAAAACTCTCAACCTCTCTAAACAAAACTCTCCTCAACTTCCATCTTTCATCATCATTGTTCTTTCTTCTCCATAAATTTAGCACTTAGAAATCCGGATCTCCAGATTTCCTTAGAAATTCGGAAGAGTCCCCCGGAATCTGGATAAAAAAAGAAAAAAGTTCTTCGGAATCCGAAGGAGATCTCCGGAAAAAAGAAGAGAGAAAGAAAAAAAAAGATTTCTCTAGAATCTGGAGATCCGGAAGAGGAAAAAAAATTAATTGGGGGGCTAGCCCCCCCCCCCTGGAAAATAATCCGGAGGGCCGCATTTGTTTCTAGGGAGGGGGGGGGCTGGCCCCCCATTTTTTTTTCTTCTCTCTATACCTTTTCCCAGAGATCTCTTCCGGATCTCTGGAATCCGGAAAACTCTTTTTTTTCCCCTCTTCCTTTTTCCGGAGATCTCCTCCGGACGGAATATGGAGAACTTTTTTTTTTCTTTATCTTTTTCTGGATTCCGGAGGTTACCTCTGGATTCCGGAGTTCCCCCACTTTTTTTACTCAAGATGATGAACGAAACCCATTTAAGAATGAAACTCCAAGAGTTAGTAATGGTGGTGGGCTTGTTGAAGATGAAGCTAAAACATGGGTTCTTGTTGTTGTTGTTGTGTTGTTTGAGATCTGGTTTTGGAAGAAGAGGTCAATGAGACTGAAAATAAAAATGGGGTTTCTGAGGAATTAAATGTGGGTAATGTAGTTCATGAAAGAGTTCATGAAATTGTAGAAGAAGAAGAAGTGGAAGAGGAAGTGAGGAGAGAAGTCGAGTGAAAAGTTGGAGAAAATAAGTGAAGGGTATTTTTGATATTTCATACCAAAAGTGACATCATCAAAGAGTCAAAAAAGATTAATTTGATATTAGAGGTTAATAAACATTTATTGTGGATTTTGGAGGTCAATTTACCCAAATTTCCATTTTTCACCTAGTTATTTAAATTTCTTGTGTTTTTTTAGAGATTTCTATTTACGTGCGACTACCGATGAAGTCATTTCTTGTATATTGGTTTTTTATACATGTATTTAATATATTTTTATAGTTTGATCGAGTATTTTGTTATCAAATTTGAACATGGAGTATTTTTACGGTCAAATGAGGCGATTTTGTGAATAAGTTATAAATATTTTATATACTTATTGATGGACTTTTTAGTAATTTTATAGTTTCGTTATTAAAAAAATGTTATTGATTCTAACCCTTATTAAAGTTTAAATTAAAATTGACTCACCTTAATTAAGTGTGAGATAAAAAACAAAATCCTTTCTTTTTTCAGATATTACATCAAATTGGCGGAGGAGAGACTTGAACATTTGACCTTATAGGAAGGAGATTTTATTTTTTGCCAACACAAGGTCGAAGGTTCATTAACAAATAACAAAGTTTACCGAGTTTTTGAAAAATAACATTTTTTAACATTCATTAAATAATGAAAATAAATAATCACATATTAAAATTTTGAAAATAGTACAAACTAGTAATTGAAAAAATGTATATTAAATACATCACAATAATCATCATAAAAGACAACAATATGATTTGTCATTATATAATACAGGAGAAAAAAAAAATTAATGAAAACCAATCGATTAATTTAGTGAAACAAATTTATTATTTAATAGAAAGTGAAAAATATACTATCTTTTGAAAATGAATCCGACTTTTACTATATTTGGAAATTTGGAAAGGTGGAAAAAAGTGCTTCGTGGTGTAATTTTTCAAACTATTACAATCTATACTACCTCTAAAAGGGGCTTAAGAGAAGAAACTTTTGATTTCCCTTTTTGCCTTTATTTCATTTAATATATAAAATTATATAATTTAATTAGTTTGATTAAAATAAATAAATAGAAATTACAAATGAATTAATTTCACTTTACCTGTTCACGTTCATCTTTGAAATTGTCACATTCATGAACAACTTTCTTGAAATTATCACATTAATATAAATCAAGCAGGTTCACATGTATCTACAATTAGTTACTTCCATTTCTTAATCTGCACATTGCTATCATAAAATGGATACTAACTGAAGAGATATTGGAGGAGTTGTGGTCGAAATCGTTCCATATCGGAGTCATCAAAGGTGAACATAGACATCGCTTTCATATTTTCTATGAATTTTTTTTTTATCTGTAGCATTATTGGACAGAGACTAGAGAAAACTCCACCTCCTTTTTTCAATGCTTCCACCATTTCTGGTTTTACTGGTCGGCGGCGGTGATGGTTGGAAAGTGTTGGATTTGAATTGAATCAGATTTGAGCCTTATAACACGTTGTTCAATAAGACGAGACTAGAGACATGATTCAACATCGATACTCAACTACATTTTTTATCCATTTATCCAAATTTGGTTGAATTTTCCTTTTCTATGTTGACACGAAAAAAAGGGAGAAGATAAAAAAAGTGAGATTTTAGTCTGTGTATTTTCTTGAAGAGGCTAAAACTTTAAAAAATATATCAGTGAAGAAAATGAAATTAATTTGGAGCCAGAGTTGGGGAGGTAGTTAAGGGGTTTGTGACCATTTTACAATTTTGTTTTTTGTTTTTTTTTCTTTTTATCAATTTGGTGGTGTGTTTTTCGGTCTATTTTATTACTTTAAACTTTCTTGCTGGAATTATTTTGAATTTGATTTTTCAAATTTTCATTTTCTCTTCTCTACGGTTTCTGACATCTTTTCCATTTTCCCATTCTCTTTTATATCAATCCTTCAATATTGATGGAATATATACTTGAAGAGTGTTATATAGTAGAATCCATATTTTCTTTTCATTTCGTTTCAATTCTTTTAATCCATATGGAATTATTATTTCTCTTAATAATAAACTCTTTGAAGAGAAGAAACATAAATTTCAACAAAATTCCACATTCGAGAAAAGAACAAAACCAAAAGAAGATATACACTATATGCATTCATTTGATTTATGGGTGAGCATTTATTTTTAAGTTTCTTTAATCATATTTTAATATCAGATGTGGATTTTAATTTTAGCGTTCTAAAACTGCAACCTTTTATCATTTTTAACACGGTTTAATAATACATTAAATTTATTATCTCAAAAAAAAAAATACATCAGTTTTGTTTCAAATTTGCAGGTAAAGATAAAATATTATAAAATAGTAGTGAGCTAATATTTAAGTGAAAATTTCACCTAAAATATTATAAAAATAGTAGTTAGCTATTTTATTTTAAAAGAGTTCACCGATAACATTTTCTTTTAAGGTAGGTGTGATTAGGGTTCACACTTGCTTTGATGAGGGAGTAGTAAAAAATCATAAAATATTATTAAAAAAAAAAGGCTATAAGACAAGATTAAAAGGACGGCCCCTAAATTTTTTCTTTCCTTCACAAAAAAAGGTGGGATTTAGGGTCAATATTTTATCTCTCCTTTCCACACAGTTTAAATAATTTTAAGTTCAATTATTATTATTATCATTAATCAGTTTTTATTTTTTTTTTATAAATTTTAAAAACACGTGCAACGCAATAATAATCATAATTTATAAAAAATTAATAATTCCATATGGATTAGTTATTAAAATTATTTGTATTATTAAAAGAGTACTTTCAGCGCGTAGGGAGGCCCTGTTTTTGAAACTCAATAACAGAAAAATTTTAGGGAATGATTTCCTAAATCTAAAGGTAAAAACAAATTATGTTAATAAATGTTACAAACTACGTGCTAACGCACGTTAATTAGGACTAGTAAGGTCTAAAAATCATATTGATATGTATGCCTCCAATATCACAAGGATATGTTTAGTCCTTATGCGTCTATATCAATTTAGTGTTTATGGTATTATAAGTTTCAATTGAGTCCTAAAAATTGAATAAAAATTACTAATCACTTACGTATACATTTTAAAGAATTTATCTCAAATAGCATAAATATATTAATTACTAAAATGTCAGAACTTTTTAAAAATTACTCAAATAGCATATGTATTTAATGAATTTATATGTTTTTTTTACTTTTATAAGTTTAAGTTCAATAATTTATCGAGCTATTTAATTATCTTTCATTATTATTTTCAATGAATTTGTTAGTTTTTTTTTTTACTTTTTTAGTTCAATAAATTAATGAATTATAATTCATTAAATTATTGAACTATAATTATGCTATTTTAGTACTTTTTGAAAAGTTATAATATTTAAGTAATTAGTATATAAAAATATGTTATTTCAGTAACTGTCCCTACATTTTATGTGAATATGACAACCAAATAAGTAAATATGTTAACTTGTGATCATATAAGGATGTTTCATTAGTTTTTATCCAACCATAAAAACTGAATTAAAAACTTTTAAAATCATATAGACTAAATTGACTTATGCCTTGATAACAAAAAAAACTAAATTGAAACTTTGAAAAATATAAACGTATTTGATAGAAGGTTTAAGTTGAAGTGAGGTCTTTATAAGTCTAACTTGAGGTGGGTTTAACAATCTTGAGTTTAATAGTTTTCAAACTATAAGTTTATAACGTAATGGTGTGAGTTTATTAAACCCACCCATAAGAATTCAATAATATAATACCTAATTATAAGTTATATAAATCTAAGTTTATGAAACTCGTATCTCCACCTATTAAAAAGTATTTTTCACAAATCAACACGAGCATAACTCAAGTGCTTAGATACATGCTCCCTTCCTATGAGATGAAAGTTCAAATCTCCCCTCTATCAATTTAATGTAATATTTATAAAAAAAATATAGATTTCACAACGATAAACTATATAAAACGTTTTAACAACTTCTCCACCCAAACATCTCCCACCTAATACTAAGTTTATAATTAAACCAGTGAAGAAAGACCACGGGCCACGCGGTAGGCAGGCCCATCCCAATACTGGCGGGTTTACTCGGACCCGCGGCGTATATGTCAACGGAATCGTGAGTCGTGAACGGAAGGAGAAGGCCATGGCTGCTAAATCAGTAAAACCGCCGCCGAGATCAGAAATTTCCCGTCGAAATTTGAAATTTTCATTTCCATTCCTTTTAGTTTTGGCTGATTCTATCTTCGTCACTCTTATCATCAAATTCGTTCCCTGTAAGATTCAATTCTTGCCCCTTTTTCTCTCTCTCTTCAGAATTAGTTTTCAATCTCTCTGTTTTTTGAAGTCATTGATTGTTTTTTTTTTCCTTTCCAGATACAAAAATTGATTGGGATGCTTATATGTCTCAAGTAAGTCTACTTGCTTGAAATTTTAAACTAATTCACGAATTTATTTCTTTATATGCATTTTGAGCAATTTAAGCCTGTTGGGTATTTGCTAAAAGAAAAAAAAAACAGTTTTTTTTTTTTTTTCAAGCAATTTTAAAGAGCAATGGTGAATTTTAAGATTATTATGCATGAAGTTTATCAAGGAAATGATTTTTTTAAACATAATTTTACCAATTACTATTCTAAAAAGCAAAAAAAGCTGTTTTTCAGCACAATTCCAAACAAATTCTAGCTAATAATAGTGGCTTTACCTCTCTTTCTCATTTGGGTCTTACATAAACTTAATAGTTTAATTTTTGAACAGGTAAGTGGATTTCTTGGAGGGGAAAGGGACTACAGCAATTTGCAAGGAGACACTGGACCTTTAGTTTATCCTGCTGGGTTTTTGTACATTTACTCTGCCATCAAGTATGTTACTGAAGGGGATGTTTATCCAGCTCAGGTAAATATTTTGCATGTCTGGGATATATAAAAAAAAGAACGGAAATTATCCCAAACAACTGATTATAGATATGTATTTACATTTATGTTACTTTTGGGTTTTTACTTAAATACAGATTTATTGTTGAATAATTTATTTAAATCGAAGCCATAAGTTATTGAAACTAGGAATAGATTGTCAGAATTAAATTAACACTTGACTTGTAATAAAACGAGAGTTCTGGTTCCTAAAAACTCATTTAGATGGCATTGACTTGTAATAAAACGAGAGTTCTGGTTCCTAAAAACTCATTTAGATGGCAGTTATTCAGCTAAGTTATAGTTGTAAATATTAGAAGCAAAATGTCCATTTATTTTCAATAACTTATTGAACTTGAAGCAATATGCTATTTTGGTAAAGTTGTGCAATATAATAAGTATGACGTATTTTTTTTCTTGCTATTTGGGTAATTCCCCCATTCAGGAATTGTATTTTTGGCTGTAAGTTGTGAGTTTTGACAAGCTTCTATTATTGCAGATTTTGTTTGGGATCTTGTACATTATTAATCTTGGGATCATCTTATTCGTCTATGCAAAGTCTGATGTGGTATGCCTATAACTTCATTTTTTACTTCAACTCCTTTTGCTGTTGAATTTAAACTAGGATCATTATCATGGTTAAACGAGCAATATCTTAGGCCTACTAATAGTCTCAGTATAATTTGAGGCTACTTCTATTACATTCTACAAGTAGAAAACAAGGGAAGGTTAAGTGGTAATTTTAGGTGTTAATTGTGAAGGTGATTTGGTTAACTTTTTGAGGTGGTTAATTTCCATTGCCGATGTTGCATGTGACTGCTTTGTTTGCTTTATTTGACGGTGATATGGGGATATGGGTTTCTATCAGTACTCTCTGTTTTGTGAAATTTTTTTATATGTTTCTGCTTTGCGTGGTTATGGATTTTTATCTTGAGAGCTTTCTTTAATAATAACTCTGAATAATATCCTCCCTATATTTTACAATTAAAGCTGTATCATATAAGTTTTCCACATTGTCATTTATTTTTTAATTGTGTTGGTGTTGGCGTTGCAATCTGTGTGCTTCCTCTCCGGAGAATGTTTTTGCTATATTCTGTTATCTTCAAATGCTTTTCTTCAAATTGAAATGTCTGGCAGCTTCCATTGTGGGCTTTTTGCTTGGTCTGTCTCTCAAAACGAGTGCACTCCATCTTTGTGCTCCGTCTCTTCAATGATTGCTTTGCCATGACTCTTCTTCATGCTGCATTGGCCACACTTCTTTTCCAAAGGTGGAATCTTGGGTTAATCATTTTCAGGTATATTACCTTGGTTGTAATATCATATTAATTTTATATTGCCAGTTTTTTAATTTTTTCTCTCTATATTTCTGCAGTTTTGCCGTTTCCATAAAGATGAACATTCTTCTCTATGCCCCTCCTTTATTGCTTCTCATGTTAAAGGTATTAGCTTAGTTAAATTTATTTTTGATCAAATTCTCTATTCAGATTGTTCATGCTCTCAGTCTTCTTTCTGACAACAGGCTATGGATATCAGTGGGGTGATAACAGCTTTGTCCGGGGCAGCTCTAGTGCAGGTGCTTGTGCATCCTATTTTAATTTTCAATGTCCAGCAGCTGACTGCCTTCTGGGTTTAAAAAGTTATCAACTTTAGACTTGTGGATGGTATTTCTTAACATATCATTATTATTTATTTCCATGGAATTTTTTATTCTATGATGCACTCAAGTTTTACCTTCAGTTCAGTTGCTGGATATACGTAGGTTTTCTTTTCTTTCCAATATAGCTGGGCGAGTTTAAACTTTCCAAACTGGTATTTGTTTTTATCATCGATGACCCTTTGTTGTCTGTTTACTTTGCTTGATCAATGGTTCTGCAGATTCTTTTGGCATTACCTTTTATAGTTTCACATCCATTTGCATATATATCAAGAGCTTTCAACCTTGGGCGCATCTTCATCCACTTCTGGTACATTTTACTGTACTTTTTAGTTATAGTCATTTGGAAGAACATTTTATTCCTTAATTCACTGACTGTTTTGGTAAATGGTATATAGAGATAGCTTTTATGTTAGATTATTTTTATTTGTTTCTTAAATTGAAATTATGTTGAAAAGTGCTTGCAATCTCTTGTATCAGGTCTGTTAACTTCAAGTTCATCCCTGAGCAAATATTTGTGTCAAAACAATTTGCTGCCTTATTGCTGATTGCTCACCTGACATTGTTGACAGCTTTTGCTCATTATAAGTGGTGCAAGTAAGTGCTTCAAGTATTGATAATAAAGTAGAGAAAGATGTTCTGATATCAATCCTCCATTTGAACAAGGTTGGAGGGGAAGATTTTCATAAAATATTGGTTACGAACTTTATGAGAGTGATAGAATCTCATTTCTGCCAACTTGATGCTTAGTTGTAAAGATAATAGGTGTCTATTCTTTTTTTTTCCCAAAGAATAGACTTTTATTAATTGGCCATCTAGTTTGTTACTGGTTGCAGGATAGCTTCTGTATCTCTAAGAGTACAACAGCATTGATACTTCTCTTGCTTGCAGGCATGAAGGTGGGCTTTTGAATTTCATCCGCTCTCAATTTGTCTCTATCAAACTTAGATTGGCTATTGTGAGTTCGCAAGTGTCTAAGAATAGCAATTCATCCTTCAAGTTACTCAAGGAAGAACGTAAGTTGGTACTAAAATGACATTCGAGGAAAATTAGTGATCTCCTTTTCCTATTTTTTCAATTTTTTTACTGTCTAACTGTTCTCCTTCAAAACCTATTGCTGATTTTCCTCTGACTTCCTCATTGGCTCAGATATTGTGACGACAATGTTTGTTGGGAATTTCATTGGCATTTTGTGTGCTCGATCATTACATTATCAGTTCTACTCATGGTAAGTACAAGTATCTCAAATCATTTATCATTAAATGAGAAGGTTAGAATTTACCTTGAACCACTTGTCGACGGCCACCTCTTGAATTTTGGGATCCACGTGATTCAATCTTGAACGAATCCCTGGAATTGAGCTTGTAATGTACATTTTAAAGGCTGTATTTATTCAGTATTGGATGGCCTTACCTGAGGCAGTTATTTGATGCGAATTGCAATTGACCCGTCTTTTCTCTCTCTCTCTCTCTCTCTTCTTCTTTTAATTAGAAAGAGTTGATAATTGGTAAATTCGGCATAATTGACATTTTGTTTTGAGAAAGGCATGATTGACATTATAAAATCTGCATATAATTCATTGAGGTGGTATTGGCTCTAAAAGTCATATTTGGTTATGTGGCAGGTATTTCTATTCCATTCCATATCTCTTGTGGAGAACACCGTTTCCTACATTATTACGGTAGCTCGCTTTATAGCAAAATCCTTCTTGTCTGGATTCTTGGCCATTTCTGCATTGATTATCCTATATATTATCATTTATTGTTTCTTTTTTTTGCGAATGATCATTCACTGTTTCTTATTTCTGGTTATTTGCAGTTTACTAATGTTTGCAGGGATAGAATTCTGTTGGAATGTCTATCCTTCAAATATGTACTCCTCCATGCTGCTTCAAAGTCTTCACTTAATTTTGCTTTTGGGTTTGTGGTACGGACCAGCCGAAACTCCTTACGTCAAAAGTAAAGCATCAAAGACAAAACGAAAATGATAACACAGACTCTTCTAAACTCTCATCTATGCATCTGGTTTCAGCAAGCAGCAAGCATTCTTGTATGTCATTTCTTCCCTGCCTTCTTGTTCTTCTCTTATTTTTTTAATTAAATGGTGTAGGGATCTCAGTGAATAATACCCTACAGGAACGAGATCGGGTCAACTTTTGGTTGTCGAGTCGAGCGATCTGGTGCTGGAATGAATACTTGCTCAACCTTATACCAAAAAAAAAAAGGAAAAGGAAGACTAAGAGGAGCTTGTTTGGGCTGGCTTTTTTTTATTCCTTTGTTGCCATCTTTTGAACCTTTAAAATATGTTAGAATTGTTCTTATTATCGTTTATTATTACTTTAGTTTGTTAAAAAGTTCTCAAATTTTGAAAATTTGAATTTTATGCCTCCATTCCAAAACCTTTATAATGTCGTTTGAAATGACTAAAATACCCCGTTGGTGCTCTATATTATAAATTTCTTAGTTTAATTATTCAATACAAATAGAAGCAATTTGAACCGTGGTTGTGGACCCAAAAAGAAAAAAGGATAAAAAAAAAAAATGTAAATGAAATTCACGTATAAAATTATATTATAAAATAGAAGAGGAATTATTTGGTAGTCATTTTGTTGATTTACGAGATTAGTAATCAACTATACCGTTAAACTATTTATAATTATATATAAATCAATCTGAAAATAATTCAATATTTAGGTAAGACATGAAATTCTATTTTCATGCCTTAATTTGATTATTTTTTTTTTAATGGAATGTTATATTCCTCTTGAATCTAGAAAAATGTAAATATCAGATCAATTTTATTTGTTTTTTTTTTATTAAAAACAAAATTAACCTTATTTTTTCAATTCAAGAGAGAGGTTGAAGAAATTTGAAATTTGAAATTAAAAAAAAAAGAAAAGAAAAAAAAAGAAGGCAAAATGGTAATTAAAAATAAAAGGAGGCAAGAGTTTGGGCATCATCACATAAGCAAAAGAGCCTTCCTACCGATTTGGCATAGTTTTCTCTCTCCATCCATTTTTCACTCTCTCACTGAACCTTGAATTTTCCATCATCTCTTTCAGATTCTCTCTCCAAGATCCAATTTTTCAAGGGAAAAAAAAATGGTTTGTTTCTTTTCCTTTTCATTCTCATTATTACGATTCTTATCTCTTTAATCTTTGTTTCTGTTTTTTTTAATGGTTCATTTATCCTATAGTTTCTTAGATGTTAAACTTTTGCAATCCTAAATCCGTTAGGGTTTCCCCAAAATCGAGACACGGAATTCGATTCTGAATTATATTCATGTGAAATGCTGAATGATTCTGTTTTGTTTTAGTTTTCATGGAGATTTTCCCATACGAAACCACCCTTTATCCGCTTGCAAGTTTTGTGTTTTTCCTATCTTTGTTTGCACGGTTTTCTTTTTCCAGTTTTGGCACTTATCACTTATAAATCAAGCGAAAACGTGTGACGATTGATATGTTTTTGAAGCTGCGGCTTGTCTTGTCTTGATGTCTTCGTGCCGCGTAATGTGCTTTAATTCTATGTTTCCATGACAAATTTTTGAGGATTTTTGGGGTAAGGGATTAAACTTGACATCGATGTCGAAAAAGATTTTTGTGGTTGTAGCTTGCGTCTTTCTTGGATTTTAAGAGGTTTACGCCTTTGTTAGAAAAGGCTTACGTTCACCTATAAATAAAAACGTGTTGAGGTTTGAAAATAAAGGGAGACCAAGATCAGTTTCTGGAGATGGTTATTTTATAGTGTTTGATCACAAGAGTACTATTGAATTCTATTTCCAAACTATTTTACAATTTTCAAATTTGGTTATTAACATGTAATTGTCACAAATTTAGATGGTATAATACATTGATCTTAGTCCTTTTGAGAGATTCTTTTCCACCGGCAATTCTCACGTAGATGAGTTGATTGTCCATCTGATTTAACTGATTTGTTGCTGTATCTTTGCATAAGATGCCTAATTTCTTCTTTTCATCTTGCAGGACGGACATGACTCAGAAGATGCAAAGCAAAGTACTGCAGATATGACTGTTTTTGTGAGTCCATGTTCTTTTTTAACATGAATGATTGCTGTTCGTTTTCTCTTATGTGGAATCTTCGCATATGGGCAACCATGTTGTACATATCATTTTATTAATTTTCTCTTGTTGAATGATATTTCTTTCTATCCTTTCATCTACAGTTTTTTTGAGTTTAGATTGTTATTTTATGTTTATGGTTTATTGTTAAATTATTGTTAACTTCAGCTCTTCTATTTTGTAGGTGCAAAACCTTCTTCAACAGATGGTGAGTTTCAGTTAGAGTATGTTTCAAGCAGCGGAATTTTTATCTAAACAAAATATTTTTTCTATGCAGCAATCTAGGTTCCAAACCATGTCTGACTCCATTATCACGAAGAATATCCTTTCCAAATAATTTTATTTATTAATAGTAATTTCTTTAATGTTATAATCAAGTTATGTAATTATTTCTATTAAGATCGGATATACTTTGAAACATTGCAAAATGAATTTTATTATGTCTTTTTCATTTATGGTAAAATAATCAAGCTAGTGTGATGCCCTGTGTACCATATCAATATCATTTTAGAAACTGATTTTTAAGTAAAAAAATTTATAGCAAAAATATTCTTATCGGAATATGTTAGTGATTATATAGAGGATGTCAATTGGTATGAACACAAACTCATCGTAGGATTTTGATCAATTACAACCACCCTGCTCTATATGATCACCTTGGTGACTGGTTGGAATTTATTTGACTTTCTTATTTATTTTGTGGGCTTCTGAATAATTGGAACAGTAGTAGATCGTAGGATAAATTTGTTATTAATTGATAGTAAAACTTGATTATATATGCTTTCTTTAACTTCAAAGTACTTGATGAGATGGGCGGCCGCATAAATGAATTGGAGCAGAGCATCAATGATTTAAAAGCTGAGATGGGTGTCGAGGGCTCACCGTCTCCCTTGGCTCCTTCCAAGACAAGTGTGGATGAAGTGAAGAAAGAGGAAGGTTCTGCATAGAATTAGTCAGAAGTGTAAGCTTTACCAATGAGTTTGATCACTTTCAATATTCTCTTTTTGCAAATGCATTTTAGAAATTTAAGAGATGAGGATGAGATTTGAAATGTGCAATGTGTTTTAGACTTGGATATATTTTTTATGCATTAATTGCTTGTTGAAAAACTGGTTGATAATATAGTGAATATTCTCAATTTGTCAATCTTGAAAACAGTAGATGAGTTTTACCAATTTGAGATCATTTCTTGAATGGATTATGTTGTTTGTGAACTGTAATGTTATCAAACTTCTTGTTATTGTTAGATCATTGCATATCTGCAAATTCTTCCTTTCATTTCCTTTCTTCATATTTCTGCTTAATAAACAACAGTTTTCAGGCAGGGTGGTAAAAGACCTTTGGATTCAATTTAGTGGTCACTAATTAATATTATTGAAATGTATGGAGGTCTCTGAAAAATTAGAAAGAAACCATGCTTCATAAACTTTAGTTTGTTTTCAAAACTAGGTTCAATTTATTTTACAGATTGCTCAGCTCCTTGGTTTGAGTTCTTTTAGATGATCAACAGATATGTGTAGGCTTAGATATTAGTATGAGACATAGGGCCTGTTTTGGATACCTTTAAAAAGTGTTTACAAGGGTTTTTAATGATTATCAAAAACACTTTAAAACACTTCCGAAAGCTATCCCAAACTGGCCGGGGGGAGGGGTAATAAAATCTATATTTTAAACATACTTCTGTCGTTTATTTGGGTTGATGTATTATGTAGATTTACATTAAAGAAGAAAAAAAGGAAGATACAAATGTTTTTAGCTCCCTGCAAAAGCTACCATTTGCTTGTTTGGAACGAAACCTCTACCCCCCCTCTCCCTCGTTATCATTCCTAACGGTTGGTTAGAGGGGTGTATTTTTCAATTTTACAAACTATAAGGCGTTGAATATAATTTTTAAATCATATGGGTGTGATTTATAATTATCACCTAAATAAAATAAATACGGTAAATTTCAAATCCATCTAAATTGACTTGATTTAATTAATGGGATGAAAAATCATTCAAGAATTGCCAGTTATGGTCCTTAAAAAAAATATTTAGTTCCTCACATTTTTTTTAAGTTCTAGTTTAGTCCTTCACATTTTAAAAAAGATTCAATTTTTTTTTTGAACAGTAAAAAAAAAAGATGTGACGAGTCCATACGTTTTGATTAAGCTTAATTATGCTCCTTATCAAATTTTTTTAACAAAACAAATGATGTGACGAGTTCTCTGAATGAGTGCACATTGAACACCGAAATGCTTATAAGAATATTATATTGACTATATTTTTTTAAAAAAATGCAGTGAAATACTTGAATTAGAAAAGAAAAATGATGAGAAATAGTTCATGTATTGTTCCTTTCTTATCTAGGTATTCAATATCAATATTAAGTGGTAAAAAATGAGACCTATTAAGTTTTTTGTCAAGGAATTTAATGGACAGGACTAGAATATAATTGAATCAAAAAGTAAAAAAATGTGACCAATTATTATTATTTTTTCTTAAAAGAATTTAATGGAAAGAATTAGAATATGACCTAATAAAAATGTTACGGATTAAATTACATATTTTTAAAAGATAGATTCTGAATAGGAACTGACGTTAGAGATTAAATATATATTTGAATCTTTGATTTTTAAAATTTGCTTGCATTTGATGTCTCTCCCTCAATAATGTCATTTCTCTAACAATCTTATTAAACCATGAAAGAGAATTACATACACTAAGTTTAAAACCTTAATTATTTATTGAATTAGGCGACTTTTAATGAAAGAGAGCAACCCTATGATCAATTATTCCTTATTTTATTTATGCATTCAAGTGCTTCCTTTATATTTAAACAAATTCACTAGAAGCCTAGAACAATGAAGCGTCTTGCAATGTTTCCACCACCACCTCTTGGTAAAATCCCCTGGGGATGCGCTCGTTGCCGATCACCGTACACCGTCCTCGGGATCTCCTGCGGTGTTCGGGAGTATGAAAGAGAATTAACATCTGCGGAGAGAATGTTGCTATTAGTCCTATTCTCAGCCCCAAGAAACGGTGGTTCCATCAATCCTTCATCTTTAACACCGCAGTCGCACGCCGGTTGACGAGTGAAGAAATAAGATTTGTCAAGTTGGCGACGGTGAAATTATAAGGGAACACAATGTCATTTGCCACCCCATACAACAATGTACGTATCACCGCGTCCCGCCTGACTCCACCACGCGAGCAACGACGCAACCACCGCATAAAGACATTAACAAAGATCATATTAAGATAAATGTTCTATAGTAAATCATATATGAGATCCCGGCAATGGCCGGTCTTAGGAAAATCGGGTGTTCATGGCTGCGGCAACGGTTTGACATAAAAACTGCCAACTTTGGTTTTATTCTTTCCAATTAAACTAAAATTGACAGTTTTTCCCCAAATCGTCTCGCTGCGACCACGAACTACTGTTTTCGTGACGCCGACCATCGCCGAATCTCGTATAAATTACGAAATGGATTTTTGAGGAAGTTTTTCTTACCATACGATATTGGGGGAAAACAAGTCGAGGGATTGCTCCAACATAGCCAACTAGTCCCAAATAAGGGATCATGTAGGCAGTGAGAAGATAGTTTATTGTGTTGGCGTAAGGATCAAATGAAGGGATGAGTTTGTAGCCAACTGCATTATCTATCATATTACCAAAAACTTCTTTGCTTAAATTGAGTTGAGGCCTTGGAAAACCTCCTACTGTTGTTATAATGGATCTGGAAAAGGAAAATAGAGGAGAATTTTTTTGAGTAATGTGGGTTTTGAAAATATATAGCAGAATAGACTACTCATGAAACGTTTAAGCAAACTAGGGTACTTTTTGACTGTTGACTGAAAACGTGGAATGATACCACGTTTTTAAAATCCATGTCAGCAGAAAGCGTGGAACCATTCCACGTTTTCATTGCAGATTGTATAATTTTTTTTCTCATTTATGTGGGTTTTTCTTTCTCTTGTTCTCTGATGGATCCATGAATGGAAGTATAGACCCATTAGATGACCCGAAAATAAAAGAGAAGAGCAATGTGAACAAGACGACGACTCCTGCCCTCATGGTTTGAGAAGCAATGCAAATTAACAGAGATAAATATGGTAGGGAAAGGGAAGAGCAATGGTGTTAGATCGTTGTCTTAGCTTTGAGATGAATGGAGGTGGGAAATGCTTGAAGTATTTAAAGTGGAAGAAACAGAGAGAGAAAGGAGATGACAAAAGTTGATACTCGATAGGTGGCTTGGCCGAACATTCTGGGGAATTCCATAATGATGAAGATGATTATAGAACTTAGAACAAGGTTCATGACAGGAATGTGACGGCTGGTGGTTCTACCTGGTGGGGGCGATTTGTGGGGGAGGGGTTTGAGAGGAAAGGGAAAAGAGAAAATAACGGGGCGGCGATAGAGAGGAAGGGAAAGAAAAGAGGAATCTCTGGATAGAAACGTGGAACCATTCCACGATTTCTAAAAACGTGGGATGGTTCCACGTTTTCATGAAAACGTGGAATGGTTCAACGCTTTCATTGAAATCGTGGAACCATTCCACTTCGGAAAACGTGGAATCATTCCACGTTTTCCTTTGAAAACGTTAAATGATATCACATTTTCTATGTTGGACCAGGCCAAACGTTACGCCACGTCAAGAACCGCCCTATTTTGCTAAATAAGTTTCAAACCTATCTATTTTGCTTATTACTTATTATTTTTGGGTTATTTTAAAAAAATTTCCGAAAATAGAAGTGGGTGATTTAGAGCACACATATTTAGAAATAAATGATTTATTGACGTTAGATGTGTATCTTAAATATATATATATATATATATATATATATATATATTAAAAAATGGGTATTTGTAAATCTAGCAATTTTTTTTTAGTAATATTTGTAAAAATATCAGCTCTAAAAATTGCTAAATTTTTTTAGCAATTTTTTTATTATAAATTTATCAATGATACACACATTAATCACTGATTAACATAGTAAAAATTGCTATATTTGTAAATACTTTTTAGAGTTGATATTTTTATAAATATTGCATCAAAATCTATCACCCAATGAAATTAAAAAAAAAAAATGACGTTCTCTCGTATTAAAATAATATTTCTAATGATCATGAGAGAGGAGTCATTTTCTATCATTCTCATTTAATAATTTCTTCTTGTTTTCTTGGAAGCATCTTGAAAACAACTCTTTCTGTGTTTTTTAAGAATAGAAATTCAATAAAAACATGTTTAACTATTTAATTGTTTTTATAAATTTTTTTAGCTTAATGTTTTCTTTAATTTTGTTTTATGGATATGGTTTATTTTTTAGCATAACTGAAGGATTTTTTTTTTCTTTTTTTTAAAGAAATAAGAAGAAGACTCCGCAACAAATTCATTTTAGAAATAAGAAAAATTGCATAAACCACCCTCGAAATTATAGAGATTGTGGTAGTTACTCACTGGAACATTCAAATTGAGAAATTGGTCCCCTAAATTTTATAAACTATTAAAATTGATTAAAAATAATTTGATAAATTACCTTAATTAGACCATCGAAAATCTATGTAAAATTGAAAAAAATACATTCTTAATGTCAATAGGTGGGGGAAGGTGAGATTGTAGAAAAACTCACTACCTTCGTCCCCAACGAGGGGTTTTGAGATTGAGGTCAAAAGATGGGGTCAGGGCAAGATTGTGGCCATCGGGGACTTAGAGATTTTATAATAATAAAATTAAGTAAATTAATAATTTAAAGGGGATAATTTGTCTAATTAAATTTTTACAGATCTGATTTTTAACACTTTATAAAGTTTAGGAGGCAAATTGTCCCTTACAACCCCTATAGTTCATGAGTAATTTATATAATTTCCTCTTAGAAATAACTTGCAAACATGATATAAAATAAGGTGCAAGAAAAGAAAACCTGAGATGTCCAACTTCTTGGTAGCCAAATTCCTCAATGATTTGAAGAACAGGAGGATTTAAGTTTGCCTTTCTGGCACCAATGGGAGGTGGACCTCCAAGGGCCAAATTTGGTGCAATGTCATCAAGCCCTTTGCCAAGAGCACCATTCAAGAAGAATTCAGCTTCAAGAAATTCCAAATTCAGAGCAAACTGAATCCTATCTCCATCGGTAGCCACGATCGGTCGACACGATTGAGCCGCAATCGGGTTGAGTTTATATGCCAAAATCAGAAAGAGAGAGACTGAGAAGAAAGATTGAACTTCCATTGTTGATCTCCTCAAAAGCTTTTGCTTTTGCATGGTATGGTGCTCCATAATAAAGCTGCTTTTATAGCTTCAAATTTCCTTGCCATGATGGAAAAGTTGGGGAAGGATAAATAAATGTCATTAAATGGGGGATTAATTGTTATGACAATTTGTCAAAAAGGCAAAAATTATAATTTACTTTTCAAAACTTGGCATTTGAGCCATATCTAATGGAGGCATAATGTGTTGATGGTGTATTCTCTCGTCCAGAAACTACTCGGTTAGACTTTCTATAATGAGACTCTTTCTCATTATCATTGAATATCTCGTTTTGTTAGAAAAGAAAACATCATTTATATAAGTGGGGAGTCACATTATAACGATCACATTGAATAATTCCTCTTACTTATAATAATAATAATTATTATTATTATTATTATTATTTTTTGAATTGAAGGCTTGTTGTTTGGCTTAAAGTCAATATCAATAATTAGAATTAAATTTCTACTAAAAGCTTTATGTGGCAATAACTTGCGAGCAAGTAAATAATTTTGATTCAAACCCAACAAAACTACAAAGATTTTAGGTTTGAGTGAGGATTTGAACTACTTGCTTAAAAATGAAGAATACATGTCTCATCATATAGTTGGTTAAATTGTTATCATTATCATTATTATTATTATTTTCCGAAAATACAGTTTGTTATGTTAATACTTTGTAGTTTATGTGTATCGGTTTTTTTATTTGTAATTGCAAAGATATGTATATCAATTTGATCTAGGTACTAATTCATTTTAGTTAAATCTATTCTTACCAAATAATTTGAAGGGTAAAATATCATTTTGATTCTTGGATTTTGGTTATGAGGGCTTATGTTGTTGGAATAAATTCAATAATTGGGACCACACGTGTAATTTATTAAATATGTATGCTATTTACTGATGTTTAGGTATTGTCTTGATAGGGTAATTAGATAATTCCGTGGACTTAAATATATGCATATATATCATTTGATATTTTCAATTTGATGAGGGTCAAATTGCAAATATGAAAACATTAAAGCTGCTCTTTATTTGAAGTGAGTTATAGTGAGTTTACAGAGGAATTGAAAGGACATAAGTCTTGATTATTGTTTTCATCAATGGATTCAGGTACGCTTTCGCTATTAATCTCTTGAATCGTCGTGGATCTATTCTTACAAGTGGTATAAGAGGCTCTCCATAACCTTTCTTGAGAATTTTGTATCACAATTCTCTCTGTTTTCTAGAAAATTTTAAATTATTTGAGTAATGATCTTAATCATGATATGTTCCTATTGATTTACTAAAAAAAGAAAAAAATATATATTTTATGGATTCAGTTTCGTGATTTGCACTGCCAAATCCATCAATTTGGTTTGGATTTATTACTAAGATATTTTTTTTAATACATTTTTTACTAAGACTTCAAAATAAGTTTCTTTGTTATTTTTATTTGGGTAAAGTACCTCTTTAGTCCTGAGTTTTGGACATCGTGTATACATGTGGTCCTGAGTTTACATTTTGTGTCTACTTTGGCCCCAAGTTATCAAAAAGCGTCTAAGTGGTCTTTGGGTTAACAGAACCGTTAAATACTTAACGGAAAGTTGACTGGGTATTTTTTATTTTATTTTATCATATTATTAATGCTGATGTGGCATAAAATATAGTATTTTGATTGCTGATGTGTAATTTTTTTAAGGTTTATGAAATCATTTTTTAATGCCGAGTCAGTCTGCAATTTTTCGAATTTTGTTTTCCAATTGTAACTTAATTAATCCTATAATGCATATGTGTTCTTGATTCTTGTATCCATTTCTGATCGAATGAAATTCTTCAATTTTCCACAACAGTTCTTATAATTCCAATAATCATCCCTGCTATTCTTTTATGGCTCAAACAAAACCAAACTCAAAATTATGCTTTAAAATTCTTCCTTATTATTCATCTCACAACTCTTTCTTCTTCAGTTAGCATTTGGAACATATCACAAATACACGTACAGTCAAGCTTACTTTTTTCAAGATCAAAACTCCATTGTTATCTTCCCAATTAGCTCTATTTATTCCTCTCTTATCATTAATATCTTAAAACAAAACATTCATAGATCTTTAAAAAAAAAATCACAGATCTGAGATGCCCCTTCCCTCACTGCCATTTTTGGTTCAAATCTGCGAAGTCCCCTCCTCCGGCGCAATTTTGCTTCAGATCTGGAAGCGATTCAGTGGGGGAGGGCAATTTAGGTTTAGATCTAGATAGAAGAGAAACAGCAAATCAACTTCAAAGCGAAAAGAAAGATAAGGTAGTGAGGGAGGGAGAAGATCTTGGTTTAGAACTGTAAGAAGAAGAAGAAGAAGAAAGATTAAAGTACAATGAAAAAGAAAGGGGGAAGAAGATGATACGTGTAAATATTTTTCTTTTTGTTAAGTAAAAATCAATTTGGTTAAATTATCCCTTACAAATCACCACAAATATTTTTTACACATCAGCAATCAAAATACTATATTTTATGCCATATCAGCATTAATAATATGGTAAAATAAAATAAAAAATACCCGGTCAGCTTTCCGTCAAGTAGTTAACGGTTCTGTTAACCGAGGGACCATTTAGACATGTTTTCAATAACTCAAGGACCAAGTAGACACAAAGCAGAAACCAGGGGACCACATAAACACATTCTTGCTCAAAACTCGGGGTAAAAAGTGATCTTTACCCTTTTTATTTTAATGGATTCAGATGCGAAATTCAAAAAAGATTTATTGAGCATGAAACTTCGTTTTTTGAATTTAAAAAAAAAAAAAAGAATGGATCTGTTCAGTTTGACGGTTGTTTAGGCGTTCAATTAAAAAAAAAATTAATACCAAATTGAGATTTGAAATCAATTGATCTGGGGCAAATTTTCATTTATCGAAGCAGGTTTAGATATTTCACCATACATTGAATTGGCAAACTTGTGATTCGGTGTAATTCAATATAATTCGACATTAGTTTATATTTCTGTCAATAATTAAAAAAAAATTGATTTGTATGCCCAGGTATTCTTTCAAAATTTGTGCCTATTTTGGATTCAGAGAACTGACAATATATATATATATATATATATATATATATATATAATAATAATAATAATAATAATAATAATAATAATAAAAAAAAAAAAGAGTAGTCAGCATATAGATTGGATATGTTTATATGAATTGAGTGCTGACATTTGTGTTTATATATATATTTTAAAATTTACCATGTAATATCTTATAAAAAATTGGGATATTATTTATAGAGATTTGATGATGAACGATGTTGTGGAGACGAGGGTTCATGGCATTGTTCACCATCAAATTTCTATAAGGAAAATATAATCTAAATAGGAAAAGATAAACCTAATAGGAAAAAATAATTATCAAATAAGGAAAATATATCAAATAGAATAAACTAAATTTGGTACTTTTCTGCCTAACCGTCGCCACGGCCACGAACCCTCGTCTCCACGGTATCGTTCATCATAAAATCTCTATATTATTTAATAAATTTTAAATATGTTATGTGATAATTGCCTCTACATAAATAATAAAGTATATATGGAAATCAAAAATTCAAATATCCGCCTTGAAGAAGGTCATCGCCCTTGATCCTAAAAGTAGGGGCAAAGTAGTTGTGAAGGAGACCACTGAGCCAGCACTGGGGCAGAAGAGAAAAGCTGAGGGTGAATAAAATTAGAGACAGAACAACCAAGGGGTTAGTAGAAATCAGACTCAGCAAAATAAGCAGTTCAACTAGAACTTTCGGAATTGGCAATTTCAGGGGGGTAATCAGCAGAGACAAAAGTCAGAATGTAAGAACTGCAGACAGAGACATTGGGAGGTAACTGTTTTTTACCTCGCAGACGTTTCTTGTGTCAACAAGAGGGGCGTATTTCTTTTGAGTGTAAAAAGAAATAGGATAAGACAGTTGAGCAGAATCAACCTAGGAAGTAGGAAGAATGTTCAACAAGGAAAGTTATTTCCTACAACAAAAAATGAGGCTGAGGCAGCGAGAAACGTTATTACATGTGCTCTATCTCTTTTTGAATTTAAAAATGATTTTTAACCCTTTTAAATATTTTGTAAAATACATTCCTCTGACAGTTAGTTTTAACGAAATTGGAACACATGCTTATCATGTATTTGTCGTGTGTTCCAATTCCTAATAACCAAAAAATAATAAATCGATATAATTTTAATAATAATCTATGTTGTTACTGTTAACGTATTCACTTACAGTTACAATGTGTAAAATTTAGATTCACACGTATGTGTTAAAAAAATTGGTTATTTTCAATGTAATTGGGACATGTGATAGATGTAATGTAAACAATTGTCTGATTTTCGGTTAAACTAACTGATAGGAGGGGTAGGAGGGGTGTGTTGCTGTGCAATTTTACAAATCATAAGGGTATTGAAAGTCATTTTTAAACCATAAGGGTGTGATTTACAAATAAGACGAATTATAGGTGTGTGATTTACAATTATTTTTTTACAATGAATAAATAAATTGGAGTTTGTCTTTTAAAAATTACATCATCTCGAGTGGGATAATCTTTTCTAACTTAATAATCCAAGACAATTAAATTACAATTTAAAGACATGTTACATTATTTGATTTGACGATTAACTGAATTTTATTTTTATTTAAAAATATGGGTAATTTTAATTGGTCTCTTATTTAATGACATGTAATTTTATTATTGTTTTGAATAATTGTGTGATAATTTGTAATTTATTGAATTTTCTCCTCCTACACACATAATAAAGGAATATAGAATAATCACGTGATTCAAATTACATTAAAAATTTGGTTACATACCATAAAAATATTTAAAATCACTTTAAAATGTTGAAATAATTGCACCCATGACCACATTAATTCAACTAAATCCACTTTTTAGGGTTGTTTGTTTTTTATTTCAGAATTACCCAATTACCACCATTTATGGTGGTGATCCGGTGGTTTTCGATTTGATAGTTTACTATCTTACCCTTTTATCTCTTCTGATAACCATATTTTATTAAGGGTTAATTTCAGTATTAGACAAATTAATGTTGTTTATTTCAAAAAAACACAATCTTTTATATATATATCAAAACTACCCAAAACCACCACCAGAAAAATTAAATTACATTGTGAAATGACGAAACATACCCCGATAAATTTTCCTTAATTAAATGATATGTAATTAATGAGATATAGTTATTAGGAGAGATAAAAGGGTAATAAGGTAAACAATGAAATCGGAATCCACCAGAATCGCCACCATAAATGGTGTTTTATGGGTAAATCTGATATTAATATGAAACAACCATTAAAACTGAAATTAAGTGAATTAAATTGGTTATTGGTGTAATTAATTCTTTTATTAATTACATATCATTTAATTTATAATTTAATTTTTTTAATTTTGAAAATCAATCTCCTTGATTTTGGGAATCACTATTTAAGGATAATAAACTCTAACCTAAATTAGATTATTCTCCTTCTTCCTCATACGTTTTCCACCGTTTTCTTCATTGTCAGAAAACGCCCAAATTCAAATTCATTCGTAGAGCGGAGATTAGGGATGGCAAAATTCCCTTGCGGGTTAGGGGCCCGCGGGGCCCGGACCCTATAGGGGCGGGGAATCCCCGTTTTATAGGGTTAGGGTTAGGGTAAGAAATTTCCCCCCAATTTGTTATAGGGTAAGGGTATGGGAATACATCCCCCGCCCCCGACCCCTAATCCGAACTCGATTTTTTAAGAATATCTTATGTATTTTGTTTACTTTTATCTTTATTTATTGAAAAATATATGTAAAATATGATTATATTAACACCGAAATGCTTATATGAATATTATATTGACTATATTTAAAAAAAAATGCAGTGAAATACTTGAATTAGAAAAGAAAAATGATGAGAAATAGTTCATGTATCTTTCTTATCTAGGTATTCAATATCAATATCAATATTAAGTGTTAAAAAATTAGACCTGTTTTTTGTCAAGGAATTTAACGGACAGGAGTAGAATATAATTGAATCAAAAAGTAAAAAAATGTGACCAATTATTATTATTATTATTTCGTAAAAGAATTTAATGGAAAGAATTAGAATATGACATAATAAAAATGTTACGGATTAAATTACATCTTTTTAAACGATAGATTATAAATAGGAACTGACGTTAGAGATTAAATATATATTTGAATCATTGATTGTTAAAGTTTGCTCGGATATGACATCTCTCCATCAATATTGTCATTTCTCTGACAATCTTATTAAACCATGAAAGAGACTTACATACACTAAGTTTAAATCCTTCATCTTTAACACCGCAGGCGGCAAGCCGGTTGAAGAGTGAAGAAATAAGATTTGTCAAGTTGGCGACGGTGAAATTATAAGGGAACACAATGTCATTTGCCACCCCATACAACAATGTACGTATCACCGCGTCCTGCCCTGACTCCACTCCGAGCAGCGACGCAACCAGCTGCATAAAGACATTAACAAAGATCATATTAAGATAAATGTTCTACAGTAAATCATATATGAGATCCGGCAATGGTCGGTGCAGGAAAATCGGGTGTTCATGGCTGCGGCGACGGTTTGACAGAAAACTGCCAACTTTGGTTTTATTCTTTCCAATTAAACTAAAATTGACAGTTTTTGTGAAACCGTCGCAGCGGCCACGAACTACTGTTTTGGTGACGCTGGCCATCGCCGAATCTCGTATAAATTATGAAATGGATTTTTGGGGAAGTTTTTCTTACCATACGAGATTGGGGGAAAACAAGTCGAGGGATTGCTCCAACATAGCCAACTAGTCCCAAATAAGGGATCATGTAGGCAGTGAGAAGATAGTTTCTTGTGTTGGCGTAAGGATCAAATGAAGGGTTGAGTTTGTAGCCAACTGCATTATCTATTAAACTTGGTGACCAAGGCTATTTATATTATAAATAGAGGTAATCTTTGTTGGCAAATGTATCCCAAAAATACCGTGAGTGTATTTGTATTGGGTTCGGGGAGGGCTTTGATGAGAGTGTGAGAAATATTGTAGAAGAAAGAGTTTACTTTCTTGAGGGCTTTTTGAGCGTAATACACGGTTATGTGTATTGGATATTTTTCACTGTAACTCTTGATTCATCATAGTGAAATCTGCAGCGGTAGCAACTGGACGTAGCCAATTGGGGTGAACCAGTATAAATCCTTGTGTCGTTTGATTGTGTTTGTTTCCTTATTTTTCTCGAGTTCTTTCTTTTATTCCTAGCGGTGAATGTAGGAAGGGTGTTTTTCCCAACAACTGGTATCAGAGCTTTACGTTAGTAGTTTCTTGAAATTCTTCGTATGCTCTGTGGTTGTAGCTTTGTCTGATCTTCCACATCAGAAAAAGATTTCTTGAAACGGGTTATAATTGTCCGCTGATTCAAGCTAGGAGTGAGAAGCAAGTATGTCAAACTTTATGAGTCCGGTGAAGTTTGATGTGGAGAAATTTGATGGAATGATCAATTTTGGCTTGTGGCAAGTGCAAGTCAAGGATGTATTGATACAATCTGGGTTACACAAGGCTTTGAAAGGAAGACCGAGCGGTGGTACTCCCAAACAGTTAAGCGGTGATGGTGATTCAGTGAAATCAGATGGCAGTGGTTCTAGTGGAGGTGCTAAGAAGTCAAGTTCGAATGATGAAGATTGGGAGGAGATGGATTTGAGGGCGGCAAGCGCGATACGACTATGTTTGGCTAAAAATGTTCTTGCAAATGTGCACGGAATTTTGACAGCTAAAGAGCTTTGGGAGAAGCTTGAAGCCTTGTATCAAGCTAAGGGCATCTCAAATCGGTTGTACCTGAAGGAGCAGTTTCACACACTGCGAATGGAGGAAGGTACAAAAATCTCAGATCACTTGAGTGTTCTCAATGGTATCATTTCAGAGCTGGAGGCGATCGAAGTGAATGTAGATGAGGAGGATAAGGCACTTAGACTCATCTTGTCTCTTCCAACTTCTTATGAGCACATGAAGACGGTTCTAATGTATGGAAAGGATTCTTTGGATTTTGCAGAAACTACAAGTAAACTCTTGTCGGAGGAGAGGAGGTTGAAGAGTGAAGGTCGTGATTCACATAACAACTCTGTATTTGTAGTTAGCAATGGGAAGAAGAAAGGTTTCGTGCAGAAGAAAGGTCCTGGGAATGTGGATTATCCTGGTCACCTGAGAAGAGATTGTCCAAACAGAAGCAGGTTCCGGCAAAGGGCTCGGGTTGGAAGCTAACATTGTCTCTCTTGTTTAGGGAGACGAAGACTTCGTTTGAAGAGAGAAGAAATTCATCCTCATGGTATGACCGCTTTACCATGATAGAGGATGTGTTGTTAGCGGATGCACACGAGCATTGACTTGGCAGTTATGCAAGGCGTGTGGAGGAATGGTGTCGATGGCTGAAGAACTTCCGGGGAAGCCAAGTAGGTGGAAGTTACACCATAATTTCAGCAAGGTTTATCGACATGTGCCGAAAAAGAAAAAATCTTGGAAGGTGATATTCCAAGTGGTCTACTTATATGGTGAAGTAGGATAGCTCTCTAGTTTGAGAACTATGATTGTCGGTGAAGACAATGATTGTAGTAGAAGCTATGGATTCTTCATCTATCTTGCCAAGGTGGAATTTGTTGGGCTTTGGCAAATATATGAAAATGATGGATAAAACCCTAAACTTGCTCAACAAGTTTACTTGGTGACCAAGTCTTGATTGTGGCCATTAGATTTGCTTGGTGGGCAAGGATGAATGATGACCGTTAGATTAAACTTGGTGACCAAGGCTATTTGTATTATAAATAGAGGTAATCTTTGTTGGCAAATGTATCCCAAAAATACTGTGAGTGTATTTGTATTGGGTTCGGGGAGGGCTTTGATGAGAGTGTGAGAAATATTGTAGAAGAAAGAGTTTACTTTCTTGAGGGCTTTTTGAGCGTAATACACGGTTATGTGTATTGGATATTTTTCACTGTAACTCTTGATTCATCATAGTGAAATCCGCAGCGGTAGCAACTGGACGTAGCCAATTGGGGTGAACCAGTATAAATCCTTGTGTCGTTTGATTGTGTTTGTTTCCTTATTTTTCTCGAGTTCTTTCTTTTATTCCTAGCGGTGAATGTGGGAAGGGTGTTTTTCCCAACAGGTCACCGGTTGAGCAGCAATCGGGTTGAGTTTAAATACCAAAATCAGAAAGAGATAGACTGAGAAGAAAGATTGAACTTCCATGTTTGATATGCTCAAAAGCTTTTGTTTTTGCTTTTGCATGGCAATAATAAAGCTGCTTTTATAGCTTCAAATTTCCTTGCATGGATGGAAAAGGTGGGGAAGAAGAAATAATTGTCATTAAGTGGGGGATTAATTGTTATGACAATTTGTCAAAAAGTCATTTGTATGTATCTAATGTGTCTCTCTTCCTATAATCATTGAATACATGGTTTTGATCGGAAATAGAACATTATTGAATAAGTTCTCTTAATTATAGTTCAATTTTTGTTAGGTTGAAGGCTTGTTGTTTGGCTTAAAGTCAATATCATTCATTAGAATTAAATTTCTACTAAAAGCTTTATGTGGAATATAAATGAGGTGGAAATGTCATCATAAGAGTTCGAACTCAAAACCTCTTGCTCTGATACTATATTAAATCACCACTATACCCAAAAGCTTAAGCTAATATGTAACGGTAAATTTAATCATATATCGCAACAAGAATGAAGAATACGCGTTATCACTTAGTAGGTCAAATTAATATAAATATTTTTATATGTTAATACTTTGTCGTTTATGTATATCGATATTATTTTTTATTGTAATAAAATTGTGTATATGGATTTGATCAATGTACTTTTAAAATATTCATTTTAATTATATATAATCTAACTAAATAATCTCTAATTATTAATGAATAATGCTAATTTTGATGAAAAATTAAAATCAATTTGAAAATAATGAAATAAATACTCTGATCAATATCTATACACAAAGATTTATATAAGAATTGAGACTCAATATTTTATTTATAAAAAGAGGTGATTGAAACGTTGGAAATTATATATATATATATATATATATATATATATATATATATATATATATATATATATAATATGTGATATATATGAAATTTTGTTTGAAAGTAATCTAAAGCTAAAATTACTTTTAGTTTTATTGGAACTATATATATATATATTACTAAGTCAAATTTTGTGGCTACAGCCTTATATAGATTGATATTAAATCAATTGATGAGTTTTATGGATTGCTGCCCATTAATGACATTAACTACTAAGAGTTAATGGATTGGCCGAATGGAAAGATTGAGCTCTCTCAATTTGGATGGTTTTGTTCGAATTTTAATTCGATATATATTTGTTTTAATGACATATTTTGGGAGTTACTTGGATGATTTTCAATAAATAGGAATCATATGTCAATATTCGAAGTATCTTTTAAAAAAATTAGATTATAATTTTTGATTTCTCTTGTATTCTTTGTATTTCTATCTTTTTCATCTATTTTCGATAAAAGTTTTGGAGAGCTGTTCTTGAAGGTTCTACCAGATTCATGTGCATTTGGTTGTTGATCACACGAAACATATCGTCATATCTTGCGAGTCGGTATGCCATAAAACTGGAAACAACCGGAGCAGAGCAATATCGTCTTAAGGACAATGCAACTGCATGCTTCGACGTTCATCAATTTATGGGAAAGTTATTATTATTGTAATTTTTGATTCAGTTAAATTCTTGTTATTACTAATCTGTTTTGATTGTGTAATTCAGTATCGATATCAATAAACATGAGATATTTGCCTAATTGACCTCGAAAGTTGAGTCATAATGAAACTTGACCTCATTTTTAAATTTTCATAAATAAAACTTTATGTTGATGTCACTAAGGTGTGAAAAGACCAAAAACTCTTTTTGTATCGATAGAATTCTCCTTAACTCCACTTTATCTTTATCTCTCTCTAAACTCAAAACTCTAAATCTTGACCCAAAAACTCACGAATCTCTCTCTCTCTCAACTCTCAACTAACCACGAATTTAGATTCAATGGATAGATACCGAAAAAACAAATGGAATTGATATCTTATTTGCGCGAAACAGAGTCTAGATGAAGAAGTTAACACCAAAGTATTAAATTTTTGAAGAAATAAAAATCTGGAATTTTTTTTAATGGTTGCCTGTGATCTGACCAATCATAGGCAATGATCGGTTAGATCATTGAGTAACAAAAGATTCTGAAAAAAAAAATTGGGATACAAAATAAAGAGTATTTTGCTCATAACTTTCTTTATAAAATTGGGATTGCCACGAATTTAGATTCAATGGATAGATATCGAAAAAACGGATGGAATCGAACTCTTATTTGCGCAAATCAGAGTTTGGATGAAGAAGTTAACGTCAAAAATACTAAATTTGGGTAAAAACAAAATTCTGAAAATTTTTCAGAAAAAAAATAAATTGCGGGTCGATCTGACTGATCCTTAATCAAGATCAGTCTGATCGGACCGATCAGATCATGATCGGTCCGATCAGCCCAAGTGTAATTTATATATATATATATATATATATATTCCAGATTTTTATTTCTTAAAAAATTTAGTATTTTGGTGTTAACTTCTTCTTCCGAACTCCGTTTCGCGCATATAAGATATCCATTTCATTTGTTTTTTCGATATCTATCCATTGAATCTAAATTCGTGCCAATCCCAATTTTATAGAAAAAATTATGAGCAAAATATTTTTTCGGATCTTTTGTCACTTAATGATCGATCGATTATTGCCTATGATCGGTCAGATCACAGGCAACCATAATTTTTTTTCTTCATATTTTTTATTTTTTCAATAATTTAGTAATTTTGTGTTAACTTCTTAATCCGGACTCCGTTTCACACAAATAAGATATCGACTTCATTCATTTTTTCGATATCTTTTCATTGAATCTAAATTTGTGGTCAGTTTAGCGTTTAGGGGGGGAGAGAGAGAGAGTCGTGAGTTTTCTGGTAAAAAAACTAGAGTTTTGAGAGAGGAAAAAAATAGGAGTGGAGTTTAAGGAGAGCTCTATCAATAAAAAAAAGGTTTTTAGTCTTTTCACACCTTAGTGAAATGAGCATAAGATTTTATTTATGAAAATTGAAAAGTGAGGTCAAGTTTCATTAGGGATCATCTTTCAAAGTCAATTAGACAAATATCCTAATAAACATTTCTATGTTCATCTCGATTGTTGTTATAAGCTCCGGATCCAATAATTTTAAGACGATAATTGATATTTGTGGAACTCATCAACAACAATAAAGGCCGCTGAGATGAAGGGTAGAGATGGTTTTATCGGTGGTACAGTCAATTTCTTATTTATAAAATATGTAATAAAGGAATTGTAGTTAGTTATACTTTAATTTATTAAAAACTTTTGAGTTTTATAAATTAACTTATTATCTATATTTTTTTAGAAGTTTGGGTCTGTACCAAAAGGGGATTGACATAAGCTTTAATTGATGAGAATTTTGTTTCTTAACAAATGCTGAAGCAAAGTATTATATATTATAATATATATAATATTAAATCATTTTATGTATGAACATGAGCTACATTATGCTCAATAGTTATCCCAATGGATAAATAACGATTAATAATGCCTCATATGTAAATTCATTAACATTATCAAGACGAATTTTGAAGAAATAATTGTCATTAAGTGGGGGATTAATTGTTATGACAATTTGTCAAAAAAAAAAAGTCAAAAATTATAATTTACTTCTCAAAACTTGGCATTTGTATCTATCTAATGTGACTCTCTTCCTATAATAACTATATATGGTTAAATGCACCTATGATCCCTGTGAGTTTAAATGCTTTTTTCAATTTACACCCATGCATTATCAATTTAGATTTTTTCACCCACATACTTATTATTTTCCAATTTCTATAAAAAAAATGTTAAAATTAACCGCCATTTTATTTTTAATTTTTTTTTCTAATATCTAAGGTATATGAAAAAACCTTTTAATCCCCTTCTTCATCCTCCCATCTTTCTACTTCACTTTCTCTCACCTCTCTTTCTTTGAATCATTCCCCATTTCCTTAATTTCCTCGACAATTTCTCCAAACTTTTCTTTGTTCTCCACCAAAGTTTTAGGGAAATAAGTTGTTAAAAAATCAATAAATGATTCAGAAACAATTTCTTCTCTTAAAACAACAATATTTGGCATCAAATTCTTTGAATAATCTTCCAATAAAATCCAAGAAGTACGTTTCAAAGCAGCAACAACTTCACATCAGTTAGCAAAACACTTTTGAGATATTTGTAAGAAGGGATGATTTGATTTTCTAAGTTTCGAGTAAGAGTTGTTGGGACAAAGATTAAAGATCTAGCAAGTTCTGGAATTGAAATACCAGTGGAGTAGAAAAACCGAAGCTTTGGCACTAGAAATTTGGTTGGGATTGGATAATTGAAGAGAAGGGCGTTTTCTGATGAGTTTTGAGACTTGGGTTTTGGAGAATCCATGGTTTCTCAAAAGGGTTAAGACGAAATTGGGTTTTTCTGGGTTATGGAGTTGGACCTTTTCTGATACTATAATTGCGGTTTCTGGGAGTAATCCACGTGAATTTATGAGGTAAGAGATGGTGAAAGAGTGATTTTGGGTCTGAAAATTGCTTGATTTTAGAATTGGCGGAAGCGTTTTCAAGGGGGAAATGAATGGAAAGGAGATGAATTGTTGAATTTGAGCCTGAAACAGAGGCCATGGAAATTGTGGAGAGGTCATTGAGTAGGGGTGACTTGACAAGAGTTAACTGCCATGAAAATGGAGGTGAGAGAAAGTGAAGGAGAGAGATAGGAGGATGACCACAAGGGGGATTAAAATGTCTTTTCACACATATCCTGGATATTAAAAAATATGGCAGTTAGTTTTAACACTTTTTTTTGACAGAAATTGGAAAATAACTAGTGTAGGGTGAAAAAAGCTAAATTGATATTTTAAAGATGTAAATTGAAAAAGCCTCAAAGTGCTGGGGTCATTGGTGTATTTAACCTTAATTATATATGATGGAGTCATATTATTACGATCAAATTCAATTTTTTTAATTTTTTTTTGGTTGAAGGCTTGTTGTTTGGCTTAAAATAAATATCATTCATTAGAATTAGATTTCTAATAAAAGCTTTATAATGCAATAGCTTTCGTGCAAGTAAATAATTTGATTGAATGAAATAAAATTCTCTTACAAGGTCTTGGATTTGGGTCGAAGTACTTGATTAAGAATTATTAAATATGTCCCAAACATGTGGAATATAAATGAGGTGGAAATGTCATCACAAAAGTTCGAACTCAAGACCTCATGTTCTGAATTCTGATACCATATTAAATATATTAAATCACCACTATACTCAAAAGCTTAAGCTAATAGGTAACGGTAAATTTAATCATATATCTCAACAATAATGAAGAATACACGTCATCACTTAGTAGGTCAAATTAATATAAATATTAAATTCATTTTTTTATGTTAATACTTGGTCGTTTATGTATATCGATATTATTTTTTATTTTAATAAAATTATGTATATGGATTTGATCAATGTACTTTTAAAATATTCATTTTAATTATATATAATCTAACCAAATAATCTCTAATTATTAATTAATAATGCTAATTTTGATGAAAAATTAAAATCAATTTGAAAATAATGAAATAAATACTCTGATCAATATCTATACACACAAAGATTTATATAAGAATTGAGACTCAATATTTTATTTATAAAAAGAGGTGATTGAAATGTTGGAAATTATATATATAATGTGATATATATGAAATATTGTTTGAAAGTAGTCTAAAGCTAAAATTACTTTTAGTTTTATTGGAACTATAAATATACAATTTTAGTAAGTCAAATTTTGTGGCTACAGCCTTATATAGATTGATATTAAATCAATTGTGATGAGTTTTATGTATTGCTGCCCATTAATGAAATTAATTACTAAGAGTTAATAGATTGGCCGAATGGAAAAATTGAGCTCCTTCAATTTAGATGGTTTTGTTCGAATTTTAATTGGATTTAAATTTGTTTTAATGACATATTTTGGGAGTTACTTGAATGCTTTTCTATAAATAGGAGTCATATGTCAATATTCGAAGTATCTTAAAAAAACCAGATTATAAATTAAAAAAAACTAGATTATAATTTTTTATTTCTCTTGTATTCTTTGTATTTCTTTTTTTTTCATCTATTTTTGGTAAAAATTTTGGAGAGCGGTTCTTGAGGGTTCTACCAGATTCGTGTGTATTTCGTTGTTGATCACACGAAACACATCATCGTATCTTGCGAGTCGGTATACCATAGAAATGCAAACAACCGGAGCAGGGCAATATCGTCTTAAGGACAGTGCAACTGCATGCTTCGACGTTTATCAATTTATGGGAAAATTATTATTATTGTAGTTTTGATTCAGTGAAATTCTTGTTATTATTAATCTGTTTTGATTGTGTAATTCAGTACCGATATCAATAAACATGAGATATTTGCCTAATTGACCTCGAAAGTTGAGCCATAATGAAACTTGAACTCATTTTTAAATTTTCATAAATAAAACTTTATGCTGATGTCACTAAGGTGTGAAAAGACCAAAAACTCTTTTTTGTATTGATAGAATTCTCCTTAACTCCACTCTATCTTTATCTCTCTCTAAACTCAAAACTCTAAATCTTGACCTAAAAAACTCACGAATCGCTCTCTCTCAACTCACAACTTGCCACGAATTTAGATTCAATGGAATTGATATCTTATTTGCGCGAAACAGAGTCCGGGTGAAGAAGTTAACACCAAAGTATTAAATTTTTGAAGAAATAAAAATCTGAAATTTTTTTTAATGGTTGCCTGTGATCTGACAGATCATAAGCCATGATCGGTCAGATCATTGAGTAACAAAAGATTCGGAAAAAAAAATTGGGATACAAAATAAAGAGTATTTTGCTCATAACTTTTTCTACAAAATTGGGATTGCCACAAATTTAGATTCAATGGATAGATATCGAAAAAACGAATGGAATCAATATCTTATTTGCGCAAAATGAAGTCCGGATGAAGAAATTAACGTAAAAAATACTAAATTTTGGTAAAAAGAAAATTATGGAAATTTTTCAGAAAAAATAAAATAAAATTGTGGGTCGATCTAACTGATCCCTAACCAAGATCGGTCAGATCAGATCATGATCGGTCCAATTTGCAAAGAAAGACAAAACTTTATTTTTCCGAGATCTTTCATCTTAAATTCCCTTTTAATATAATTTACTGCCTTTGGAACCTCTTCAGAAGTTTTAATAATATTTAAATCATCAACATGTACAACAACAATGACAAATCCTAATTGTGATTTCTTTATAAATACACATGGACTAATAGGAGTATTTTTACAGCCTTCTATCAACAAATATTCACTTAGACGATTGTACCACATTCGTCCAGATTGTTTTAGTCCATATAAGGATCTTTGCCATTTAATTGAATATAATTCTCTAGAAATTGAACTATATGCTTCTGGCATTTTAAATCCTTCAGAGATTTTCATATAGATATCATTATCAAGATAGCCATATAAATATGTTATGACTACATCCATAAGATGTATGTCCAGTATTTCATACACAACTAGGCTAATAAGATATATTAGCATAATTACACCCACCACGGTACAATATGTTTCTTCATAATCAACTTCAAATTTTCTTAAAGAGACATTTTGATTCAAGTTGTGCTTTATATCTCACAACTTCATTATCATATATGCATAAACAACCATATATTCCCCACTGGAGTTATTCCTTTGGGTGTTTGGACTATAAGTCCAAATACTTCACATTTTTAAGTGAATTCAATTATTCTTGAATTCCATCTTTTTTTTTGGCGAAAAATTCATTTGTCGACATTTTCAATAGAGATCTTCAAGATTTTGCATATAATATCAACTGTTATAGCTTATGAAAATGCACTATTAAGCTTTTCAATGGTTCAATCCCATTTTATCTCAATGTTGATACAATTTATTGAGATCTCTTTATTTTCAGGTACCTCGACCTCTGCTGGGGTCATTCGATCAAAATATTTTTCATATTGATTATGTATTATCATATCATTGAGATCATCTAATCAATATTCATATTGATCCTTTATTATCTCTTTATGAGTATCGCAATTTTTCGTGCATTTTCTTTACTTTCTTTGTCAATGAGCTTTATCATTTTCTCTTAAAGGATTACACATTTTAAATGTGATCTTAGACTCTTTTAATTATCCTCCAAGGACAATTATTTTAGTTGTAATTTTTCTTACAACTTGAATACATGATTTTGTTATTTCACTTACATCATCAATTGCTTTAGGCAATCGATTTGCAATAATTTGCAAGTTGATAATTCTTTAAACTTTTAGTTCACAATAATTAGTTACCAGGTCAAGATGAGGCAACAATAAAGCACTTCATTATATTTTTTTGTCCAACTTTCTTAATATATCTTTCACTAATATTGGAAAATTTGTCTCATAAGAAATGATACTTAACAAATCATGTAGTAAATAAACCACCCATCATGGGCTCAAGATAGTTGATAATTGAAGGGGATTCATACCCAACATATATTCATATCCTCCTTTGAGGAACAATTTTAGTACATTGTGGTGGAGCAATTGGAACATATAATGCACAACTAAAAATTCTCAAATAGGAAATATTTGGCTTCTGGCCATAAACCAATTGCAATAGTGAGAATTTTTTTATAAGATGTTGGTCTAATGCGTATCATTGTAGTAGCATGAAAATAGCATGACCATATACAGATATAAGGAGCTATGCTCTCATAAGTAATGGTCTAGCAATCAATTGTAGGCGTTTAATAATGATTATGTTAAATTATTTTATGTATGAACATGAGCTACATTATGCTCAATAGTTATCCCAATGGATAAATAACGATTAATAAATGCCTCAGATGTAAATTCACTAGCATTATCAAGACGATTTTTCTTGATTGCATAATCAAGAAATTGTGATCTTAATTTAATTATATGAGCCAATAATCTTGAAAAATCAAGATTTTGAGATGATGATAAGCACAAATGTGACCATCTAGTAAACGTAGCAATCAAAATCATATAATATCTAAATGGTTCACCTGAAGAATTAATAGGTCCACATATATTACCATGAATTCATTCTAAAAATGTTGGAGATTCACTCCCAACTGTAACTGGTGATGGCCTTATTATTAATTTTCCTTGAGAGCAAGCCACACATGAGAATTCATTAGATTGAAAAATCTTCTGGTTTTTCAATGGATACCCATATGAATCCTCAATTATTTTGAACAACATTATCTACCCAGGATGATCAAGTCGATCATGCCAAATATTAAACATGTTTAGATTTGTGAACTTCAGGTTTACTATTGCATATGGACGTATAATAGGTACGGGGTCAGTAAATTTTCATGGCCACATCCAATTTTCTCTATTTGAAAACTTTTATTATGTGGAGCTTTCCTTTTCTCCACCGTGTGTGGATTTCTTTAAATTGGAGGGATTAGTATAGTGATCACTATGATAAGTGAAATTATTTTTCCTTTTATAACGACCTTGACCTCAACCTTCGATCTTTTGATATCATAACATTCACTTAAGCGAATGAGTTGAACAAGTTAGTCGAGATCCATGGTATCAATTCATAATTTATAAATTTCTCTCTCGATATTACTGTTTCACGAGTATATTCGAGGCATGAAAAATGGAGAATATCTTCTCAAACATATTTCTATCATTAATATTTTTCTCCACATAATTTTCATTTCTAACTAATTTTAGATAATGAAAAAATATTAAATTTATCCATGACAAATATTTTTTAGTGATATCAATAGCTACGAACTCTTAATTTTGTGAGATTTGTCATTTGAAAACTATTAAAAGAAATACTTTTTATTAGAACTTAATAATACAATTATAATGAATGCAACCACAATTTTATAAGAATTGAAATATGTAAATTGTAAGGCACATATATGAATTAAAAGATATATTAATTTTAGATGATAAGGTATGTAAAGTATATAAAAGATTGTATTTTTAATTACCCATTTTAATTCTTTATGAATTAAATCAAGTATAGGTTAATGATAATATTAATTATAAGTATTAACCATACTCCTTTTTTTTTGTTTAAATTACTAAATACGTGATAGATAAGTTAATCACAAACGACATATTTAAAACAAAACATGATTAGATATTTAATATCTACTTTATTAAAAGTAAACTTTAAATAATATGGGTGGATAATAGTAATAATTTAAATCAACTCATAAATTCAAGCTTTGAATTAATAAAATTTTGATGAACACGTAAGAGTAAAATATAAAAAAAAAACTTTTATAAGTAACACCATTATTACTAAGTATTGTAAAACCAGGTGAGGTAACGAGAAATAAAAAAATTGTTATCACAAAAGCAATATTAACCGCCACCCTCTAAGAATTATATAACTAAATTAATTACCAAGAATTAAACATTTTAACATACGTCGAATAATTACCTTTAATAAAATTGAAGTAAAAGTTGAAAAGTATTTAGTAAATAGATGATAGAGACTCGTACTGATAACTTGTTATAAAACTAAAGAAATACTAAAAGAAGAGAACTACTTTCGGAAGAGATTTGAAACACAAAGAAATATTTAGAGAAAGAGAAGCATACGAGAGGTAATTGCCTGAACCTTTATTGTCCATGTTATTGTTGTGTGTATTACATTCTCAAGAATTTTTCTATTTATAGGACATTGAAGAATACAAACTCCCACAATATTAATTAGGAGAGTTTCTTCGTTTAACTAACAAAAGTAAAGAGAAGGAGTTTTGAGATTGACATCCATAACTTAAGTCCAATATTTATAACATTTTGGAATATTTTTTCTCGACATTTAGACATCGTTAGATGCATCCATGACAACGTTTGCAGCAATTCAATCACATAGAATTCTGTCTCTTTTTTCCACTTCTCTTTCCCCCATTCACATCCCCCAGATTCAGGCTCAACTCATCATCCAAAACCTCCATTTAAACACCACCATTGCTTTCCATTTCATAGAAGCTTGCCAAACTCTAAAACTTCTTAACTCAGCTCTCCTTCTCTTCACTACCCATTTCCATAAACCTCATGTTTTCATTTGCAATTCCTTGATTAGAGCCTTCTCTCACTCTAATATCCCTCATTCTCCTCTTTCTATGTATGCCCATATGCATAAAAATTCAATTTTTCCGAACAATTACACCTTTCCTTTCCTTCTTAAGTCCTTGTCTGACTTTAATGACCTTGTGCAAGGACAGTGTGTCCATACCCATGTTCTGAAATTGGGTTATGTTTCTGATGTTTATGTTCAGAATTCGTTGCTCGATGTTTATGCGTCGTGTGGCGAAATGGGTTTGTGTAAGAAGGTGTTTGACGAAATGTCTCAAAGAGATGTTGTGTCTTGGACTATTTTGATTATGGGATACCGTAATGCCGTTATGTATGATGATGCTTTGATTGCATTTGAGCAGATGCAGTATGCGGGTGTAGAGCCTAATCGAGTGACAATGGTGAATGCGTTAGCTGCGTGTGCTGGTTTTGCGGCGCTTGAAATGGGTGTTTGGATACATGATTTTGTAAGGAGGAGAGGTTGGGAAGTGGATATGATTCTTGGAACATCTTTAATTGATATGTATGGTAAGTGTGGGAGAATCAAGGAGGGATTGGAAGTTTTCAGAACCATGAAAGAGAAGAATGTCTATACATGGAATGCACTTATTAAAGGGCTGGCACTGGCCAAGAGTGGAGAAGAGGCAGTCTTGTGGTTCAAAAGAATGGATCAAGAAGGAGTTAAAGCAGATGAAGTGACATTGGTGGCAGTGCTTTGTGCTTGTAGTCACTCTGGCTTGGTGGAAATGGGCAGACAAATTTTTCAATCTTTGCTTGATAGGAAGTATGGATTTTCTCCAAAAATCAAACATTACGCATGTATGGTTGATCTCCTGGCTCGTTCGGGTGCGTTCAAGAGAGTTTTGAGTTAATAAAAGATATGCCTTTTGAGGCTACTAAAGCAACGTGGGGTTCATTGCTTTCTGGTGGTAGAACTCATGGAAACTTGGAATTGAGTGAGTTTGCAGCTAGGAAGCTGGTTGAATTAGAACCCGAAAATGGTGCCTATTATGTTCTTCTATCTAATATTTGTGCAGAGATGGGGAAATGGAGTGAAGTTGAGCAAGTGAGAGGGATTATGAAAGACAGAGGACTGGAGAAGGATCTGGGCTCTAGTTCTGTGGAGCTGTGAGTGAGGAAATTTTTTTGAGTCATTTTTCTAATGTCCCGTTGCAGTTTCTGCTTATAAAAAATCTGCACCATTTCTTAAGAGGGTCTGGAATTTTAAATTTCAGTATGGAAACTTCTGGGGCAGTGCATATTTTCAACTCAAGAAACCTGTTACAGAGAATTCCAGTTTCATCCATTATTGGTTTCCTCTGTTTCCCAAGTAATGAAGAAAGCATTCTCTAGATTTTATTGTTGCTCTTTCAGATTTGACGCAATGCAGAAATTTCTCGTAGATTATACTGATTGCAACCGATACTTTTATAGTTGAATATTGTTGTTGATATTGATAGGTGATCCAAATTCCATTTCAATACGACCGGAAAGTCAACGATGCTTTTTTTTTATAGTGATAAAAACCGAGTTCTATGTTAGGCTCCAATCTTGAGAGTTATAGTTTAGGGTATGTGTTTTGTAGTATTATTGTAAGTAGCTACTACTACTCATACCAATTTTCATTATAAGAGAATAATTCTACTCTGTGTGGGCTCTCTATATGTGACTTGTGTGCCTTATCATATTTAACATTCAGTACTACTTTTTTTTATTGCTTAATTTTGAACAATACATATACAATAACATCATACAATAGACGAAACACGATATAAACTATTAAATTCAAAGTTCATAACCATCACTCTTGAAATATGATACAAAACATGAAACAGGACAACCCACACGAACAAGAAATAAGACAGACCAATCTCCAGGCTCCAGTTGAGGATGAAACCAAATAGCAAAGAACACCCTTTTATTCAAGTTTTTATGAACCATTTTCCATCTTGTAGCAGCAAAGGTTTTAAAGTCAGTTGCGCAGAGCAATCACCTTAGCCCATGCTGGCCTTGCTGAGATATCAGCCACCCAAGCGTCAACGTGAGGTCGGGATTCAAACAATTTCTTGATCTGCGTCCCCAACAAGAAGGATAAGGTAGGGAGGTGATGAAGATCTGCCAAAGTGAAGGAATCACCTGCCAAGTATTTCGATTGAGACAGCTTTTTCTCATAAATATCAAGAACTTTAGCCAATTCAGCTTCACTATTCTCGACCACTGCAGCATCTGTCTCACCCAAGCCAAACATGGGCTTGAAGCTTAGCTCCCATGCCAGTTTTGATGCTGGTGGGTCAAAATGGTGGCCCTCCACCTCAATCCAAGTTGATATGATTGCTGCTTCCTTGGGGTCTTGGGATATCAATTCGGTTCCATTAGCAGCATAATTCTGCGAGATGTATCGTGTGATCGCCCTAGATTCTACACAGGCAAATAATCAAACATATTATATGCAAGCAACCTTATGTATTTGTTAGATTCCACATTGGCAAATTATCAAACATGTTATATGGTCTTAATATTCATGGATTCATATAAAAACCAATTCACAATTTAAAGAGTAACTCATGATCCATTCATGATCTTATAAGTCGTTGAATACTCAAACTTGCTATTGAAATCAGAATGAGAGTTCATGATCGAACCGTCATGAACCTTATCCAATTTGCTGGATCGACCGACCAATCCACTCGAAGAAACAAAGAAATTTGTACAAGAAACCAAAGGAAAAGTCTCACAAAAACCACATAACACCCAAGGCTCTCTATCCTTGGAAACATGGAGAAGAAATTATCTTTTCAACTCTTGTATGCTCAACTAATTACTAAAATTGTAAATAAAATGACTAATATTTGAAAAAAAAAAAAAAGAAAAAGCCTTGTTTGAGCTTATTGGGTTCTAATACCATTTAAATATTCGACTGTCCCGTTTAAAAAATAATTGACAATGAGAAGAGTAACCCGTAATCGAGATCCTTGACGCAAAGATGTGTAATTCCTTAAAACAAAAAAAGGGGGAATCAAATACCAAAGAGTGACAAATCTCCATCTTGAAAGCCAGGAACTTGACCAAATGGCTGCATCAAACAAATCAAAGACCATAAGTAAAAAAACACCATCCATGAGATTAAAGTAAGAGTAAAGAATTTGAAACTTACATTGATTGAAAGAAAAGGCTCTTTCTTATGTTCTCCTTCATGCAATTTCACAATAACCAAGTCATAATCAAGCTCTTTCTCATAAAGAGAAGCAAGAACTCTCCCAGTAGCTGTGGAAATTGGACTTCCATGAACTTTAATGGGAGCCATTGACTTATCCTTTAGTTTCAGAAACGAAAAACAAAGAAAGAAAAAATTTGGATCAGAGAAGGAGATTTGGTGAGGAAGACAGTGAGACAATAATTTCTGAGGCAATTATTTATAGTATTTAATTGAAAGGAATAATTATTTTTAGTGGTGGACTATGTAATTGATTGCCGAATAATTTTACAGAATTGTTTATTACAAAACGTTATTTGTGTAGTTTCTTACTGTTTAAGCTAACGCCACCTTATGATTTCTATCACCCAATTTCCCACTATGACAATATGTTTTTTTTATTAAATTATTGTTATATATGAAATTTTGAGATAATTAATTATGGACCGGGTTAGGCCCGAGCCGGTATAGGTTGTCATGAGTAACTGTTGAGAATATATAAATGATTTAATCTGTCTTTAACTTAATAATTTAATCTTTTGGATCTATTAGTATTAAAAAAAATGATTAAATTTTCCTTAACTTAATAGCATAAGCTTTTGAGTCTATTGATGATTGAACAGTAGTCCAACTGATTACGAAAATAGGTGAAATATTAACTGTATACATTTTCACGAATTTCGTCAAATTGAAGGTAACATTGATTACTACTCGAGACACATCCGGTGTCTCATCTCCTTTTATACATTTGGGTTTGTGGATACTTATAGTTGATCTTTATGCCTAGTGAGCTTGACAAAAATATGCAACAACAATTCGATTTTTAGAGAAATTGCTAACTAGAGGGGACATATGATTATGCCTGCATATTACTATTTTACCCATTCCGTTAAAAATGTTAAGAATTCTATTATTTCATCTAACATGTAAGTAGTAACACATGTATCACTAAGAATAAATACTAAATAATTATTCAAAAATTGTCTAAATAGTATATTTTAGATACGTATGTTATGGTATATCGTTACTTTTTTTTGGTTTAAATAAAAGATTTTTTGTTCAATTTATTGAACTTGAACTAAGAAATAGATTATCAAATTTAATTAATAATAAACTTATAATAAAATTAGAATTTTAGTTCCTATAAACTTATTTAAAAGACAATTATTCAACGTAGAATGAAAATTAACTAAAATATATTAAAAGGCCAACAATTCAATAATTTATAGAACTAGATGCTATTTTAGTAAAGTTTTAAAAATGTTGTGCTCTATAAGTAATCATATATATATATATATATATATATATATATATATATATATATATATATATATATATATATATATTCTATTATTTTGATATATTCCCTAAATTATATGGTCTACATATCATAGTGTGGTACATCAACTCATAATCATGTGTGAATAGTTTTAATGAAGTGAAATTTCACTGAGTTGTAGATTTGTATGCAATATATGTAAAGATATCATTGCTTAAAACTATTAGCAAATATAGCAAATTTTATTACGTTAATCAGTGATTAACAATGATTAATGTGTGAATCAGTGATTTACTTATTGTAAAAATATGTAATTTCATGTTAATCAATGATTCACCAACATAAAATTTACTACATTTACAAATATTTTTAAACCATGGTATTTTTATAAATATTATTGATTTTTTTTTGTAAATTTGCAATCCTCTATTTAATGAAAGAGAATAACAATAATGAATCATTAACATAGATAGCTTTATTTTAATTTTTTTGAGCTATTAACATACCTAACTAAACATATAATATAACAATTAATTAAAAAAAAAGTCATTTATCTATGTAAATTGCACCAATAGTCAAAATCAACTAACTTGGGTATTCGTACATCAATAAAATAACTGGAAAAAAACACTAAAGTCATTTTTTTAATAAAAAAAACACTAAAGTCTACAGTTTCCAAAAAAATAATTAATATAAAATTGGATGGGATGATACTTGCTTCCTAACCGGTCAAGAAAACTCTTCCTTACTTTTATGTGTTCAATTTCTATTAGATAAAATCTATTAAGAGATATTAAATATATAATTTTTTATTAATTATATGGGACCTACATATTTATTTTAACCAATAGAAATTAAATAAATAGGAAAGTTAGAGGAGCGCTTCCTGGTGAGAGGTAAGTATTTTGCTATAAAATTTATCATTCAATAACCAATTTCATAGACGGTGTAAACAACAATTGATTACAAATTTACAACATCGTCATTACAGCAAAAAAAAATTAAAAAAAAAATAATTGATTAGACTCGGTAGTACAGTACTTCTATCAAATTTTAAATTTCACTTTTAGATATAAGGAATATAGTCAAATATTCCTTATTTATATAATGTATATAGGTTGGTCAATATATTAATTGTACATATATTAAGTATTAGTTTTAGATATCATTTTTTAAAGTATTATGTTATATTTTGATATTTCATTAACCTCCTTTAATTAGTTCTTTACTTTGGTTAATGTTGTTAGCTAACTCTAGTTAGCAAGTTTAGTTGCTGAGTTGTATCAAGTGCTAGATGTCAATCTGTTAGAGAGGTTAACTGTTAGCTTTACAAAAACTGATTTCTCATTCTTGTAATTATGGTGGAGTTCTCATTGTTGTAGAACAGAGTTCAAGAAATGGTTAAACACAAAAGTTCTTCTCTCTCTCTATTTTCTTTTTGATCTTGTATTTTGCATGATGGATTTAACAATGGGTATCGGAGCCTGAGAATCAAAGAAAGAAGAAGGCAAGAAAGATTCTGGAAAACGAAGAAGGATTGATTCTTTAAAATCAATCCATGGTTGCAAGGTTTGAGCTTGAGAGATATGATGGAAGAGACGATTTGGATTTGGAGAAAGAAGATGAAAGCACTGCTTGTTCATCATAAAGTAGCAAAAACTATAGAAGATCTGAAGAAAACTCCAGAAACTGTAAAACCAGAGCAACTGGAAGAGATGGATGAAATTGCATTCAGTCTCATGATTGTTTATCTTTCAAACACAGTCATGAGGCGAGTGAATGAAGAATTAACAGCAATTGGAATTTGGAACAAGCTTGAAGCTCTGTTCATGAAGAAATCTCTTTCCAACAAGATTCTCCTAAAAGAAAAGTTTTTTGGATTCAAGATGAATGCGTCCAAGAATCTTAAAGAAAACCTCGATGACTTCAACAGAAACTGTCTTGATTTGATGAACATTGGGGAGACTATGGATGAAGAAAATCAAGTAGTCATTCTGTTAAATGCTCTGCCAGATTCCTTCAAAGAAGTCAATGCTGCAATTAAATATGGCGGAGATTTGTTGACTATGGAGATGGTGCTTGATTCGTTAAGATCAAAAGAACTGGAATTGAGTTCTGAAATAAAAGAAGCTGAAGCTCTAATGGTTAGAGGTAAAAGTTATGATTCAAAGCTTGGAAGAAAGCCATGGGGGAACAAATTTAAATCCAAGACCAGGGGAAAGAAATGTTACCTCTGCAATAAAGAGGGCCACTTCAAGAATCAATGTCCTCAAAATGACCAAAAAGGGAAATACCAGAACCATGAAATGTCCAATTATGCAAATATCTATGAAGGGTATGAAACTGCTGAACTTTTGATGGTTACATACAGCCAAGCAGATAAAGAGTGGTTTTTTTACTCTGGAAGTTCATTCCACATGACTCCAAATAAGAATATTCTACAAGAATTTAAAGAGTTTGATGGAGGCAAGGTATTCATGGGAAATCATGTGCAATGCTAGGTGAAGAGTCAGGTTCTTTAACTCTGAAAATAGAAGATGGGTCCTTAAAAATTTTGCAAGTTGTGAGGTATGTACCTGATCTTAAGAGAGATTTAATCCCTCTTGGGACATTGGATAGGGCTGGTTATAGCTATCATTCCAAGAATGGAGTAATGAAGGTTTACAAGGGGCCTGTCATGATAATGAAAGGAGTTCTAGATAAGACATTGTATGTTTTACAAGGGGTAACTGTTGTTGGTGAATTAAATGCTATAATTTCATATTCTTTAAGTGAGACTGAGATTTGGCATTGAAGGTTAGCACATGTAAGTGCTCAGGGGCTTGAGGCTTTGAGTCAGCGGGGGTTACATGGCAACAAGAAGATAGAAGATCTTCCTTTCTGTGAGTTTTATGTCTGTGGGAAAGCTACAATGGCCAGTTTCAAGAAGGGGTTGCACATTACCAAAGCGGTCATTGAATATGTACATTTTGATCTATGGGGGCCTTCTGTAACATCATCAAATGCTGGGGCAAGGTACATTCATACCATAGTAGATGATTTTTCAATGAAGTTATGGGTATTTACTCTTAGACAGAAAAGTGAGACCTTCAAAGTTTTTGTTCAATGGAAAACCTTAATGGAGAATCAGATTGGCAGAAGCATTAAAGTCATTAGAACAGATAATGGCTTAGACTTCTTGTGCAAGGATTTTGATCAGATGTGTAAGGAGGCAGGCATTAGTAGACATCTCACTGTTGTTGGAACACCACAGTAAAATGGCTTGGCAGAAAGATACAATAGGACATTGCTAGAAAGGGTAAGATGTATGTTGCTAAATGCAAATTTACCTAAAGTCTTCTGGGGTGAGGCTGTACAAACAGCTACCTATCTGATCAATAGAAGTCCATCAGCAACATTTAAAAAGAAGACTCCACAGGAGGTGTGGATGGGCAAGCCTCCAAATCTTGCTTACTTTAGAGTTTTTGGTTGTGCAGCCTATGCACATGTCAAAAAGGATAAGCTTGGACCTAGACCAAAGAAGTGCATCTTCTTGGGGTATCCTAAAGGTGTTAAAGGATACAAGATTTGGTCATTGGAAGCTGGTGAACCAAAGTGTTTCATTAGTAGAGATGTCACCTTCAATGAACATGTTATGCCATGGAAGTGTGAGACAAGAGGTGAGGTTCCAAGATAGAGGGAAGAATTTTTTATTCCTGCTGAAGAGCTACAACTGAGAAGTGGCAGATGGACATGGAGTCAGAATTACAGTCACTACACAAGAATACAACCTGGTATTTGTCTAAGAAACCTGAGGGTCACAAGACTATAGACTGTAAGTGAGTCTATTAATTAAAGCCATGCATTGAGGGTGTTGAGAAACCAAGGTTCAAGGCAAAGTTGGTTGCCAAAGGGTTCACTCAAGAGTATGGAGTGGATTATAATTAGATTTTCTCTCTTGTAATTAGACTTTCTTCTATTAGACTGTTATTGGTTGTGGTTAATCAAATGAATTTGGAGCTTGAACAACTTGATGTGACTACTGCCTTCTTGTATGGAGAGCTAGAGGAGGAGATTTATATGAACCAACCAGTTGTCTATGTGGAAAAGGGTAAAGAAGACTGTGCTTGCATATTGGTAAAGTCAATATATGGGCTGAAACAGTCTCCTAGACAGTGGAACAAAAGGTTTAATGACTTCATGATCTCAAATGGCTTTGAAAGGAGCAATCTTGACAATTGTGTATATGTCAAAAAGGTTAGAAACTCAGCTCTTATCTATCTTTTATTATATGTTGATGATATGTTGTTGGCTTCACAAAGTAAAGAAGAGATAGATAAGTTGAAGGCTGAATTGTCTAGTGAATTTGAAATGAAAGATTTGGGTTGTGTTAGAAAAATTATGGGCATGAACATTATTAGGAAGAGATCTGAAGGGGTTTTTTTATAGCTTCAACTCCTCTTGCTCGGCATTTCATGAAGTTATCTAAGTTGCAATGTCCACAGACTGAGAAGGAGGAAGCTGAAATGGCTGAGGTTCCCTATTGTAATGTAGTAGGTAGTCTTATGTATGGGATGATTTGCACTAGGCCTGATTTGGATTATACAATGAGTGTGATTAGTAGATTCATGAGAAAGCCAGATGAGCCACATTAGGAAGCAAAAAAATGGGCTCTAAGGTACTTAAAGGGTACTAAAGACACTGGTTTGGTGTTCACAAAAAGTAGCAGCAGTGGTATTAAGTTGCAAGGGTTTGCTAATGCAGATTATGCTACTGATATGGATAGGAGGAAATCAACAACTGGATATGTATTTACTTTGTTTGGTAATTTCATTAGTTGGAAGTCCTCTTTGTAGTCTGTTGTTGTCTTATCTACCACAAAGTTTGAATATATTGCATTGGCTGAGGCGGTGAAAGAAGCAATGTGGATTGTTGGCTTGATGAAAGATATGCATTTAGAGGGTGTTGTCCCTGAGTTATTTTCAGATAGCCAAAGTGCCTTGGCATAGATAAAGAATCATGTGTTTCATGATGGGACCAAACATATTGATGTTAGGTTCCATTACTTGAGAGATATAGTCTTGAGAGAGGATATTGTTCCTGAGAAGATTGATACCAAGGACAATCCAGCGGATATGTTAACCAAATCTTTGCCTAAAGCAAGGTTTTCTTACTTATGTTCTTTGTTGAAAATTGAAGTATGATGACTGCTAATTAGATGATGATTATGTGCATTGTTGTTGGAGCTGCTGTCATTGAAGTTTGCTGCCATATGCAAGTTTATTCTTTAAAATTTGTATTACTTAATTCATGTCAAGAGGGTTTTGTTATATTTTGACATTTCATTAACCTCGTTTAGTTAGTTCTTTACTTTGGTTAATGTTGTTAGCTAACTCTAATTAGCAAGTTTAGTTGCGGAGTTGTATCAAGTGCTAGCTGTCAATCTATTAGAGAGGTTAACTGTTAGCTTTACACAAACTGATTTCTCATTCTTGTAATTACGGTGGAGTTCTCATTGTTGTAGAACAGAGTTAAAGAAATGGTTAAACACAAAAGTTCTTCTCTCTCTCTATTCTCTTTTTGATCTTGTATTTTGCATGATGGATTTAACATATTACATCAAATAGGTGGAAAGTTTATTCAAATTTTTGAGCTCATACGAAAAGATCATTGATGCCTAACCATTTAAACAATAAATTTATATATGTTCAATGCTAATTTTATATAATAAAAGAAAATCATGTATCAATTATATATCTATTAAAAAATATCTTATTTAACACATAATATATATTTTGTATACTTAATTTAATAAATAAGGGATTGTCATGTCACGTATTTATTACTTAAGCATGGCATACCACTGACTTAAAATCTCGTGAGCAATTCTTGCTAATATTACAATATTTGAAATATTATAATATATTTCATAACAATATTTTTATGTTATAGAGGCTGATTTTTATAGCTTTTTTGAGATATTACATCAAATGAGGGGAAGAGAGACTTGAACCTTCGATCTCATGGGAATGGAGAGCAGGTACCTAATCATTTGAGTTATATTCATGTTTTGGTATTTTATAGCTTTTATGATAGCAATAATGCAAAAGTTTAAAACTTTTAGTTACATGTTCTATCACGATGTTAACAAAAATAATATAGAAAGTTTACTATAACGGTTTTTTCAATGCTATCATAGGACTTCTTGGTTGTATTGGCTGTACGAAGTAAGACAATAAATTAAGTTATTCATGAATATAAGTTTATAAGTTCATTCATTAAAACTCAATAAGTAAGAAAGCATAACCCTGGAAAAGGGAGCTATTCTTCATAAAAAGAGACAATTATACTAATGAGTATAACACCACTATTTCATAAAATTACAACTTAACAATTTTTTATGTGTCGTTTGGGATAGTTTTTAAAAGTGTTTTTTAATAGTTATCAAAAATATTTTAAAAAAACACTTTTAATTGCTTTCAAAAGTTATCCTAAACAGACACTTACTTAAGAGACGCAACCTTTTATTTAAAGAAACAACCTTTATTTTATTCCTGCATTCAAGTGACAAGTGAAGGCATGACTAACGAATGAAGCGTTTTGCAAGTTTCCCACCACCACCTTCCGGCAGAATCCCGCTAGGGACATGCTCGTTGTCAATACCGTACATGATCCGCAGGATCTCGAGCGCCGATCTATCATAGGAAAGATAACTAGCGTTGGCAGAAAGAATGTTGCTGTTAGTCCAATTCTCAGCCTCGAGTGAGAGCGGCACTATCAATCCTTCATCTTTGATATACCGCATCCGGTGAGTCGGTTGAAGAGCGAGGAAATGTGGCTGGTAAAATTGGTGATGGTTAAATTATAAGGCGACACAATTGTATTGGCTCCCTCATATAACAATGTTCTTATCACTCCATTTTGTCCCGACGCCACGCCGAGCAGCGACGCTGCCAGCTATGTGCATTTACATGGTATTAGAGGAATTTTTACAAAAGAAGGAAATAGAGCAAAATGGAGAATTTAGAAGAATTCTTACCCTACGAGATGAGGATTTGGTGAGTGTAGGGGTTATTGCAACGTGTTGAGATATATGATTAAATTTACCTTCAACCATTGGCTTAAGCTTTTGGTTCAATTGGTGATTTAACATATTCAATATGGTATCAAAGCAGAAGGTCATGTGATCAAACCTCCATTATATCATTTGCTCTAATTTCCTCTCCATTTAAATATTTCACATGTTTGGGTCTTGTGCAAATATCCAAGCCCACATGTGAGGGGGAGTTTAGGGTGTTGGCATAGGGATCAAATGGAAGGCTGAGTTTGTAGCCAACTGCTTCATCTACTATTTTTGCAATACTTTCCTGGCTTAGATTGAGTAGAGGCCTTTCAAAACCTCCTACACTTTTGATGATGGCTCTGAAATATTAACGGAAATTTTCACGGTTGATGAATAATTAACTCCTTAATTTATTGACACTTTTGAAGTTTGAAGTGACTGTAACATAGAGTTCATAAGGAGGATTTCAAAATATATTGAATCATCCAAATTGAAGTTTAAACGAATAAATTATGACTATAAGAAAATCAACAGCATTGAAGAAAAGAGATCGCATTGACATAATTTGGAACTACATAGGTGTGATCATTTTTAAACCATAGAGGTGTTCATGTATTTGACAAAAACCACAAGAGTCTTATTTGCATTTGACCCATAAAATAATCACTTACCGGAATAACTATATATTGATTGACCGTGATATATAATATGATGACTGGATGAAGGGTTTAATAAAAATGACATATATTTCAGAAAAAATTATTTGATTTATAAATCTTAATCTTAATATATTAAAAGTGGGAATAAAGGGAGAATCTTTCCTTTCCATTTTTACCCTTATTTTATTATTGTATTATTGACCGTGATATATAATATGATGACTGGATGAAGGGTTTAGTAAAAATGACATATATTTCAGAAAAATTTATTTGATTTATAAATCTTAATCTTATCTTATCTTAATATATTAAAAGTGGGAATAAAGGGAGAATCTTTCCTTTCTATTTTTACCCTTATTTTATTATTGTATTCCACTTTTATCCTTAAAAGAAAATCACCTCTTGATTCATGCATGTGTATTTAATTTATTTTCGTTAATATATTCCTACTTATTTTTATATTAATTTGCATAAATTAGGAAGAGACTTTGAAAAATGTGTAAGTGATAGTTTCGTATTCACTACCATTTTAATAAAACAGGAAATGAATATTGCTTTGAAAAACCAAAGGATTGTCTTGATTTCTTAAAAGACCTTATGTCCATCTCATCTATAAAAATCGATATCACTACCAAACCAATCTCAAACATGAAAATTACAAAAAGACAAACCAAGGTTTCATATTGGTTTCAACTTTCTTCACAACCCATTCCCTACCGCATCCGCATGTAAATCTTATCGTTTGAATAAATTTTTGATACTCTGTATTTTGAGTGTTTCCAATATAATATAATCATATTGCACATCACATTAATATGATTTCGATGAAATCCATCTCATTAGAGATTGCTTTCATGCCTTGATATGAAATATCTCCTTCCATGGTTTGATAGGTTTATGGGTACGTACGTACAAAACAAAAACTATTCATATTTTTTTGGGTGGTGGTTTGATAGGTGTCATGTTCTCTTTTTCTTAATTTTTTATCGGTCTTGATCATTTTTTTTAGTTTCAATAATTTGATTTATTTTATTTCTAATAAAAATTAATATCATACGCATATTAAAAAAATTATTCATATCATATTAACACATTTTGAATCATTCTAATTTATAAAAAAACACTCATTGTTAAGTTTTTGTAAATATGAAACTAACATGTTTCAAATTGTAATAAGAAAATACATACTTATTTGTATAATGCAAATTTAAGAAAAACAGTGAATAAAAGAGAGAAATTGATTGAGTTGGGTGGTGAGGATGTTGACGGTAGCAACGATAATGACCAAAGGTAAGTAATTAAAGAAACAAAATATAAATGGAGAGAAATCGGATTAAGAATAACAGATAGTTTGCCCACGACATAATTCAAACTAGACAAAGAGAGAGAGTGACAATTTATTTTCTTTGACTGTTGTTTCTTTCTTATTATCATTTTTCCCTTTAGATGCTACTATATCCACTTAATATAGAAAAATATAATTTCTTAAAAGAAGAGAAAACGAAACGGATATTTGGGTACGATAAAAAGAAAAACACGTGCAACGCACGTTATTTTTACTAGTATATTTTTTAAAAGTGTATAATTTTTTGGGTAAAGTACCATTTTGGTCCCTGAGTTTTGGAGGTCGTGTCTATTTGGTCCCCGCGTTTTCAATTTGTGTCTAAGCGGTTCCTCAGTTTTGGACATTGTGTCTATTTAGTCCCTGCATTTTCAATTTATGTCTAAGTGGTCCCTGAGTTTTGGTTCCTGAGTTTTAAACCTTGTGTCTATTTAGTCCCTAGATTTTCAAGAATTTATATAAATAAATTTAATTGGTCATTAATTAAATAAATCTGTTAACTTCTTAACATAATATTGACTGAACACGGATATAACATATCTAATTGGCCAAAATATTGATGTGTGATTAAATATTATTTTAAATATTTCATCAATTCCAGGCGTACGATTTAGAGTAATAATTGCTCGATGTCATTATTTTGGCCAATTAAACATTTTATGTCAACGTTAAGTCAATATTCTGTTAAGAATTTAAGAAATTAAGAACTAATTAAAGTTATTTCTAATAATATAAGGGACCAATGTCCAAAACATAGGTACCACTTAGACACAAATTGAAAACATGATGACTAAATAGACACAATTTCAAAAACTTAGAGACCACTTAGACACAAATTGAAAACGTGGGGACCAAATAGACACGACCTCTAAAACTCAGGGATTAAAAGGGTATTTTACCCTAATTTTTTTCTTCATAAATTTATAATCACCCCAAATATGTACCCCACCTAAATAATGAAAAAAAAAACAAACAAAAACAAAGAATTTAGAATATATATAGAGAGAGATTGTAACTTGAAAATTATGTTTAGGTATAAAAAAAAAAAAACCTTGACTGCAAGTGCATACCAACTTACTCACTGACTTGTGAGGCAACCAAGTAAAAAAAAATAAAAAGTGTCCCCAAAGAGTAGATCCGCACCGATTACAAAAAGGGAGGAAATGGGACTGTTGGTCGAAATTTTGAATCATGATCAAAATTATATAAGAGTTAAAAGTAAAACATACCTCTATACTTTAGATTATTGCTAAATCATATTTCTATATTTTAATTTTTTTTAAACACTCTTCTATCAGTTAGTTTTAATGAAATTGAGACACATACGTGCTCTACATGTCATGTATTCCAATCACGTGAAAAATGAAGAAAGAAAATTGACAGATGAATAGAAATTTGATAATAAACCGTAATATTTCTAAGATATAAAGTTTAGAAATACACTCGTATGTTCAAATTTACTGTTATTTTTAACAATATTAGAATATGTGGCATCTTAGAATATGTATGTGTCTCAATTTCGTTAAAATTAACAGATAGAAGAGTATGATTTACAATTTTATTAAAGTGTAGGGGTGTTTTAAAATAAATTGTAATGTAGGGTATGATTTAACGATAATAAGTGGTGTATTGCATTTAACTCGTTTATATAACGATAATTATATGTTTGTTATCAACATATAAAAGTCATATATTTTTTCTTTAATAACCTGAGATGTCGAACAAGAGGATTTAAGTTGGCCATTTTGACACCAATGGGAGGTGGACCTCCAAGAGTCAAATTTGGTGCAATTAGGCCTCATCATATGGATAAAGCCCTTGGTAGGCCCAAGCCAGCCGGCCCTGCCCTGTACCCGGTAAGTCAATCGGCTGTTGGCGGGCCAGGCGGCCGGCCTATATAAATCAATGGGCTGGATATGGATCATGCATTTGAGCCCAAGCCCGGCCCGCGGGCTTTATCCATAGGGCCCCCATCAGGCCCGGCCCTAAGCCCGTTCAAAAATTATTTAAAATATATTAAAAATTATAAAATATATATAAATATATGTTATATTTGAGAAAAATGCACATAATTTATGCATATAATTAGGTGCCAACCTAGTTGGGATGTATTTACATTGCAATGATGCAAATTATTTCTCGAAGAAACAATTATGTAAATCTTATTTCTTGGTGAAATCATTATACTTCATTATTATTATTTATCCATTTTAGTTTGTCTCTTTTTAAGTTAAATTAAAAATATATATATATATAGTCAAATTAAGTTAAAAGAATGATAAATAAATTTAATTTAAAAAGTTTAATTCCATATAAAATAAAGTATAAATAAAAAATATATATATAATAACAAAATAATAAATTAACTTCATCACTTTATAGTTAAATTTAAGTTTAATTAACATATAGGAACAAATATAAATAAATAATTTAATAGTAAAAATTTAAATTAACTTTTTTTTCATCATTTTAGAGTTAAGTTTAAGTTTAAAAAGTTAAAAATACTTTTTTAAAAATACAACTAATAATTTAATGGAATTTAATTAAATGCATAAAAATTTGAATGGGCTGGGCCAAGCCCGCAAAAACGGGCCAGGCCAGGCCCGGCCCGTATTTTATCTCATGGGTTTAAGCCCGTGGGCTGGGCTTGGGCTTACCCTTTTAAGTCAGGCCCTGGCCAGGCCCGACCCATTTATAGAGCAGGCCTGCCAGGCCCGGCCCAAGCCCATTCATTTAAGGGCCGGCCCGGCCCGGCCCATTGATGAGGCTTAGGTGCAATGTCATCAAGCCCTTTGCCAAGAGCACCATTCAAGAAGAATTCAGCTCCAAGAAATTCCAAATTCAAAGCAAATTGAAGCAAATCATCATCATTGATTTGGATTCGAGAGCACGAAAGAGCGTTACTCACCGTTATCGGGTTGAGTTTGAATGCCAAAATCAGAAAGAGAGAGATTGAGAAGAAAGATGAAAACTCCATTGTTGCTTTGCTTTTGCTATTGCTTTTCATAATAAAGCTGTTTTTATAGCTTCAAGTTTCTCAGTACAAGAAGAAGTCTCATTAAGTAGGAAATTAATTGTTATTAAGAAAGGGATTAATTGTGTGATGTTAGTGTGTAAAACAAATAAAAGATTTTGTTAAGAATATATAAAAGATTAAATTTAACTTAGTTCAATTGCTTAGGCTTTTGAATTTACTGGTGATTTAATATCGCATGTGAGAGACTGTTGAGAATATATATAAAAGGTTAAATTTGTCTTGCCGTCTAGTTTAAAGCTTCTGGATTTATTATTGATTTAATATGGCATCAAAATAATTTGTATTGAGTTCGAACTCTTATGATGGATGTTATTGGGTTCCGTATAAATATCTTATGTAAGACTGAGTGTTTAGATTATATAAAATATTAAATTTATCTTAACTCAATAACTTAAGAATTTGGATCTATTAATTGGTGATTTAAGAGATTTTAACCTATTTTTCAAAACTTAACATTAGATATATGGATGCAATCAATGTGAGATATTCAGCCAATTAATTTAGTTTTTTTATAGTTGTTACAGTTAGATAATTAGAATATTAATTTATTTTGATTTAGTTAATTAGTTTTAGTCTTCACATTTAATTTTAGTTAATTAATTCATTAATTAAAATTAAACATGAGAATTAATTACTATCAAGGTTGGTCCTAAAAAAATAAATGTGTGACAAAAATAAAGTTTTGGAACTCTATCATATAAGCTTAATATTAAAAAAAAATACAATTCAAACTTTCATTTAAAATGTGACATTCTCTTTGAATATTTAGATGCAAAATCACCCACTAAACTTTTTATATTCTGTCTTCCCAAGTTTCACTCTCTATTATATCAAAGTCAATCTATTGAGTTTCTCTTGTGATATATTTGATCGTAAGTAAGTTTCAACAACTTCAACTTTGAACAAATTCTTTCAATTGAGGCAAGTTAATAGGAATAGTGAATTAATATTCTAAATGCAATCGAAGCATTTAGAACGCAACTCATCTCTTTGAATGAATTCATTTTACTCGTTGCTCCAATCTTTTCAATGTGAGGAGGAAGAGATTTTATTAATATCTTTTCTTAATCCACTTAAACTAAGGGGCTATTTTTTTTTTCATATAATATTTCATTAATTTATATAATAAAAAAATCAAAAAAAAAAACCAATTTGGGAGGACTCTGGATTGCACGTAGTGTAAGGGATATTTTACTTAAAAAATAGTTTGAGGGGGGTATTTACTTAAAAAAATAGTTTATAGGATATTTATTTAAGAGAACAAATCAATAGTATTTATTATAATTTACATAATTCAGGGGTATTTACAACCTCCCTACACATTTCAAGAGAGGTTTTTGATTTTTTTTTCCTTTTCCCTTGAAAAAAAATATCTATCTGCACTAGTGGATCCATAAGTTTCCTTTAGAGGGATCTTCTGAATTTAGAAGTTAATTTTTATAATTTGTAAAAATAATTTCTATTTTAGTATCTAATTAATTATTTATATTGTTTTTATAACATATATTATTTAATTAAAATTGATATTTTCATCAATTTATATTTAAAGATGTTTTTTATATAAATAATTTATCTTACATTAGCAAGTTTATGAAACTTATTTATTTAATGATTAAAGAATGAAAATAGTTTATATATATATTATGAATGAAAATCATGAAGTTATAAATTTAAAAAATTACACCAATTATAAGTTTTCAATTTCAGTCCATTAAAATATCAATAAATATACTAAATTATGGATATTATGATGATAATTAAATATTAATTGATTTTTGTATTTAAATATATATTTATAGAGAAAAAAAATGAATTTAAATTGAGGAGGGACACATATATTATATTATATTATTATTATTCTTCAATCAATATAAATAGAAAATATACATGCACATTCACATATGTATACATCGATAGATTTTATTCTATTTAAGCTAACTCATTAAGTTTAATTTAAAAATTGCTCCTTACCAAAAAAAAAAAATATATATATATATATATATATATATGATTATTCAAAATTTGTGGTGAGTACGAAATTATGATAATGAACTTTTTCACTTTACATGATTGAAAAAAGAAACGAAGAGAGAGAAATCTGGTATATACACTAAATTTTATAATTTAATATTATGTAAATAGTAAATATTTAGAGCATTAGATATAAGTAATTTGATTATGTTAAGAACTATAAATTCATAAAGAAAAATACATATAAATCATTAACTAAAGAAAAATGGGAAAATTCATTGGGTATCTAAATTTTTTAAAGAATTTATAAATATAGAATTTTAAAAGAGTATTTATAAAAATATCATTAAAAAAACCTTCACTCGCGTGAATCCGTAAAGTCGGTGATTACATACGTGAAATACCAATTAAAAATGTGAATACGTATAAAGTGAATCAATGATAACATTTATGAAACCAGTGATTATGATTATATGCGTAAAACTATAGGCAATTTTATAATATTATAAGAATGAATTTGAACTTTATACTATCTTTATAAATAAGTTTTTGGACAATTACTTTTATAAATATTAAGTGTTATTACGTTATATAAGTGCAAGAGCCCAAGAACAATAGTTGTTCAAGACAAAAGTTGCACGTTGTGGTGACCCCACAAAGTCATGTCATGCCAAGCACTGCAATTAAAGTAAAAAATAAATTTGATTTAAATCCAAGACTAGAAAATAAAATTAAGCAATAAATTATCAATGAAAGTGTGAGATTTTATGATAATGTAAAAAGAAACGATATATATAATGGTGTATGAAGGGTCGTGCCCAACCTATGCTAGATCCGTCCCTGAATTTAATTCATTTTGAATTGCTTTAATCGGATTTAAACCCTCTAAATATGAAATAAGAAAAGGATTAGAAGTAAATATATTCATTAATATTCAATATAAACGGATTTTAAAAATTTTCGTGTGCCTGAGTTATATCGTTGCATATTTTAAATATGTTGATTGTAAATCTAGTAAAATTCTAAGTTAATTTTTTAAAATGTCTAACTCCAAAATTTTAGTCCATGAGTTTTTAAATATTTAACAGAGTTTTGACGATTGGATCAAATTGAAAGCCAAGCGAAAACTCAGAGACTAAAGTGTCTGTTTTAAAAACTCAAGGACCAAATGGTCAATAAATTCAAAACTCATGGACTAAAAGTAGGGAAATTTCATCGGGTGGCAAATTTTTATGCAATATTTGTTAAAATATCAACTCAAAAAAGTATTTGCAACAATTTTTATCATGTTTATCAGTGATTAACATTGATTTATGTGTTTATCAGTGATAAACATAATGTAAAAATATGTAATTCAATGTTTATCACTGATAAACCCGATCAAAATTTGTTATATTTGCAAAAAAAAAATTGAGCTTTTATTTTTACAAATATTGCATAAAAATTTGCTAAATTTGCAAATGCCCCCTAAAAGTATCTTTTTTCCCATTAACTAATTATAAGGGAAAATCAATTTACACTCCTGAACTTTACATGGTGTGTCAATTTAAACCCTAAACTTTCAATGTAAGTAATTTACACCTTGAACTTTAATAAATGAAACAATTCAGACCTTTGTTAGTAAAATTACTATTATTTTTGGAAATTTTTAGTTAGACATAAACGCTTTTATATCTAAATAAAGTTAATTTTTGGAAAATTAATTTTATATTTATGTTAAATACTTTTTATGGCTAAATTTGACTGTTTTGGTGTCGACTTTGAACATTTTTGTACCGTTTAATTTGGTAACCAGGATCTGAGTTTTTTCATAGTTGAGGTTGAGCATTTTTATGATTAGGTCATAGATGTTTTTTTATTTTTAGGGTCAAATACCATTTTGGTCCTTGCACTTTCACTCAGGTTTTATTTTCGTCCCTAAACTTTTAAAAGTTAAGTTTTTCATCCATGAACTTTACGACGTTTTGGTTCTCCTGTCTTTGTTTTTCCGTCTAGGACACTAATGGAGGGCTTATGTGGCATGTAATTGATGATGTGACCTTATAGAAATATATTATGAGATTAAATACCATGGAAAAACAAATATATAGTGAGGTTAATCTCATATTTTTCTCCATAATTCCAGTCTTAAATGAATATACAGTGAGGTTAATGAAACCTAAGTGAAAATTCAGAGACTAAAGTGGCATTTTACCCTTATTTTTATCTTTTGATGATTTTAGTAATTGAATTCTGATTAATTTTATAATTTTATTATTATGTGGGTATAAATTGATTCATTTGAAAAAATTCAGGGTGTAAGTTGATTCAATTGAAAGTTTGGGGTTTAAATTGACACATCATATAAACTTCAAGGGTGTAAATTGATTTTTATTTTCCTAATTATAATTTAATAAAAACCGAAGAATTTTACTTGTGGAGAAACGAGATCCCTATTCGAGAATCTTGAACCCATACATAAACACATACACTAAACATAAGTTTCTCAAACCCACATACAAAACAAGGAAAATCCAAAACACAAGCTAATTCCTGAAGATTTATTGCAATAAAAATCCCAGCAGAACTTGGTTTTTTACCAGGTTCTTAACTTTGTTTTTTACCAACTTCTTAACTTTGTTTACGCAGGGCGACAACCTTGGCCCATGAGGGTCTCGCCGTGATATCGGCAACCCAAGCATTGACACGAGGCCGTGACTCAAACAGTTTCTTGGACGGAGTCATCAACAAGTAGCTCATGTTCGGGATATGGTGTAGATCTGCCAAAGTGAATTCATCCCCTGCCAAGTACTTTGATTTACCAAGCTGTCTCTCATAAATGTCCAGAACTTTGCCCAGCTTCGCTTCATTATCCTCCACCACCGCCAGATTCGCCTCGCCAAGCCCAAACATTGGCTTCACGAGATGCTCAAATGACAGTTTCACCGCCGGTGGGTCATAGTGGTGGCCTTCTACTTCAATCCAGGTTGATATGGTAGCCATTTTCTTGGGGTCTTCGGATATCAATTGGGTTCCCTTGTTGGCATAGGCGCTGGCGAGATAGCCAGTAATGGCCCTGGATTCTGTAAGGGGAAATTTATCAAACACCTTATAGGCAATAATATAGAGAACCGGTTTCTTCCAAACTATAAAAGAAGAAATATACATTTATTTTAAATTTAGTTCCCTCTTGTTTTTTAAATTTAATTTCATCCTTAAAAATCAATCAAATAATAATGCAGTTAGAAATCTGAATTGAATTTATAAAACTGCAATCAACACAAATTTCTTCTCTCTTTTCTTTTATTCGGAAAGTCAGTAGGTTTTTTCGGTTGAATTCTATAGTTTTCCAGATAAGACCAAGAGTCCGTTTGAGATAACTATTGAAAGTGCCTTTAAATAAAGAAAGTGTTTCTGATAACAACTCAAAAAACCGTTTTTAGTGACTGTCAAAAGTTATTCCAAACGAGCCCTAACTCTACAAGAAACCGTTTGATCTTACATCACATAGGAATGAATATATTTTAAAATAACCATAGTAATCTTACATTCTCTGTTATCCATATATCGACATATTTAAGGACGAAATTGAAACTTTTAAAACTACATAAACTAAATCAAAAAAACAGATAATTACCGAAAATGGTTAGATCTCCATCCATAAACCCAGGAACTTGACCAAAGGGCTGCAAAAATCAATCAAACACATTCATTCAACAAAATCAAAATAAATCAAAATCACAAAGAACCCAATTGAAGACTGACATTAATAGAAAGAAAAGGCTCTTTCTTATGTTCTCCAGTTTTCATATCTACAAGAACAAGTTCATAATCAAGTTCTTTCTCGTAAAGAACAGCAAGAACCCTAGCTGTAGCAGTGGATATAGCGCTTCCATAAACTTTAATGCTTGCCATTACTTGGGAATGAAAAAGTTAACAAGATCAATCGAAGATGGAAAATTTCGAAATTTGATGAGAGATTGAAGATGGGTTTTTGGGAGAGAAAAGGTTGAAAGGAGTTGTTTTATAGGATTAGAATATGGAACGATCCGTCATCGCAGACTCCATTAGTGAGGAAACGAAGAAATCGTGGAAACGATGATTTAGCCTTTATGGATGTCGCTTTCAGATTTATTTTTTGACAGAAAGTTTAGCCGAATCAACGGGAACCAGAACTTTTGGAATGAAGAAAGAAATGTATATGAGCCACATAATATTATTATTATTTGGTAAAGGTAAGAATGAAGCTTGCATTTTCACCCAATTTTAAATATGACCCTGCATTTTATTTTATTTTATTTTTAAAAATACCAAACACTTATTATGAAGTGATCATTTACTGAAAAACTATTCATTTTAACATTGAGTAATAAATTTATTCTTTTTTTTAAATATTTTGACAGAATGTTTGTACTTCTTCACCTTTTCAATTAATTTTGGGTCAAAAAATTAGGACCTCAATTTTCTAAAGTTTTGAAATGAAGTTTGTGTCTGGTTTGTCGTTCAAATTCCTACCCGATTTGATCTGTAGCAGATCAAAAGGCATATGCTAGATACTACTGTAAAAATCTTGATGACGAAATTGTTATTATCGAATGAGATGGTAATTTTTCTTTGGCAAAAGTTGATTGAATGCTAATGTAAATAATGTGGGTCCCCTTTTTTTGACCAAAATTAGTTAGAAATGTTAAGAAATATTAATATTCTATTAAAATATTTTTTTAAAAATGATGAAATAATATTTCAATGTTAAAATTGATGGTTTTTTTTTTATATATGATGGTTTCTTGATAAGTGCAGGAGTGTATTTTGAAAAATAAAATAAAATGTTGGGTCATACTTGAAATTGGGTGAAAATACATAAATTATTATTACATTTTACCCTTTTTATGTATTTTAATAAGGGTAAAATGCAAATGAGACCCCTGTGGTTTGAAAATGGCAAATCACACCCCTGTGGTTCCAAATTTTTTCAATTAGACCCCTCTCCTTCAATGTCAATAATTTTCTTTTAGCCATAACTTCTTCGTTTGAACTCCGATTTAGATGACTCAAGATGTTTTAAAATCCTCATTTCAGACTCTACATAATAGTTACTTTAAAACTTTGAAATGATTAATAAATAAAAGAGTTTATTAACATCAAAGTACTAGGTATGATTAACACCGTTAGCTCTTTTGGTTATTGATGATTTAGAAGTTTTTAAGTGACCGTAGCGAAGAGACTGAAATGAGAATTCCAAAACATCTTGAATCATCCAAATCGGAGTTCAAACGAAAAAGTTATGATTAAAAGAAAATTAATGACATTGAAATGGAGGGGTCTGATTGAAAAATTTTGGAACCATAAGGGTGTGATTTGCCATTTTCAAACCACAGGGGGTGTTCATGCTATTCACACAGAGATTTCAATATAGGGAAATAATGTGGAATAAATGGTTTGTATTGATAATTTGAATAGTTACAATCTTTAATGAATGTTCCTCTGATGCTTTCTCAAATATATAAACTTTGACTCGAGGGTCAATCGACGTATTCTCGGATCAAAGGATTGGTTGGATGAAAATCTACTATCTTGAACACTATAATTCTTCGGGCTTGTAGGATCTTGATCTTCAAAGAATTTGTCTTCGAATATCCCTTCAAGTTGTCTTGGATCTCTATAGTCTTCGAGTTGATTGATCTTCGGGATTTTCAATCTTCGAATTCTTCAGAGTCTTTAGTCTTCGAATTCTTCAAATTGTCTTGAATCTTCGTGTTCTTCGAATCGTCTTGGATGTTCAGAGTCTTCGAGATTATCTTGGATCGTCAGAGCTTTCTTCAGTTTTCTCCTTCTCCAAAATTGTTCTCCTTGAATTATGAATGACCTACTCTATTTATAGAGTTTTCAATGGGCCTTTTGGTGGGCTGGGTTTAATTTGATAATGGGCCTGAGTGCCACATGGCACAATTTAGTTGGGCCAACTTATATTATCAAATGACCATTGAAATTGACACGTGGCGCATCTTATTTGCCGATTTTGTGTCTTTTATTTTAAAATAGAGATACGTGTCAAATTACGATTGGTCTTTATTTAATGCATGTAAAATTATCATAATTTAGATAATTACGTGGCGAATTGTAATTGGTTGAATTTTCTCCTTCTACACATGCATTTGAAACAAACCACGGGAGTCTCATTTGCATTTTACCCTTTTAATAAATGATATCTATATACCCATATTAGGTTCATTTAAATAGGAATACATATTACTAATCTGAGCATATTTTAAACCTATAAAGTCGAATATTCAAGTCTCTCATATCCTAATTTGATAAAAAAATGATTAAATATCAAGTCAGTTTGACGTCCCATTGTATTTTTCTCTAACTTTCTTATCGACTCCGTTACCAGTTTCCATGGAACCGTGCCAGGGCCCCCAATGTGCCAGCGCATCTACCATATAAAAAAAAAGGGAAAAAATCAATTTACACCCCTGAACTTTACATGATGTGTCAATTTAAACCCTAAACTTTCAATCGAATCAATTTACACCCTGAACTTTAATAAATGAATCAATTTACACCCATTGTCAATAAACTTACTATTATTTTTGAATTTTTTTAATTAGACATAGGCGTTTTTATATCGAAATAAAGTTAATTTTTTGAAAATTAATTTTAAGTTTATGTTAAATATTTTTTATGGTTAAATTTGACCGTTTTGGTGTCGGGTTTGAACATTTTTGTACCGTTTAAATTGGTAACTAGGATTTGAGTTTTTTCATAGTTGAGGTTGGGCGATTTAATGATGAGGTCATAGATGTTTTGTTATTTTTATCTTTCGGTGATTTGGTAATTGAATTTTGATTAATTTTATAGTTTTAGTATTATGTGGGTTTAAATTGATTCACTTAAAAAAGTTCAAGGTGTAAATTGATTCAATTGAAAGTTTAGGGTTTAAATTGACATAACATGTAAAGTTCAGGGGTGTAAATTGATTTTTTCCCAAAAAAAAATATTATGTCCATTGCATTAGGTAGGTTTAATGGCTGAGAATGCCTTTTGTTTTCTTTTTTTACGTAATTTTTTTCACTCTTTTGTTTTCTTTTTTTTTTATGTATTTTTTTTCACTCGTCTTCTTTCTTTCTTAAAACAAGCTGCCACTAATTTCTTTTCTTTTTTAATACAAGCAGTTGTCATGTTTTACTAAAATCAAACGAAAAAGAAAAAAAAAATTATAGATTGTGGCGTCAAAAATTAGATGGTCATGATGTTCATACTGAAGATCAAGATAACAACGTTAATATTTCTCAATGTGCTAGTGAGAATATTGAGAGTGTTGATAATGGTGGTCACAATGATATTTCAAATAAATCTGTTTTATTTGACATAAATGATCCAAGAAATTGGGATGCCCTTAATTCTAGATTGATTGTATTATTTTATTGTTATTGCCTTTTAATATAAGTTTATAATTTTTTCGTTTTTGTAATTTTTTCATAATAAAGTTATTTGATAGAGGGCCCAAAAATGCTTTTCACACGGGACCCTTTTTTTTTTCCAAGAACGCCCTGCTACTAGTACTATTGCACTTCACCTAATGAAAAATATCATTCTTTTATATATACTAGATTCATACCACGCGCAACGCACGTGTATTTCTTTTCAATTTATCAAAATTTAAACGAATGTATGGAGTTTTAATTTTCATTTTCCCAACATTTATGAAACTAGTCTTTTACCACGTGCGTCGCACGTGATATTTTTTCTAACATAGAAATTTATTAACATATTATTATGTTCTATTTAATATTTAAATTATCGTATAGTTTACTAATTTACATAATTATATGCCTTTTTATATAAAACAATTTTTTTAACATCTTTATTTTTAAAATTTATACTATCAAAGAAAAAATAAATTGTTTGTTCTATATACATATGTTAGTTAATTTTTGCATTCATAGATTATTTATTTCTAATTTTAATTAAAATTTAAGAAATTATATATTTTTTTCTCTTTGATTTTTAAACTTTTAAATATTTTTAATTAAAAAAATTTAAATTTATTTAAATATTATAAAATATTATACCATTACTAATTCAATAAATTACATTTTGTTGTAGTTGTTTTTTTTAATCTTAACTGTTTTTTTAAACAATTTAAGTTTTTTTTAATATCTTTTAAAATTAAAGCACAATCACCTTTATTAAATCATTTAATATTTGAATGCTTAAATATAATTTATTTTTCATAAATTGGTGATAAATCTAAACAATAAATTCATTTTAATATCACATTCATTTTCATATGTTGTACTTGTTTTTTCAATTATTTTATAATTTGATGTTGTGAAAACAATAAAATTGACAATTTCTTATTCAATGAAGAGAAATATTTTATTTATAAAAAGAGAAATATTTTATTAAAAGTATAAATAGTCATTTAATAGATAGTGGAGTATAAATAATAATGACATTTTTAGTAATTTGAAAGTTTTAAAAAGGTATATATAATGGCATGTTAGTAATTTTAAGATTTTAAAAGGGGTATAGTAGTCCAAAAAAGTTTCTTAAACATCACCACTTTTATATATTAAGGATTATTTAGAATATATTTAATTTATTAGAAAAATTAATCATATTTTTAAATTTATTTTAATTTAAATAAAAAAATCTATAATTAATTAAATATATTGTATAAATTATTTAAATCTAACAACAAATTTAAAGAATTTCCCTCATTAGATTTAGAGTTTCAATTTTATTTTTGCTTCTTCTTTTACTTGTTTTTAGTTTTGTTCTTTGTTTGTTTTGTTATTAAAAAAAAATAAACGGCAAACTACTCATATTTCCTAATTAAAAATTTAAAAAAATTGAAATATCTTTTATTTTATTTTTACTTAAAATAAAATATTTATTTAATTGAAAAACAAATAGTAATATATGGATTTTCAAACATGTTGATTTATTACCAAAAAAAATTAAAAATATTCATAAATATTCATAAAAATTTGGTAAATAACTATATTCAAATATAGCTTTTAATATTTGTAAAGTTTGAACATGTTTTTAATTTCTAGACCTTTAATATGCATGAAAATTCAAACTAATATAATGTATATGTATTGGATATAATATGTTATTATTTGAATGATAATAATATATTGAATTAATGAATTATTTATAAATTGATCATTTATTTAAAAAAATCTATATAATTAATACATAAGTGGTAATTAAATGATAATGGCATATTTTGTAAATTATAGGTTTAATAAAGGATAAATGTTATATTAATAATGACATATTTTGTAATATTTAAAAATCAAATGAGGATATAATGGTCAAAAAATGTTTCTTAAACATCTCACCTTTTATATATTAATAATAATAATAAGGATAATGATTACTATGATAGTTTTAAATTAGAATTCATAATATTTCAGGTTTTATTAGTTTTTACTCTATTAATGAATTTATTAGTCTAGAGTTTTTCAGTGAAGGTTAAAAAAGTATCATTTTTTAAAATTAAGAAAAAAAATCTGCTATTTTTGAAATATAGTATCACGAAAGTGTTCTTTTATAAAATACCCCTAGTTACCCAACCACTTAAGTTTTTGAGATTAAAGTTGATTTGACTTATAATTTTTTTAAATAAAATTGACTTTTAGACTCTAAAAAAAATAAGTGCTGAATGTAAGAATGATTAGTAAATTTTATAACGTTTTTCAATTTACAATCATGCACTCCTAATTTAGAAGAAGAAAAAATCACTTCTACACTAGAGGCCAATATTTTGTTACAAACTTCATTCAAAAAAATTCTTCACTATTAGTTTTGGATGGATTTTATAATAGATGTGTTATGACCTGTGAAAGTGTAGCGGTAATTTTTTTTTTTTAAATTAAAAGTGTAGTAGTATAAATTTTAGAATGATTGGTTATTTTTGTATTTAACCCAATTGAATAATGTGAATAAAAAGCAGGTAAACTTAAAAGAAAAGAAACGAAAAGTAAAAAAAAAAAACCTGAATCCACTTGAATTCCACAAGAGAAACAAGAGCATTCAATTTACTTTTGAATGATTGAAACTTTGGCCTTCTATTTTTGTTAGAAGAGTCTAAAATTTCTTCACCGCTATGGACAAAATACTATATGAAAACGATGGATAGACAATGATTGGAAACAAGTGGATGAAAATAAACTAAAGTTCTAAGGATTTACTTTCCCTTTTAATGAGTCATGTCTTTTAATTTCTTTTTTACTTCTTTTAGTGTTAAATTAACTTTAGAAAATGATAAAATTAATATGAAACCTTATATAGATAGCACAACTTAAAAAATTATCAAAATAATAAATTGTTTCTATTAAAAAAAAGGACATTATTCAAGATATTAAAGTTGTTAGAACTTGGATATTCTAAAGGGAAGAGGCAAGTGAAAAAAAAAAGTAAATTTTTCTTTTAAAAAAATACCATTAAGAAAAGACATAAACTAGAACTTGAATATAAAAAAAATTAGTGATAACAATAAAGAACATCCTCTTTTCATAATTCACAACTTGGCAAATTCAAAAGAAAAAAACACACAAACACAACAAAATCCCAAACCCCATTTCATTTCATTCAAAATTCTTAAATTAAAAAATTAAAAAAAAAAATCTAATTTATATTTTATTATCAGCACCAAAAGTCATGCCCTCAGCCACTTTCAAAAAGGCAGGACGAGACGACATGTCGTCCCACCAAGCCTTGACATGGGGCCTATCGTTTACCAAAGAAGCCCATGGAGTTTTCATCAAGTAAAACGTATAAGGAAGATGATGAAGATCAGCCAAGCTATAGAACTCCCCTCCAAGAAACTTGCTTTTCCTCAGCCTCTCCTCATAAACATCTAACACTTTGCTTAGCTTTTCCACGTTTTCGTCGATGACCGACATGTCGGGTTCCTCGCCTTTCAGATGAGAAGTGAAGTATTGGTGAATTATGGGAGTTATTGAAGGGCTGTAATGATGGGATTCTACTTCTGACCAAACCTTTACCATGGCTGCTTCTTTCAGGTTCTCTTGTCTAAGAAGATCGGTGCCGGTTTCTTTGTACTTTTCGGCAATGTAGGATGTGATTGCTCTTGATTCTGTCACATGAACAAGTTCAAATTTTATGTGGTAGGTTTGATTAACATTATATTTTATTTGTTTCTCTAATCTGTTTTTTGAAATCTTCCCACATCGGTTGTAGTATGAAATGAATCTTGGTTGTTTACTTGTGAGGGAAAAGTCTCAAGTTTTCTTAGGTATACCAGTTCGGTTCGGTTTTACAAAATTCATTTGATAGTAATTAAAAAAAAATTGACAATCATACTTTCCACTTACACACGAAAGAAAAATAATTTACAAAAAATTAATAACTTTAATTTTAAAATGGTTGGAAATATGGATCATCTGAATAGTCTAACAGGATCTTTAGAATAACTTTTAAGTGGTCCAAAAGTGTTTTGAAACCAAAAATACTAAAAAAATTAGCTTTTAATTTAAAAATATTTTTAAACTCTCCTAAAAATTATTTCAAACATACCAAACGAAAACGACATGTTTAAAATATTCACACACAAAAAAAAAAAAAAAAAAAAAAAAAAAGAAGGGAGAGGTATACCAAATAGAGTTAGATCACCATCTTCTAATGCTGGAATCTGACCAAAGGGCTGAAGAAAAAAAGCATAAAGTTGAATGAATATTTATAATGAGTAATTACATATTAAGAAAACAATAATTTTATACATATTTAACTAAACTACCAATTTTTTAAATTTCTGATTTACTTTATAAACATCAATCAAAATGTTTTTATCAAACGAGAGTAGGTTGTGTTCTTAATTTTTGAAGTTAAAATGGTTATTCATTTTACCAACACAAAATCAATATAGAAAGGTGAAAACCATAGATTTTGACAAATAAATTTTAAAACTTTGAAAGTATATAAGAAGACTAGATAAAAATAATACTAATAATTTAAAAAAAAAAAATAGATAGTTCATTTTTGTTATCGTTTTATTTGAGATAATTTTCTTTAATTTTTCTTTTTTATTTAAATAGCAGATTTATTTTCAATAAAATTATTAAAAATTAGAAATAGACTTTCAAAATTAAAATAGCAAATAACTTGTAATAAAACGAGAGTTTAAATTTTCAAAAACTTATGACAATTATTCAGGTCAAAATAAAAGTTAAAATGATAAATATAAAAAGAGTCATCCATACATTTATATTTTAAAATCTATTAAACTAGAACCAATTTATAAAAGAAGTATATATTTTTCTGTTATTCTGATAATTCCCTTAAAAATCAAAAGCAAATAAAATCTTTTGAATCATATTTTAACAATATCTAATGAATTAAAAAAAATTAAAAAAAAAAAACAAGCTAACATTCTTAGCAAGAAATGGAGGCTGTTTGTGTTGAGAAGTGAAAAGGTCAACATGAAGAAGCTCAAAGTCTACTTGTTTTTCATGGAGGCATATCAGTATTCTAGATGTGCATGTTGATATTGAAACTCCATAAACCTTAACCGCCATTAATGAACCTCCAAAACAATCAAGTTTTAATGAACAAAAAAGAAACAGAGAGAGAAGGAGATGATGGAGAAGAATATGTTTGTTGTGCCTTGATTTTATAGGCAAAACTTGGACTCTCTCTTGTTTGATTAATTATTATAATATATTTGGTGGGCTTTGAATAATCTTAATTTTGTCTCTTAATTTTTCAATTTATTTTATGTTTTAATCCATATATTTTTTATGATTCTTTTTCTTTCCCTAAATATTTATAGACGTTACTATCATTGTCGTTGAATTTTCACTTTTTTTTTTTTAAATTTAATATCTAAATCAATACATGTGACTTTAAACATAAATTCATGTACTACTTTATAGGACTGGACTTCTATTTAATGTTGTATTAGAGTTATTTAACATACATTTTCTGAAATATAAGATTTTATACATGTATTTCTATTTAAGTTCCTATTTTTTTTAAACCATTTATTTATTTTTAATAATTTATTACAATTAAAGCAATAAACTATTGAAAATGTAAATAGATTATCAAAATTAAGTTAAGAACTAACTTGTAAAAAAATGAGAGATATAGTTCATAAAAAAAACTCATTTAAATGATAATCTTTCAATAAAAAAATAGAAATTAATTAAAACTAATTATTGAATAATTTATTAAACTAGAAGATTTTTTTTTTCTTTTTAGTAATCCCCATAATTTAATGACAAGGATGAAATGAATATATATAAAAAATAAGAAGTAAAAACAAGTTATGATAAGTGGAAAATTTAGGAATAGGTTTATGATTTATCTATGATTCTGGTTTTTAGTTTTCAGAGTTTTATGTTGTTGTAAAAATAGAAGAAATTATTGGAGGAGGTTGTCGCATTGATTGTTTCCTATATGTGTGACATGTGATATTTTAAAAAATAAAAAATCTTTTTAAATATTAACTTTCCTCTATTTCATTGACTATTTAATATGGAAACTACCACATATCACACATGTAAGAGATAATCTCAATCAGGTTGCGTTTTCGAATAATTAGGCATTAAATTTCCATATGAAAATTTTCACCGAATACAAGAAGAAGAGAGATGCATTGTGTGGAGAGTCAATGATCGCTAAGCCCAAGGTGATTTTGGGTCAAATATTATCACCAATTCCACACCACTTTTTTTAAAGTAATGGCTTGGCTTTTCACATTAGCATGTCAATTGGTCAAATACTGTTTCCCTCAATTTTTTCTCCTAGATATTTCATTAATTACTTTGTGTCCAGGTTTTTTTTTATCAGATGTTATTTCAAATTGAAGAGAGAGTTTCCACGATAAATATTGATATTTAATTAATGGGATAAATATAAAATATACTTATGTATTATTAGATCAAACACCTGCAGTTTTTTTTTTTTTTAAACACTTCTGCACTTTAGGAAAATTACAAATCACACCCTTCTATCGATTAGTTTTAACAAAATTTAGACACATTTATATTAAACTCATATCACGTGTTCCGAAATAATTCAAATTTTAGAAAAAAAAAATGAGCATTTGAGTGTGATTTATAGATAACATAAGAGTTTATTCTAAAAATCTACACATCTGTCAATTTTATTTTTTTATTTTTCATGATATCAGAATATATGACATACGTAGAATATAAATATATCTCAATTTCGTTAAAACTAATCGATTGATGGGTGTGATTTACAATTTTACTAAACTGGAGGGGTATTTTAAAACAAAAAAAATAGTACAGGATATGATTTAACAATAACCCAAAAGTTCATGAGTGTATTTTACATTTGTCCCTTAATTTATTGAGTTATATTCATGTTCGCTATTTTTCCTCCTATTTTGAGTGAGTTTAGAATGATTTTTTAGGCAAGTGATTTCAGTAAAACATTTTTCTGAAAATATTTTTAAATTTTTATTGTGATATTGAGATGGTTTTTAAAGTGTTTTTCATCCATTAAAAACATTTTTTAATTTGTGTATGATGTTTGACTATACCATAAAAATATTTTTAAAATTTCTGAAAAAAAAAACACTTAATTAGTGTTTATATAAAAAGCGTTTTTGTTAAAAACATTTTCCTCAAAATATATTCTAAATTTACCTTAATTATATTTAAAAATTTTAAAAATATTTTTATGATGTAGTCAAATGTGGTATAAATATTGTAAAGTATTTTAAATAAATGAAAAATACTTTAAAATTATATCTCAAACTCAGCCTACGTATCTCGTTCTTAGTTATATTATGAACTATGAACAAGGTCACATGCTTAGTTTTGAATTTTGATATAAAGGGTGAAAAAAGAGCATCTTTTCCATTCAATTGGTCCTAAGTCATCAATCTTTTCTGACCGACCAGTCTTTTATGTTAGAATTTAAATTTTAATATAAGGTGAATTATTGATATGAAATAAGAATAAAATAATGTTTTAAAGATTTGAACTCATGATATCTATTTTAATACGGTAAAATACAAATAAGACCCCTGTGGTTTGAAAATGGCAAATAACACCCATGTGGTTCCATATTTTTTCAAGCAGACTTCTCCCCTTCAATGCTAATAATTTTCTTTTAGCCATAACTTCTTCATTTGAACTTTGATTTGGATGATTCAAGATATTTTGGAATCCTCATTTCAAGCTCTATATAATAGCTACTTTAAAACTTTGAAATGATTAATAAATAATAGAGTTTATCAACATCAAAGTACTAGGTATGATTGACACCGTTAACTCTTTTAGTTATTGAGAATTTAGAAGTTTTTAAGTGATTGTAGCGTAGAGACTGGAATGAGGATTTCCAAAACATCTTGAATCATCCAAATCGGAGTACAAACGAAGAAGTTATGATTAAAAAAAATTAATGACATTAAAAGGGAGGGGTCTGATTGAAATTTTTTGGAACCACAGGGGTGTGATTTGTCATTTTCAAACTACAGGAGGTGTTCATACATTTGAAACAAACCACAGAGATCTCATTTGCATTTTACCCTTTTTAATATCATAATAAATCACCATTATATTTACACTAGAGTAAATTATTGTTTTCAATACATTCTTATATGGTTTTATCAAGTGATAATATATTTGAGATGTTTGTTTCAAGGGTTCGAATTATAAATTTATACATAGTATCATATTACCATTTTAAAATCTATAAAAAAAATTTCTACACATTGATTTATAAACTTTTGTTCATATATGATTTCTAGGATATATAAACTCACGAATCAAATAAAAGTTTATAAAATCAAATTTTCAAACCTATAACATGTAGGCCCTTTATAATATTTCTTGTTGAATTGAATAATCTGGCTCTAACTTTTTGATTTAGGAGTCAGCCATGTGTGGGCTTAAAAATTTAGTGATTTTCTCTGCCCACATGGAAAAAGGACTTAGAAATTGGCCGCATCACTGAACCCCCTTTTTATTTTGAAAAGTGTAGCACACTATCCCAGGTGGTATTGTCTGAAATTTCAAATGCAATTTGGAGAAAATTGGTTCATTCCAGTTTTCAAGGCTAACAATATTTACCAACTCAAATTTTATTTTTTCATTTCTTTTGAATTCAGGTATGTTTGATACGAAAAATGGTTAAATTTGAGTTTTTTTTTTTTTTTTTTTTTTTTAAATATTATATTAAATTGGGAGAGTGGAGACTCGAACATTCGATCTCATGGGAAGGGAGCAGATGTTTAACCACTTGAGTTATGCCCCTGTTGACTGTTAATATGAGTTTATGTAGTCTAAAATTGTGAAGGTAAAGCCTGAGTATTAGATGTACATGGGTTTACAAAACGTGAATTTATGAAGTTTCGCGTTGTTAAATCCTTCTAAAATAGTTTAAACAAACCCTCACTTTTTACTAGTTTAAAACTCATGAGTTTAAAAAAAAAGCCAAACTCACGATAATTTAAAACTACTTAACAAAAATAAATTAGGCGGTATTAGATAGGTGAGAATAAGTTTTAATATATGGTCTGCACATGTTTTATTATTAATATTATTGACATTAGGAGTGTTCACGGGGCGGGGCGGGGACTGGGAATGCATTCCCCGTCCTTGTCCCCGCTCCCATTCCCCGTCCCCGGTAAATTCCCCATTCAAAGAGGTCGGGGACGGGGACGGGGATTCCCCACGGGGAAAATCATGGGGAACAGGGAATTTAGCGGAGAATTTTCTCCGTTTTCACTAAAAACAAAACAAAATACAACAAATTACAATTAAAAAAAACAAAAAAAAAAAGGTATGAAAAATAGTAAAAAAAACAGTTTTTAAAAAAGTTTTATAAAACAGTACTTAAAAAAAGGTTTTAAAAACAGTTTTTATAAATAAAGAAATGAAAAACAATTTTTTTAAAAAGTTTTAAAAAACAGTTTAAAAAAATAATATAAAACAGTTTTAATATAAAAATTTTTAAAATAATTATATATATTATTTTTAAGATTGAATAGCCCCCCCTCATTCTCACTAAACATCATTTTTATCCATATATATCCCCATCCATTGCTTATGACCACTTTCAGATACTTTTAAGATTGAAACCTCATTCTCACTAAACATCATTTTTATCATATATTCTCATTCTTATACCACTTAAACACATTCTTATACCACTTAAACAATTTAAACACGTCTATCACATCTTAGTGTTCGTCTGGGATAACTTTTGCTGTTTAAAGGTATTTTTGAATAAATAATGTGTTTTTAATAACCATGAAACTCTTTTAAAAGCTAACCCAAACTAGCCATTATATTTCATAGAATATTCATATGACAAAGGCACATAACGAATTCATAACAATATCCATATGTCTTGTAAACTTCAGTACGCCAACTAAGAAACATACTTAAAATTGAAGTTTTGACTCTTTACTTGATACTTTTACAAATACAAACACAAATTCAAAAAAAGGAAAAAAAAAACAGAGAAGAGAGATAGTTACCTAGAAGTTTAGGCTCTTTACTTTTGTTTGTTTAGTAAATTGAGCAAACTCAAGTTTCCAAATGCTGGTGAATGAATAAACAAGAAATTAATTTGAAGAAATCTTACAAGTCATATTTCTGTTTTTGAAGTACAGTTATTATTTGTTTGCAGGCAAAACAAGAAAACGAGATCATTATATACATATGAACATTAGTGAAAGTAGTAGCGATTTCTTTTTCATTTTCCATTTTTTGTTGTTGGGGGAAGGAAAAACATAAACCAAACTATACATAGAGATATCTATTTACAGCTAAGGATGCAGGGAAAAGGATATGGATCAGACAGAATAAATAACTGATAGCAGAGAAACGAAAAACGTTGTGCTAGAAGGCTTCTTCCGGCATTAGAAAGTTGTGATATTCGAGCTGTGTCATCTCCCCTCCGGCCACCGGATCAAATTGGCATCGATAGAAGCTGCACACAATTAGAATTGCACATCAGTGTTCTAAGACGTCCTTAAGCAGCAGCAATAGAACCAAAACAGAATAAAGGCAATAGAGGCAAGGGAGCCTCTAACTCTTTACTACTTTACTTGATGCAGCCAGGTGACACCAATTGCCATAAACAAACGGAAAATTCAACTAGAACATAAGTTTCTATGAAAGTAAAAATTCATTTGGTTTATAACATCAGAAACGATCTAAATGTGGCTTTATATACACTTAAAAAATGAAAATGGCCATAAAATTCTAAGAAACACTTTGACTACAATTGGTACTTTTTTTTTAATGGAAAGCTCATAACCAATAAAAGAAACTAAAATTAGCAACTTAACTAACTATTAATAAAATATCTGATAATCCATAATGTTCTATTATGTAATTCAAACTAAAAAGAACCCTACATCACTCCTGCAGGTTGAACAAGTTTAGGCAGAGTACAGCATACAGTCTTAGTGCTACTAAAAAGCAAGTCAGGAAGCGATGGCACAACTATGGATATAAAACTACTAAAATCAGCTAAATTGTTAACTGATTACTAATTAGATATCAAAATTCTCAATAACCTACTCAGATTATTCCCGCAGCAAAAACCTGGGGAATAATAAAAAAGTTACTTCTTAAAATAGCCATCAACCATCCGAATCGAATGAAACATCTACCAAACTAAACAAAGAAACAATTGCAACCACATTGGATATGGGACTCAATCCAAGTCTGGCAAATCTCATGGACTAGACCCTTTTTGGCCCCGTAAGTCATGAAAATAACTGTAATCATAATTGCAAAAAATGTGGATCAAATCCATAGATCACACGGGTGTTCATTCTGGCAGATAGTTCAAAGAAATTTCAAATGCCCCGCTCCTAATTAACTTGAAATCAATCATCACATCAAATTTTGAGTGCTAAACTGGCTAGGTTTTCCAAACAACCCTTATATTAATTGCAATTCAGCTAGACAATCATCAATTTAAATAAAAAAGAGGTAAAATTACGGTAATGAGAAAAAGAATGTACACTGAATAAATGTTTCAATATTACCACCCTGAGACAACTTACCTTCCATCCATTCCTAGAATTACCACTGTATTCTTCTGGTGACCAAAAGCAACAACATACTGACAGCCTTCAACCAACCGGAACTGAGCCACAGACCACTCTGACTTGAAATACTTTGGCAGCACACCTGCACGCGCCAGTCTGATCATTAGATCCAGAGACAACAAAGATATTGATATGAACTAAACTGATATTAGAATTAAAATGGTAAAGTAACAATACTATAGAGCATTCAAGAGGCTTAGAACTCTCCCCTTCAATAGCCTAAAGACTACAATACTAAAAATATGGATATATCCTACGCCTTCACATTCACTCTATTTATAACCCATGTCCCCTAACTAACTCTCCCACTTATTTACTACTACACACCCTTACACCTTCCCTAACAGATACCAGACATTACATGTCATCAGTATACATTACACTGTGAAGTAATGATGATGGTAATAATCGGGCTCTCTAACCTCAATTTTCTTTAAGATAATTTTGCTATCCGTATTTCTCTGGCAATCATCCAAAGGATGCAAACTATAAATAAAATGAGGAGGATAGAATCCAATCCACCAGTCACCACATTCTCATCCTCCAATCATTCTTTTCTAGAAGATGCAAATAAACTTTCACTAACAATTGTAGCAAGCAACTGGTTAAAGATGTCACGACACACACGTCAGTTTGTACAAAGCAATTCAAAGTATTTAATAAATAGTCAATATCCAAACATGATGGAAATAGAGGTGAAAGTTAAATTAAAAGGCAAACAAAAGCAACATACAGACTACCAATAATATTGCAAAAGAAGGTTTTATGGTCACCTTTGATGAAGGAAAATGAAGACCCAGATGCTGCAACAGAAAGAGGGGAATCATTCTGAGACATATCATTTCCAAGACATCCAGAATTGACTTTAAGACTGAATACATGGACAGTGCCCTTGTCACTGGAAACTGCTAGCCATTGGGCAGTAGGGGAAAAGGCCAAACTGTATATCTCTGCTCTGTCTGCACCCCTCCTTACCTATTTGTCATATACAAATTATCAAACAAAGTTAATAATCAAGTCAAGTACTTACAATTTACAAAAAGGTGTCTGGCTCCTAATTTTGGACCTTTTGGTTGGGTTTGTTAAGCCAGGGATGTAACATGTGTTTGGATATCAATTAGTTTCTTAAGTTTTAGTTAGTGTTACTTGTGTTTGAATAGTGAAGAATAATGTGTTTGTGAATTATGATAGGAATAGAAAACCCATCCTCCAGGGTCATAAAAACCGGGAGCCAAACTCAGTTTAGGCTTGTGTAGCCTAAACCCCTAGTCCAAAACCGGTAGCCAAAACGGCCGGAAGATACTAACCATCAACTAGTAGGATCCAAAACAATTCACAACAACAAAAACAATAACTTTAATACCATAACTCATTGCACACCTCTTGAAGCAAGTTCCCATCAACAGTGTTATAAATTCGAATCAAAGTTCCTTTCGAGCTCGCTGTAGCAAGCAACTGCCCATTAGGAGTAAGCGCAAAGGAAGCAATCCTCGAGTCATGAGCCATAATAAACTTAGTCCTTCGTGAAGCATAATGCTCAACCCTAACCTGACCCTTTTGCAATCCGGGACAAACAAGCACAAGCGAAGTACTCAATTGAGAAACCGCACAAAGACCCTTAGGATTCGCAATCGTTTCAATCTGATGTATCAACTTCAAATCGGCAAAATTATACACAAAAACCTTCTGTTCCAAAATAACAATAATCCTATCTCTTTGAAGCCTAACACCACGAACAGAAGAACGAAACGATAATTCCCCAATACAACGGCTTTGATGATCATCCCAAATCATTACCTTATTAGTTGGATACTGAGGGTCAGGTCCACCACCAACTAGGGCTAAAATATTGCACCGGAAAAGCATCTCAACGACACCGATACCGCCTCCACGATCGAAATCACGACGAAAAATCTCACGGAAAGGATCGCAATTGTAGATCCGAAATCCGCGATCAGTCCCGGAAGCAAAACAACCATGATCTTGATTGAATGAGAGATGGAGAAGTGACAGTTGAGAAGAAGATGAATCAAACGGCGTCGTAGATAAGGGGTTGGTAACTTTGGATTCGGGGGCGTCTGGTTGGATAATGGAGGAGTCGGAATTAGAATCGAATTGCTCAGAATTGTCCGGAAGAGATGGAATAATTGTTGATTGGGGAATAGGGTTAGGGTTAGGGTTAGGGTTTGGCCATGGAGGAGACGAGAAAGCAGAGAGGGTTTCCATGGGGGAAAGGAAAATTGAGAGAGAGAGAGAGAGAGAGAGATCAGATAATGAAAATTGAGAGAGAAGAGAAAGATTAAACCTAAGCAAGGTACTGGAATGGAATATGGAGAAGATGTGACTTTAAGGAATTGTTTCATATTAATAGTTATATATATAAACTAAACTATATATAAATCTAGCAAAATAATAAATTTGTTTAGATATATTATACAAAACTAAACTAAATTTGTTTCAAAGTTTCAAGAGATTGTTGGAGGGATATATAAATCTAACAAAATAATATATATAGTTTTTAAAAATAAGAGTTAAATGTAAAATTGCACCCCTATAGTTTAGATTATTATTAAATCATACCTCCACTTTATTTTTTTTTTCAAAATAACCCTTATACTTTGGTGAAATTGTAAATCACACTCTTCTATCAATTAGTTTTAGTCAATTGATACATATACATATTACATGTATTCCAATTTCATGAAAAATAACATAAAAAAATTACAAACGATTATAAATTTCATAATAAACTGTAATGTTATTAATTTATAAAATCTATAAATTACACTCATATGTTCAACTTTTTTTTTAACAGTAGTAGAAAACGTGGCATGCGTATAATATGTACGTGTCTCAATTTTATATACTCATAACTTTTTAAAAATTCCACATTCAAAAGAGTGTTTCAATCCTCACCCCTAACACTTTTTATTATATATATATATATATAAAATTTGTCTCAAATAGCATAAATCTACATACTAATTACTAAAATGTCATAACTTTTTAAAAATTACTCCAATAGCATAATTATAGTTCAATAAATTTATTGAACTGTTTTCATGGGTATTTTTAATGAATTTTTTTGTGTTTTTCTTTTTAAGTTCAAATTCAATAATTTATCAAACTATTTGATTATTTTCAATGAATTTATTAGTTTTCTTTTTTACCTTTTTAGTTCAATAAATTTATTGAACTATAATTATGTTATTTGAGTAATTTTTGAAAAGTTATGACATTTCAGTAATTAGTGTATAAAAATATGTTATTTCAGTAACTACCCCCAAAAAGTAATGATTTAACGTACCTTTACCCAAAAAAATCAATTTATTTTTTATTTTAGTATTTAAAATGTTTTGTATAAAATTTTAACTTTGGTAAACAAAACTCTATTTTATTAAAAAAAAGTTCATTATATTCAATAATAGATAATATATTATATGAATAGTTATTGTAATAGAAAGATTAAATAAGTAATTTACATTAAAATCCCACAATTAATTTAGTGCATTCTTGAATAGTGAAATTTGAATTTGTTTGTTACAAATTGTGTTTTGTAACAAATCCAGAATTTATAATGTGAGATTCGAAATTTGAAATATGTGTTTGATTGGTTACTCAAAAAATTTAAAATCGATTGTGAATCGAATATGTGTTTAGATCATAATCCAAATTTTGGGTGACCCACTCATAAAAATAATACTTCCAACTTTAAATCATTAATTTTTAAGTTTGAAAAAACTAATAATTCATAACTTATAAATTAAACATCATATCCGCATCAACTATAACTATTCTCATTCTTAGGATAAATTTTTCTTTTAAAAAAATTATAATAAAGATAATAAAGCATTGCAAGTCTATCAAATAAACTCTTTAGATTAAAACAACTCAATTTTTTCCAAAAGGAGAACTATACAAGACACAATGAGATCCATTCTAAAATTCATAAGAACCTATTGCAACCAAAGAGAGAATTTCTCAATAAAAGAGAATCGAAAAAATATTTTCACCCCGAATGGGAGACCATTTGGGCATTGAAAACCTCCAATAGCGTTATTCAAATAGTCTACATACATTAGTAAACAGGAAGCAGAGAAAAATGTGAGCAACAACCTCCAAAACATATATAATATATATATATATATATATATATATATATATATATATAAATTATTTTATTTTTTATATTTAAATTAATCTTATATATAATTATAAAAACAAAGTATAAATAAAAATAGGTTATAATGAAAAAATAAATTAACTTTTTTTCCATCACTTTGAATTAAGTTTAAGTTTAAAAAGTTAAAAATCCCCTTAAAAACATGAATTAAAAATTTAATTAAATAAATAAAAACTAGAAGGATGGGTCAACCCCGCGAAAACCGGACCCGGGCCCTACGACCCAAATGCAAAATGGGCCCCGCCTCGCATTTTTATCTCATGTGTTGAAACTCGTGGATTAAATTGTGTGGGTGAGGTCAATCTGTGTTTTTCAGTTTTTGAGTTGGATATTTTGGATTCTTGTTTTAGTTTAATTCATTTTTTAGCCTAAAAAAGAAATTGAATCCAAATTACTTTTTTCTGGATTGTTGATAACTCTATAAAATAGAGTTATTTCGTCCTATTTTAATGCCTATGTGATAATTAATTGATTGAACTTTGCTTATATTTTGTGTACTTTGAACTCATTTTGCATAATTCTTTAATTAAGCTTACTTTTGAGAAAACCTCGGTTTTTAGCACTTTAAATAATATGTTTGAAGTGTTTTTGGTTTTGGGTATTTTAATCTTGTCATTTTGAATGAAAGAAATCCCCAAAAAGTTGCAAATTTGATGTAGGAGCAAAGGAAAAAAATGCGCTTTTTGCACTTTTACGTAGCGGTCGTTTGGCTTGGCAGGAAGACACCTGGCCCCAAACTGGACCAGACAAGCGGATCACGATTTTAAGCCCTAAAATATCATATTTTTTGGTCGTCCCACTAATTCAAGGAAAGAAATAGCCATCATTGAGGTCCAACTGAAGCAAATTTGGAGGAGATTAGAAAAGCTCAAGCCCAATACAAAGAAAAGAAAATAAATTAACCTAAATCTAAAAAGATTAAAAGGGGAAGAAAAAAGAAAATAGAGACTTTAACGTGAAAGAGGCAAACGTGGAAGAGGAGGAAACAAACGCAAGAGGAGGATTCTTCTTCTTCTCGATGGAGATTTCGTTTGCATTTGCTATTCCATTAATTATTTTCTTCTTCTTCTTCTTCATTCTTTAGAATTCCTTTATCCATTGTTAAGTTATGTTAGGTTTAGGTTTATTTTTGTTAAACTCTTTTGTTAATTTGAATTTCATTATGAACTAAATTTCTTAGGTTGGAATTGATAGATGAACCCTAAAGGGAATTAGTTTTTCCCAAGCTTTAATGAATTCAATTTTTATGCTCAATCAATAGTTTGATATTTCTTGTCTCTTTGCTTATGCTTGATCAACCTAAGTAAATTGTTTAGTTTAATTTTAATTCTGAAAAGGTTGAAATTAAATGGAAAAGTATTGATTGATAGGGGTTAACGATTCTTGAAATTGTTTTTGGTAATGCATAGACATATGTAATTACACCTTAAGGCTTAAACCGGAACATTGAAAACATATTTCTTAATCTAATTTTACCTAGACATAGGATTTAAATTGAATTAGGAATTAGAATCATTTAGGCTTGACGAAGTCACTTGAACAATTGGGTTTGCTTGCATAACAAGTGCATTTATAATTGCAGTTTGCTGCAGCACAGCCACATCACTGTTGCAGAATTGTGAATTCTAAGACTTTTTAGGAGGATTATTGACTTTCCAACCGTTTGTCTCTACATAGTTTCATCACTTTATTATTCTTACATATTTTAGGAGTAATCTCAGCCACTTAGACCATCATACTTATTTTCCTTAATTAATTTAGAATTTATTTATTTAGTTTTGCATAATTTTAGTTGTTTAGTTTCATAAATCAAATCATCCCAATTTATCATTGTCTTTTTTTTCTTTTAAACTATTTGTTAAACACCACTTTAATCTACTAATCCTCGTGGGAACGATATCTTTCTTATCACTTTATTACTTGTTAGACTGCGTGCACTTGCGTATCACGATTTCACACAACAATTGTAAACCAAACACAAAACAACGCAGATTCCTTTTATTCATTCAATCCAGATTCATAAAACTAAATCTGGATTGCATACCAAACAAGGCCTTAATTATCGTAGTTATATATTTTATAAATTTGAGAATTAATAAAGAGGTAATAGTTTTAAAATAATCCTAAAACATCTCTATTTTTATATATTGAAGATAAAGATAAAAGATTAATTCATTGATAAAGATTAATTCATGTTAGATTTCTTTTTACTAAACCACATATTTTTAAAATGTTTTTTTTTTTCATAAAGATGATAAATTTATAAAAATTACATAATTTTTGACAAATTTCTCCATGGTTTGGGAATAATTTGGGGATAATTTCGTCATTTTGTTGTGCTTGTGATTTCGTCATTATTCGTCGAGTGGACGACACGTCTCGACGAAAAATATGTTAATTATTAGCTTTGTGCCCAAGCGAACGAGAGCCGACGTGTCGTCTTAAAGGAGAATGTTATGTAACCGACAGACACTACTCCAAGTCGTTTTGTCGTTCGTTCCAAACTTCCAATAAAATATTTTAGCCATTTTTATTTTTTTAGGCGAATGGTAAACATAATAAGAAAATTTACTAGAAGCACCCTCTTTTTTTTTTATCCTATATCTTTTTCCTGAAAAAATATGTTTTTTTAAAAATAATATTTTATAAACAAATATTTTCAAAAAACAGTAATAAAAATTCAAGAATAATGGTATTTCTAATTTGTTCTACACATTTTATCTATCTAACATCTCTCTACACACTTTCTCTCTCTAGTTTATCTCAACATTACGTTTTCTCCCTCTAACTTCTCTCCATGCATTTTCTTTCTCTAATTTCTCTTTATAAATTTTCTCCATCTAACTTATTTTTCCATACACTCTCTAACTTCTTATACATTTTCTTTCCCTAACTTATTTCTACAAAATTTCTCTTCTACACATTTTCTCTAACAAGAACTCTAGAAACAAAATTAAAACCACTTTTGAAATATTAGATCCAAACAATAAAATAATATAACACTAAATGTAACGTCCCGTTATTTTGTGATAAAAAAAAACTTTTATTTATTTTATTTCAATTTAAGCAATTTATCGGTAATTTAATATTTGTAGTTTATTTTGGTTTTAATCTTTTAATTGACCTTTTTAGTTTATTTTCGTTTTAATGGTATTAATAATTATTAACGGGCCAATTAATAATTATTAATCACCATTGGTGATAAGTCGTTATTTTAGCATATAAATTTGTGTTAATTGTTCATACTTTGATGATTAAATAGCCTAAGAACTAATTAATTATCTTTGATTTGTGTTTATGTGCTAGATTGGAGAAGAGATGATGAAAAAGGACTAAAAATTGCATTTTGGAGCTTTTTTGACACTTCGGCGCCATGACAACAACTTTTAGTGGCCACAGCCACAAGGAAAAGTCTGATTCCAAGCCAAAATTCCAGAGAGTTCGGCGCCCCAGCGCTGATTTTCTAGCGCCATAGCAACGAAAGCGTTAATTTTTTAGATTTTAGTCTTTTTGCTCAGCGCCCCAGCACCCAAAAATCAGCGCCGCGGCGCCAGTTCAGATTTTTAGGATAGAATCTTTTATCTTTTGTTTTAAACCCTAGTTTTCAAGGATATAAAAGGATACTTCTTTTCTAATAAGGAGAGAACGTTTTTCCTTAGTTTTTCTTAGAGAATGATGAACTTCATGTCTAGCTAAACTCCCAATTTCCAACCAAGGTTAATCAAAGTTTGATTTTTATATTTGTGAGATTTGTTCTTCATCTTTCTTTCTAATTCTTCTCTATTTCTCTATTTTCTATTTTATGCATTCAATATCACATTGTTTGATTGTTCAAATAGGGCCCTTTGATCATTCTTCAATTTGATAGATCGTCAATTAGAGTGTTTAAATCCGTAATTGTTTATGCATTCTAATCCATGTGACAATTAGTATGAATGATTAATAAGTCTTCTTATCTCATGCTATGAAAATATAGGATCTAGTCTAAATAGATCGAACGTTTCGCATTTGTTGGCTAGAATTGGTCGCCCTTCTCATCTTATCTTGTATTAATTAAATTCTATTGTCGTACTCTAGGGTTGTCATTGATTAGGGAAGTAATTAATGATCGTATCTTAATTACCGACAAACTAAGGAAGGATAGATTAATAAGACGTTCTTAATAATCATAACCAATTTAGAGAATGAGTTAGGATTTCATTAGAAAATCAATGATCAAATAATATAAATCAAACGATGATTACACCTTTGGTTGGAACTTTCTCCTATTGAATCTCTTTTAAACTTTTTATTGTTTTCTTCAATTTCTTTCTCAACAAACCTCAAAACCCCCCCAATTTTAATTCACCAATCTCTGTGGATTCGACCCTACTTTCCACTACTACAAATCCATAAATCCGAAAGTAGAGACTTTTATTTTTTGTGGATTCGACTCCCACCAATTGGGATAGTTTGAGAAGTTCAGGATTCGTTTTTAAGCCAAAAGTCATAAAAGGACGTAACCGTCATTTCCAAATTTGCAGAATATCTAAATACTATTTGGTCATCTTCTTTAAATGAACCATTGACCACAAAATTGACCAAAACTCCTCATATTTTTCCCTTCCCACCCGTGAGCTTCAAAAAAGAAAGAGAGAAAATTCGATTTTGTTCGTTTCTTGCCCGATCGACTTGATTCCGGGTCCATTGGAAAGGTATCGGTCCTACGATCCTTTTCCACCTAGCTATTGTCCGTTTCTCTCATGTTATACGGAGTTCTCGGTAAGTTTCTCTTGAAACCCTAAGCTCCAAATAGTGTTTTAATGGAGTTTTCTTTGATTTCCTTCGATTTCGTGTTGTAGAACTCGGTGTTTGTAAATACGGGAGTTGTTTTAAGTTTTTTTGGAAACAATCCCTTAACCCTAAAATCGAGTTTCAGTCGAAACCCTTCCCGTTTGAAATTTACCCTTTTGGGATTGATTATGGGTTAGAATTTAATGAAATAATGTTTATTTAAATTCAATTCGGGAAAAGGGCTTATTGTTCGAAAACCCTATTTATCGATACCCATTGAAATCGGGAATATCGAATTTGCTTAAAACCAACTCGAAACACTTTTAAATTGCCTAAAAGCCGGAAAACCAAACCCGAAACCCAATTTTGATGATAGGGTCGTGGGTCTCATGTGGGGATTTGTTGGGTTTTTCGTCGCTTTGTATGTTTAGTTGATGTTTGATCGATAGTTGGTAAAGTTATTGATTATGTGTTATAATTCGATTGTAGGTGTTTTCGAACCACTCGCTTGATCGCTCCTTCAGACTTAGGAGCAAAGTCATCTTTTATTAAAGGTGAGAATAGTTAGGATTTAAAGTAATTATAGAAAGCGAATGAGTGTGAAGGTTTGTAGAGTTTGAAACTAAGACTAGAATCCGAATCTAAGATTAGAGGGATGTGAGTTAGTGCCCTTAGGATTAGAAGTTAATCCTTTAAGTGAGAACTTAGGAGTTCTCGAGGAAAGTATTGAATCTTAGAAGATTCTAAGTTAGATTCGTTTCAAAGCTTAGGTTGGATCATTGGAAGTTAAAAGATCCAACTTGTATTTTAGAACGGTTAATAGAACCTCGGAAAATTGGAAGTTTAGAATCCTTGAAGGTATAGGTTAATCGTTTGATTTATGATTCTACTTTTATTATTGATACTGGAGTTCGATCGATATATCGTTCGTCCGAGATGCTTACCTACTTTTACCTTATGTCATTTACTTTTTTGTCTTTTTACTTTATACCTTTACTTTATGCCTTTTACTTTATTTGTGTCTCGGCTACTTTAATTCCAGCACTTTATTTATTTACACCAAAACATATCATATTGCATCATAAGATCTCGCATCATGGAAAAAAAGTGAGAAAGTGAGAAAGATATGAATGGGAGAATGATGGGTCCTAAGGGATGACCACATTACCTTCATAGAAAAAGAGAGAGAATGAGAAAATGTGAATGGAGAATGATGGATCCTATGGGATAGACCACATTACCTTCACAAAAAGAAAAGAGAAAGTGAGAAAGAAAATGAGGGAGAACGATGGATCCTACGGATAGACCACGTTACCTTCTTCATGCATAAGGGCATGCGAATCCTACGGATGCTCTCATGCATTCATGCTTATGATCGATGAGAAAGAGAATTGAGATGTTATATTATATGCAAAGTTATTTACTTTTCTTATTTATGTCATAACAAAGTAATGGATGAGGATTGACAACTAGTGTTAGCAATATCACCCCTTGGAAAGTTTAGAATGAAATTATCTAGAGTTTGGTGAACTTTAGGAGTGAATTGTGTCAGATTAATTGGACACAAATCGAAATGCGAGTTTGAGGTATATCTTTACTTTTTATGCTTATTATTCTCACTGGGCTTAAGTTGTTAGCTCATGATATTACAAAAATTTCAGGTAATGCCCTGGTTAGAGGTCGTGGAAGGGGAGATGGTCTTTGCGTGATCGAGGGATCCCGACCTGAGATGGACTCGTTGTTGTAAAGTCTATGTAAATATTTTTGTAAATTTCAAAGACTTTGATGATTTATATGTTGTATTTAGCTCATAAGAGCTTTTGATGTGGTTTTTATGATATGAAATATTTGAACTCCTGAATTGGGACTTAAAGTCCAGGTGATTTATTAGACTTGAAAAATTAGGATGTAAACAGGTTTTGGCTAGCCAACTTTTAAACAAAACCACGCAAAATTTTCTTAAAATAAAAGAATTCCGCTGTTTTCTCTGATTTAATTTATTTTAAAAGTGACGGGTCGTCACACTAAACATTTTTTTTATCATAGTAAGTATTTGAAAAGTGCTTTGATTAAACATAGTTATTTCATAAACACTCCCAAACAAGCCCTAATGATCTTAGAAACATCGTTAGGAAATTTTTTTTTGATACATTATCTCTCAATTTTTTTTAAAATAAAATGATTATCCATCTATAAATCTTAACCCTCTGTTTGGATCCAAGAATGTTTAAGAAATGATTTTAAATTCCGTCATTTGAAATACTAGAAATGATTTTAAATTCTTAATTGTGTTTGGAGTCAATAGGATTTGAAATGAATTTAATTTTCATTTTGTGTTTGGGTGTTTGTAGAAAATGAAAAGAAAGTAACGATATTACTAATTTAACCTTTTTGTTTTTAAATAGTTAGTAGGTAGTTATTGAAAAGAAAGGTTAAATAAGTAATTTACATTAAAATCCCACAAAATCCTACCATTTTGGTTTACGTAGAAATTAGATTTGAAATCATTTCTGATTTCAAATCCTAATATTTTTAATTAAAACAAACATTGGAATTCATTTCAATTCCTTTTGGATTTAAAATCTTACCAAATCATGGGAAAACAAACACAGCATAAATCAAGCGGCCCCTCTTGGCACCCGATCCGATCCACCCGAACCGGCCGACGCCAATCCCATAAAAGATGATCTAAGCTTACAACAGTCCCGGCCACACTCAATCATGAATTTATTCTTTGAAATTCCCGCGCAATTTTAATAAATTAAAAAAAATTAAAACCCTCCAATTCCAAAAATATAAAATTAGTTCAGTTTCATTTGCAGAGACAGAGAAAGTAAAGTAAAATTAAGCCATTGATGAAGAGAAGATCCAAAACCCTAGGAATTAGGAACAAGAAGAAGATGAGAAAGGGAACATTGACTTCTCACTTTCAGCTTCAGTTTCTTCCTTTCCATCTCCATCCTCAATCTGAAGCTCCCGTTAACGCTTCCGAAGCTCCCATTTCTTCCTCTTCTCGCGCTCTTACTGATTCTGATCCTAATTTTGAGGATAAGGATTTCATTCTTAGTCAGGATTTCTTCTGGTAAATCTCGACCTTTATTTGATTTACTAATCATTGCCTGATTTCTGGAAATGTTTTCTTTGATTATATGATTCTTAGAAAATATCTTATTTTGGTATTTACTTTTGGGTTTTGGATGTTTTTGATGCAGCACTCCGGATTATATAACCCCGGATAATCAAAATCTGTTGAATAGTTTGGATTGTAATAGGGTGAGCGATTAGTGGAGAGAAATCTATTCTCATCTAATTGCAAGTGTTTTTGGAGGAAAAAAAAAGGCTAATCTTTTGATTTTGTTCGGTGCTTTTTTTCTTGGCAGGAAAACATTCCTTGCCCCAAATCACCAGAGAAGCTCAATACTGTTAAAACTAAGAGGAAACAATATGGTAAGTTTAGTGGTGGGAATCTTGAACTTTTGTCTGAGCTAATCAATCACTGAGTGCTACTGATAGAAGATATTAGAGGGAAATGTTAGGCTTGGTTTGGCTGTAACTTCTTAAACCTGTTTTCAGCTTATGTTTAAAAAGTAACTTTCTGGTTCTTTAGAAATGATAAAGATTATTGTGCTTAAAAAAGTTAAAAACTGGTATTAAAAGCTGTGCTTGTGCCATGAGGACCCTTAGATTTCTAGCTTTAATACAATGCATACACTCAATAATGATCTCTTAGCATGTTGATTGAACTATGAATCAAGTCAACAATGTTTATTCCTAATCATTTACAGCAAAAGATGAGTTATGTTCAAGGCATTTATGAATGTGGTAGTTAAGATATATATTTATCTGAAATTCTTGAAGGCATCTAAATTTAATATCTGCATGTTTCTGTTCAGTATTAGTGAATCAAGTTGTTCAATGATCTTATTATCATCCTTTTTCTTCATTGGATTTCTGTATTGTTACAGACAGTGTTTTAGTAAATCCTCTAAGCCCAAGCTTGTCTAGCCATCTACCAGTTGTGGATTTGGGTAATGATAGTTTTGGGACAGAAGAAGTGGCTATGGAGAAAGAGACAAGTGGAACGCAGAAGAAACAAAATTACGTGTCTCAATCTGCAGTTGCTCTACGCTGTCGAGTTATGCCTCCCCCTTGCATGAAAAACCCATACTTGAAAGATGCTTCAGATGTAGGTGTTGACCCATTTGGTAATCAAAGAACAAAATGTGCAGGTACAGTGCAATTAGTTCTTAAAGACATCATATGTAATAAATTATTCTTTAAAAGTTGATATGCTGTTCTGGAAATTAAATTAGTTTCTTTGTTTTAATTATGTGTAGGTTTCTTTCCTATGCTGTTTGATGGAGATGGTCTTTCACGTTATCACACCGATTTCCATGAGATAAAGGTATCCAAGAACTATTTGCATAGTTTGCAGGCTTTTGTTAGAAATCTATTATTTTATCATATTTCATATTGCCAATTTTTGTAATTAGTTTCTGTTTCCAGCAAATAGGGATTGGGAATTTTAGCCGTGTCTTCAAAGTATTTAAGAGAATTGATGGTTGCTTGTATGCTGTCAAAAAAAGCACTAGACAGTTGCATCAAGACATAGAAAGGTTATTACTTTTTTTTTGGTATGTGTCTGTACAACCTAGAACCACCAGAAAATATATATCTAATTTTTTTCCTCTACAGGAGGAGAGCTTTGATGGAAGTTCAAGCTTTGGCAGCTTTGGGTTTGTTAATTTCTTTGATTATGACTTTCTTTTTATATAATAATAATAATGCTACTACCACTACTAATAATTATTATTTTATCATCATCATCATTATCAGACCTTCATCTTTTCTTGATTATCTTGTTGAACTTGTAGGATCTCATGAAAACATTGTTGGATACTACTCTTCTTGGTTTGAAAATGAGCAACTCTACATTCAAATGGAACTTTGTGACTGTAGCATGTCCATCAGCGAGTACTCTCATCAATTCGCTGAGGAAGATGCGCTGAAAGCCTTGCATCATGTTAGCTCTTAAAATCCTGAATTTATTATGTATTTAGTTTGAATACTCGTGAAACTTCATTGAGAGCTTATTTCAAACAAAAAAAAAAAGATTTTGTTAAAACATAAAATGAGAAAGCTTCATATTGATTAGCTGCTTAGAAGAATAAATTGGTCATTTTTGCAATTTACTCAATACGAACAAAACACCACTTTAAAGAAATAATGGATCTGAAACGATTGAGTCAATCATCAGCTAATGTTTCCTTCTCTCTTTATTAAGAATATTAAATCCTTATGTGGCTTTAATGTTTGATATATGATGTGGGTAATTTTTAAATTTCATGGCTAACTGAAGTCTGACAATGAGACTCTGAACAGATTGCAAAAGCATTGCTGTTTGTGCACAAGAAAGGGATAGCTCATTTAGATGTGAAACCTGACAATATTTATGTCAAAGATGGTGTATATAAACTTGGTGATTTTGGTTGTGCTACTCTTCTTGATAAAAGCCTACCAATTGAGGAGGGTGATGCACGCTATATGCCTCAAGAAATTCTCAATGAGAGATATGATCATCTTGACAAAGTTGATATATTCTCCTTGGGAGCTACTATTTATGAGATTGTGAGAGGATCGGCATTGCCAGAAGCACATTACATGAATCTTAAGGAAGGAAAATTGCCACTCCTTCCTGGCCATTCCTTGCAATTTCAAAACTTAATCAAGGTACTGATTATTTATGTTTTTTTTTTCTTTTCCAAAAACAAAAGCCTTCATAGAGTAAAAGTTGTCATTGCCAAAACTTAACCAACTGCTACCAAAAACATACTTGAAGCAAGTTACATTCCTATTTTCCAATAAAGAAAAAGATGTTGCAGTTCTTTTTCCATAATGCAGATGTCTCCAAATTATGTGAGCATGTGGTCTTTGTTAAATAAAAAAAAAAAAAAAAAACAAAAAAAAAAAAAAAAAAAAAAAAAAAAAAAAAAAAACCCCCCCCAAAAAAAAAAAAAAAAACCCCCCCCCCCAAAAAAAAAAAAAAAAAAAACCCCCCCCCCCCCCCCCCCCCCCCCCCCCCCCCCCCCCCCCCCCCCCCCCCCCCCCCCCCCCCCCCCCCACCAAAAAAAAAAAAAAAAAAAAAAAACCCCAAAACCCCCCCCCCCCCCCCCCAAAAAAAAAAAACCCCCCCCCACCAAAACCCCCCCCCCCCCCCCCCCCCCCCCCCCCCCCCCCCCCCCCCCCCCCCCCCCCCCCCCCCCCCCCCCCCCCCCCCCCCCCCCCCACAAAAACACACAAAAAAAAAAAAAAAACCCCCCCCCCAACAAAAAAAACCCCCCCCCCCCCCCCCCCCCCCCCCCCCCCCCCCCCCCCCCCCCCCCCCCCCCCCCCCCCCCCCCCCCCCCCCCCCCCCCCCCCCCCCCCCCCCCCCCCCCTTAAGATGGCGAATGGTTTTCTTTGCCAGAGTTTTATTCTGCAAATGAGAGTCTATGTTTGCCAGAAACAATACTATACTCTTATCTCAAGATAAAATGCTGTGTTGTGATTCTTGGAAGATTGGGTGGATCAATTGGATATATGCTTATAGTTAACACTTGTTAGAATTAACCAAGTTTAAATATTTTTAGCCGTTTTTCTACATTGATGTTTGAGCAGTTTTGTCAGTATCCGTTCTTTTATCGATGAGGATGTTTTTGTTTTGGGGGCTGATAGGAAGCTATAGTTATTATTAAGGGCATGTTAATAATTAGATGTAATGGATGGATGGTTATAAATAGAGTGAGTTTAGGATTGTGGATTAGGTAAATGCTGAGCGTGTATTCTAAATAGTTAGAATTGGGGGAGTAAGGGGAGAGCTCTGAAATTTCTTCCTTGTTCCTTATATCAATACAATATCAATTTGATTACTGAGGGGAGTTTGAGAAACTTAGAAGCCTAATGTTAAGTTGTCAACAGTCTAGCATAGCATAATTCACTGAAACAAAATTAGTATCGTGCATTTCATACTTTTATATATCAGAAAGACACGTCTAACAATCCTTGAGGCTAGGTTGAATTTGTTTGGTCATGAGAAATTTGAATTCTTTACTGAATTAATTTGGAAGTTGCTGTTCTTTGGCAACTTCGGAGGAAAAAAAACAAAAAAATGGAGGTTGGGGAAAGCTTTTTTAATCCCCAAATTTTTTTTTTTTTTTTTAGCCCCCCCCCTTTATTTACAATTCTATTTTAAAAATTATCAATTGGATCACCTTCTTTGGTTATTTGTCTTGCTTGTGTTTTTTCATCCCCTCAATGTTAAGTATCCTTTCCTATAAAAAAATTAGAAAAAGAAAAGAAATGGTGAAAGGTGTTGAGAGGTCCTTGAAATTTCACATCTTTTTTTCTGATTAATTGGTAACTCTTAACAGGCAATGGTGGATCCCGATCCAACACGACGACCTTCGGCCAGGGAAGTTCTTGAGAATCCCATATTTGATAAGGTTAGAAGTCATGCAAAACCCTAGATCAACTTATTTGTTGTCTTTTTTTTGTTCCCCAAGGGTGAGGGGAGGGGCTGCTATTTTGTTGATGCAATCACTGATATCAATCATGGGGTTTCTAAGATTTCACATTCCCTTAGTGAATGCACTGCACCAAATTTTGCCTCTAGCATGGTGCAAATTTTGTAAATTTCCCACAATGTTGTGTATTATAAACTAGTAAATCCAAAGTTAATGAAGCTCTTTCACTTCCAAGTTCCAATATTTGCATTTGAAACCTTTTGCTAAAACACTTATATGAAAGATAATTTTTTTTAGTTTAAGAAACTAAAATCTTATGGATTAATTAGCTAATCCAGCGAGCTGGACTTAGGATCCTTTGTGATATGAACCCGTGTATTTCTCGATATACAATTCATCCCAACTTGAATGGTTGCGATAAATTGAATACATCACATGTGAAGAAGTCCAAACAGAAGTTGGACTATTACTAAGAAAGCATCAACATTAATTGATAGAATATTCCACTGTCCCAATCCAATTTGAATATCCTTTATTTTACCTAATCCCATAGAAACACCCTAATAAGCTATGGTGAGAAAAATGTAAATCTTGGCAAAACCTCAAGTTTTTTTTTCCTTCCATATTTACTAAATGTAGTGGAGATTATACTAATCAAATTGTTTAAAAGGGGATAATTTGCTATAATTTCTTAAACATTTGTTCAAATTACTTGTTTTCAACCACTACAAAGCCAAGTCAATGATAATAAATGTAAGAATCTGTTTCAGCTTTGTTTGTGTGAAAGAAAGCAAAAAGGTTAATGAATTCATTGAATCCCTCTTTTTTTTTTTTAGAAAAGAGAAGTCACTTTGTGAAGGATGAATGAAGAAGTTATTGAGATAAATGTAGAAATTTTTTTGACAAAATATGCGTATTAATGACATTTGTCTCAATGAAACTCATGTTTGACAAGTCAATTATTAAAATTTGATTCACATTCTAAATATGAATAAGCAATATGAATAGGCCACATTTACTAAATGAGAATTGAAACAAGATCGAATCAATTGTAAAGAAAAATAGATGAAATCAAAATAAAAACCTTAATATATTGTGCATATACTTTAACTATTTTGGAATATCAAGAATAAAAAAGAAGTGTATTACGATTGATTTTGTTTTATTACATTGGAAATGAGTATAAGTTAAACATAAGTATAAACCGTATCGCAAAAGTAGAGGTAAAAAAGATAATATTGAATTAATAAAACGAGGTCGAAGGAGACATCATCAATATTTTATTTCTCAAAGTTGAAGGTTTGAGTCTTCATTCGTTAAATTTATTTAACATCCATAAAATAAACTAATAAAATGAGGTCCACAAATTTAAGAATTAGAATGACATTCCTTTTCTTTTATAGTGTAAAGCTATTCTATTTACTTCTATTATGTATTACGATTGATTTTGTTTTATTACATTTGAAATGAGTATAAGTTAAACATAAGTATAAACCGTATCGCAAAAGTAGAGGTAAAAAAGATAATATTGAATTAATAAAACGAGGTCGAAGGAGACATCATCAATATTTTATTTCTCAAAGTTGAAGGTTTGAGTCTTCATTCGTTAAATTTCTTTAACATCCATAAAATAAACTAATAAAATGAGGTCCACAAATTTAAGAATTAGAATGACATTCCTTTTCTTTTATAGTGTAATGCTATTCTATTTACCTCTATTATGTATTAAAGAAAATTTGTCTTCAAAATTTTGAAGAAAATAGAATTTGGTAAATTAACAAAGTATTAAGATAGAGTTGTAAAAACAAAAATAAATTTGAACATAACACGTTACCAACCTAATATACGAGTGAGTTTGAAAAAGAATTTATAAAAGTGATAATGATGTTTTTTTTTTATTCAAAATTCCTCTCTCTCATTGAAGTATAGAAAGATAAAATAGATGAAGTTTTAGGAAGAGAAACTCCATTTTCCTTCCATTCAATTTGTTCCTTTCTGTAATATTTTTTCTCCTTCCCTTCTCATAGTCGATAATAGTGTTTGAAAATATAAAAAGTCAAGATATTGAAAGAAACAAAAACACACACAACTTGATTTTTGGACACACAATTTGAATATTCTTTAGAGTTTAAAACAAAAGTTGAAAAACAAAAACAACGTTTCGATAAACTTTCTTATTTCTTCCAATGATTTGGTATTTGTTAGTTCTTAATGAATCATAAATTCATTCATAAACTCTTGGTTGGGGAATTAAAAAAAACGCATTTTTTTCATTTTAAAAATGACATTTTAAGAATTGATGTTTTAAAAACAAGTAAAAGTTTTGAAAATTTTCAAAAATGATATTTCTCATACTGAGACAAACTAATATTGAGATTGGTGGAATTTCAGAGAAATACAATTTTAAAAATATTTCAAAATATTTATTATTTTTAAAATTACGCATAAATTTCTGTAAAATATATAAGGTATTTTTTATATCAACAAGTGTAATAAGGGAGAAAAGAAAGAGAAATGATAATCATTTTGAACTTTTTTTTAGTGTAGCATTTTGAAGTGTCTAGAAAGATCTGGGTTCAAAACACAATCCACATGGTTATAAATAAATACAATCCTATTTTCAAAAAAGTTGTATTTATATTAAAAAAGAACGTATTTTTTTTTATTAAAGACATTTTTGAAATTGATGAGTTAATTTTAATGCTATATTAACAATTATGTCATTATTTTCTATTGATCTTAAATTATTCATCATAAATGAAGATTTCTCATTTCTAAACAAATTCTCGTGGTATGAAAATGCATTAGACATGTGCAACGCACGTTTTTATCAACTAGTATGTATAAAACCATTTACCATATATTTTAAAAAACAACACACTATAACTTCTAAAAAAATATAAAAATTAAAAAAAAAAAAAAAAAAAATTTTTTTTTTTTTTTAAAAAAACCCATACAAGTAGAAAACTATAAGAGGCTTAGAAGAAATATAAAAAAAAAAAAATTGAAAAATGAGGATTTTAACCTTTTAAAGGAATAGAGAATTATTCTTGCAAATTAATAAAAAATGATATATAAAAAAAAACTTAATAATAAATTTCTTGTTTTCTCAAATTTGTAACATCATAAAAAATAATAAGCCGGGTTCAATATTTTAAGAAAAAAAAACTTGTCCAGCTCTCACTACTTTTTTATGTTTCTAATTTTTATCAAAAAAAAAAATTAGAAAAAAGGAGGGAAAATTGTAACCCCCCCCCCCTAATTTTTTTTTTTTTAATTTATACCAGATTTGTGCTTAAAAAATTATTTTAGCATTTGTGTAGTATGTAAAACTATACAACACAACCTTTATGCCAGCTAATTTTAACGAAATTGAGACATAAACCTTATTTTACATATTTCACACGTGTTTCAATTACATAAAAAATGACCAAAAATTTAACAAAAGAGTATGAATTATAGATTTTACACTTTATTAACATGAGTTATTCTAAAAATGACATCAATTTATTATATTTAATAAAATTGGAATACACAATAGACGTAAAATAATAAGTGTCCCAATTTACTTAAAACTAATCAGTAGATTTTTATGTTTTTCGCAAGATGTTGAAATCATTTTAAACCATATAGAAAGTTGTGATTTACCAAATCAAATAAACAATATAGACGAGTTACAATTATCCGTAATATATATATTAAATTACAAGGTATATAATTCAATAAAAATGAGACGAGACAAATAGGAAGTTAGGGGAGCAACCTTATAAGGTAAGTATTTTTAAGGTTTTTGATAACTTTTTCCCTATAAATAATAATAATATCATCATTTCAAACTATCCTAATCTTCATCAAATTATCACCTTTTTTTCTCTCTCTCAAAGGAAGAGAATGAATGGAGAAGAAGAAATTGAAGCTAATCACACCCCAAAATCAGATGAAGCTACCATTAACAAAGACCAAATAAACATTAATACTCCTTCAAAACTCAATGGAAAAAAGCTTTCTTGGCAAAATCTACGTAGATTCGACTCCATTGATATTGAATCACGAAAGCTCGACGATCACCATGCCCATGGCCGTGCCTCAAAGGTTTTTACTAATTCCTTCCTTCCACTCTTTTTCGCTCATCGTTTTATATTTCTCTCTGGATTGAATCATCATTAGACTAAAAAATTTTAACGGTTAAATTTAAGTATTTTTTTTTAATATATTTTTATTACTCTATTTATTTTGAGATATTATGTCAAATTGGAGGAGGGAAAACTAGTGCAATCCCGGGAAGAGATATTGATTGACTTCCTGTGTGAATTATGTTCATGTTTGGCTCTTAATATCTCACTTTTTAAATCACAAATAAAACAAAAAACTATGAGTTTTATCTTTTATATATTTAGAGTGGATACGTTTGAACTTAGAATATTTGATTATGATATATCATATTAAATTATTAATAGAGTAAAAAAATTTAAATGGATGAATTAAGATAAATTTAATCTTTTATATATTCTCAATATTAATAAATATGTAGGTGGTGGGGTGGTGGGTGATATTGAAACTGGCATTTCAAAGTATCGGAATAGTGTACGGAGACATTGGAACGTCGCCGTTGTACGTTTTTCCGAGCACTTTCCCGGAGGGAATCAGCCACAAGGATGATGTTTTGGGTGTTCTCTCGTTGATCTATTACACTCTAACCTTAATCCCTCTTCTTAAATACGTCTTCATTGTCTTGCAGGCCAACGACAATGGTGATGGTATGCCTCTCTCTCTCTCTCTCTTTTAATTTTTTAAGAAATGTTATATATATTTCGATCCTCTTAGGTTGTTTTCATAATATTTTGATATTTATACTTTTAAGTTATAAAATCATGGTACTTTCGCCATCTTAATTCAATTGGTTAGACATGTGTATTCCATGCTGTAATATCAAATGTTCGAGTCCTCATATTGATGTAATATCTTTAAAAAACACATCATATTTTTATGACAAAATTAATCATTCATCTAAAACTCTTATTAAAAATCGAATCTTCAAGTAATTTATATAAGAAATTAATATGATCTAATTATATAGTATTCATGAGTTATAATGAGATTTTTAATATTATTGACTTAATTATCAAGTTTTTTTTAAGTATATTTATTAAATTGTTACATAGAAAATCTAGTCTAATTAAAATGTTATAAAAATATAGTATACGGACAAAAATAAATATTTTGCATTTTTTTCTTTAATTAAAACTGAACTTATTACATCATTTGGTCTAATAGAATTAATGTATTTTGGACAAATTACCATATTTAATGTTGCCAAGAATAAGAAAATGAGTTGTCATTACTAAATGTGAATACATGAATTCAAGTTGGAAACTACCAAAACGAGGACCAAAATTTTGAACTTTTTTTTTTTATCAATCTCTGCCTTGAGAACTCGGAACTCGGAATGTTGGTCTAAAAATCAAAATCAATTTATTTTTCTTTGACTTATATAACAGCATATATTTGGTTAATAAATTAATAGGAATTTTAATTAGCTTAAAATTTGATAAATATTTAGAATCAATAGATTTTTCTTGTGACTATTTGATCATATATATTATGATGTTTCTATTTGGATTCAATTTATCAAGTAATTTTAATAAAATATTTTAAATACAGTTTGTCCTTTAATTTTACCTTTTTTTTTTAATTTCTAAATTAAAAATAAATAAATTTATCTTTTTTATTTTTTATTTTTTATTACACTCTATATTTAGTACTTGACTTAAAAGTAATTATGCATATCGGTCGGTAGCATAACTCATGCATAATTAATAGTGTCATAGTGTGACATCTTCGATGATTTAGAAATATTTTTAATAGGAAAATTAAATTTCTCACTCATTTTTTTTTTTTTGTAAATTTTACATTTTTTCAAAACCTAAAAAGAGTAGTTTTAAAGAATTGGTTTTTATTTTCAAGATTGGATGAAGATTTTAAATGGTGGAAATAAATAAATAAATTATTTATAGAAAAGTATAAATTAAAAATATAATCAATTAGGTTCAAAAATTAAAATGAAGTTTTTAATGGATTAGGAGATAAAAAAAAGGACCACAGTAAAAGATGTAAAAAAATATTTAAGAATTTAATTAAATATCATCAATCAATTAAAAGAAAGAAAATCCAAAAATATATTGAATTAGAAGTGGAAAATTGCAGTCTTTGAACAGTCTGCCTAATTCAACCTGTCCACGTGGCATGCATGCAGTCTGGTTATTTAATAGACTCTTATTTATCCAACAAATGTGACACCGCTCATTTTTCTTCCATTTAAATTCCATTTAACTTTCAACTCTAAAAAATTGAGAAATTTTAAGGGATGATATTTTTTATGAGTAATTTTAAAAATAGTAAATATATTTAAATATTTAAAAAATAATATTTATTGATCTCAGTTTAAAAAATGTCATTTTTTAAAATATAATTTAAAAAAAAATGTCATTTTTTAAAATATAATTTAAAAAAAACTCTTTTAAATAATCTATTTTAATTTCAACTTTAACAATAACTATTTAAATATAGATTTGCTTGAAATTACTGTATGTAACTGTACACACATTTATCACTATAGTTATTTATTCATCATACAAACAATAAAATATTATAGGTTAAATTATACAAAATGTCTCTAACTTTTGGAGTTTGTTTCAATTTTGTCCCTAACATTTTAAAAGTTTTTATCCTCAATCTTTTAATTTGTTTAAAAATGCCATTTGTCAGTAATTTTCCTCAAGCTTTCACATTTTTTTTAATGTTACGAGAAAAATTAAAACTTTTAAAACAGTATAATTGATACTGGCCACATTTAATATATTTTGGCTCTAACGTTTTAATTTTCATAAAACTTAATGAAAATTGCTAGCCAAGAGTATTTTTGAAATAAATTAAAAGATTAAGGGTAGAATTGAAACTTTTAAAACGTTAGAGGTAAAATTGAAACAAACCCCAAAGTTTAGGAGCATTTTGTATAATTTAATCAAGATTATATTATATCATTTTGATGATTTAGAAAAAATTAAAAAAAATTTGTATAAAGTTTAAGAATTAAAATAATATTCTTAGAGATTAAATTTAGAAATTGAAACAAAAATATTTACAAAATTGAAGGAAATAGAACAAGGTAAATATAAAAGTTTAAGGATGACTTAAATTAAGACTCACGACTTTCTATCTCAATTTTTTCTTCAATTTAAATTAAAAAAAAAAAACAAAAAAACTTCCTCGCTCAGGCTCTTTTTCTGTCTTTGTTTCTTTGATGCATGATAGTTTAATCAATACCTTTATAAAAATTAATTATTTAATATCATTTTAATTTTCTACGATCCACTAATTTATTGAGTGTTATAAAATATATATAATTATAGCATAAAATAATACTATTTATTATAATTTCTTGACTTTGAATTCACAAATTTATAAATTATAAAATATCGAGAGAAATACCCCATTCGATGTTTGCCGTCGTTGTAATTATTTGATCTTATAGTTTTATTTGTAACGATTTTATTCATACCTTTTGAAAAATGAAACAATGATTTTTTACGATTAAAAAATTGTATAAAAAAAATATCATATGTATAGAAATAAATAAAATAAATAATTTTTATAACGATTTAAATTTAAAGATGTAAGAGTTATATAATTATTTATATGACTCTTACGTCTTTAAATTTAAATCATTATAAAAATTATTAATTTTATTTATTTCATTTAATACTATACATATGGTATTTTTTTATACAATTTTTAATTAATTTTTTAATCATAAAAAATCTATATATAATTATTTATATGACTCTAATATGATATGATTTTTAATTTGAAGGATCTAATCATTACATTTTTAAAAGGATGAAAACTAAATCATCACAAATAAAAATATAGATACTAAAATACTGTAAAATTCAAACCATGAAGAAAAAAAAAAAAAAAAATTCAAACCATGAAGATTGGAAACACTTTTATGTTTATTTAGACGCGTTTGGTAACATTGCCTGTTTCCATTTCTTGTTTCTTATTTTTATTTCTTATTTCTTGTTTCCGTTCGGTAATAAATTAAAAATATTTATTAATTTTTTTTATGGTCTTAATATAAATATTTTTAAACATAAAGGAGGAACCTTTGCATTGTATTCTCTCCTCTGCCGGTATGCAAAAATAGGGCTAATACCTAGCCAACAAGCGGAGGATCGGGAGGTTTCCAATTACCGGCTTGAGACTCCGAACAACCGCCTTCGGCGGGCGTCGAAGCTCAAGGCGGCATTAGAGAAAAGTTCATTCGCCAAATTCTTTCTACTATTTGCCACCATGCTCGGAACTTCCATGGTCATCGGGGACGGGGTTCTTACTCCTTGTATCTCAGGTACAGGTTCATATATTATGGTTAAATTATTTTAACTAATTGATATTATTGGCTTAGATTTTTGAGTTTAATTTCAACTTTTTGATATGAGTGAGTTGAGTATTTAATTTTAATAATATGGATAAAAATTGTAAAAATTTAGATCCCTTTTGGTAACTATCCCAATTTCTATTTCTTGTTTCTATTTCTCATTTTTTAAGAAATGAAGTTGTTTGATAACTATTTCTGTTTCCTGTTTCTCATTTTTTAAGAAACCATTCCCAAAATTGTGTATAAATTTTAGAAATAACAAATTCTAGTTTCTTGTTTCTCATTCTCATTTCCAAACTTTTCAACACATTGATAAATTATTATATTGTCCTGTTTTGACTTATAAAATATATTATAAATATCCAAAAATTATATTGATATAATATTTTTAAATATGTCATTTAAATTTTTAATATTTTCAAAATATTTTTATTTTTTTAAATGAGAAACAAAAATAAGAAATAGTTACCAAAAAAATTTTTGTTTCTTTTTTCTTCCATAAACAAGAAATAAGAAACAATTTCCAAACATGTTTCTATTTATCTTTTTAAAAAAACAGGAACAAGAAACAAAAATAAGAAACAAGAAACAAAAATAAGAAACAAGAAATGGAAACGATGAAGGTTACCAAACGAACCCTTAGTGTAAAATATTTCAAAATGTAAGACAAACAGAGAAAATTATAGATTTAATAATCCAAATAGGATTTAAAACTGTAAAAGATTGGATTTATGATAGCCAGTTATTTAAGTTATTTTTTAAAAGATGAGGGAGTGGGATAAAGTAAATAAAATGTATTAATTAAGACAATTAGTCAATATATCATTTATTAACCAATTAATATTATATTTATGATATTCATTTATTTTTCCAACATATTGGGAGTCATTATTTTATATTAACATAAAATATTCGTTTCTTTTTCCAACATATAGGGAGTCATCATTTTATTTTAACTTATATTTATTCTTTGAAATTCTTTAATTGATAAATTTGTCGGTCTCTTGAATTTCTCAATTGCAGTTTTATCAGCCGTTGGAGGTATTAAGGGAGCAGCAACTTCAATAACACAAGGTGTGTAATTAAATATATATTTAAAGTGGTTTTAATTTAAAAAAAAAAATTATTTAGTATGTCAAATTACAAATATAGAGATTAAATGTGATATTTTTCATAGGTTGCTATACATAGCTAACTTATTTTTTATAATTACAAAAATTGCATAAATAACTTTTTAGTTCTCATTAGGGTGAGTTTGGGACGAGTTTTGAAGAAACTGTTTTTAGCAAAACACTTTTAGAAAAACCACTAATTAAATATTTTCTAAAAATTTAATTAGCATTAAAAAAACATTTTCATAATGTAGTTTGTAAGTTAATATCAAATTGTATTCTGAATCACACTTGTACACTGTGAGTTTACATAATCTTATAGAACAATACTAAGACAGAAAAGGAAAGTTAGCCTAATTGATTTCCTAATTTACGGCTTAATGACAGCTTATTTACAACTATATAACTACGTTAACATCCCCCCTCAAACTCAAGGTGGTAATGTAGAAACCAACTTGAGTTTGTCAAGTAACAAAATAAAACGACCAGGAAAGAGAGCTTTAGTGAATATATCCGCAGGTTGATCGATTGTTGAAATCGACTGTAAATGAAGAGTGTTGTCTTGAAGATGTTGACGAACAAAGTGACAATCATTTTCAATGTGCTTAGTACGTTCATGAAAAATATCATTATGGGCAATCTGTATCGCACTACAATTGTCACAATGGAGAATAGTAGCAGAATGTTGAGGAACACCCATGTCTATAAATAGCTAGCGAAGCCATAATAACTCAGATGTAGCATCAACAAGAGCACGATATTTAGACTCCGTGCTGGAACGAGATGTGATAGTTTGTTTCTTACTTCGCCAAGAAATGAGAGAAGTACCTAAATAGAAGCAGTATCCGGTGGTGGAACGACGATCGGTAGGATCACCAGCCCAATCAATCAGCATCAGAATATCAATATAAAATCAAAGAGGATTGAGATGAGAACTGAAGTCCATGGAGAAGAGTGCCTTGACATAATGTAACATACGGAGCACTACAGTGAAGTGGATAGTTCGAGGAGCGGCCATGAATTTACTGACAATATGAACTGCATAGGCTATATCTGGACGAGTCACTGTTAGATACACAAGACTACCAATAAGTTGCCGATACAAAGTAGGATTCGAAAGAGGTGTACCATCAAAAGGAGTCAGACGAACATTAGGATCCAATAGCGTGGATGCAATAGCAGAATCAGTGATACCAGATCAAGCCAAAAAATCAGAAGCATATTTGGCCTGAGATAAGTAGTAGCCATCAGGGCGGGAGGAGACCTCAAGGCCTAAAAAGTAGCTGAGTGTGCCCAAATCTTTCATCTCAAAGTGTGTCCCAAGGTACGTTTGCAACTCAGAAATAGCCTGAGAATCATTACCTGTAATAATCATATCATCAACATAAAGAAGGAGAAGAACAATACCATGAGAAGTCTGACGGGTAAATAATGCTGTATCATGAGGACTAGAAGTAAAACCAAGTTTGGTGATGGTTGAACTGAAAGTGGCAAACCAAGCACATGGTGCCTGTTTGAGACCATACAAAGCATGACGAAGACGACACACTTTCTGAGGTGGAAGAGATGTGCCAGGTGGTGGTTTCATAAATACTTCTTCAGATAAAGTACCATTGAGAAAGACATTTTTAACATCTATCTGGAGAAGAGGCCATTGTTTGGCAGCTGCGACGGCTAACAGACTACAAACATAAGTTATTCGAACAATTGGGGAAAATGTCTCTTCGTAATCGATACCATACTCCTGAGAGTAGCCTTTTGCAACAAGAAGAGCCTTATAACGTTCAATAGATCTCTCAGATCGAGTTTTTATCTTGTAAATCCATTTACAGCCAATAGGTCGTTTTCCAGGAGGAAGATCGATGAAATCCCAAGTATGAGTCTTTTCTAAAGCATGGAGTTCCTTAGTCATTGCTTGCTGCCATAGAGGGTTAGTACTAGCCTCATGATAGGATGAGGGTTCAACTAAGGAGACAATAGTGGAAAAACAATGATAATTTTGGAGATGATGGGTAGTTTCTCTTACCCGAGTGGAGCGGCGAACATGAGTGACAGGATCTGGTTCAGCAGGAGCGACATACGTTGGAACAGAGGGAGTAAGAGCAGGAGCATATTCAGATTGATCAAGCTCGGAAATAGGGGAAGGATCAGAAGATGGAAATAAGGCACTAGAATGATCAGTGAAGAATGATTGAGGGCTAGAAAGAGAAGTATAGAAGAATGATAGACTTAAGAACATAGTTTGTTCCCAAAAGGTAACATGGCTAGAGATGCGTAATCTTTTGGAAATGGGGTTCCAATGACGAAAATCTTTATGTTCAGGGCCATAGCCAAGAAAACAGCATAATCGAGCACGAGGTTCAAGTTTTGTATGCTCATGAGAGTGAAGAAGAACAAAACAAGCACAACCAAAAACTTTAAGATGAGAGTAATCAGGAGAAGTACTATATAATTTTTCAAAAGGAGAAATATTTTTAATAACAGAAGATGGAAGGCGATTAATGATATAAATAGAGTTGATAGCAACCACACCCCAAAACTTCTCTGGACAAGACGTAGAAAGAAGTTGGGCGCGAACACAATCCAAAATATGGCGATGTTTGCGTTCTGCACGACCATTTTTTTGGGAGGTATGAGGACAAGACCGTTGGACAAGAGTGCCCTGTTGTTTGAGATATTGAAGAAAAACAGAGTCCTTTTACTCCATAGCATTGTCGGTGCGAAGGATATTAATGGATCGAGAAAACTGGATTTTAATCATATTAACAAAATCAATATAAACTTGTGACAATGCAGACCGATGTTTAAGAAAATAGATCCAAGTGAAGCGAGAATAATCATCAATAAATAAAACAAAATATCGATATCTATTCACAGTAGAAGTAGGGGCAGGTCCCCAAATATCAGAATGAATTAAACCAAAAGGAGTGTCACAAGAAGAAGAAGATGTGGTAAAAGACAAAGCAGATTGTTTTGCAAGCTTACAATTTAAACAATTAAAGGAAACAAATTTTGACGTATTACCCAGACTGCCATGTGACACCAAGCTGCAAAGTTTTTCTGAAGAGGCATGACCAAGACAAAGGTGATACTGATAGATGGGAGAATCAGTGACAGGAGCAGAAATAGAAGGAGAAACAGGAAGTTGAAGTGAAGTGAGCTCAAACAATCTTCCCACTTTGCGTCCCGTTCCAATCGTCTGTCCCGTCTGCGCATCCTGAACCTGACAACCATGAGAAGAAAAGATAACATTTAGACCTAGATCACATAATTGACCAACAGAGGCTAAATTGAAGGTTAATTTAGGGACACAGTAAGTGTTGGGAAGGGTCAAGGTAGAGGTGGTAACAGTTACACTATGAAAAATAGACTGACAATTCCCATCAGCAACCTGAATGAGGGGAAGAGAGGTAGTCGGAGTGGAAGATGAAAGAAGAGAAATATCAGAGGTCATGTGATTACAACAACCAGAATCAAGAAGCCAAGAGTTACCTGGAATGACGGCTAAAGCAGATGATTTGGATGAGAGTACCTGGGTGAAGATGTTTTGAAGATCACTTAACTGAAGAGTGGGAGGAGGGGCAACATCAGATAGGGTCGTAGCGGCAACAAAAGATGAAGAATTAATGTCAGAAAAGTTACTGTTTTTCGTGGATCGTCCAAAAGAGCGAGATGAATGAGTGGGACAATTCTTCAAAATGTGACCATGTTTATAACAGTACCTGCACTCAATTGTAGGACAGTTAAAAAATTGGTGACCTGAAACCTTATAAATTGTGCAAAAAGGAGAGCTAACTTTAGGGTGGGGAGGACAGAAAACCGGAATTTTCGCCATAAATAAAGTCAAATTAATCTCCAAGGAGGTTCGGGCAGCTGTGCAGGGGTACGGGCAGCAGGAAAGGGAGCGGGCAGCAGGCAAGAGCCTGAGCAAGGGCGGGTAGGCTAGGCAGGCAGCAGGGGTGCGGGCAGCTGAAAATGAACACGGGCAGTTGAAAATGAACACGGGCAGGTTTAAATTTGGGGAAAAATAGGCAAGAGTGGGCAGATGCAAAAATTAGGGAAAAAATGAAGGAAATGGGGCGTGGTAGTGTCCGAATATGTGGCGCAATTGTGGATCTGGGGAGTTCGGATCTGGGGTTTCGTGGTGGGTGTGGTGGATCTGGGGAGTTCGGATCGACGTGGGTGTTCGGATCTGGGGAGGTTCGTGGAGATTAATGGCGGATCTGAAAGAAGAAACGGTGATTGAGATTTGGTTGGTGATTGAGATCTGGGGCATTGTGGTGTTCGGATCGATGTGGGCGTGGTGGTTTCGATGTGGTGTTCGTGGGTGTGGTGATTTCGGATCAGAGGCTTGGTGATTTCGTTTACCAAATCTGGTGAAAATGATGGCTGTTGGTGATTTGAGATGACAGAAGGAAGCAGAGATCAACACTGATCTGAGGAGATGAACAAACAAAAAGCGGAGGAGAAAATTTTCTTTAAGTCAGGCTCTGATACCATGTAAGTTAATATCAAATTGTATTCTGAATCACACTTGTACAGTGTGAGTTTACATAATCTTATAGAACAATACTAAGACAGAAAAGGAAAGTTAGCCTAATTGATTTCCTAATTTACGGCTTAATGGCAGCTTATTTACAACTGTATAAATACGTTAACATAGTTAAATATCATATAAAAATTAAAACCTAATGTAAATAAAAAAACAATTTAAAAGTCATTTCAAATTCACGGTTAGTTTATATCAAAGTCTACTCATTGTCGTGTTTCAAAATAATAATTATTAATAGTAAGAATATTACATTTTACTCAAGTGGAAAAGGAATCTTTTATTTAGTACAAAAAGGGGACACCAGTGATATAATTTAATTTTTATAATTGGGGTCCCATTTTATTCTTCATAAAATCCATTTTTCTATTTTCAATATTTCATGTATAAGTATTACACACACTTGTTTTTGTTTATTTTAATTGAATATGGTCAATAAAAAATATTTCTTTATGCGTTATTATTTATTTTATCGTACCATCATAAGACATGTTATGTGGGGATTATAACGGATAGAACAATCACAACTAAAATAGAGTGAAAGAATAATAACAATAAAGAAGATAGATGGGGAAAAATTTGAACACACAGATTTACATTGAAAAACCCCAAACGAATTCGGGTAAAAAAACAACGGGGATATGATAGAAGAATTCACTATAAAAATAAGGTTTTACGACATTCTCTCTCTCATAAGGAAAGAACAAGACCTCTCTCTCTTATAAGGATAAACTCTCTCTATTGTTTTATCTCACAACCCTCACACTTTCTTTCTCACTCAAGCTTTCTACACTTCGTGAATTTTGGGATGATTTGCCAAGAAGAGAAATTCCTCTATTTATAGAGTTTAAGCCTCAGGCTCCAAGCTCAATCCAATGGTGTAGATTTCAACTTGGTCCCTAAGTAATGATTAATGGTTACAATTATTACTTGGTCACCAAGCAAAACCAAGTGAACAAGGAAGCTTTATATGGATTTTTCTCCATTAACTGGGATTGACTTGGGCTTGGGCTTAATGAGATTTTCTATATGGGCTTAGTAGTGGGATTAGTTTACCAATCTCTCACTTGAAAATTTGATTGAGAGAATCACATATCTACACTATTATATCTTTCCATCTCCATGTTTCTTACATCCCACCTAAGCCATTCGAGGATTGACACCAAATAAACTAGTCACCATTGACTACCTTTGTTAAATAATCTGCTTGATTTTCTTTTATAGAATTCTTCTGTATATCCATTGTGCCTTCCTCTGCTTTCTCAAGAACGAAGTGGTACTGCACTCGAATGTGTTTTGTCTTTGAATGAAAGACTGGAATTCTTGTAAGATGCAAGACACTCTAATTGTCACAAAATAGAGAAATATTCTCTTGTTTGTGCCCGAGTTTCTCCAATACCATTTTCAATCATACCGCTTCTTTACTATCTTGTGTAGCAGCAACATATTCTTCTTCTGTCATTGACGCAACCACAACTGATTGGAATTTAAAAACCCAGCTTACAGCTTTGCTAGCAAGAACAAACAAATATCTGGTGGTGGATTTGCTTTTATCAAGGTCACCTCCATAATCTGAGTCAACATATCCTTTGACAATAAAGTCTGATCCCCCGTAACATAATGCAACATTTGTGGTCCCGTTGATATATCTAAGGACCCCAGCATTCCAATGCTCTCGATCAGGATTCGCCATATATCGACTGACCACTCCCATTGCATGTGTAATCTCTGGTCTTGTACAAATCACGGCGAACATTATAATTTATGATATAGCCAATTCTTTCTATAATTTCCGTCTCGGTGAATTTACATCCTTAGAATCTTGTTCGTTGGTCCCAAGTCCTTCATTTCAAACTCCCTAGCCAACTGTGCCTTCAATTCTTTTATACGATATTTATTAGGGCCTGCTACTAACATGTCGTTAACATGCAACTGCAAAACAATGAAATCATTATCACCAAACATCTTGAAATACACACAAGGGTCTGATGAAGGCTTTTCTAGTTTTCTTTTTTTATTACTTACTATTTAAATTAGGGGCAGTTACTGAAATAGCATATTTTTGCATACTAATTACTGAAATGTTTGAACTTTTCAAAAATTACTCAAATAGCATAATTATAGTTCAATAAATTATTGAACTAGTTCAATAATTTATTGAAATAAAAAAATGAATTTTTTTAACAAATTCATTGAAAATAATAATAAAAAATGATCAAATAGTTTAATAAATTATTGACGTTGAACTTAAAAAACCAAAAACAAACAAATTCGTTAAAAATACATAGGAAAAATAGTTCAATAATTAATTGAATTATAGTTCGATAATTTATTGAACTATAATTATGCTATTTGAGTCATTTTTAAAAAGTTCTTACATTTTAGTAATTAGTATGCATATTTATGCTATTTGAGACAAATTCTTTTTAAATTATCTTCAAGGTGACATTAATGAATAAGATAACAGGTAATTTTTTCTTTCTAAATCCAATTTCGTTGATTTCACATTTTTTATTTTGTATAAATTCTAAAATGATAAAAAAAAATCTTAAGAATATTTATTTTAATAATTAATAATTCATTAGAGAGTGGACATTTAAAATGACTAGATTTATACCAAGTGTGTTGCACGATTTTTTCTTTTATTTTCAATATCTCAAAATTTAGGGTAAAATACCATTTTGGTCCCTGAACTTTCACTCAAGTTTCATTTTCGTCCCTAAACTTTCAAAGGTTACCATTTTCGTCCCTGAACTTTCCGTTTCGTTTCGTTTTGGTCCTTCAGATTTTGTTTTTCGTCTAAAACACTAATGGAGGGCTTATGTGTCAAGTAATTGATGATGTGACTGTCGCTACGTATATGCGACGAGGAAAAATAAAAGGGAGTCGCCATTAATCATTGGTTTTAAAGATGGGTGTGATTAGTCACCTAGTCATTAATTAAGGATGGTCTACTAACTATTGAAAATGGGTTCGGGAGTTTATTCACACATATGGAAGGTATTAGCACCCTATTATGTTCGTTTTAAAACGATTGTTGTTTTTTATTTTATTTGGTGTATTATTGAAGAAAGCCTTTATCTATAAAACAAAAATTATTTCTTTGGTTATTTTTAAATGTCTCATGTTTTATTAATCAATACTTTAGTAATAAAGCATGATTAAATAAGTATGAGTGGCGTAAAGCTATTAGAAAAAAATATTGTCGGGAATTTCAACTCAGTATTCCGAGAAAAAATTTCTTACCTCAAGAATGTTTAGGAGCATGGTATTCCAACGCCCCATATTCCATCGTCGGAGTTTTCGAAAACGATTTGTTGGTTTGTTTTTTATGTTTAAGAATCAAATCTCTTATACCAACATCTTGGTGCCTGTTTGAGACCGTGTAAAGATTTGTTCAACCTGCAAACCAAGTTATCTTTTCCTTTTCCTTCAAAACCTTCTGGTTGGAGCATATACATTTCTTCTTTCAAGATATCCATAGAGAAATGCAGTTTTAACATTTTACTGTTCCATATATAAGTCAAATGTAGCACACATTACTACGACTACCCTGATTGTAGTAAGTCAAACCACTGGAGAGAAGATCTCATTGAAATCAACACATTCTTTTTTAGCATATCCTTTTACAACCAATCTTGCACGATATAACCCAACTTGATCATCGATGTTGCACTTAATCTTTGTACACCCATTTATTACCAATGGGATTTCTTCTATGTGGTAGCGTAACAAGTTCTCAAGTCTTGTTCTTATGAAGAGCTTCCATTTCTTCCTGCATTGCTGTCATCCATAGAGGTCCATCTGAACTAGTCATTGCTTCTTAGAGAGTTAATGGCTCTCCATCCATTGTTAGAAGACAATACACAACATTACTCTCTATAACATAATCTGATTTCCAACTTGGTCGTTTTTTCATGTGACCTGATCGACGAATCTTTGGTATTTTAGACTCAACTGGTTCTTGTTCCTCGTGCACTGGTTCAACTTTAGAAGAATCAATGTATTCAGATTCTTTTTCAACATGTAATATTGTAGTCTCTACATTATCATTTACCTTGCAATCATTTGTTTCATCTATCTTATCTTCCATAAAGGTCACATCCTTACTAATAGTAACCTTGTGGTTAGTGGGATCCCACAGGCGACACTCCTTCACACCCATCAACATACCCCAAAAACAAATATTTTTTGGATTTTGGATCCAACTTTGCTGTTTCATTGGCATTGTACATCACGTACACTGGACATCTAAATATATGAACGTATGAATAATCAGTAGGCTTTCCTGTCCATATTTGCATTGGCTTTTTCAACTCAATTACAGTTGATGGAGTCTTATTCACTGTATAACAAGCGGTGTTGACTACATCTATCCAAGAAGTCTTTTTTAAGCCTGCAGTTCCCAATATAGCTCTTGTTCTTTATAACAAGGTCTTGTTCATCCGCTCTGCCACTTCATTCTGCTAAGAAGTGTATGTCTTACTGAAATGTCTTTTGATGCCTTATTGATTACAGAATTCTGCAAACTCACTGCTTATATATTCCTCCCCATTATCCATCTGTGTGCACATGATATTTTAATTAGATTCAAGTTCTACCGGCGCTTTAAAAACTTTGAAGACTTTAAACACATATGCCTTCCTCTTGATAGGATACACTCAACATCTCTAGTCTTCTATGAAGGATACAAAATACTTTGCTCCTCCCAATGATGTAACCGGTGATTGCCATACATCAGAGTGAACCAAATCTATAATTTCTTCCTAGAGTTTGATGTATTAAACTTTAACTGTGTTGTTTACTTGTAACACAATGCTCACCTAAGGGTAATGCTACCTTTGTGAGACCTGGAAGTAGATTTTGCTTCGTGAGAACTTTTATTCCTTGTTCGAACATGTGTCCAAGTTTCTGATGTCATACCATTGCGAGCTTTTCACTTGGACAACTTGAAGCAACTGATGCTTCTCCTTTTTGTAAAATCTCTCCCTTTAACATGTACAATTTAGCAGCCAACTTCTGATATGAAACCCTAGAAAATTGAAATAAAAACCCTTTGAAGACAAAGAACCCCTAGATGCAAATCCTAAAACCCCAATGAACAATAAGGTAAAACCCTTGGAAACCAAGAAAAAGAAAATTATTCCAATGATCTAATACCTTGAAATAAAAGAACTTGTTCTTATTTCAAGATCGAAACAATCTACAAACACAATAGATCAAGTTACGCTTGAATGTTTCTAAAACATGCAACCTAGAACAAGGCTACAAAATGCAAGGTGAAATCAACCAAGTAATAAGCAAAACAAAGCTATTTTCTATCATATTAATTCTTCGATACTCTTCTTCAACGTGTATTTTCCATAGATTAAAGTTCATCAAGTCCTCTTCCATAGCCTCCATGCTTAGACCTTCAAAATTTGTCTTGACTTTTCTCATGTAGGCTTGTAATGGATGTTTTATGCTTGTCTTGAACTTTGATCTTGAGATTGATCCTTGAGATATTTGTGACGTTCCATGATTCATATCATCCCCTCCCTCTTGAAAAGGATTCGTCCTCGAATATAAAACATTACCTACATCGCAAAAACTTAAGTTAATAACATAAATAAAAGCACCTAAAGCATACATACCTTGTGTATCATCTATTTTCAACAAGAACAGCAACATGGGTATCCTTCCTTCTCCTTTAAAGTTAACATCCCCTGGGTCAAAAACCATTATCTTCCTTGATATCTTCTCTTTTCTTAGCAATTGTGTGTCCATTGTCTTATCTAGATTTTGTAATTTCTTGAAATGACCTATCTTAGGACAAAAATCATCAAAGCTCACCAGATTGTTAGTTACTTGAAATAGCAAAGAAGACTTAGAGGTGCATGGACCATAGTCAATCTCATAAATCTTCTGATAATATGGTAACACTAACAAATATGCAAAACTACAATCATCCTTAAACTGATATGAAACAAATCGAACATTCTTTTCGAGTAAGTGATAATCATGCAAAATCATTTTAGCAATCAAACAATAATCATGTCAAACATTAGGCACATTATCAAAAGGTGTAAACAAATCAACTCTTTCAATTTGGGAATTATCACAAAAGTAAGTCTTAGCACAAGATGCATAATTATCAATGAAATTCATTTGATGTTGTAAAAATTCAGATTTGTTATCAATTTTAGTAAGCAAACAATTAATATGCATTTCATCAAGAATAGGGTTAGGATACTTTACCATGGCTGTGTCCATTTTTCATGCATTTAATCATGTGAGATGGTGGTTTATTGAGTATGGCAGCCCATTGAATGTTGTCTTCATGATGTATTATGCTTTGCATTGATGACAAATTACTAGGCATCTCATTAGGGAACAATCTTTTGAATTCCTGCAAAAACTCAACAAACATACTTGGCAAAGATGGGTTAAGTGTAAAACAAACCTCTTTATACAAAAGTACAAATGTAGGTTGGTAGATTTCATTCCTAGTCTCACTTGATCTAACTTTCAAGCTCCCACTCTCTATTTCATTCTCTTTTTGCTCACTAAACTCAAATGTCTCACACTTTGTAATCTCAAAGCACTCTATCTTTTCACTCTCATTACACTCTTTCTTTTCAAACTCTCTTTCTTTTGAATCAATATCTCTTTCTTTTTTTCTCATCTCTCTTTCTTTTGACTCACTTTTTGACAATTCTCATTCTTTTCAAATATAGGACACATTTGTAACTCATTAGTTTCCTCCATACAAACATTAGCACGAATATCCACTTTTATGTCCTCCATACTAGCATCGAAAACTTTCTTCGATTTTAAAAGTTCTCTTTCAATCATCTTGACCTTCTCTAAAATCAGATTTGCATTTTCCTCTACCAAGCCATAGGCAGCCCCATTCTTATCCATTAATGTACCATTTTCACCCATTTGATAAGAAGAAGTAGTATTGGAAATAGGTTTAGGAGCATACCATGTATCTCTGTTTCTTTTGAGTCTATTTTCTACCTTGGTGGCATAGTAAACCATTTCTTCCAACTTCACATATGTATACCCATTAACTTGGCCAACAATCTCATAATTTAATCCATCTAAGAACCATGCCATAGTCATCTCTTCATCTTCCTCAATATTAGCCCTAGCCATGAGATATTTAAACTCATTATAGTACTCACAAACGCTTATGTTTCCTTGTGTAAGATCTTCGAACATTTCCTCAAGGTCTCTTTGATATCGGCTTGGTACAAATCGTTTCCTCATGATGTATTTGAGTTCACACCAAGTTTCAATTGGATCATCCAAAGTTCTTCTTTTCCTATCGTTCACCAATTGTTTCCATATGTTAGTGCATAATCACAAAATTGAGTGGTTATAAGCTGTACCTTCTTTGAATTACTACATGGATGTTCTTCAAAACAAAGCTCCACCTCTCTTTCCCATATCAAGTAAACCTCTGGATTTGATCTTCCTTGAACAGTAGGTAACTTGAGCTTATCACCTCTTATGCTTCTATGCTCCATCCCTTCATGATAAACACCTCTATTTTCCCTCCGAGTATGTTCTCTCTCTCGACATCTATTACTCATTCTTTGATCAATTTCATGATACATTGCTGCAAGTAAACAAGTTAGTAATAAAAATAGGACCTCTCAATCACTCCCTAAGTGTTTACACTCGATGATGTTCGTTCTCTCGTGTTTGCACTCAAAAACAGATTTTAGGGCCTAAATGTAACCTTGAACTAATTAGCACACTTTAGCAACTATCAAACAACTAAGATACTAATGATATTTGTAAGAAGTATCAATTAAGAAATAAGAAACAATCAGCTTGGGTGGCTAGAGAAATAAAAGGACAGAATTTTCAAATGGTGTATTTTTGTAACAAGGAAAGATTAAGAAAGAAAACAAGCAAGAATAAACTTTCCTAAAGGAGAAAAATTCGAAATTAGACTTCCCTAAAGCACTTTGGAAAGTAATACTTTCCTAAAGCAAACGATGCATATATTCAAATATGGGCAGATTTGAAACTTTCCAAAAACAGTTTTGGGCTATTTATGGTAACTTCTAGCTTTTAAGGAAAAAAAAATTTTGGCTCAATTTTCTTGAAATTTTCGGATTCAAGAAGAAACTTTGATGAGTTTAAGATGAACTCTTCAAGAACAATACGAACACTAACCACGTTTTTCCAGAAACTCAAACAAATCAAGCAAAAACACCTTTTTTTTTCTTTCAATTTTCTGCACAATCCGACAGCCTGCAAAGATCTATATTTTTCTCAATCTTTCACTTTTTTTTTGACAAAGAACTCTTCATAACATATGAACAGAACTCACAGATAAATACTTTTATAGTTGATAACTTTCTAAGATTCGGAAAGTAACTATACGAAAAAGAACAAAAACAGTAGCTAAATAAGGAAATTCTGGAACTATAATTTTTTTATTTTTTTGGAATTTTCGATGAACGAAGAACAAGCCTAAGAAATTGAAATAACAAGAAAGCAAGTAAGATAGAAATCTTCTCTTGAGCCTAAGATTTGATACCAAATGATATGAAACCCTACAAAATTGAAATAGAAACCCCTATATGCAAATCCTAAAACCCCAATGAACAATAAGGTAAAACCCTTGGAAACCAAGAAGAAGAAGATTATTCCAATGATCTAATACCTTGAAATATGAGAACTTGTTCTTATTTCAAGATCGAAACAATCCACAAACACAATAGATCAAGTTATGCTTGAATGTTTCTAAAACATGCAACCTAGAACAAGGCTACAAAATGCAAGGTAAAATCAACCAAGCAATAAGCAAAACAAAGCTATTTTCTATCATATTAATTCTTCAATACTCTTCTTCAACATGTATTTTCCATAGATTAAAGTTCATCAAGTCCTCTTCCATAGCCTCCATGCTCAGATCTTCAAAGCTTGTCTTGACTTTTCTCATGTAGGCTTGTAATGGATGTTTTATGCTTGTCTTGAACTTTGATCTTGAGATTGATCCTTGAGATATTTGTGACGTTCCATGATTCATATCAACTTCTCTCCCTTCATAAGTACAAGCGCACCACTAATCACTTTTATGATTCTTTTCTCGATTATAATTTTACAATCGAGATCATCTAGTTGTCCTAATGGCCATAGATTCTTTCTGAGGCCTTCTACATGTCATTTCGAACTATATTCTCATGGAACTTCAACTTGATAGTTCAAATACCAACAATCTTTAAGGTATGATCATTACAGCTAAACACAAATCTTTCAGAGATAGGTTTATAATGATGGAATCATTCTCAATGAGACGTCATGTGAAAAGTTGCTTCTGAGTCCATGAGACATACATCATCAAATTTATTTCTACTTTCAATAGTTGTCACTGCTTCACAAAACAAAACTTCTCCTTCATTTGAGGTACTTGCAACTTTTCCTTGAGGATTGAATTTGTTCTTATTTAAATTCCAACGGTCTTTTTTCATATGACATTTTCTGCCATAGTGGTAGCATTTTATAATATTCTTACTTTTCGATTTTGACCTACCTTGATTTTGGCTCCCACTTAACCATGTTCTGTTGATCTACCTCTTGTCACCGTTAAAGTCTCTGCTTGCTTTGAACTTGCCAACTTATCTTCTTTGTCATTGTGCCTATTTTCCTTTTCTAGAACAACGGCTGCAAAATCGTCAAAGTTTAGATAGTCGGTCAAAATAATATTTGTCAGATTGATGACAAGTTAATCATACGAATCCGGTAGACTTTGAATTAGAAGTTCAACATGTTCATTTGGCTCTATTTTATAACCCAATGATGTGAGTTGAGAAAATAGAGTATTCAATGTGTTTAAGTGCTCTATCATTGAAGTAGACTCTGACATTCGAAAATTGTACAATTTCCTCTTAAGGAAAATCTTGTTTTGAAGTGACTCGGCCTCATACAGTTTTATGAGGTGATCCTAAATATCTTTTGTTGTTTTCTTCCTCTAAGCTTGACAATACTCCATCTGATAGTGCTAGATGAATATTTGCTATAACATTCCTGTCCATCTCGTTCCACTTTTTGTTTTCTCCACGTTCCACCGACCTTTCTCTAATTGCTGTAAGACAAATTATCTTTTCTCAAGATAGCCTTCATCTTCAATTTCCACAATGAGAAATTAGTCCCGTTAAATTTCTCCATCTCAATTTTTTTTTTCATGACTTCTATAACACACTTTCAATAATTCCCAGTGCTTCTCAAAGGTGAAAAAATATCTAACTTATTTTCTGATGTGGAGGGTCCACTATTAGTGGCAACCATAGAGCATACGATAAGTATAACACCTAGAAGCTGGTGCTTTTATACCACTTGTTATGTGGGGATTATAATAGATATTACAAAACTGCAGCTAAAATAGAGTGAAAGACATAATAACAATAAAAAAGATGAGGGAAAATATGAACCCACAGATTTGCGTGGAAAATCTCCTAAACGAATTAGGGTAAAAAACCACGGGCAAGGATAGAAGAATTCACTGTAAAAATAGTATTTTACATCATTCTCTCTTCCAAAGAAAGAACAAGACCTCTCTCTTATAAGGATAAACTCTCTCCATCTTTATCTCATAAGCCTCACACTTTATTTCTCACTCAAGTTTTCTACTCTTGGTGAATTTTAGAATGATTTTCCAATAAGAGAAATGCCTCTATTTATAGACTTTAAGCTTTGACCTCCAAGCTCAATCCAATGGTGTAGATTTCACCTTGGTCTCCAATTAAGGATCAATGGTTACAATTACTACTTGGTCACCAAGCTCAAATCAAGTGGACGAGGAAGCTTCATATGCATCTTCCTCCATCAAGTGAGATTGACTTAGGCTTGGTGAGATCTTTTGTATAGGCTTAATAGTGGGATTAGTCCAACAAGACACCCGAGTTAATGAAACTCATGAAATGTGTCATGTTATACAAATATCAAGTTTTGAATGTCAATAAAAACCGAAATTATCGTAGTACCAAAATGAAATGAGAATATTAACGAATCACATTTGTAAATTATAATTAATTAATTTTAATGCCAATTTTTTAAATGGTGAAAACAGATACAATCATGGGGATATCAGCAGCTATATTGGTAGTCTTATTCATGGTCCAAAGATTTGGAACAGACAAAGTTGGATACACATTTGCTCCAATAATATGCATTTGGTTTAGTTTAATAAGCGGCATTGGATTCTTCAATTTTATAAAGTTTGATCCCTCAGTCATCAAAGCTGTAAATCCTAAATATATAATTGATTATTTTGAAAGGAACCAAACTAAAGCTTGGATTTCCCTTGGTGACATTGTTCTTTGCATTACAGGTTTGCCTTGTCCTTCCTTTCCCTTCAATTATTATTATTATTATTATTATTGTTATTATTATTTTTTTCCATTTTATCCCATTTTGAGTTCATTAATTATAATAAGATTTTTTTAGAAACGAGTTTGAGGCCTGACTTAAAATGATATACCCAAGCCCAGCCCATGTGTTATGACCTATGAGATAAAATATGTGATTAGATGGGCCGAGCCCATTTAAAGTGGGTTTAGCCTAATCCGTTAAAGTTTTTAATTATTTAATTAAAATTTCCATTAAATTTTAAATTACATTTTTTAATAAACTTTTAAGCTTTTGAATTAACCTTTTATTATTATTATTTTTTGTTTGATTATTATTATTTTTTAAAAAGCATAACTTTAAAAGATATAAGCTAAAATAGAGAAAAAATTAATTCAACAAAAGTTAAACTTAGTTTCAATTTTTAAAACTTCAAACTTAACTTTATGTATTATTCTTGTATGTTAGTTTGATTCTGTAAAGGAAGCTCACTAAGTGTACATCAAGCTTATTATAGCAAGTTGTTAATAGTTGGTTAGAGAGTGAGTTGGATTATTGTTATTCAATTAAGTTAGTTACTTGTGATTGATTCCTTATAAAAGGGATGTAATAATTCTTTTCAATCATTGAATAAGATCTTCAATCATGAGCTAATCTCTCTCTCTCTCTCTCTCTCTCTCTCTCTCTCTATTTCTTATATGGTATCGGATTTTTCTTACGGCTAACTGCCATCTGATCTTGAAGCTTTCTTTTGCCATCAATGGCATCTTCATCATCTACTACTTCTCGTTTCGCTATGCAATCTGTTCCAAATCAAGTTGTCACATTTGGAAATCAATCTTCAATTAGTAAGTTGAATGATGAGAATTATCTTTCATGGAAGTTTCAAGTTATTTATGCAATTGAAGGTCATGGCCTCGAAGATTTCATTTATGCTTCTTCTGAAATTCCTATAAAAATAGTGATTCTTCAAGGTTCATCTACAATTTCTCCAAATCCTGAATATGTCAAATGGAAACGGCAAGATCGCCTCCTTTCCTCTTGGCTTGGAGGATCCATGATAGATTCAATTTTGGCAGAAATCACATATTGTGAAACTTCAAGTGAGGTATGAAGTTGTATTTCTAACCTATTTTCATCACAAAATATGGCAAGAGTGATGCAATATAAGGTGAAACTTCAATCTCAGAAGAAAGATGGATTAACCATGAAAGATTATCTTAGCAAAATGAAGTCTTATTATTGTGCTCTTTCATCTGTTAAACATAAAGTTTCTGAGGAAGATCTAATAATGAATGTTCTGGAAGGATAAGGCACTGAATATGATTCCATAGTTTCTGGCATTATTGCACATTCCATGAATCATTCTTTCAAAGAGGTCTCTGCCCTGTTATTATCTCATGAAGGCCGAATTCAAAGAAAGATTCATCCTTCAGATCTTACATTACCATTTGTCAATCTCAGTGTTCAAAATAGACAAGACAATTCTTCACAGCAACCTTGTAATAATCAGTTAAATTGAGGAAAAGGAAAATCAAATAGAGGAGGCAAATATGGCAATAATCTCCCACAATGTCAATTATGCAGTAATTAGATGGGACACACTAGTCTAAAATGCTATTCTAGATTTGATCCTAATTACTGTGGACCCAATCATAATGGGACTGGTAATACCAATTTTTCTCCAAATCAGAATTTCAATGGAATGGATCAAATTACAGTGCATAGTCTACTTCTGGAAATGCATCTTATAATAATACCGGTAGAGGTTATAATCCTCAGCAGAGCTCTTCCTCGAATGGTGGACAAACAATAGCCTTTCTTACATCAAATGATCTTACTTCTGACTCCAATTGGTGTCCAGACTCTGGTGCAACTTATCATGTAACCAATGATCTATCTAATCTGAATACGAGAAATGAGTATCAAGGTGGAAGTCGTATTCAAATGGGTAATGGCACTGATCTCAATATATCTCACACAGATAAATCTTCTGTTTTCTGTCCAAAAACCCATAATACCTTTACTCTTCAACACATATTTCATGTCCCACAAATAACCCAAAATCTACTTAGTGTACATCCATTCACTAAGGATAATAATGTGTATTTTGTCTTTTATCCTAACTCTTGCTTGGTAAAAGATTAGGTTACTAATAAAGTGTTGCTTAAAGGACATCTCCAAAGAGGGCTTTATAGACTTCATCTAAGCAATCATCATCACAAGATTGCTGCTGTCTCTAGCAAATCCACTGGACCTTCTACTCTAAAAGCTTTTAATTGTGTTCATTCTTCAAATTGTACAACTTTAGATCTATGGCATAGAAGACTAGGCCATGCTACTATCTCTACTGTAAAACAAGTTTTACATGACTGTAAAATTCCAATTCCAATCAATAAAGATTTTAATAATTCCATCATCAAGTTGGTCCATCATCAAGCCAACCTTTGTCTAATAATTCCCAAAATCAATCTGCTCCTATACCTATTGAATCTCAGACTATGCCTAACCCACCTTTATCTACTCACTATCCTGATGCACAACCTATGCCCAATCCTGTTTCTACTACTGTTGTCAATTTACCTGTTTTAAATACTGATTTCCATCCTGATATAACATCATCTTATACACATCCTATGGGTACAAGATCAAGAAATGGAATTTTCAAGCCAAAGGTGCTTTTTTCTGATCTGACTGAAATGGAACCCACAATAGTCAAGCAAGCTCTTCAGTCATAACATTGGGCACAAGCTATGCAATCTGAGATTGATGCACTTCATAAGAACAATACTTGGACATTGGTTCCTCTTAGTGACAATCATAAGACAATTGGTTGTAAATGGGTGTTCAAAATTAAGAGAAATTCAGATGACTCAGTGGCTAGATATAAGGCAAGATTAGTTGTCAAGGGATATCTTCAACAACCTGATATTGAATTTACAGAAACATTTAGTCCTGTTATAAAGGCTGCCACAATTAGAACTATCATTACAGTGGCTCTTGCTAACATTTGGTCTATTAGACAATTGGATATTAATAATGCATTTCTCCATGGTCTTTTACAAGAACTATTGTTTATGGATCAGCCTCCTGGCTTTCTTAATCATACAGGTCAGTCTCCAATGGTCTGCAAATTAAACAAAGCAATCTATGGCCTGAAACAAGCTCCAAGGACATGGTTTGAACGATTGAGCACATTTTTGTTGTGTCTAAAGTTCATATCATCAAAGGCTGATCAATCTTTATTTGTGAAAATCAGTTCTAGCTCCTGCTTGTATGTTCTAATATATGTTGATGATATCTTGATCATGGGTAGTTCTTCAGCAGAGGTTCAAACATTGATCAATACATTACATCAAACATTTTCTTTGAAAGATCTTGGAAAGCTTACCTATTTTCTTGGTGTAGAGGTGTCTTACTTACCAAATGAGGATCTACATCTTTCTCAAAGCAAGTATTTGTCTGATGTACTTATTAAAACTCAAATGACTGATGCAAATCCTATATCTACCCGTATGATCAATGCCACTATTCTGTCAGGGTTTCAAGGTGAAAAGTTCTCTGATGTGCAAAAATATAGACATGTAGTTGGGGCTCTCCAATATGCAACAATAACAAGATCTGAATTGTCATACTCAGTCAATAAAGTCCGTCAATTCATGCATTCCCCATCTACTATATATAAAGGGAACAGTAACACATGGTCTTCTCTTTCGTAAACCATCTGATCTTCATTTGCAGGCCTTTACAGATTCAGATTGGGCATCAGACCCTGATGACAGGAGATCAACATCAGGATTCTGTGTTTTTCTTGGAGGCAATCTCATCTCATGGAGTTATAAGAAACAACATGTGGTTTCAAGATCGAGCATTGAGGCAGAGTACAGATCTTTGGCACTAGCTTCAGCAGAGATTTTGTGGCTTCAATCCTTATTTTGTGAATTACAGCTTGCTCCTTCTCGTTCTCCTGTTCTTTGGTGTGATAACTTAGGAGCTGTCCATCTTAGTGCTAATCCAGTTTTTCATTCTCACACCAAACACATGGAGTTAGACATTTACTTCGTGCGTGATCTTGTTCGAACTAGAAAACTTGCAATTCAGCATCTACCTGTTATTGATCAAATAGCTGTTGGATTAACCAAACCCTTATCTGCTTTGTGATTGATTCCCTATAAAAGGGCTGTAATAATTCTTTTCAATCATTGAATAAGATCTTCAATCATGAGCTAATCTCTCTCTCTCTCTCTTTCTCTTTCTATTTCTTATAATTACAAATATTGCATTAAAATCTGCTACCGAATGAATTTCCCTTCGTAATTTGATTAGGATTTCTAAAACGTTTTGAAAAAGTAAATTGCAATGGAAAGAAATTATAAGTAACAAATTTGATATTTACAAACATAAAACTAAAACTAAAATCAATATCAAAAGATCCCCCTTTTTTTCATTTTAAAAATAATCTTATTTATTAACAAATTTTTATTTTGTAATTTACTTCTCTAAATATTTTTTAAAACCCTAATCAAATTAATTTTAAAATAACCCAGATTGAAAATTTGACCAAAATTCCGTATATTTAATTGGGTTGGATCCATCACCTCACTACAGTAATTTGGATTAAACATATTTATAATTCGAATAATTGAGGTTGGATAAAAAAAAAAAAGTCTTTTAACTCAACCTAATTCCACTTCTAATTATACATGTTTTTTTTAATATATTATTGGCAAATCTAGCCTCTTTTTTATGAGCATTAATTTGATTAAATTTTTATTAAAAAAAAATGCAGGGACTGAGGCTTTATTTGCTGATGTTGGTCATTTCTCAGTGAAATCCATTCAAATAAGTATGTGTGTTGTTACCTACCCTTCTTTATTACTTGCATACACAGGTCAAGCCTCTTACCTTCGTAAACACATTCAACATGTTGGAGACGCTTTCTTCAAATCCATTCCAGGTTCATATATCTATCTTTTAATTAATTCGTCATTCTTTTATTGACCTATGATCATCTTTACTTCTAATCGATGTGTGATTTTTGCATTTGGAACCTCACCCATTTTAAAAATCGGGAAAAATTTAATTGATTTCACATGACAAAGAAAAGAGTCTTCGATGATTTCTTTTTAGTGTTTTGGTTTTGGTATCATGTTAAATTATCTTATCTATGAGATCGATTTTATAATGTATAATTCATATCAAGCCTTTTCATATTGTGTCAAGTCGAACATATATATATATATTTTATATATATCTAGAGTGCGTTGATTGATCCAATTGGTATATGATCATATATTATTTTAGTTATCAACTTGTTCTATAATCATATGATATCAATGCTACCTAGTATTATATAATATCGGCCAATTTCATTATTTTAACTAATTGAGGAAGAATTACATATGCCCAAATTCCCTTTTTAGGTCTCACATAAAGTTCTGGTTTCACCAACTCAAAAGTTGGCGCAAGGTTTTTTTTCACTAATGAATCGATATTCAAAATCCTTCCATTCAAGATAACCTTTCTCGATCAAAACAACGTATTTTTCTAAACAAACACCTTTAGAAAAACAAAATAGCACACAACTCACTAGTATCTGTATCAAACTGTGTGCAAATTACCATATTAAACAAAAACAAAACCTTTATTAAAAAATGGTCATATCTCTAATTGATTGGGAATTAATCAAATTTAAGGGCTTAATTAATTTAAGTGATGAAATGCAGATTCTTTATACTGGCCAATGTTTGTGGTGGCTGTGCTATCAGCAATTATAGCAAGCCAAGCAATGATTTCAGGAACATTCTCAATAATTCAACAATCACTATCACTTGGCTGCTTTCCTAGGGTCAAAATTGTCCACACTTCAGCCAAATTTGAGGGTCAAGTTTACATTCCTGAAGTTAATTTCTTGCTTATGCTAGCTTGTTTGGCTGTCACTATTGGTTTCAGAGAGACTGGAAAAATTGGCAATGCTTATGGTAAACATTCTACTTCTTTCATATTATATCAATTTTTTGTTTGTGTGTGTGTTTTTTATGCTTAATTTCCTTAGTTAAAAAAGTTTTAAATTCAATTTTTTGGTCCTTTAATTTTTTTAAATATATTTTCTATTATGATTTTCAACTTGAAAACCTCAATTTTGATCCTTGAATTTTTATTTTAGTCCTGAAATTTTAAAATCTTAATTCTATACCGTTGTGATATAGGATTAAATTCACCTTTATTCATTTAGTTTAAACTTTTAAGGCAATTAATGATTTTACATGTCAATTGACGGACAAAAAACGATTTTATGCATGTCAAAAATAAAAGACAATTTTTTTATTTATTATTTTTTACTATGAATAAGCTAAAAAAAACATGTTTTTTTCCCTCTCATGGGCAGGTATTGCTGTTGTATTTGTAATGACACTCACTTCATCATTCCTAGTACTGATCATGATAATGATATGGAAAACCCACATAATTCTCATCATCCTTTACATTCTTATCATTGGTTCAATGGAGCTTCTTTATCTAACCTCAGTTCTTTACAAGTTTGATCAAGGAGGCTACCTTCCTCTAGCTTTTGCCTTTGCACTTATGACCATCATGTTTATTTGGAACACTGTCTATAGAAACAAGTACTTCTATGAACTAGAGAACAAGATCTCTTCCGAAGAGTTCAACGAGATCGTTACAAATGTGAACCCTTGTCGAGTTCCGGGCCTCGCCGTGTTCTACTCCGAGCTTGTGCATGGGATTCCCCCAATTTTCAAGCACTATGTAGCCAATGTCCCGGCTTTGCATAAGGTCCTCGTCTTCGTCTCCATCAAGTCGTTGCCGATAAGTAAGGTCCCCGCCGAAGAGCGGTTCCTATTTCGACGAGTCGAGCCGAGAGAGCTCAATGTGTTTCGGTGTGTGGTGCGATATGGTTACACGGACGGGCAGGGCAAGGAGGACGGGCTGTTTGAAAAGATTTTGGTTGAAAGGTTGAAGGGTTTTTTAAGTGATGATGTATGGACTTGGAAAGGGGAGGAAAATGTGGGAATTGAGGAAGATAATTACCAAAGGGAAAGGGAAGAAATGTTGGAGAGAGATATTGAGGAAGTGGATAAAGCATGGGAAAACGGCGTCGTTCATTTGATTGGAGAAAGTGAAATTGTAGCTGGAAAAGGGTCAAGTATTGGAAAGAGGGTTTTGATAAATTATGGATACAATTTCTTGAAGAAAAATTTGAGACAAAGTGATAACGTTTTTGATATTCCTCACAAAAGAATGCTCAAGGTGGGAATGACATATGAGCTTTAGATTTAAGAATGAAGTAATGAAATGAAGAAAAGCTCTTTCTTTCAAAAGAATGTTCGGTTTGGTTGAGGATTCAGATCTAATTTTATGAATATGTATAACTGATACTTTATAATTTGTAGTGTAAAAGCAAAATGGATGTTTAAAAACCTCATTTGAATGATTTTGTTTATAGTTTTAAAAGTCTTAATCATAGTTTATTAAGGTTTTATAAAGGGGCAGTTACAAATCTAGAATTTTTTTTTAATAATATTTATAGAAATAACTCTTATAAATATTTGTCAATATATTAAATTTTGATCAAGTGAATAACTGATAAACATTGAATTATATATTTTTATATTAAATTTATCACTAATACACACTGATTAAACATAGTAAAAATTACTACATTTACAAATAGTTTTAAGTGATGATATATTTGCAAATATTGTATCAAAATGACCTAGTGAATTTCCCTTTTATTTACATGTTTATGGAATTATAGTAAAAAAATAGAAGTACAAAAAATAGTAAAATTTTAAGATGTTTTTTAAAAATGTAAAAAAATATTGTTGGTAAGACGGTAATTTTATTCTAAATAGATTTTTTTTTTTTTCAAACGAAGCCTTTAAATTATATAAATGTTCTGTTTTTTGTTTGTTTTTTTCAAATGATAAAATTTCAAAAAATTATCACGAAAACAAAAAAAAGACGAATATCTCCTAATAGAACTAACATGGAATGCAGGTAAAACAAAACAAGAGAGATTGAATCTCCTTAAAAAAATGTTAACAAAACAATTAGGCAACTAAACCAACCTCATTCACAATTTCCACCAAGAGATTTCTTTGCATCATGGGACCCTCTTAATCAAACACTCCCCCTCAACATGTAAAGCATTCAAACAAGCTTTTATATAATTTGTATTAATCAGTTTATTAATAACTTCTCTACCTAGTAGGAATAGGTTACTTTCCAAGAGATATTAAAAAAAAAAAACCAAAATGTAAATAAAATAGAGATTATTGCAAAATAAAAATATCTCAGTTTAAAAATTTTAGTAAATTTTGAGCAGGTGAATCGGTGATAGCATTGAATTATATATTTCTACAATAAGTGAATCACGGATTCATATACATTAAATCATTGCTAATCAACTCATTAACACAGTGAAAATTATTATATTTACAAATAGTTTTAAGCAATAATATATTTATAAATATTCTATTAAAATTGGTTACCCAATAAAATTACCCTAAAAAAATAAGGATAAAGTGCACCAATAACCCCTACACTTTCAAGCTTTTTTAATTTACACCCATGCATTTTCAATTTGGTTTTTTTCACCCCTACACTTTAAATAGTCTCCATCCAATTAGTGAGTTAAATCTAACAGCTTTTAATTTTATTTTTATTTTTAAAATTTGAAAATTTTGAAATGACTCATTTGACCCAAACCCATTAATCTTTCTTCCACAAGGAAAATTCTTTAGGGGAAAAAATCAGTGCATGAAAAGAAGAAGAAATTTTGTTAATAAATTAATCTTTTTTTTTTCTTAATCAGAGATAAATCGAAGATAGAAGAAAAAGAAAAAGGTAGGAACATGTTTTAGTTGGAAACTTGGAATTAATGAAAGAAAATATTTTTTCCCCTTCCATTCCTCTTCTTCATCAACCTCATTCCATCAAATTCCCCACTTTCATCATCGTTCGTAACAATAATCTCTCTATAAATGTCTCCCACGCCTTAACTATCACTCCTCGAGCAGTTTCTGCACCCTCCGCTGACGCCGCTTCCACCACATTTCATGGTCTCTTTTACACCGTCTGCGACCATATCGATACCCCAATCAGATCATCATGCTTGCTGAATACCTAACTTTTGACATGGGTTGGCTCAAATGAGTCTATTCATAAATCTTAGAAATAAAAAAAAAAAAATTAAGGGCGGTTAGATTTAACACTCCAATTGGACGGAAGTTGGACTACTTAAATCAAATTAAAAATATAGGGGTGTAAATTAAAAAACCTTGAAAGTACATGGGTCATTGATGCATTTTATCAAAAAAAAAATAATATAAAAAATCCATAAAATACCTATATGACTTATGAACCGTCAAAATAAATGAGAGAGTCTTAACGTAAGCATGTGAGTTTTGGATTCCCCAATTTAATGCTATTTGAAAAAACTAAGCAAACCAATCAGTTGAATTTTCAATTATTGGGAAGGAAATTGCAAGTTGAAATTAAAAAAAAAAAGCAGTTTCTCATTAGGGACCATTACACCCATCACAGTTTCCTTTTACATGTAATATGGTAATAAAGCCAATAGAGAGCCAACTTTCTTTTCCTTTCCCTTATCCAACACTTTGATGAACGGAATTTAATTATTTTGCAGATTTCCTCGACAATAAACACACTAATTTCACTAAAATGGACATAGAACTCTTATCCCTAACGTGTTTGGCTGGGAGTTCGAGAATAAAAAATAGGAGTGGGATGGATTTTCCGAGATATTGATATCACACTAAATTTATTAATTGAATCTCATTCAAAATAGTATTGGCAATCATTTTCAGGATAAAAAATTTCAAACAATAGATATTGATATCACATTCTTAAATTTATTATTTGATTATAAATCAATGGATATGGATATCTGGCCCCTTTATCCATAGGGCCCCACAAGCCTAAGCCCTGCGTTCAAAGCCCGTTCAAAATTATTTAAAATATATATATATATATTTATTTTTAAAAATTATAAAATATTATAAATATATTTATTTTAGAAAAATGCATATGATTTATGCATATAATTAGGTCCAAACCTTTTTGGGTTTTATATAAATCCCAATGATGCAATTATTTCTGAAAAACAATTATGTAAATCTTATTTCTTGGTGAAATCATTATACTTCATTATTATTATTTATCCATTTTAGTTTTGTCTCTTTTTAAGTTAAATTAAAAAAATATATATATAGTCAAATTAAGTTAAAAGAATGATAAATAAATTTAATTTAAAAGTTTAATTCCATATAAAATAAAGTATAAATTAAAAAAATATAATAACAAAATAATAAATTACTTCATCACTTTTATAGTTAAATTTAAGTTTAATTAACATATAGGACCAAATATAAATAAATAATTTAATAGTATTTAAAATTTAACTTAACTTTTTTCATCTTTTAGAGTTAAGTTTAAGTTTAAAAGTTAAAATATTTTTTAAAATACAACTAATAATTTAATGGAAATTTAATTTCTAAAAATTTGACAAAAAAAAGCCCCAAAAAACCCCCCCCCCCCCCCCCCCCCCCCCCCCCCCCCCCCCCCCCCCCCCCCCCCCCCCCCCCCCCCCCCCCCTAACATTTTAAATGAGGCAAAATTATAACCCACGCATTTCACTTTCTCAAGTATCACAATCCTCCCAGGTTTCAGATTATTGTAGCACTCTATCTTGAAGAAGAAAAATTGACACTATAAGCTCAAAGTCATAATTATAAATAAAATGAGGCAAAATTATAACTCAATTAATATGTTAGCCTTAATAATCATGACTTCCAGTTCAAAACCAATTGAAAATGAGAGGAATAACTTTTTTTTTCCTTGAGAAGAATGACCTTTTAGACTTTATAAATATTATTAGGTTCTTTTATTGATATTTCCAATGTGAGATTTTTAACAACTTAATAATACAATGTCATATAGTTTTCAAGAATAAAAACTTAGAAACTACAAAAGCACAGTGATATTAGGGAAGGTTGTGAAATCATAAAATGAGAACAACAAGCAATATGTATATATTTATGTTAACTTTTTGGGTCAACAAATCTTGCTTAATTGCTTTTTTACTATAACAAATATTTAGTATTTATTAATTTTAATATTTTAGTGTTATGTTTTATAGATTGAAAAATATTAAACCCAAGGCAATTTGAATCGTTAATTTTTGAGATAAAACTAAGAAGATATGAAGAAAAATTAACGGAAAATTCATTTAATTTATATAAAAATACCCTTAGATAGCCTATTCTTTTAAGCTAGACAGAAATTAAAAGATTGAAGTTAAAATTGAAACTTTTGAAATATTTACGATAAAATTGAAACCATGTTTAAAAATAGTTTTATAATTTTTTTTTAAAAAAAAAGAATATTTTTTAATCAAAAAACTTGTTTGGCAGAATAATTTTAAAAGCAGTTTTAAAACTAAAAATTAGTAGAAAATAAAAACAATTTTATTATTTTATTTGCTTGTTTATTTAATATATATATTATGATTATTCTTATATAATCATTAAGTGTAATTTTATATATATAACTTAATTTAAATATGTGATATTTTGAAGTTAAATATATAGGATAAAATACAAACCCATATGGTTTTAGTCAAATGTATGAATACCTCTTTGCTGTTAAAAAATGGTAAATTACACTAATGTAATTCAAAATTAAGTCAATAAGATCTCTTTTCTCCATCGTCCTTAACTTTCTTTTAGTCTTAACTTGTTTGTTTAAACTTCCATTTTGATAATTCAAAATGTTTTGGAATTCTTGTTTCGAACTATACATTATGGTCTTGAAAACTTCAAAACCATCAATAAATTAAAGAATTTATTATCATAAAAATATAATGTATACTTGAAGCCATAACTTATCGTCTCTCAAAGTCTTTTTCTCTCAAGTAGGCAGCATATGTGCTTACTTTAGCAGGGTATGAAAATACTCTAGTTGTACATTTTTCTAAAAATGATCAGTTGAATTTTTCTAATGGGGACCATTATACACATCACATAGTTTCCTTTTACATGTAATTTTGTAATAAATCCAATAAAGTGCCAACTTTCTTAAGTAGTGGCATTGAATTAATTTTGCAGATTTCCTTGACCCTAAATTCACTATCCATTTTACTCTAAAACAATTGCCTGCCCCTAAAGACTTACACCATCTCAATTTTGGAAGACCAAGACTGAGTTTTGTCGATTTCCAAAGTATTATTTCTTGTTTGCACCAGAAAAAAATAAAAATAAAATAAACTATATTATATCTTGAAAATTGTGTAGAATAATAATAGCCAAAGATTTGTATTTTTGTTTTCATAATGTGAATAGTTTATTTTTCGTGAAATTTGATTAAGTAGCAGTTTTGATGCAATATTTGTAAAAATAGTAATTATAAAAACTATTTGTAAATATAATAAGTTTTACTATGTTAATCACTGTTAATTTTTAGAGATGTTATTTTTACAAATATTACTAAAAAAATTGCTAGATTGGCAATTGCCCAGTATTTTTCTCATAAACAAAATATATCATTTAAGAGGCCGTCATTCTCTAAAAAGATAAATTCCTCAAATAATAAATAATATATATATATATATATATATATAAGAGGGACGGATCCATAATGTTTTGTTTGCGGGGGCCGAACTAATAAATAAATAAATAAATATATATATATATATATTAATTTTAGGTTAAATTATACAAAATACCCCTATACTAAACCTTTTATTTTGTTTGAAAAATTACTCTTTCAAAATATCCATTTTTCGGGAAATTATCTTTCATCACAACAAAAATCTTTCAAAAATACCCTAAATCCTTTAATTTTCATTAAACTTAGCCGAATTGCATGCATACTATATATTTAAAGATTGATTTCTTCAATAAGGGGTATTTTTGAAACAAAATAAAAGGTGAGGGTATAATTGAAACTTTTAAAACGTTAGGGGCAAAAATTGAAACTAACATTATAGGTTAGAGGTATTTTGTATAATTTAACCATTAATTTTATTAATTTAACCAAAAAATGAAACTCCCATTTAATATTATCTTTTTAAATATTATCATAATTATAAATAAAGATTAAAAAAAAAAGATCTTATCAAAATCATTCCTTTAAAATTATAACTATATAAATATTATATATATTTATTTAAAAGAATAAAGTAATTATTTATTCAAATATATAAAAAGAAGTTTAAAAAAAATTGAAATATAGTATATGAGTTTAACACTCAGAATTATGTCATATAGAAATATAGTATAGAGACACTCTAACACTAGACTTTATAATTCTAACAAGATTAGTAAAACGTTAAATATAACTTGAAATCTAATCGAGTGAGGTAAGAGAAGTAGACCAAAACTCTTGACTTTAATATAATTCTTAAATCAAGCAATCATAAAATGTGTTGAGATTCACGTTGGTTAAATTTAGAGACTGTCATAGGGTTTAGAAGGAGAAGGAACCATCCCCGTTAATATGAGTTCTTTTGAGTGAAACAAAAAATAAAGTCATAAGAGTTTAGCTCAAAATTGACAATATCATATCAACATGAAATTTTTTGAATACTCGTTTCTTAGAGAATGTTAATCTACATCCTTCAATTCAACACAACTTTAATATTTTAAAGTATTTCTAAAACAAGCACTTCAAACAACTAGAAGTGAGCCTAAAAGGTGGGAAAAGAAAATGTACAAAAAAAGATCATAGTCATGGGTGGGAACTGAATCAATCAACCATCTTCAAAATTATTGGTTGGAAATTCTTGTATCCAATGGATCTATCCAAGATCAAATTGGCCAAATTGCAAACTGTCAACGTGGCAAGCTATGATTGGTCGTTGTTCGATGGATTGTCAACGTAGAGTGGAATATTTTTAAGTCGTGGCTAGTTTTTGAAGTCAAAGCAAAGAAGAAGCTTCTCTCTTGGTGTGGAAAATTCAAGGATTAAAGCACGAGCTACAAATGACTTTTCTGCCTGTCTACCCCACGTATCCAAAATCTCTTATTTATTTATTTTAATAATATTTGAAAAAAAAAAAAATTTATTTAGAGATGAAAATTTCGATATTTTATGTTACTATTTTCAATTCTCTATTTGTCAACAATTTCTTTAAGATTGAGGTTATAATGTAATATTGATCTTTGTATCTTTTTATATATATATATATTTTTTTGGGTTCTTCAAAATTGGCATTTTAAAAATTGAAATTTTAAAAAATGGTAAAAGTTTTAAAAATTTTCAAAATTGACAGTTCTCTGACTAAGATTCACAAATTTCAGTTAGAGAATTGCTAATTTTAAAATATTTTTTATTTTAAAATTACTCATAAAAAAATTACAATGTATTGAAATTTCATTTATTATTATTATTTTTATGTATTTTTGTAATGATAATATTTTAATTCATGATAAACTAATAAACAATGAATTTGAAATTGATGAGACTCATCATATTTATTATTAATTAAAATTATTGCATTGTTTAGTAATATAAAAAAGGGAGGTAGATTAGTCCAAGTAGTTGAGTTTTTACACCATGTATATATATACAAGATTTAATAGACCCATGATATTTCTATTTTTAAATAATAATAATAACAATAATATCATGTGAACAAAACATAATTTTTATATTAGTAAAAAAAAGAAAGAAATATTGATTTATCGCAATAAAAAAATTAAATTAATTTTTTTTATAATTTAAAAGAATTATTGTTTGACAAAATTTTAAGATAGTGAGTTTTTTTTTTTTTTTTTTTTTTTTTTTTTGGGTGCATATGAAAGGAGTTTCCATTTGCCTAAAGTTTTCATTGGCAAACTGTTTTTGACGATTGAAAATGAATGCCAGCAAATGAGGTCGATTGACGGCATGTTTTGAAGGAAAATAAAGTTAAAGACAAATTGGAAAAGAATGTTTTAATGAAAAATTAAAAGTTTGTGAGACACTCATTTCGTGAAGATATTCTATAGAATTATCTATTTTTTCATTAACAATTTGAATAAGATTTTGAATATGTTTTCTTTAAAAAGAAAAAAAATTAAAGGAAAAGCAAAGATATTGAAGCTTAGGCCCCTTTTGCCAAAATAAAAAAAAACTTTGGTCCTCCCTATTTAGATATTATTTTCAAAAAATATAATTTCTAATATTTAAAATAAAAAAACTTCAATAAAATATATTTAAATGATTAGTTTTTTTTGAAAAAAGAAATTGTTTTTTTATGTTTATTTTCACAAATGATCTATTTTTAAGAATAATTTAAGTTAGTTTTCTTTTTAAAATCATGTATGTGTGAACAGTGAATCAAAAATATAAAATATTGCAATCAGCTATCTATTTAGTGGCTGGTAGATGTTGCGCACACAACTTCTATAAAACAAGATCTTTTACAAAATAGATGTCAAGTTGAACATGTTTGGTCGTAGGATGAAGAATGAGATTATAGCACCTAGGTGCACTGCACTGTGGTTATCACACCATAGTTGAAGATGTCTGAAACTTGAAACTAGATTCTCACTAAGTAAAGAAAACAACCACACTATTTCAGTAGAATAGTTGGCATGATGGAATTAATGCCCAAGGACTTATAATTTTAAGTAAGCATGATTTATTTAGAAAAAATTAAGAATAAGTACACTAGTATTCTTTTAAGCGAATCTATGCATTGCCACCTCATTCAAATTACAATAATACCCTGAAGTTACTTAGATGTAATATCAACTGGTTACGTTAGACATACAAAAGAATCCATCTCGAGTTAGTAACTCAAAGAGTTTACTGTAGATGGATATGGTTGGGAACCTTATCCTATCAACATTCTTGATATGGTTCACTTTGTGTTGATTATAACGATCTTATTAGGAACACTCATGTAAAAGACATGCATGTGAAGGTATTATTTACAATGGTGATAGTACAAGAATGGTGTTTGGAATGGAAACCCAGGTTCGAACGATGAATTGAACTAAACCGTAGTGGAAACACGCATCATTCATTGCAATTATAAAATTATTCTAAACTTAATGCATAAAAAAATGGTAACACTTTTGATCTCCTTTCAAAGAAGAACTAGGATTAGGGCTAGATTTAAAAACATACCTTTTTGCAACACTTTTTTGGAGTTTCTTTTCCAGCGTGATGGTATAATAAACCATATGTTTCAACTCCACATATGTGTTTCCTTCAACTTAGAAAGAAATTTTCTTATTTAGCCCATCCAAAAACTATGCCATAGTAATCTCTTCATCTTCCTCAATATTAGTCCTGGCCATGAGTTAGTTAAACTCATAGTAGTATTCACCTACACACTTGAATCCTTGTATAAGATCTTGAAATTTTTACTCAATGTCTCTTCGAATTTCCTTAGTACACATCGTTTCCTCATGATGTATTTGAGTTCATACCAAGTTTCAATTGGGTTCTCCAAAGTTATTTTTTTTCTTATCATTAACCAATTGTTCCACCATGTTAGTGCATAATCACAAAATTGAGTGGTTATTAGTTTTACCTTTAGTATATCACTACATGAATGGTCCTTCAAAACTAAGCTTCACCTCTCTTTCCCATTTCAAGTAAACCTCCGGATATGATCTACCATGAGAAAACAAGTAACTTGAGTGTATGACCTCTTCAACTCTCCATTCTTTCATAATACATGGCTGCCAAAATGTTAGTAACAAGTTAAAAGATAATGTATGAACTCACAAGCATTTCCTACGTGTTTACACTTGAAAATTTATAATCCACTCGTATTTTCACTCAATGAGAAGCTCTTACACTCACACTAAGCTCTGGTTGCAATCTTGTTGAGTTATCACGTAAAAGGATAATTCAAACAACCCTAAAACAATATTATAAAGTGCACGAAAAATAAAGTAAAATGAAAAAGAAAAATAACAAAGTTTTTGGATAAGCTAAGATGAGATAAGGCTATGCATAAGATAAGATGAGATAAGGTTATGGATAAGATAAGATAAGATAAGATGAGATAAGGTTATGAATAAGATGAGATTAGATAAGATGAGATAAGGTTAAGAATAAGATGAGATTAGATAAGATGAGATGAGATAAAGTTAGATAAGATAAGATGAAATAAGGTCTGATAAGATAAGATAAGATCTTGAATATGTGAACTTCAAAAACACAAATAATTTTGTTTCCGTAGTATTTTCAGATCTAGATATGTTTATTGAAAAAACAAGTCAAGAAAAATGAAGAACTCATAAGAACACTCAAACTTTTGTGGGTCCCTCCTATCTTTAGCTTGATCAAAACACAATTTAGTAACTAGGGTTTTGTTTTCTTATTATATAGTTGCTTCATTTTATCAAACAATTGTGTAACAACTTTACTCAAATTCTAATTTGGAAATATTCATTAAGAACACTCGAAGAAAATATTAATAAACACTCACGAAATCTGATTTTTCAGAATTTTATGACTAAGAACAAGTTGTAATTTGACCCCAATTTGTGTAGAGAACCTCGAAATAACAATACCTACCTTTAAAGCCTAAGCTTTGATACCAAATAATATGAAAATCTTTGATAATTGTTTTAGAACCCTTCAAAGAAGAACTCGAATTGAACAAGAACCCTTAAATCAGTAGTATAAACCCAAAAGAAAGTTAAGGGAATTAGGTTACCTTTTGATCGACGATCTTGAAACAACAACAAATACTTACCCCAGGATTCGAACACTCCATAATCAAATTTTTTAAAACTTTTTTGGATGAATCAAAGGCATAAACCCCATCTTTAAGACCCCATTTCATTAAAACTTTTTTGAAAATCTGATCTTTGACAAAATAAAAATCAGGATGAAATTCAAAGAAGACATAATTATCCTTAGCAATTCAAAAGACATTGGGTATATTCTTTTTAATTGAAGGAGAATGAAGAAGATTTTTCAAAATAAGAAGCCTTGAGCTATGGGGTGTTGAAAAACTAGAAATGCGAACATGAATTATTTAAATTGGAGAACCATTGATCAAGATTTATCTTTACCTTTTTTATTTTGTACGATGGACCAGATTTTGAGGATAAAATGTTACATGATTTGTAGCTCCAGAATCAAGGTAACAAGCAATATCATTTGCAGTGAGCACTCATCTGCTGTTATTGAGACATGAAATTCATGTTACCAAAGTTTCCCTTAAAAATTAGTCATATTTTAAGAATTTATGTTTTGTCCAGAATTGGAGCTTGAGGCACCTCTTGAATATGTGCCTAAATCAGTAAAATTTAGGTCAAAACATCTATAACACTTCCCATTCAAATGTCCAAATCACCACAGTGTTGACACTGAGGCTTGTTGTTCATTTGCTACTGATTCTTACCATGGCCATTTCCACTGTGGTTTCCATTATTCTTTTAATCATTTCCTCTACAGTTCTTGGAATGTCCCTTGAAATTTTGATTTGATTGATTATTTTGAAATGTATTCTTCTTGTTTAGAGAAGCCAATTGCAGATTAGCCAAATTCACGGTCATGAACTCAACATCCTTCGATCGTTTTTCAATTCGATTCTCCTGAGTCAAAAGTGAAGCTTCATTTTATTCCACTACATACTCATCCTATCTTGAGTTTACATATATTATTAGAGAATCACATTCATTAGATAAGCCATTAAATATAACATCAATTTGCTCAAAATATGTCAATATAGCATGACCAATAGACCCTAGTTGATCTATTGATGCTTTACCTCAAGAAGGTAATCATTAATTGATAATGAACCTTTCTTAATCTTCTTCAATTGATCTTTAAACTTAGTCACTTTCACTTTAGTCTATGAAGCAAAGTAAGCAAAAAGATTTTTCCATATCTTTGAAGTAGTATCACAACCTACCATTTTTGTAAGCAATGGGAGAGTAATCGATGAAAGAAGCAAAAAAATAAGTAGGTAATATTGAGCATCCCAAATCAAGATAAACTGGATTGTAATTTCCTAATTTCTTAGGAATAAAATTTGATGAATATTCAAAAACATATTTTTGAAGTCTATGATCTCAAATCGCAGCATAAACATATTATCGCCATAACAAGAAATTACTTTGATCAAGTTTTACAGATGAGAGAAATACCTGCTTTGATTGAGCTTTTTTTGCGAATCAATGGCAATTGGACGAAAATACTGCATGAAAACATTATCTCTCTTCAGAATCTTGAATTGGGACTTTAGTCCAAAGAAACTCTTGATACCATATTAAGAAATAAACCTTTCACTCATCAATGACCGATGATCTTTTCATTCATAAAAAAAGTTATTACAATACAAACAACTAACCATCTCATGGTTTACAACTAACTTAACTAACTAAGCTAACCATGATTTACATAACCTAACTATGGTTACTTATAATTGCAATACTCTAATAAATATAGTAATAAATTTGATCATTCAATAATACAAAAGAAAAGATTAATAAAAATGATTTTTTTTCATAAATTTCAATCATTAAATTACTGATAGAAAATATTATCATTTTTCAAAACTTTCAAAACTTTTGCTAATTTTGGAAATATCAATTCAAAAAAGTGTCATACAATGAAATTTCTCTTTAAATTATCTTAACCCAACTGATTGGGTTGGATTATTTGATTGTTTTGGATCACCAAATTTTATACGCACTTAGAAAGGTTGTATAAGTCATTCGTTATTAATTTAGATTAAAAAACTACATAAGAATAATAATAGAAAGTTCAAAAGTATAAAATCTAATACTTATGAACGAGTAACGTTTTTATACTGTTCATAATTAATTTTATAAGAAGTGGAAGTAATATTATAATTAAGTAAATTAAAAGGTAAAGCCAATAAGAAAAAACACAATTATTTTGATTGATCTAGATAACTTTGAAGCAAAGTAAAACATGACTTAAAACAGTTCCAACAATTTTTCTTTTTCAACATTTGAATAATTGCAGAGAAAGGAAAAAAAATTATGAGGTGAGAAAATTATTATGAACTCAAATTATCATCACAAACAGATCTCAAAGTATTTTGAAAAATTTGTTGTTTCAAAAGTAACCAAATAAATTTATTTATTTAATAAAAAGGAAATCAATTTTTTTGAAGGGTGATAAAGTTCAATATTTTTATTTAAAAAATAATTAAATTAAAATATTATATCAAATTAAACTACATTTAATTATATCAAATTTAACCCTAAATAAAGTCTAACTTCAAACTTAACAAACGACTATTTTGAGGAATTCTCATAAGTACCCACTCTTCAATTCTTGTTTTAAAAAATAACCAATGTGTTTTGAAATATTAAAAATACCCATTTTTATCAGATTCTCTCTCTTATTTTTACATCAATTATATATATTTGATATTTATTATATGGATTTTTAATTTTTAATGTAATTGTGATCATGCATAATCATACTCGTACTATTAATTGTTTATCAATGATAAACATTTCTGTAATGAAATACAACTAAGAAGAACCAACATGCACAATTAACATAAACTCAAAGAACAAAAAAAGATGGAGAGATAGATTTTTATAGTGGTTCGGCTAATAGAGATGCTTGAAGATATAAAGAGATTACAAGAGATTGTTTACAACCATTACATTCCAAAACCAAGCTTTCTCTGCAAACATGGCTTCTCCCTCTCTCACTGTTTCCCTGAGTTTTCTCCCCTTGATTCATCTCTCTCACTCTCTATTTTCCCTTACCCTAAATCCAAGAAGAAAAGAATATTATATCACACATTCTCTCCGAGTTCAATGTCTATTTATACTCCAACAACGTGGCAGAAGGAATCTTTCCACATGCTTCTGTTTATGGTAAAATACTTCACACATGAGATCATGGGCTTGGGCCTGAGGAGAGATCAAGATGGGTCAGGAGAATATATTTCTTCTTAATACATTGGTTTTACACAGGACATTACAATTCTCCACCTTGTAAACTATGTACAAAAACTTACATATCACCACCTGAAAGCTAACAGCTCTCCCACAACTAATGTGCTTCAAATTAATTTTCCATATACCTTCATTGAATTCAAATAGAACAAGAATTTAGATGAAGGTACCTGCTTTGTTAAAGCATCTTCTGGGTTGACCGATGTGTGGATTTTTTCTAAATCCACATCTCCCTGTTCCAAGACATCTCTCACAAAGTGTAGCTTGATGTCTATGTGTTTGGTTCTCTCATGGAATTGGGGATTCGTTGAGAGAAAGATGGCACTTTGGTTGTCAGAAAATATACTTACTTTGCCTTTCTCAAAGCCTAACTCCCCCACAAATCCAGTCAGCCATATAGCTTGCTTTATGACATCAGTGACAACCATAAACTCTGCCTCAGTTGATAAAGCCACAACAGGCTGCAATATAGCCTTCCAGCTGATTGTGTTTCCTCTAGCTTGAAGATATATCTTGATAAGGACCTTCTCTTATCCAAGTCCCTTGTAAAATCAGCATCTACAAACCCTACAACTCCATCAGATAATTTTGATGTTGTATCATACAACAAACCATGATTGTTTGTTGTTTTCAAGAATTTAAATACATGTTTGACAGATTCCCAATGTTTTAGGCCTGGTTTGCTTATATACCTACTGATTAGACTAGCTGAATAGGCTAAATCTGGCCTTGAGCACATCATGAGGTACATTAAGCTTCCTACAACATTAGCATAAGGAACATTCTCCATTTGCTTCAATTCCTCTGAATTTTGAGCTGAATCAGTATTTGACAGTTTAATATGAGGTTCAAAAGGTAAAGACATACCTTTAGCTCCTTCCATGTTAAACTTCTTCAGGATCTTTTGAATGTACACTCCCTGATTTATCTGCAGCTCCCTTTCTGGTCTATTTCTAATTATATCCATTCCCAGAATTCTCTTAGTTGCCCCTAAATCTTTCATGTCAAACTCTTTTCTCAGTGTTTACTTCAAGTATGATATCTCTGTTGTGTTGTTGCTTGCAATCAGCATATCATCAACATAAAAGAGTAGGAATACGGCTCTCTTGTCTCTTGTATTTTTGAAGTACACACAGTTATCATGCTTGCTTCTTTGATATCCCACTGACACTATGTATTCATCAAATCTCTTGTACCAACATCTAGGAGATTGTTTCAATACGTATAAGGATTTCTTGAGGAGACACACTTGTTCCTCTTGGCCTTTTATAATGAACCCCTTTGGCTGGGTCATATATATAGTCTCAGACAGATTTCCATGGAGGAAAGTTGTCTTTACATCCAACTGCTCCAACTCCATGTCTTGGTGAGTAACCAAATCTAAGATTAGTCTAATTGGGCTAGGTTTTACCACAGGTGAGAAGATGTCATTGTAGTCAATTCCTTCTACCTGTGTAAATCCCCTAACAGCTAATCTAGCCTTGTATCTAGGAAGATCAGATCTTAACATTCCCTTTTTCTTCTTGAACAACCACTTGCATTGAACAACTCTTCTGTTTTCTACTTTTGGAACAAGCTCCCAAGTGTTGTTCTTTTTCAAGGAATGGATTTCTTCTCTCATTGCACCTTGCCATTTGCTAGCTTCTTTACAATTGATAGCTTCCTCATAATACTGAGGTTTTTCATCATAAATATCATATATCACATTTAAGGCATATGAGATGAGATATGCATATCCATACATGCAAGGTGGTGTGATTTGCCTCCTTTGTCTGTTTCTTATAAGCTGATAATCATCCCCCACTTCAGCTGCTTGATTTCTTGAGGTTTCCCCTACTTCATAGGTTGAATACTGTTAGGTTGATGATTGGGGTTATGATTCTCTTGCAAGTCATAACCAATCTCCACCTCAATCTCTTAATTGGGTTTTTCACTGCATTCTTTGTCTTTACCCGTTACCTTTATTTTCATGAACATTTCTGTCTCTCTGAAGGTAACATCCCTGCTGATTAAGCTATTTGAAGATGCTTCATCCCAAAGTTTGTAACCTTTGGTTTCTTCAAGGTATCCGAGAAACATGCACTTTAGTGCCTTTGACTCCAATTTTCCATGTTTGATGTGTGCATTGGCCACACACCCAAAGACTCTTAGATGTGAAATGTTTGGTACCTTCCCTGTCCACTTTTCCTCTGGGGTTTTCATCTTTATGGCTGAGTTTGGAGATCTATTAATCACATGGATTGTTGTACTAGCAGCCTCAATCCAAAAAATTTTCTTCAAATCTGTATCTGACAGCATAACTCTCACTCTTTCCATAATGGTCCTGTTTAATCTCTCAGCAATACCATTTTGTTGAGGAGTTTTAACTACAAATCTATGTCTGGCTATTCCTTGTTGTCTACATAAGTCATTGAACTCAATATTACAATACTCTAGTCTATTATCAGTTCTAAGATACTTCATCTTCTTCCTTGTCAGATTTTCATGCAATGTTATCTATTCTTGGAACTTTCCAAATGCTTGGTCTTTGGTTTTTAGGATGCATATCCAACTTTTCCTAGAATAATCATCTATAAGTGACATGAAATATCTTGCCCCAATGAGTGATAAAGTGTTAGCTGGTCCCCATAGGTCTGAATGGATATAATCTATGATTCCCTTCGTAGTATGGACAGATGAACTGAATTTTACCCTTTTGGCTTTTCCATACACACAGTGTTCATAGAATGTGAGTTCCTTTGTGTCTATTCCTTGAATGATGTTATGCTTTACTAGTTCATAGATGCCCCTGTCACTCATATGAGCTATCCTCTTGTGCCATAAGTCTACATCTTACTTTTTCTGTAGCCAAGACTGCCAGTCCATCTTTACCTATAAAAGTTGAACCCAATAATACATAGAGGCCATTCTGTTTTATGGATTTTAATACCACCAATGATCCCCTGAAGATCTTCAGTATCCCATTTTCACCTTTGTATAAGTAGCCAAGGGAATCCTCTTCAAATACCTTGGTTGTTCCACTAAGATTAGTCTCACCTGACCAATGCCCTTGACTTTACAAGTATGGTTGTTTCCCATATATACCATTCCAGCTTCCAGTATTTATATGATTCAAACACATTTAGATTTGGAGTCATATGGAAGGAGCATCCTGAGTCAATTACCCAATCATTCTAAATTGTTGTTGCTAGGACATCACTGCCCTCATAGCCTTTTTCAGCAAGTGATGCTTATGTTCCTTGTGGTTCCTTCTCTTTATATTTTTTCTTCTTCTCAGGGAAGTCTCTCTTGAAGTGTCCCTCCTTATGACACAGGAAACACTTCAGTTTTCCTTTGAACTTTGATTTTGAATAGTTATGCTAGTTTAGTAAAGTCAAGCTCCAAAAAACGAGAGATTAACCTGCGGTGCGGTCGAGCCTGATGGTTTAACCGGCTTTGAATTCTTAAACCCTCTTTTGTCTGGTCTCCTCTAGCTATCAGGCCTTCTCCATTTCCTGTTTCTTTCTTTTCAGTCTTCATCTCAAGATCCCTAGACCTTCGTGCAGCTAGTACTATACCTAAGGTTAGACTCTCCCTATCATACTTTATAGCGGACTTAACTTCTCTAAAAGTATCACGCAATGAGTTCAAGAGTATAATGGCTTCATTTTCTTCACTGATTTTCTCACCAGTGTTTGCAATGTCAATGGAAATCTTTTTAAAGTCATCCAAATTGGATTCTAAAGTTGTGTTAGTATCCATCTTATAACTAAAGAATTTTTCCTTTAGATAGATCTTACTTGACAGAGTCTTCGTGAAGTGGAGTGTCTCCAATTTCTTCCAGATCTTCAGTGCTGTGTCTTCTTCATTGACATGTCTAAGAACATTATCAGAAAGATTCAAGATGATGGAGCTATATGCAGTCTCTAAGATTAACTGCTGCATCTCCTTAGTCACTTCTTCAGGAAAGGTAATCAGATCATCTATGGCTCTTGCAACTTTCTGTTGCACCAGGATCACTCTCATCTTCTTCTTCCATAGAGTGAAATCTCCAAATCCATCGAATTTTTCAATCTCGAATCTAGTACCACCCATGCTTCACAGATCTGTGCAGGTAATGAATGCTTTAACTTACTAGGTAGAGTAGACAAAAGTTCCAGCTCGGATACCACTTGTAATGAAATACAACTAAGAAGAACTAGCATGCACAATCAACATAAACTCAAAGAACACAGAAAAGATGTAGAGACAGATTTTTATAGTGGTTCGGCTAATAGAGATGCCTACATCCACTTCGTTGCTAGCACCAGCTTATATTGAAGATATCAAGAGATTACAAGAGATTGTTTCTGGCCATTGCATTCCAAAACCAAGCTTTATAGGTCAAGCTTTCTCTGCCAATAATGGCTTCTCCCTTTCTCACTGTTTCCTTGAGTTTTCTCCCCCTGATTCGTCTCTCTCACTCTCTATTTCCCCTTGCCCTGAATCCAAGAAGTAAAAGAATATTACATTGCACATTCTCCCTGAGCTTAATGTCTATTTATACTCCAGCAACATGGCAACAATTCTGTTTGCCAGCAATAACGAATTTGGTAGAAGGAGTCTTTCCACGTGCTTCTGTTTATGGTAAAAATACTTCACACATGAGATGATGCACTTGGGCCTAAGGAGAGATCAAGATGGGCCAGGAGAATATATTTCTTCTTTATACATTATTTTTACACATGACATTACAATTTCGATGAACAACATTACAAACATGAGATTTTTAATGTTTGAAATTGATATATTCATTCTATTGATTGTCTATCAATGATAAACAACTCGACGAACACACTTAAAAAAAATTGTAATGTTTTTAATTGATACACATACTTGATACGAAGTATATACACTACAAAAAAAAAGACAATTAGCGTCCAAAAATTAGAGACGAAAACTTTGGGACGCTAATTAGAGACGTAATGCGTCTCTAAATCAGACGTTTGACTTTCAACGATCACTTTCGTCTCTAAATTACATTTCTACTATTAGAGACATATTTTAACTGTAAAATAGAGACGAACTTGGCCTCTAATATGAAAAGTAAAACTATCTTCTTGCCTAGAGACACATGTCGTTGCTCAAATAAGGAGGGAAATGTTCCCGCTAGAATAGAGACGTAGTTTGACTGTAAAATAGAGACTAACTTGGTCTCTCATATTAAAAGTAAAACTACCTTCTTACCTAGAGACACATTTAGTCGCTAAAAATATTGCGGGAATTTTTCCCTCCATTTTAATGAGGCGTTCCCGCCAGAACAGAGACTCATTTGGACTCTCAAATAGAGACAAACTTGGTCTCTAATATAAAAAGTAAAACTATCTTCTTACCTAGAGACACATTTCTTCGCTAAAAATATTGTGGGACTTTTTCCCTCCATTTTAATGAGGCGGGAAATGTTCCCGCCAAAACAGAGACTCATTTGGACTCTAAAATAGAGATGAAATGCGCCTCAAAATTGAAATTTTAGTCCACCTCCTTATTTAGAGATGTAGTCCGTTTCAGGGAAGAAGCTTCTTTTGATTTAGAGACCAATTTTATCGCTAATAGTGACGGGAAATATTCCCTCCAATTTTTTTGGCGGGAAGGGTTCCCGCCTAATTAGAAACATATTTTGTCTCTAAAAAAGACAGAACAACTGTTATAAATAGGTGTGTTGAGAATGACTTTGAATATAAAGAAATTACGTTATAACACTTTCTCGAGTGAGATAAAATGCGTGAGTGAATGTATGTCCGTTTACTTGAAGGGTTTCTCAACGACCAATTTGTAGCCGGGGTCGAAGAGTGTGTTGAGTTCTGTCAATCTATTGTGATTTTTCATAACAACGGCAGAAGATACGATGTCCATGTAAAAAGTGTAAGAATAAAAAGATATTACCGACAGATGATGTGAAGTTACACTTGTATAGTCGGGGTTTCGTTGATAATTATTATCAATGGGTTTATCAAGGAGAATCTGAAGAAATGTTCGATGTAGCTAGGGGGAGTCATGCCAAAATGAAGGAAGCAGCTCACAGTGCAATTTGAATGTGAATGAAAGTTCTGAAAATGTTGAACATCACTACGATCATCTAGAACAAATGGTTTATGATGGATGCGGTTATCAAGGTGATGGTTCTCGAAATTTATTAAATGATGATTTAAATCAGGATGCGCAAAGAATGTTTAAGATGATAGAATCAGCGAGCAGGTCGTTGTACGAAGGTTGTGACGTCACGCAACTTGCAGCTGCTACCGAGTTATTGAATATAAAGGCAGAATTTCACATTCCCAAAAGAGGATACAACTCAATTTCACAATGGTTTCATTATTATGCTCCAGCGAACAACACGTTGCCACAGAGTCTGTACGATACGAAGAAATTAGTGGAGGGTCTCGGTTTACTTGTGGAGAAGATTGATTGTTGCCCAAACGGATGTATGATATATTGGGGTGGAGATGCAAAACTTCATATGTTTAAAATGTGCAATCATACGAGATACAAACAAGGAAAAAAAAATCTTATTCCACATACTCGCATGTTTTATCTACCGATCACGAGCACTCGCAAGATGAAGGAGTAATGAGACACCCTTCTGATGCTGAGTTGTGGAAACATTAAATCGTTGTCATCCAGAATTTGCACGGGAAATTCAAAACATTCGATTGGGGTTATGTACTGACGGGTTTAACCCTTTTGGGGCTTCGGGAGCTCAATATTCAGTGTGGCCAGTCATGGTGACTCCGTATAACTTGCCTCCATCGATGTGCATAAAAGATCCGGTGATTTTCTTAACGGTCATTGTACCTGGGCCAAAAAGTCCAAAGCAGAAGTTGGATGTCTACCTTCAACCATTAATTGCTGAGCTTTGTGGTTTATGGAACGAAGGCGTTGTGACGTATGATGTTTCACAAGAAACAAGACTTCGTGATGCGAGCAGCAGTTATTTGGACGATAAGTGACTTTCCTGCATATTCAATGTTATCAGATACGTTTGTAAAATAATTTTATCATGGTTTAGACTAGATTAAAATTTATGTTTTTGCGCACAAAACGTAAGGAATATACTACCCTAACTAAATTCGTTAGGGTGGAGCACTTCGGGAAAGTTTGCATGCCCTCATTGCATGGACGATACCGGTGCATTCTCGTTGGTGCATGGTCGCAAAACGTGTTGGTTTGACTGTCATAGAAGGTTCTTACCGCTCAATCATTCATTTCGATCAAATAGAACTGATTGGTATAAAGGGAGGAGTGTACGGAACGAAGGCCCTCCTGAAATTATAAATGGATACCAAATTCTGCAACGGTTAGATGCGCTTGAGATGCGAAGTGTTACAGAGATTGGTGGTGAGGCTTGGAATAAGACGGCGAGAAAAAATACCGGTTGGAAGAAAAGAAGTATTTTTTAGGAGCTACCATATTGGGGAGACTTAATGATCAGACATAACTTAGATGTCATGCATATTGAGAAAAACGTTTTCGATAATGTCTTCAACAAGGTTCTAAATATTTCGAAAAAAATGAAAGACAATCTAAGATCACGCTACGACATTCGAGAAATTTGTCATCGAGCAGAGTTAGAGCTGGATGAAAGTGGAAAAAAGTATGCGAAGGCAAAGTACATGCTACCAGCGGACCAGAAGAAAACACTGTTCGAGTGGATGCGATCGATTAAATTTCCGGACGGATATGTATCAAATCTGAGCAGGTGCATTAACGTGCACAGCCATACTGTGTTTGGAATGAAAAGTCATGATTGTCATGTATTCATGCAACGACTCATGCCTGCTGCATTCAGACCATTTCTTGAGCAGAAACATTGGGAACGGTTGGCACAATTGAGTGTTTTCTTCTGAGAGTTAACATGTGCAGAGCTGTCCCAAACCACTATCGAGTCATTGAGCAGTGAGATTGTTATCATCATTTGCAAATTAGAGAGAATGTTTACACCATCTTTTTTCAACTCTATGGAGCATCTACCAGTACATCTACCTTACGAGGCATATCTAGAAGGTCCAGTTCAATATCGATGGATGTACCCGTTTGAAAGGTACATATTTTGATTGTTGTATTCTAAATGTTTCTTAAAGGTACTGTTTGTAATTGATATATTTTTATGTCAGATACTTGCGTAGGCTAAAAAGAACGGTAGGAAATAAGTTTAGAGTGGAAGGATCTATATGCAATGCATACCTAATACATGAGACGACCACGTTCTGTTCATATTACTTTGATCAACGAATTGTAGAACAATACCGAACCGTGAAGCAGAATTTTGTGCAAAATTCACTACTAGTTGGAGTCGATCCAAATGATTTGTCCATTTTTACAGTATTTGGGAGACCTATTGGAAAGCCCGTGCGGTGACCTGCAAACGAGGAAGTGTTTCACATCTCCCAGACGTACGTGTTGTGTAATTGTCCGGAGGTGGAGCCGTATATCGAGTAAGGATGGACTAAATTAATTAGTGAAATATTTATATTATTAGGTTATTTTTCATGTTCATAATATATTCAACTGAATAATAGGTTATTCGTTGAGTTATTTGTACGTCTGGCTAATCCTGGACTAAACGCAGCCGGGGAGGGGATCATAATTGACAGAGACTTCTGTTCATGGTTTTATGCTTTCATGAGTATGATTACATGTTATTATTGTTCAAATGAGCTGCAATAGTGTAATTTCTCAACCTAAGTTCACGGTTGTGCAGGTTGATTCACCCACTGCACCAGTTACAAACAATCACATAGTAATGTTGGCAAAATGCCCTGCTAGAATTGCCAAATCATACTTCGGTTATCTAGGGAAGGGCTACAAATTTCAAACAAAATCCCATTCATAGAGCAGAGCAACCGATAGCAGCGGCGTTTGCAATAAGGGTCAAGTGTTCGGAAACACTGAAGAGGATTTCTTTGGAGTCATTGATGAAATTATTGAGCTTGAATATGCAGGAAGGAGTGTAAAACGTACCGTATTATTTAACTGTACGTAGTTTGAGACAATGCGGCGAGGTGGGATGTGGAAGATACCACATTTGCAGATTTTAGAGGTGAATAAGAGAAAACACATGCGCACAAATGATCGATTTGTATTGGCACAACAAGCGATTCAATCGTATTTCCTGCCTTATCCATCTTGTAGACCATTGAATGATTGGTTAGTGGTTTGCAAAGTCAGACCGTGTCACATTGAAGAAAGTCTCCCAGATAAAGAAAGCGAGGAATTTGTAGCTTTCCAAGAAGAAGAGGTTCCGAGTAGTCAAATAGATGACGGAATAAACTCTGAAACTGCTCAACCGTTGAATGATGAAACAGAAACATTGTTTGATCCCGACGGCTTATATATTGAACTTCCTTTCATTGATGATTCATCTCCTAAACCTTCAGAGGAGGAAGAAGAAGATACCGAGGACAACAGTTCTACATCAAACAGCGATGATCGTGAAGATGATGTATTGTTAAACAGAAGGAAACAAATTTAAAAAATAAACAACTTCTTAATTGTTAATGATCTGTCATAAATTTCAATAATTTTTCTTGATCATTATTCCTTCTCTGTGTTTTTAATTAAATTAAGTTAAGAGAGGTCAAACTCAAATCTTGAATGTAACGGGAAGTTGGATATTTATCTCATCATTGAACATTCGACAAATTCAAACCTTCGTTAAGATAAGCTCGTTTTTATTTTTTATTTATCTTATTTTTATTATATTATAAAAAAAATATGACATATAAGAAATAAAAGAGAAATTACACATAGAGAACTATTTAAACATAGACACAATTCGTCTCTAATTAGTTAAACAGAGACATAATTGGTCTCTAAAAGAAACAAGATTCCTTTTTAATACTAAATAATTACATTTTTAAAATGAAATATGTATTGGAAACAGAGACACAATTCGTCTCTAAAAGAAACAGGATTCCTTTTTAATACTAAATAATTACATTTTTAAAATGAAATATGTATTGGATACAGAGACACAATTCGTCTCTAATTTGTAAAACAGAGACACAATTCGTCTCTAAAAGAAACAGGATTCCTTTTTAATACTAAATAATTACATTTTTAAAATGAAATATGTATTGGAAACAGAGACACAATTCGTCTATAATTGAGATGAACTGAGACACAATTCGTCGCTAATTGAGATAGGATTCCAGAACATTCAATATACAGAGACACAATTCGTCTCTAAGGGCTGATAATGACCTCAACGGATATTTTTCCTCATAGAGACTAGTTTCATTGCTATTGGGAAATCAAATAATCCACCAGATATTAAAAATAAATAGAGACATTCCGTCTCTAAACGAAATAACAAGGCGCGTAAGTTAAAATTTTCAATTTACTTAGCGACGGATTGTATCTCTAATAGTGAAAATTTTGGCGGTTAATTATAATATTCAGAATGTCTAGAGACATAGTTCGTCGCTAAGGTATTAATGGTGTATGATGTGGCAATCGCTTTGAGGCACCCACGACTTTTCGTTTCCCATTAGAGATATATTTGGTCGCTAAAACCAAATTAAAAGGGATAAAAAACCCTTTCCCCTCCCCCAACATTTCTTCTTCTCTCTGGTTTTATTTTTCTCACCGATCAAGCCACCCCTTCCCCTCCACCGATCAACAGACAGCCACCACCACCCCCTCACCCTTCCACCACCACCCTCTCACCCTTCCACCACCACCAATCACCACCGCCTCACACAGCCACCACAACCACCGTCTCATGCAACCATCGTCTCCCTCTGAGTAAAACTTCGATTCTCTCTGATTTCTCTTTCTTTTCAATTGAAATTTTTTACCACCGTCTCCCTCTATTTTCTACATTCTTTTTTGCTGAAATAGGGTTTATTTGGGAATTCCCTTTGTAATATGCTGAAATAGGGTTTATTTTTTGCTTCTAATTGCTATTGAAATCTGTTATTGCTGACATTCTCCCTCTGATTTCACTATTAAATCTTAGAACCAAATTTGTTTAACTATTGATTTAACTATTTTTTGCTTCTAATTGCTATTGAAATCTGCTATTGAATGGTTATAATTAAATATCCTATTGAAATCTTCTATTGAATCCATTGCAGTGAGAGATCATGGTTATAATTTGTTTAACTATTGATTTCATGGTTAATGATTCTTCCCATTGTTAAATTGCTAAATATATGATTCTTTGATTGAATCCATGTTTAGGGATTAAGGATTAGCTTAAGGAATTGCTAATTTGGATTTAGTGTGTTTATTGTTCAAATTTAGGGATTAAATTGCTAATTGTTCAATTGCTATTGATTATGTGTTTAGGGATTAAATTGCTAAATATATTTTTCTTTAATTTCATTAGTATATAGGTTAATTGTTCAAATTTAATTATAATTAATTCAATTACATATTATTAATTCACTTTTTATTAAATCATTAGTATGTTAAATTTAAAATTATAGAGTCAATTTCAAATTCTAGCTAGAACTAAAAAAAAAAGTATACTTCTAGTGTTAATTGAATAATGTTACTTACTTAATTCAATTACGTGTTATTAATTCACTTTGTAATTGATTAGTTAGGTTAATTTTTCATAATCTAGTGTCAATTTAATTCAATTAGGTGTTATTAATTCAATTTCAAATTCTACGGTTAATTGAATCCATATTCTTTAATTAAATTTTTATTTCATTACAATGTACATTTTTAAAATTTCGTGTTATTTAGAGTTAATTAATTAATTTGTATGTTGTATATTCATTTTTAAATCATTAGTTTGTTAATTGTTAATAGAATTCATTAGTTTAATGTTAATTACTTAAGTAAAATTTAGTTTAATTAATAATTATATTAAATGTTAATTTATTTAATTCATTGTATGTTAAATATTTTGTAGATGTCTATGTCGCGGCGCCATCCACCTCGGTCACAGGAGTTTGATACTCTTGTGACACCTGATAGCGCAGAGGCGTTAGGGGATACACAAGTATCCAATACACATGTCCCCATCATCCCAACCACGTCATCAGCTGCATCAGACACCCAGGCCATTGAGCAAATATCGATCACCGGGGTTCTTTTGTGGCTGACCAGAAAAAAGTGAGTACAATTTACATTTTCTGTTTAAATTATTAATTTTTTAACTTATAAAAAATTAATTTTGTTCCTTTTTTATAGATTACATCCATCGGGTAAGGTTTCCCGAGTTTTCACAGACATTTTCAAGAAGAGTCCCGAGTTCGGGAAATGGAAAGAGATTTATGATATCGTCAAAATACGGTGGTTTCAAACCTGGAAGGTAAAACTTGTATTTTTTATAATTTTATTTTATAATTTTTTAAATTTCTAACAAATTTAAGACTTTTTTATTTTTCCAGACACACTTTACAATCCCTCCAGAGCTCACTAATGAGATTATTTACAAACCCTAGAGAAGAATGGTAGGGAAACGTTATCGGGACACCATCTACAAAGCAAAGGGTAAACCAACCAAAAAGCTTTTGTGGATGACAGAGGAGGCTCGTCTGAAGCTACTGGCGGATGCTTAGACTGAGGAGAAGTTGTGCATTTCTAAAATCAACTCGGCCAATCGACTGGCCAACCCGGCTTTGCACACAGGTGGGACTCGTAGTCACGACGAGCATTACGAGATCTTGGTAAGTCATTGTACTATTTCGTTAATACCTTTAATATTCTCAATTCATATTTAACTAATCTCTTATTTTTCTTCTTTTCATCTTAACAGACTCGGGATGGACGTGAGGTACCCCCGATTGAGTTGTTCCTCCATCTGCATACGAAGGGCCACGATGGGGTTACTTATGTAGATGATCGAGCTCGAGACATACATGTTAGTTTCGTCTTTTTCGTGCTTTTTAATTTATTTAAAATATTTATTTTTTTAATTACTCATATGTTTATTGTTATTTTTTGTAGGGAAAAGTTAAAGATAAGCTCGAGTCGTTATTGCCCACTCCTGAGTCTCATCCTATTCAGGAGAACCATCGTGATGCTTTCCTTCTGGCCGTTGGTGGTGTGAAGCCTGATGGTTCAGTCTCGGGTCTTGGCGCTTATGGGAGGGAGCTTTATACAAACCATCTGCGTTCTTCGACTACTGTACGTGCTGAGACGGAGGCTTTGAGGAAAGAGAACGAATCATTGCGTCTGCAGATTCAAGCTAACGAGATCCGCTTTCAGGCCCGTACAGACGATCTTCAGGCTCAATGTAATAATATTATGGCTCAAATGCAAGCATTTATGCTTCAGATAGGGCTCCTTGCCGGGTCTACTTCTCATCGTCCAGATGACGATATGATGAGCGCTCCTTAGTTCTTTGTTTTTTGAGATAATTTAAATTGCTTTTGTATTTTTTTTTTGGATGGAAACATTTAATTTGTTTTGGATATTTTTTTTTGGATGGAAATATTTTTTTCATTTTGTTTTAATTTAAAAAAAATAATTTTAAATATTAAATATTTAAAATTAATTTTTAAATATTATTTTTTTAAAATTAAAAGCGGAAATAGCGACACAATGTGTCTCTAAATATTTCAAATACAGTTTTATCAACTTTTTTTAGCGATAACTTTCATCTCTAAAGTCACTTTATTAGAGACTCAATACGTCTCTAAATATTTCAAATACAATTTTATCAACTTTTTTTAGCGATACATTTCGTCTCTAAAGTCACTTTGTTAGAGACTCAATACGTCTCTAAATATTTCAAATACAATTTTATCAACTTTTTTTAGCGATAATTTTCGTCTCTAAAGTCACTTTATTAGAGACTCAATACGTCTCTGTTTTAGAGATGTAATTTGTCTCTAATATTAGAGACAAACTCTCAATCTCAATATAGCGACACATTGAGTCTCTAATATTGAGACTATATTGTGTCCCTATTTTTAGAGATGTATTTCGTCTCTAAATGGTCAACATTTATTAGCGTCCCAATATTTATTTTGTCTCTAATAGCGATAAATTTCGTCGCTAAAATGAAGAAGCGACACCATTTTCAGAGATGGACTGTTTCGTCTCTAATTTCGTCGCTATTTTTAATTAGAGACGAATTGCGTCTCTATACCCGAGTCTCAAAATGCAGCTTTTCTTGTAGTGATAATTTATATATAAACTTAATATCGGTAGTAGAATATTCATTGATAATAGAAATTTATTTATATCGTTTATATACACATATATATATCGTTTAAAAAAATGAAGAGTCATAAAAACAAAAGAAAAATTAAAATATTAAAGTATAAAGTAGCATCGGGAACTTGCAAGCATTTAAAATAATTAATTATTAAATCAAAATACAAATATACAAAAGGTGGAAAGGTAAAATAATTTAAAGTGGGCCTACTGCATTTCATGTAAATTGTATCATATAAATGCAGTTTTGGGTAGTTTTGATATTTTGAAACACATTAAATATTTTTTAAAATGAAACTTATAGAATGAGTACATATATACAAACCCCTACTATTTTATACAATTCAGACTAAACTCGTGAGCTTATTTATTTTTTAATTGCTCAAATGTTTTTTTTTCTCTTTGTTATCAAATAACAAATAAAAGTTTGAAAGAAAAAAAGAAAGTGCGGCAGTGGTGGGACCCATGCATGTGACCTTTCCAAAATATCTTCCTTTCCTCGTAAAAAATTTATAAATACCAATTCCAATCAACGGATTCTCATTTCTCATGCCTTGGAAAATCTGAAAACACTATTTTCTCCCATTTTCGTTTCTCTCTCTCTTTTTCAAAGAGATCAATAAGAAAAATGGAAAACGGAAAACGAAAACGAAAACGGTTTCCAAGAAAATCAGGGAACCACCACCCCAGAACTTGGACCAAAGAAGCTTTCTCATCAAGCTTTGCGTAGAAACGATTCTTTGGACCTCGAATCCCGCTCTTTCCCCGGCGCCCGTGCCCACGACCACAAGGTTTTTTTGGTTTTTTTTGGTTTTTTGTTTTTCTCTTGCTTCTATATATTGAAAGAAACACGTGATTAACGTGAGTATAGATTGATTAATTGATTAAACATCCTAGTTCGAGCCTCCCTCATCAAGTTTATCTAAAAAAATAAGGTAGGAAATAATACGAAAAATTATTTATTTCTCTTAATAAACTATTAATCTTAATCTTGTAGAAAGTTTTTTTTTTTTTTATTTAAAATATTTTATTAGATCGAAGGATAGAAGACTCAACATTTAAAGAAGAGAGTATAAATGATTAACTAATCTGAGTTATGTTTATTTTGACACTATACATCGTGTTATTAAATAAATGAGTATGTGGAGAGTTTTGAACTTGGTATCTTAAATTTAATATTTTCAAAATATATTTAATGCTTTTCTTGAATTAATTCTACTATATTTTGATTTTTTTTTTTGGAAATTTAAGGTTGTGAGTTGGGGGTTGGTATTGAGTTTGGCATTTCAGAGCATCGGAATAGTGTACGGAGACATCGGAACGTCGCCGTTGTATGTGTTTTCGAGTACATTTACCGATGGGATCAAGCATAACGACGACATTTTGGGAGTCCTCTCTTTGATTTTATATACTCTTACATTAATCCCTTTGGTTAAATACGTCTTCTTTGTCTTACAAGCCAATGACAATGGCGAAGGTAACTTCTTCATGAAACCTATTAATTCATTTTAAGATTTTTTTTTTCCGTTAAATTAAATCATTCGAAAACTTAATAGTTAAGGTAAGCTTTTAATTTGTATAATTAAATCATTTATTATTATAGAAAGTTATTAAATAAATGTTTACTCTAGAGAATTAAAATAATTATTTTAGAGAATAGTTAAAAAAAATTCTTGTAATTTATAAATTATAAAGGTTTGTTATTAAAAATTTAGTTTATGCGTCAATAATCTCTCCATCTTATTTTCCTATTTTTAAAATATCTTTATTAAAAATTTAATGCAATTTGAAAAAAAAAAAACATTTTTAACCTTAAAGAAACAAAAAAATTCAAAAATACTTTTTAAAAAATAAACTATAAAACAAATAAATTAGAAATAAAAAAATATTTAATTTATAAAATACGTGTCAACCTAAACATAACTGCACATACTCCTTTCTCATGAGGTCGAATGTTGAAGTCTCTTCTAATTTGACATAATTTCTAAAAAGGAAAAATTCATCATTAAATTTATTTTTTTAACTTTCAAAACCATTAATTTTTTTTTTCTTTCTTTGTGAAATTAAAAAGGAGGGACATTTGCTCTATACTCATTGCTATGCCGATACGCAAAAATCGGGCTAATTCCAAGCGAACAAATAGAAGATAAAGAGGTATCAAATTTCCAAATAGAGTTGCCTAACAATCGCCTCCGAATGGCTTCTTGTCTCAAGACCAAACTTGAAAACAGCCCTTTCGCTAAGGTTTTCTTGCTCTTCGCCACCATGCTTGGCACTTCCATGGTCATCGGCGATGGCGTTCTCACTCCTTCCATCTCAGGTTTCTTTCTTTCCGTCTATTGTATATTTCTTAATATTCACGGGTTTTCCATCTCAAAATCAATTAACAATTAGATTTAAAGTTAAATACTAAACACACTCCTGATACCGTGTGTAAAAATCTTAAAATAAATCGTTATGTTAGTAAAATGTAAAATCTATATATCCACATATGTTTAAATTTTACATTATTTTTAACGATATTGAAACACGTGGCATGCGTATAATATACACGTGTCAGGTGTGTTTTATATTTAACTCTTAGATTTAAAATTAATTTTGGGTGGGATCCCATTTTAAACGGGGTACTTATTTGAATTTTTGACCCAATTATGTACACGTTTCCTGTCACAAGCAAACCGTGCACACGGGATCTCTTTTGGTTTTACTTACTTTTGTTTTGTTTGAAATGATTTTATTCTTTTGTCTCCTTCAGAATAAAAATAGTATGTATCAGTTTCAATTATAGTGATGTATTGGCTTACACACTTACTTTGACTAGGAGAAGAAAAAAATTATTATTTTGGAATTTTATAAAAATGGTATTTTTAAAAAAAAAGAAAAAACCCCACTTCAAATATATAATATATACATAATTAATTGAAAAAATAGTATTTAATAAATATTTACGTGTTAAATTAGCTAATAAGTGTTATAGTTTGTGGTAGGTATAATAAAAATAAAATAGTGGTTTTTGTGGTGTGTAAATTTACCTGTGAGTTTGGGTTGGAATTGACTCAATTTAATTATATTCGAATTGTAAATTTATTCAATCTAATGATTGTTTAAGTAAATATATTTAACCATTATAAAATAATTACCTGATTCTAGTTAATTATTTTAAAAAAAATTTATTTAATAAATAAATAATATTAATTTAAAGATATAATGACCTGCTTTTATAAATTAAATAAAAAAAATATTTGTTCAATATTTCATTTTATCTAATAAAAAAAGCAATTTTATGAATTGAACTAATTATTTGATAAAAACTTTGGAAACAATAGGAAAATTTTATCGGGACATGATAAGAACTTATATGAAATTTATATAAATAATTTATAAATTTATAAATTCAGGTTAATTCGATTGAATTCAAATAAATTTTAATTCATGAACGAATTCAACTCATAATTTTAAATTAATTCAAACCAGACAGTAGAAATTAAGGTTGGTTTGAATTGGTCGGGTTTTTTTAACACTCCGATAAAATTACATAATTAAACATTTGTTGTGCTGTCAAATCATTGTATGCAAGTGAGTATATTGTCAAATAGGAAGAAACTGGTATATATATTACGTAGGAAGAAAGAAAAACAAAGCATTCAATTTGGAATTTGCTTTCCCTTTAAAAAAAAAAAAGAAAAACAAAAATTAATATCATTTTCAAATGAGGACTAAATGAGTTTAGAACTAAGCCAAAGTTGTGGGAAACCACATGGAAATTATGCAAATAATTAAATGCTTTTTTTATTTCAATAGCTTTATTATTCGATCCTATAATTGACAATTGTTGATTTTAAATAAAATAAAAAAAAAAAAAATAAAAACCCTCTAAAATTCAATTTTGATGGCAGTTTTGTCCGCTGTGGGAGGAATCAAGACTGCTACACCGTCTATGACACAAGGTAAATATTGTTTCTGATTTTATATTTTTTTTAGTTTACTTTATGAATATTCTGTTCAATAAGTTGTTAATTAGTTTTAAAATTTATTGCGACAATTAAATAATATTTATGATATTCTAACAGCCCCTTTGATATTTTCCAATTTTAAATATAAGAATTTGTTTTTATTAAAAAAAAAAAATTTTATTTTTAACTCACCCCCCGTGTCCCCCCAAAAGAAACCCTCCTTTTTTTTCCCCCCCCCCCCCCCCCCCCGGAAAAACGTTATTCATCACATGTAATCTCAAAAAAAAAAAAACTCACCGTACGTTATTAAACTTTATATTAATACCTTACCAATAATAATCATACACTTTTTTTTCTAGAAAATTTGAGTCAGTAGTTTTATTTTCTAAAATATTTTAAAATAGGTATACATATAAAAGTAATTGTAAATATTTATTTTAAAAATTAAATACAATACAAATATATTTTCCCTTAAAAATTATTATTAAACAGGTTAAATCACCATTAGATTCAAAAATTTAAGTTAATGAGTAAAAATAAATTTAATTATATATCTCAACACCCTCCCTCAAATGTGAACTTGGATATCTGCACGAGATCTCAACATATGAAGTATTTAACAAATGAGAAGGAAATGTCATTAGAGGTTCAAACGCAGGATCTCTTGCTATGATACCACCGCTAAACCCAAAACTTAATCATATATCCAAAACATTGATTTTTTTTTTTTAATAAAGAAATAACATTGTTTTTTGTTTTTTTTTTGGGACAGAAAAAATAGTTTGGATATCAGCAGCAATATTGATATGCCTATTCATGGTGCAAAGATTTGGGACTCATAAAGTTGGATACACATTTGCACCAATTATTTGCATATGGTTTGCATTTATTGGTGGTATTGGTTTATACAATTTTGTCAAATTTGACCCTTCTGTTATCAAGGCTTTAAATCCAAAATATATTATTGATTACTTCAGAAGGAACAAAAAGGGTGCTTGGGTTTCTCTTGGTGGGACTGTTCTTTCCATTACAGGTTACTTTCTTTCTCCTTTTTTTTTTTTTACATATGTTTTTGTTTAAAAAAAATTACGGGTTTACAATTTTATGTAATATTTATAAGCAATGTATGGTATATTACTTATTGTGATTTACATGTTCACTAAAAAAAAATGATTTATTTGTAATTATTATAGGTTTTTTTACATTTATAATTATTTTTAAAAAATGTTATGTTTATAGAAAAAAAAAATCTAGATTTCTAACTACCCATTTTCTTTCCCAAGGGTTGGGCTGTTTTTCCAAATATATTTGATATTTTTTTGTTAAGAACCCAAATATATCTGACTTGTACCATATTTTTCATGTTTCATTTGCTTTTTGTTCATTGAATTATTTGTTTCATCTTATTATCTCTATTCTTAATACTAAACTAAAGGTCTATTTTTTAGAATTAAAAAAAAAAAAAAAAAGAAGAAGGAGCAGTTTGCTTAACAACCTATTTTATTTTATTTAAATTTTTTAATATACCTTTTTAAAATAATTACAAAAATTTGAGATCTAAAAAAATAATTTTCTTTAATCTATTTAGATTTTTAAAATATTTTTCAAAAAGTAATAAACATAACCAAAAAACAAAAACATAGAAATAATTAAATAATTTTATTTTATTTTTTTATTTTTTTTAAATATCATAAAAATATAGAAAACTCAGAAAGATATTTAAATTAAACCTAATAGCTAGGGTTTGATGTTGAAAACAGGAACTGAAGCTCTATTTGCTGATGTGGGACACTTCACAGTGAAATCCATAAGGCTAAGCATGTGTTGTGTTGCTTATCCAGCTCTTGTTTCAGCATATGTTGGACAAGCTTCCTTTCTCCGAAACCACAATGATCTTGTCTCTGATACTTTCTTTAGCTCCATTCCAGGTACCTTTCTCCCAAAAAAAAAAAAAAAAACCATTGCTTGAATATTGAATTTGTTTGGTCTTAATCGATAACCGATGTCGAATGCTGTAGGTCCTTTGTACTGGCCAATGTTCGTGGTGGCGGTGTTGGCAGCGATCGTCGCTAGCCAAGCCATGATCTCGGGGACTTTCTCCATCATTCAACAATCCCTCTCTTATGGTTGCTTCCCTAGAGTGAAAGTTGTTCACACTTCTTCCAAATATGAAGGCCAAGTTTACATCCCTGAAGTCAATTACCTTCTCATGTTGGCTTGCCTTGGAGTCACTTTGGGTTTCAAAGACACAACGAGAATCGGCAATGCCTACGGTAATTAATTGTTTGTTCGTCGTGTGGTTCGGGTTTTGTTTGATAATAATTTTGATATCTAGCGAACATACAATTCATTACTTTTTTTCTTCTCCTTATAGGCATAGCAGTGGTGTTTGTGATGACACTTACTTCAAGCTTCCTAGTTCTTATCATGATCATGATATGGAAGACTCACATTCTTGTCATAATGACCTATGTCCTCACCATTGGCTTATTGGAGCTTCTCTATCTAAGTTCAGTCCTCTACAAGTTCGATCAAGGCGGATATCTTCCTCTAGCTTTCGCGGCGTTTTTAATGATCGTAATGTTTGTTTGGAACAACGTCCATCGAAGAAAATACTACTACGAACTCGAGCATAAAATCTCCCCTGAAAAGCTCAAGGACATTGTAACTCACACCAACCTCAACCGTGTCCCCGGCCTCGCCTTGTTTTACTCTGAGCTTGTTCAAGGCATCCCTCCAATCTTCAGCCATTACCTAGCACATGTGCCAACTCTCCAAAGGGTTCTTGTCTTTGTGTCCTTCAAGTCTCTCCCCATAAGCAAAGTCCCCTTGGAAGAGCGATTCTTATTCCGACGAGTTGAGCCGAACGAACTCAATGTGTTCCGATGCGTCATCCGATACGGATATAGAGACGTAGTCCACGAGCAAGAGTCATTTGAGAGGGTGTTGGTGGAGAGATTGAAGGAGTTCATATCGGACGACGAGTTGTGGTCGTCTCCGAACAGCGCTACGGAAGACGAGACGGAGAAGAGGAGGAGAGTGGAAGGGGAGATAGAGGTGGTGGATAAAGCATGGAGAGATGGAGTTGTGCATTTGATTGGTCAAAATGAGGTGATGGCTAGCAAAGGAGCTAATTTGGGGAAGAGGTTTTTGATTGATTATGCATACAATATATTGAGAAGAAATTTAAGACAAAGTGAAGAGGTATTTTACATCCCTCGCAAGCGTTTGCTTAAAGTGGGCATGACTTATGAGCTTTAAAGGAAGAAAAGTGAGAAATCTTTGTTAATGGGTTATATATCTATCATCATAATTTGTGTCTTTTGTATTAGAATGTGTATCAACCTTTTCTTATTGATGTAGAAATGATGAAAAATCTTGAGAGAAAAAAGAATTGTTTGAATGATTTTGAGAGGGATGTGCATCTCAAAAAGTTAAATCACATAGGGTCATTTCCAATTAGTTACATGTGAGCCTCGTCAATGGGTCGGACAGGCCTTTTGATAGGTCGATTCTATTTGAATATTTTAGAAGTGTCATTATACGAGATTGGCAATGGTCAGTGTCGTAGAAACGAGTGTTCGTGACAGCGTTGACTGTTGAGTAGAAAAACTGTCAACTTTAGTTTATTGTTTTTGATATGTTTTCCTTATTTATTTTATTCTCTTTGATAAATTTTATCAGTCATTTCTTATTAGATATAGATGAGCCTGGTCAATAGGTCGGTAGGCCTTTGAACGGATAGACCCTATCTGGATATTTTAGAATTGTGTATAGAGATATAAATAAAATGGCAATATTGAGGGGAAAAATGCATTAGAATGTTTTTTTTTGTAAACATAATAAAGTATTATTTTTTTCTATTAGAATTAAATAGCTCCCAACTACACAAGAGGATTTAACAAAACAAAAAAAAAGTAAACAACAGCTGTTGGCTAGGTGTCACATGGAGAACTCAATGTTACTACCACATGCCTGCAGCTTTCTGTTTTCTCCTTTACATTTAAATTATTATATATTTGGATGAATTCACAGGCATAATTCTGTCCATTGAAGGAAAAAAAAACATAAAATATAATTGAAGTCACTTGAGGCATTTGATCATTCACATGGACATGCATGGCTTTAAAGGATGAGAAGTTCTCCTGTCATTTGTTCTGTTGTGGTGTGTGATAAGCAAGCATCTTTTTTTTTTTTTCTATTATTTTTTTATTTAGGTTGAACACATTTAATCTTTTTAATAACATCATATATTTTAAGTAGTTTAGTTTGGATAAATTTTAACCTGTTTTTTTTTTTTTTTGTTATTAGGATGCAAATAAATCTTGTATAGGCTGTATCAGACTGTATCAGAGGATGATAATGAATTTATAAGAAAAAGATAACATCTCTATCGGTATGAGATCTTTTAGATAGACAAAAAATAAAATCAATGAGTCTAATAGACATAAAACGGATAATACATATCAATATGAAGATGGTAAATAAATCCGCTATCTAACACCGGTAACTCTTTGTTTGATGGTACAAAAATCTAATGTTAATGAAGAGACCAACATCCTTCCACCTCTTTCAGCAAAGTTCTAAATAAATAAAGAATTGAACTTGAACTTGTGAAGGATCCGAAAAGAGGGGAATGAGGATAAAGAAAGGGTAAGTTTTATATCATCACATCACCCTCGCTCTCTCAGTCTCTCGAGAAATTATTCAATGTGACTCTTCACTTATAACTATTGGATCTATATCAATGATATTCTCTCAATAAACCAATAAATCGAATGGTTATAAGAGGATTATTACAACTTTCATTGAATAATTTCTCGTGTCTTAGACAATCTTCAGCAAAGAAACTGAGATATCTTCTTAATCACAATTGGAATGGGCTGGGGTTGGGGGGAGGGAATCCAACCCTCTTTGAAATGGAAATTTTGACTATATAAATGACCAGCATAGCCATTTTAATTAAGTTTATATTTGGTCGGTCCCAACAATCTATAACTAAGGATTTCTCATATATTTGAATTCTTTTTTTATTGTATATATAAAATTTGCTTAGGAACAAAAAAAAAAAAAAAAAAAAAAATAGAGTTAAGGGGGAGAGAAGAATTACTAATAGATAAGATGAGACTAATATAAAATGAAGATGATATGGTTGAAGAAAAGGCCAAAAATGCTCAAGAACCAAGTTTCCCCAATTATCATCCTAGAAGATCTAAGCCAATAAATGGTGGGAAAAAGGCTCCTAACAATTTTCCAATTTGATAGAGAAAATTGACATGTGTACCAATTCTTTTATTCAAAATAAAATATCATGCACTAAGAGAAATTTAAAAAATATATTCAAGAAATAAAGATTGGTAGCATCTTGCATATTACCTCAAAACCAAACCCTAAATTTTGATTTATCATCTCTCCCACTTTATTAAGATGAAAAATCTTAATGTTTTTAGCTTCACATCATTCAATCTCAAAAGAAACCACCCTCACAAAAGCAAATATGTTAAAACAAAGTCAGGAATTATACAAAAAAAAAAAAAAAAAAAACCTTCATTATTTTCCCTCTTAATTATTTAGAGAAAGTCAAGAAATCATTACCAAATTTCAAAATCTGAAAAGATCTCTAAAAAAATCCTTCAAATTGTAGAGAAAATTTCTTCTTTTTGTTCTTCATGGATCAATCATCCTTATTTTGTTGAGAAGCTCTCTCACCTTCAATTTCTCTATACTTAAGCAAATACCTTTTCAAAGGGTCAGCATAATCATCAAATCCAAGAGTAGCCAAAGCCCAACAAATATCATCTCCATTCACTGTTTTCCTCTTCTCTTTATGACACTTATCAGATGCTTCTCCAGTCACAAAGCTAATGAACTCAGACACACATTCTTGCATTGTTTCTTTTGCTTCTTTTGATATTTTTGCATTTGCTGGTAGAATTTGCTTCATAATCCTCCCAACATTCGCTATCGGAAGCAACCGATCTTGCTCTTTCACCTCTCCGATACCGATACCAATACTGACACCGACAGCTTCTTCACTTGACCCACCAGTGCTACAAACTCCAGCTCCAAAATCATACTTAAATTCTCCCCTCTCTGGTTTATCACCCATCTAATCTCTTTGGGCGAATGAAAAAGGGAAAAGATGTAAAAAGAAAAGAAAAAAAATCTCTTTCTTTATCCTCTAAAATGTAGACACGTCGCTCTTTTCAAGTCCCCCAACTTATCTATCCCATATATATACATCTTGTCGTGTGTCAGAGCGCTTCTTGTCTACCACATGTTTGTGGTTTTCTCACTCATAACTATTAGATGTATCTTACTATTTTTTTCTATCCTATATATTAAAATCATATCTTTAATGAAATGTATCTTAAACAATATTTTATATTAAATGTAGTTAAATATTTTTAAGTTTATTAAGCTATTTTTGGATAGTGTGTGAGTTCAAAATTTACTTTTCGTTAGTCTAATAAATGAATTATTAGTGTTTCATGTTATATTTCTATTTCATCAAATTTTGTCAATTAAAATTTCAAAAACTAACACATCCATTTGCATACTTCATTCACATATATGTGTGAATTGATTTATAAAACTTCACATGTTTATGGGTAGTAAATCTTTAAATGGGTATGAGTCATTCTTACCATTTCGATACCAAACTAAACTACCTCTCTCAATATTTGGTGTTTTAAATTCTATTTTGACTTTATCTAAAATTTATAGTGAATTTTGAAATGATAAAAATGGGACTAAGAGCCTTTCTTTTTTCCATTAGGTCATAATCTTCTCCTCTATATACGATTTTTTTCTCGTAAGAGTTTCTTTTTCTTTTTATATATTCCTTCTTTATTATTTATTGTAGGGTATTTTTAATATTTAAATTAGGTTTAATTATAGGATTGTTTCATTTAATCTTTTGTCTTTATAAAATTTTCAATTCAGTTCTTATGATTTAGGATTTATGTGAATTTAGGCCTCTAATTTGAAACAAACTCACAATATATCCAAATGTTACCAAATCTACATGTTAAGACATTTTGTGAGTTTTTATGAAACCATAAATTAAAACTTTTAAATAGAGAGATAGATTAACTTGATACATACCACAAACACTAGATATTGAATTGAAACATACTTCAAATCAATGAGACTAAATTTATAATTAAACTTTTTATGTTATGTAATAGGGGCAATTTCAAATATGTAAAAAAATTTATAATATTTACAAATTTGTTAGAAAGAAAAATATTTATAAAAATATTAAAATTTCAAAGATTCTGAGTATATCAGTCAATTATTATTACTATCAGTGAACTATTAGTATATCAATGATAGTTTATCAGTCGATCATTAATAATCTATCACTGATATACTATATATATCATTAATATACTATTAGTTATTAACTCATATACTATAGTGATTGACTGATATACTCGACTTTTAAAATTTTAACATTTTTGTAAATATTATTTTTCTAACAAATTTATAAATATTTCACCCAATTATAACAAATTTCCCAATGTAATAAGTTGATTTTCAATTTTTATATTAAATATTCAAAACTTACAATGATGGTGCGACAAAGTTGGTCAGTGTTAGTAATTTAGGGACAATTGTCGGCATAGTTAGGTTTTAGACTCATTATTTATTTACTTTCTCTCTCTCAAAATTGCATAAATGCTTTGTAGGGTTATCTTGTTGAGTGACCTCAAAAGTAATTTAAATTCTCATAAACTTATCAATTATAGAAGGATTTATGGTCCCACATCTCTCCATTAGGTCATAATCTATCCGATTCTCACTCAATTTACTTTATATTTAAAAATTAATATATTTTTTATTTAATTTTTTAATTTTTTTTAGATAAATATAATGTATAATTAGTGGACTAAAGTTGTGCACGTGTTATTGTACTACAGAAAGACAACCAAAAAATTAGACCTAAAAAGACCCAATTTTGATTCTATTTATTTTAAAAAGAAAAAAAATTCCCTAGTTTTCTATTACCTATACTTATACCATATCACTACACTTTAGGGTTTTCTTTTATTTTGTTTCTTAAATATTTTTATTACTTTTATCTTGTTTCTTTCATTGTAATGCAGAATAATTAAGAGTAATTTTATCGGGTATAACACTTTTTGAATTGGTATTTTAAAAATAGGTAAAAGTTTAGAATTTTTAAAAATAACATTTCAATAAATTAATGACAGCTCATTTTAATTGAATTTTTTTTATGTATTATTTAATGATCAATCTTATTATTGTAATTTATGTTTATAATTGTGATGTTTTAAATTAAAAATCAATAATTAATTAAATTTTGTTAGTTTTTGTGATTTTAAAAATTTATTAAAATAATAAAAGATTAATTATTTTAATGAGAGTGTTAGTTCTGAAATTTTTTTAAATTTACAATTTAAATAATGCTATTTTTATAAAATATCTCAATAATTAATTTCCAATATTTATATTCTCATTTTTCATATTAATTCACATTGAGAAAGAGAATAAAATTTTTGTTATTCCCCAAAAGAAATTTGGCCTTTTGAATGTAGTATGTTTCGTATCTAGTGGTCAAGCATATATCTGTTCAAAAGGGTTTCGTTAAATGGTTTGAAAATCTTTATATCTGCGTTTTCTCCTAGATGTTTCATACACACAAATCAGATTTCCTAATATCATAGACTTAACAATATTTTCTTAACAAAAAAGCTTAGAATGGACATAAAATGGTTTATAATATTATGGTTACTCATCTCATTACTTTTTATGAATCCCGTGAATATTAAGATGGTATCAAACCTCAACAAATTCAAACGAGTATCCTTTTAAAAAAAAAGATTTTGTTCCAGATTAGTGAGCTAAAAAGAGACCTCATTTTAAGAGATATGTTAAGTATCTCATATGGGAAGATGAGAGACCTAATAAGGTTTATAATAGAGTTAATTAAGTAAATAGTCAAATTTCACTACTCTCTTTCAATAAATAGCCACATGTCTCAATTTATTAGTGTATACCTCCAGAATTTTATATTTTCATAATACCATATCTGTCTTTTTCCTCATTAATTGCATTAGCGGTCATTTGAAGCTGTTTTTGTATCTTCCCAGATTTGTGCTAATATCAAGATAGACTTCTCATCACTACAAGAAAATCAGTGATTAGCGACACATTTTTAGTGACGCAATGCGCCTCTAATTGAAATTAGCGACACATTTAGAGACGAAATAGTTGATTGCCAAAAAAGGCATCGCTTGTGAATACTAGCGACGAAATGTATCGCTAATAGCGACAGAAAAATAATGGGATGCTAATAAAATGTTTACTATTTTAGCAACACAATCTATCGTTGAAGATAAAGACACAATGACTCACTACGTCTCTCTTTTAGAGACTCAGTGAGTCGCTAACATTAGCCACACAGTTAGTCGCTAACCTTAGCAACGAATTGCATCTCTATGCTAGAGACGTATTGGTTCTCTAATGAAGTCAACTTAAATTGACTTTAACGACGAACTGGATCTCTAAAATAAGTATTAAAAAATGATTAAAATAATATTTAGAGACACTGTTCGTCGCTATTGTAGCCATTTTTTTTAAAAATAATAATTTTTAATAATTAATTTTAAATAAAATTATATTTAAAATTCATTACTAAAAATTATTTTAAAAAAATAAAAGAAAATAATAATTAAGAAGAAAATAAATATAAAATATCAAAACAAATATTTTAACACAAAAAAAGTATCCCAAAATAATGTAATAAAATATCCAAAAATATAAAAACTATGGAAGGCTCGTATTCTCGGAATCTGGATGCACAGAAGTAGACCCGGAGCCGACATCCGTATTCAGGTTCATCCATACCCGAATACGATTTTCTAAATCATCATGCTAAGACCTGAAGATGATATGTGCGTGCTTTATTGTGCAGCTCATTAGCTTACAATCTATAGGCGCAAGGCTTCGTTCTCTCGCCTCAAAGCCTCAGTCTCAGCACGTGAAGAACTCAAAGCACCGCAGTTGGTCTGCATATAGCTCCCTCCCATAAGCGCCAAGACCAGGAACTGAACAATCGAGACGAACATCACCAGCTGTAAGAAGGAAAGAATCACGATGGTTTTCCTGAGTAGGCTGAGCCTCTGGAGTGAGCAATAACAAAAAGAGCTTCTCTTGAACTTTTCCCTACAAAAAGTAACCAAAAATATTTGTGAGTAATTAAAAACAAATATATATTATTAAATATATTAGAAAGCACGAAAAGAAACAAACTAACATGTAAGTCTCACGCCCGATCATCTACATAAGTAACCCCATCGTGGCCCTTCGTATGCAGATGGAGAAACAACTCAATTGGGGGTACCTCACATTCATCCTGCGTCTGCGAAAAATGAGAAGACGAAAAATAAAAAATCATGAAACATTAATTTAATTGAAAACATTAAAGATATAAACGAAATACTACAAGTACTTACCATCATCTCAGTCCCACCGGTGTGCTATAGTCGGGTTCGCCCATCGATTGGCTGAGTTGATTTGAGAGATGCGCAACCCCTCAGGAATCTGACTATCCTCTATCATCTTTAGACGAACCTCAAATTCATCCACAAAAGCTAGTTTATTCTTCTCTTTGTGAACGGTGTCCATATAATGTTTCCCCACCATTTTGCTCCATGGTTTGTAAATAATCTCATCAATGAGATTTGCAGGGATTGTAAAGTGTTTCTGAAAAAAAACAAAAGTATTAAATTTGTTAGAAATTTAAAACATTATAAATAAATTAACCCTAAAATTTATAAACTTTACCTTCCATGTCTCAAACTAACGCGGTTTGGCGAGCTCAGAAATGTCCTTCCATTTCCCGAACTCAAATATAGGTGAAAACTCGGGAAACCTTACCTGATGGATGTAATCTATAAAAAATACACAAAAACATATATAGGTTAAAAATTAATAATTTAAACAAAAAAATATAAAGTGCACTCACTTCTTTCTCGTCATCCTCAAGACGACTCCGGTAATAGGCAACTGCTCAGCGACAGGGGTGTTTGATGCCGCTGATATGGTTGGGGCAGTGGGGATAGGTGTGTTGGATACCTGTGTATCCCCTAATGCCGCTGCACTATCTGATGTGCCAGGAGTATCCAACTCCTGAGAACGGGGTGGATGTTGTCTCGATGTAGGCATCTACAAAATTAACATCATAATGAATTAAAAATTAATAAATAACATACGAATTAATTAATTAATTAACACTAAATTTTAAAAATTAACATCATAATGAATTAAAAATTAATAAATAACATACAAATTTAGTAATTAATCAACATAAAACTAATTAACACTAACTTTTGAAAATTAACATACTAATCAATTAAAAATTAATAAATAACATACAAATTTAGTAATTAATTAACATAAAACTAATTAACACTAACTTTTGACAATTAACATACTAATCAATTAAAAATTAATAAATAACATACAAATTTAGTAATTAATTAACATTAAACTAATTAACACTAACTTTTGACAATTTACATAGCAATCAATTAAAAATTAATAAATAACATACAAATTTAGTAATTAATTAACATTAAACTAATTAACACTAACTTTTGACAATTAACATACTAATCAATTAAAAATTAATAAATAACATACAAATTAAGTAATTAATTAACATTAAACTAATTAACACTAACTTTTGACAATTAACATACTAATCAATTAAAAATTAATAAATAACATACAAATTTAGTAATTAATTAACATTAAACTAATTTTTTTTTTTCAAAGATAGACTTAAATTAAGAAAAAAGAAGGTTACAAGAGTTGATGGCTCTTTGAGCAAGAGCATGAGCTTTAAAATTAAGCTCCCTACTAATAAAAGAAAGAACAACAAGATCAAATTGAAATCTTAAAGAATTAAAATCTTCTAAAAAACAAATAAAAACTTCAGGACAAGGAGCTGCAGAGGAGAAAATATCCAGCACTGATTTGGCATCAGAGAAGATCTTAATCTTTGAATAACCCAAAGCTAAAATAGATTTCATAGCCTCCAAAATGCAACAAGCCTCTGCATGAGAAGCTGATAAGCAGTGGGGTCCGATGGAACTTGAAGACGAAAGAAACTCGTTATTAGCATTATAAATCGTCCATCCTAAACCTGAAAGAAAAGAATTAAAGTTCCAAGCAGCATCACAGTGAATTGTTATACCATCAAAAGAGGACTCCCCAGTGTAGAGCAAAGAAGAATTCCGAGAAATAACAGCAACGAGTTAAAGAAGAGATATTCATGATAATCAGCATTTGCCTTAAGAACATTTTTTGCAATATCAGTGTGCTCCGATCTGAATTTCCTTTCGTTTCTCATCTTCCATAGTCGCCAGGCACCAAAAATGAAGAAATCCAGCAGACTTTTATCAGATGAAGTAACTAGAAGGGAGCAAATTAGGTCCCAACTATCTCTAAAAGAGCAATTATCAAAACGACTAGAATCGAGAGATAAAGAGGAGGCAAACCAGAATTGTTTTGCAATATCACAAGTGAGGAGAATGTGTGAGATTGATTCAATGTTAGAATGGAAAAATTACAATATGAGGATATTGGCATCTTCCTTTTAGAAAGGTTAAAATTTGAGGCAAGATAGCCTTTACAAGCCTTCCAAATGAAAATTTTCAACTTTGGAGGAACATTGGCCTGCCATATAAAAGGCCAGCTTATATGGTTGGCAGAAGGATTACTGCATTCACCAGAGGAAGAGGGGGAGATTTGAGCAAATGGAGGGCTAATTTATAACCGGATTTAACAGAATACATACCTGACGAATTAAAGTGCCAGATTAAAGAGTCAGGAAGATGAGAATTGCTGATAGGAGTTGCTAAGATTAGATGAACATCAATAAGGTTGAAAGAAGTTTTAACTAAATTGATGTTCTAGCTTGAATGATCCGAATTAAGGAAGTCAGCAACAAGTAAATCGGAAGAACTATTCGTAGCAATGGGAATAAAAGATGGTGGACGAGCAATCCAAGAATCTTTCCAAATATGAACAGATTGACCATTCCCAATTCTCCATCTCAGCCCATGCTTCAAGATTTTCCTACCTTCAAGGATACTTCTCCAACCCCAAGAGGAGGAGTTACACTGTTTGATCTCTAAAAAAGAGGAATTCTTGAAGTATTTAGCCTTATAAACTCGACCAAGAAGAGAAAAAGGATTCTTAATTAAATGTCACCCCTGTTTTTACCAATAGACTTAGATTGAAACATTGCAAGTTTTTCATATTCAGTCCTCCGTGTCTTTTAGGATGGGATAGAGCTTCCCAATAACCCCAATGTATACCTCTCTTGTCTTGCCTTGACTGCCACCAGAACCTGGAAATGATTGCATTTATTTCCTTACACATTATCAGAGGAAGTTTAAAATAATTCATGGCATAAATAGGCATAGCCATGGCAACAGCCTTAATCATAATCTCTTTGCCAGCAGGAGAAAGGAAATGCTCAGACCAACCATTAGCTTTCTTTTCAATATTATCCATGATGTCTTGAAAAAGCTTCATTTTAGAGTTACCAAAATCCACTTTAAGATCCAAATACTTGCCAATTGAAGAAGTAGCTTGAATATTCAGCTGGAAGGAGATATCTTTTCTGACTAATTAAAACTGATTAAAACATTAATCAATTAAAAATTAATAAAACTGACTTTTAACATTAAACTAATTAAAACTGACCTTTGACAATTAACATACTAATCAATTAAAAATTAATAAATAACATATGAATTTAGTAATTAATTAACATTTAACTAATTAACAATAACATATGAATTTAGTAATTAATTAACATTTAACTAATTAACAATAACATATGAATTTAGTAATTAATTAACATTTAACTAATTAACAATAACATACAAATTAATTTATTAATTAACATGAATTTAATTAACACTAAATTTTAACAAATAGAAAAAAACTAAATATTTGAATTAAAAAAACTAAATAGAAAATAAATTACCGTGCACCGACGCTTTACGGGAAGGCACGGGGAGGCACAGGAATGGAAATAGAAAAGAAATTTTAAAAAAAAAGCAAGAAAGGAAGGCAAAGGCGGGGAAGAGGAGAAAGGGAAGGGAGAAAAAAAGAAGAGAAAAAGAAAAGTGATGGGGGAAGGGGTCTATTGACCCTTTATATTTAATTTTTAACGACGAAATATGTCGCTAAAGTAAATGAAATGGCCCAAATTTCCAAAGCACGCACCATTAATTTCATTTTAGCGACGAAATCCATCGTTGAGAACTTGAATATTTTAATCAACCGCCATTAATTTCAGTTTTAGCGATACATTTCGTAGCTAATGTGAGTGAAATTTTAAAATACGTGCCTTTTTCATTTCCCTTAGCAACGTAATGTGTTTCTATTATTGAAAAGTATCTATTAGAGAATTTGGTTTCCCTTTAGAGACACATTTCGTCGCTATAAGGGAAAGTATTTGTTGGAGTAATGATTAGCCAATTAGCGACGAAATGTGTCTCTATATGTTGAATGTTCCAGAATTCCAGTTCCCCTTTATCTGGAAGACTTTCGTCAATGTGAAAAAAAATACCCCCCCCCCCCCCCCCACAAAAAAAAAAAAAAAACACCCCCCCCCCCCAACCCCAAAACCCCCCCCCCCCCCCCCCCCCCCACACCACTAACCAATCATTAAATTGTTTAGAAGACGGATAAGGCAGAAAATATGTTTGAATCGTTTGTTGTGCCAATACAAATCGATCATTTGTGCGCATGTTGTTAGGATATAAGGCAACCCTAGAGGGGGGTGAATAGGGTTTTAAATAATTTTATAAATTTTTTCAATCAATTTAAAAATTAAGGATTCTAATTAACAAATTAATTAGACTTTTAATCTCAACCAATTTATAAGAAATTTATACTAAAATTATCTTTAGCAAAGTAAGCCAAAATGATATAATGATTGGAAATATTTTATAACAATTAACTTCTAACAGTTTAACTATACTTCGATAAATTATATCAATGAATAAGTGAAGCAATAAATAAAAGAGTAAGGGTTAGAAAATGCGACACTAAAATTTATAGTGGTTCGGTCAAAAACACGGCCTAGTCCACTCCTCGAGCGCCTCTCGAGAATTTGTATTCAACACTTTTTGCGGGAGCAAGTGCAACCCAATCCTTTTCGCGGGAGCAAGATCAAACCCAACAACGACCTTTTCCATGAAGTAAGGACAACCGATACAACTCACTCTTTTTAGATGAGGTTCAAGAGTAAACCTTTACAACTGTAAATTCTCTCAAATGATAAATATTACAAATTTGAATCTCACAAATATAGAGAATAACTCTCAATAAAAATAGCCCTATAACAATGGCTAGAAAAACACAAGTGTTTGCTCACATATAGCTCATAAAGATGGTGGAAAAATGAAGAACTCAAGAGCTCAATAAATCTAGAATTTAGCCTCTTTTTCTTGATTTTTAATCTGTCATTTTCGACCATATATATATAGGTAATAAAAAAATATTACCGTTTTGAAAGGATGATTTACTAAACTAGCGGAATTTTATTTAGTAAACTAATAAACATTTAATTACGGATTTATTAATATCATGCAATTTGTGATAAAAACATGAAGAACATGTAGATTCATGCTTAATTTCGAAAATTAAAGGCCTTTTACTTACATTGAGTAATGGAGAATCGGTTGGAGGTTTCTTTGCAGCATCAATTCTCAATTCTCAGTAGCAAGGATCTTCTATGCTATATTCTGATCGAAAGCAAAACCGACTTGTGGGAATCGAACCGGAAGAACAAAAGTAGAAGAAATTTCTTCTAAATTTTTCCCTAAGAAAAATCGGCAATTGGGCAAAAATTAAAGAGAGAATTTTCACTTTTCTAATTAAAATGATGAGTGTGCAAAATATGAATCCCAATGGTCATATTTATAGGAAAATATGATATCTAATCTAATTAGATAATCATTATCTCTTAATTATAAAATAGAAAAGATAAATAAATAAATTAAATATATATATATATATATATATATATATATATATATATATATATATATATATATAATAAAACTTTTAGCTTCAGACTTAGTCCACAACACGCATGTGTACGCCGTCAGCCAAGTTTAATGACATTTATATATATTTTTCATTTATTTCTTATATATTTACTTTCTATATTTAATATATATATATATATATATATATATATATGTATGTATTAAAATTAGAATAATTCAAACAATAATTTCTAATTTAAATACATTTAGCCAAAAACTAATATATTAATTACCATTGAATCTTATTCAATTAATTAATTATTTTGGGCCAAAACCAATTTGTTTCTTAAACCAATTATATTTAATTCTCTCTAATATTTATTATCAAATTAAATAAACTCATTATTTAATTGATAATATTAATTATTAATTTCCATTTAAATAAACTCATTATTTAAATAATTTATAAAATTCACATTAATTTCAGTTTAAATAAACTATTTATTTAAACAATTAATTTTGTCTTAATATTATATTAATTTCCATTTAAATAAACTCTTTATTTAAATAATTAATATTATCATAATATTAATATTGACTTTTATTTAAATAAACTCATTATTCAAATATTAAAACTGCCTAATTCTAAGTAAATTCATTTACTTATATTATTTGTTCTTCCTAAGTTAAATTAATAACTTAGTTTTGCTACAACGATATTTGGGCTAGCATAGAGACCCGATGGACCTATAGATCATGGGCTTAATAATTAGTCAATTAAGTGATTAACTCATAATCAGTTAATTACTTATTATCTAACTATGAATAATTCCACTATAGATTCATAGCTAAACTCCCCTCACTATAGATGAGTTATGTCCATTTAGTTTATCTTTATTTATATCTATGATATAATCCTTCACATGGAACCCTCATAATTACAGGTAGATAAATTTACCGTTTTGCCCCTATAATTACCGCTTCATCCTTGTGTTCCCGCTGATTCTCCAATGAACTTTATCTTTAGTCGAACTAGAGATAATATACATGAGTTCAATAGAAGTCGTGGCGCCACTTGTTCATATCTCGAATCAAGTACATCAGGGAGTTTCCTAAAGTTCCTAAAATATTATTTGTGATCCCATTGATACCAGGTTAATTTATAGGAAAGCTATGAATTCCATCTCGTGAAGATGCGTTCCCCCCTACTTATCTAGTCGTGTTCCTAAAAAATGTGTATTGAGCGTTCCCCCAATCGCTCTCAACCATGTGAATCAAAGAACATAACTCCATAAATAGGAGTCCACAATTCACTCAGGATTGAGATCTATCAAGGTTGATAAACTTAGTTTGATATTTGATCATTTCTCGTAAACGATGCTAATGAGAAATTTGATCGAACATCGTGGTTTTGTCTTATACAATCAATATTGCATATGATACTTCCATTTCATGTCTCTCACATGAATGTTCAAGATTAGATCATTTGTCTATAAACAAAATGTGAAGCTATCAACAGTGTTACCAGGATAAGGTTCCCAAACTTTATCCATTTACTGTAGATATTTTTTAAGTTACTCATCTCGACTTTAATCCTCTCGTATGACTCACATACTAAGTCGTGATTTCATAAGAGTAACTTAGGGTTTTACTATTTGAATGTTTGATATTAATATATTTCCATATATTTCTAATATCGTCAATTTAATCAATCTAGATAATATAAAGAACTTTTGTTTATTTATTTAATTTATTCGAAATAAATTATCTTTATTAAATAATTATAAGTTCTAGGACACCATCCTAACAAGTTTTACTATTCATCACACCATTTGCATGAATGGTTTCATCTTCCACAAGTTTGTCTTTGAAGCTTTGTGCATGGAGGAGAGAAGGTTGGATGAATAAAGACATTCCTTTGCATGGAGGAGAGAGATTGATATTTTTGAATTAATAAATAATTCTGAAAATAAATTGAATGCCAAAAGACCAAGACACTCTCATAATTCTATGTGAGTCCAAAATAAAGTAGGGGTAAGTTCGTAACTCCCCATGTAGCAATTATTACTCCACTGATAGGCTGACCAAGAGGAGCTGGGACTCACTTGTCATAAAAAGCAAATATGACTTTAATGATGCATGGAGAGAGAAATAATTACGCAAGTACACAATTCATGTACTCTCTCTAAATAGCCTTTGGATAAAAAAGATGGACAGCTTAGATGGCGCAATGGTGTGGCTTCTTTATGGACGTTAGATTAGATAAAACGAATGGCTAAGATGGAGAGTGACGTCAACCGAGAGTACAACGGTCATATTTCAAATTTCCTTTTCTTTTTTAATTAAATTCTGCTTCAAAATTCAAGGACCGTTGGATGAGAAGCTTTGACGATCGAACGGCTACAATAAAGTCTGATTTCTTTCCTTTTCTTTAATTCATAAATCTGAATTAATCTTGACCTTCGATTTCAAAAGTAATTTGATCTGATGGATGAGATAATGAGCTCATAATAATAACGATGAACTCGCCGCATACGATCCGAACGAATTAATCAAAATAATTTCAATCTTCTAAAATTCATATCTTGCTCGTTTGAAGTCTGATTAAGTCGATTCCAATTGCTTTGGACTCGTTATAACTTTATCTACAATATGGACTATCAAAACATAGAAAATTGATTAATAACAAAAACACGTTTGCTATCATCAAAATAAGAAATAAGATTAATTGACTTTGAATGTCAACACATGTGTTTTCTCTTATTTTCCTTTAAAATATATAAATGTGGTATCTTTCGCATCACATCTCGCCACATTATCTCAAAACACGTGCAGTTAAATAATACGGTACACTTTACCCTCCCTTCTGCATATTCAAGCTCAATTATTTTATCAATAACTCCAAATAAATCATCTTCACTGTTTCCGAACACTTGACCCTTGATGCATATGTCGCTGTTGTCTGTTGCTCTGCTATGTGAATGATATTTGGTTTGGAATTTGTAGCCCTTCCCCTAGATAACAAGAGTATGCTTTGGCAATTCTAGCAGGTCCTCTTGCCAATAATACTATGTGATTGTTTGTAACTGGTGATGTGGGCGAATCAAACTGCAACGAAAGTGAACTTGGGTTGAGAAATTACATGCAATATTAGTTAATATGAACAAATGTAACACACAATCATACTCACGTAAGCATCAAACTATGAACAGAAGTCTCTGTCAATTATGATCCTCTCCCCGATTGCGTCGAGTCTAGGATTAGCCGATCATACGAATAACTCAACCAATAACCTATTATTGAAAATAATATATTATGAACATGAAAAGGACTTAATATAATTATTTGACATGTTAGTTTAGTTCTTCCTTACTCGATATAAGGTTCTACCCCTCCCGACATATACCACAAGCACCGTGCGCGGTAATGCTTGATACTCTTCCTAACCGTCTTCGCACGCGCTTTCCAATAGGTCTTTCTAATATTGTAAAAATAGACAAATCATTTGGATCGACTCCAAGAGAAGTGAATCTTGAACAAAATTCCCCCATTGTTCTTTGCAATCTCGTTATCAAAGTAATATGAACAAAATGTGGTCGTCTTATGTATTTGGTATGCATTGCATATAGATCCTTCCACTTTAGCCTTGTTTCCTACTGTTCTTTTTAGCCTACGCAAATATCTGACATAACAAAGAAATAGTTAAAACCAGTCATTTACGACACAGTAACATAAATAGTTAAATTATTTATCTCTCAAACGGATACATCCATCGGTATTGAACTAGGCCTCCTAGATAAGCCTCGTATGGTAGATGTACTAATAGATGCTCCATCGAGTCGAAAAATGATGGTGAAAACATTCTCTCTAACTTACAAATTATGATAGCAATCTCACTACTCAATGACTCCACAGTGGCTTGGGACAGCTCTGCACATGTTAACCCTTTGAAGAAAACACTCAATTGTGCCAACGATTCCCAATGTTTCTGCTTAAGAAATGGTTTGAATGCAGCAGCTATAAGTCGTTGCATGAATACGTGACAATCATGACTTTTCATCCCAAACACAATATGACTATGCACGTCAGTGCACCTGCTCAGATTTGATACGTATCCTTCGGGAAATTTAATCGATCTCATCCACTTAAACAATGTTTCTTCTGATCCGCTATTAGCATGTACTTTCTTCGCGTATTTTTTTCCAGTTTCTTCCGGCTCTAATTAAGGTAGATGACAGATTTCTTGAATGCCGTAACGTTATATCAAATTGTCTTTCGCCTTTTTTGGTATATTTAGAACTGTGTTAAAGACATTATCGAAAACATTCTTCTAGATATGCAAGACATCTAAGTTATGTCTGATCATTAAATCTCCCCAATACAGTAGCTCCCAGAAAATACTTCTTTTCTTCCAACCTGTATTTTTCCTTGCCATCTTATTCCAAGCCTCAACACCAATTTCTATAACACTTCGCATGTCAAGTGCATCTAACCGTTGCAGTATTTGGTATCCATTGATAACTTTAGAAGGGCCTTCGTTTCTTGCATTCCGTTCTTTATACCAGTCAGTTTTATTTGATCGAAATGAATGATTGATAGGTAAGAACCTTTTATGGAAGTCAAACCAACACATTTTTCGACCATGCACCAACAAGAAAGCACCGGTATCGTCCATGTAATGAGGGCATACAAATTTTCCGGAAGTGCTCCACCCTAACGAATTTAGTTAGGGTAGTAGATTTGTTACGTTGGGCGTAAACCATAAATTTTAATCTAATCTAAACAGTGAAAATTATAAAATAACGAAAAAATTGATTCTCAAACGCATTATTTTACGAACGTACCTGATAACATTGAATATGCCAGGAAGTCACTTATCATCCAAATAACTGCTGCTCACATCATGAAATTCTGTTTTAGTGAAACATCATACGTCACAACTCCTTCGTTCCATAAACCACGAAGCTCAGCAATTAATGGTTGGAGGTACACATCCAACTTCTGCTTCAGAATTTTCGGGCATGGTACAATTACCGTTAAGAAAATCACAGGATCTTTCATGCACATTGATGGAGGCAAGTTATACGGCGTCAACATAACTAGCCACAATGAATATTGAACTCCCGAAGCCCCGAAAGGGTTAAACTCGTCAGTACATAAACTCAATTTAACGTTTCTAATTTCTCGCGCAAATTTTATATGACAACGATTTAAATGTTTCCACACCTCAGCATCCGAAGGATGTCTCATTACTCCATCATCTTGAAAGTGCTCGTGATGCCACTGTTAGGAATGGTGTCCTAGAACTTTTAATTATTTATAAATAATAATTTATCTCGAATAAATTAAATAAATAAAAGTAAGTTTTTTATATTATCTAGATTGATTCAATTAACGATATTAGGAATATATGGAAATATATTAATATTGAACATTCAAATAGTAAAACCCTAACTCACTCTTATGAAATCACGACTCGGTATGTGAGTCATACGAGAGATTAAAGTCGAGATGAGTAGCTTAAAAGTGTTTACAGCAAATGGATAACGTTTGGGAACCTTATTCTGGTAACACAGTTGATAGCTTTGAATTTTGTTTAGAGACAAATGATCTAATCCTGATCATTCATGTGGAAAACATGAAATGGAAGTATCATATGCAATGTTGATTGTATAAGACAGGACCACGATGTTCGATCAAATTTCTCATCAGTACCGTTTACAAAAAATGATTGAATATCAAACTAAGTTTATCAACAGTGATAGATCTCAATCCTGAGTGAAATGTGGACTCCTATTTATGGAGTTATGTTCTGTGATTCACATGGTTGAGAGCGATCTGTAAGAACGCTCAATACACTCTTGCTTTGGGAACATAACTAGATAAGTTGCTGGGAATGCATTTTCACGAGATGGAATTCATAACTTTCCTATAAATTAACGGTATCAATGTGATACCTAAACATTTTAGAAACTTTAGGAAACTCCCTTGATGTACTGATTCGAGACATGAACAAGTGATGTCATGACTTCTATTGATCACAAAAGTACATTATCTCTAGTTCGACTAAAGATAAAGTTCATTGGAGAATCAGCGGGAACACAAGGATAAAGCGGTAATTACAGGGTCAAAACGGTAAATTTAATCCGCCTGTAATTATGAGGGTTCCACGTGAAGGATATGTCACAGATATAAATAAAGATAAACTAAATGGACATAACTAATCTATAGTGAGGAGAGTTCAGCTATGAATCTATAGTGGAATTATTCATAGTTAGATAATAAGTAATTAACTGATTATGAGTTAATCATTTAAGGGGCGTTTGGTTGCCAGGTTTGGGTAGGGAGTTGAGGGTTACACTACCTTAACCAATGTTTGTTTCCCAGTTTTGAAACCCAATATGATGGGTTTGTTAACCCCCCCCCCCCCTCTTAACAAACCTATTCATTTTCACAGTTTCAACATATTTTACACTTAACAAACTCACCAAACCAAACACAGTGTTAACAACTCCATGTTTAACAACCCCCTGCTTAACAACCCCCTGCTTAACAACCCAAACCTGACAACCAAACGACCCCTTAATTGACTAATTATTAAGCCCATGATCTATAGGTCCATTGGGTCCCTATGCTAGCCCAAATATTGTAGTCTCGAAATCAAGTAGAAGAAATGGAAATTTTAAGTAAATTGAATTACGTAAATAGGCAATATTAATTGTTTAAATAATGAGTTTATTTAAACAGGAAATTAATAATGAAATATTATTAATTAGACATTATTAATTATTTAAATATTGAGTATATTTAAATGGTAATTAATAATTTGAAATTAATTGACAATTATTAATTTTTTAAATAATTAATTTTATTTGAACGGAAATTAATAATTAAAAATTAATTAATAAAATATTATCATTATAATTATTAATTAAATAATGAGTTTATAGAAATTAATAATAAAAATATTTATTATTACTTATTTAAATAATGAAAATTATTTAAATGGAAATTAATAATTAAATATGATTTGATAATATTTAGACGGGAGAAAATATTAATATTATTAATTGTTTAAATAAAATATTTTTATTTAAATGGTAATTAATAAATAAATTAATTTAAGTTGGACTTATTAATTTAAGAGAGAGTTTCAAGCCCAATTGGATTAATGAACCCAATTGAAATTGGCCCAAATTAATTAATTAAATAAATTTGATTTATTAATTATTTATCTTCAAAATTTCGGCCATTGTAGTATTTTTGGAAGAGATGATTGTTTGAATTATATCCTAAAATAATTACATAGATTTATTTACCCAAGATAAATAAAATAAAGTAAAGAAAATAGCATCTTATTTATCTATGGCATTTTCGAAATTCCAAGATAAAGGAAAGAGATAATCTTTTTTCTTTTTGTATTTATCTCCATGGATTAATCTTAATGTGATTAGGATTCCTATTTTCCTATAAATAGGAGGCTTGGGTCATTCATAAATCACACAATTAAATTCCTTAGAAATTCGGAATTCTCTCTTCCTTCTCCCTCCCCCCTTGGCCGATTTTCCCTAGTCCATCGGGAAGAAAAATATTTTTTCTTCTTCCCAATTTCTTCTTAAGTTCGGTCCCACAATCTGTTTTCGTTTGATTGATTGGGATATAACGTAGAAGATCCGGTGTTGCTGAGGATTTGATGCTATAAAGAAACCTCCAACCGACTCTCCATATATTACTCAATGTAAGTTTTAGAGTTTTAATTTTCAAAAATTTAAAGCATGAATCTACATGTTTTTATCACAAATTGCATGATGTTAATAGATCCGTAGTTAAATGTTACTTAGTTTACTAAACAAAATTCTGCTAATTTAGTAATCATCCCTTCAACCACCTCATGTGAGAAGCAGTGACTTCTGACGCTTACAGCCGTTGCAGACGTTGTGTGATCGGTGAATAAAACATGCGCGTATGCGGAATAAGACTTTTTTTAACCTTGTTTGTATCTCGTATGATTGCACATTTTACACATATGAAGACTTGCATCTATACCCCCAATATATCATACATCCGTTCAGGCAATAATCGATCTTCTCCACCGGTAAACCGAGACCCTCCACTAATTTCTTCATATCGTACAAACTCTGTGGCAACGTGTTGTTAACAGGAGCACGCCAACCATTGTTAAATTGATTTAAATCCTCTTTCTGGGATGTGAAACTCTGCCTTGATATTCAATAGTTCGGTTGCAGCTGCGAGTTGCGTTACATCACAACCTGGGTACAACGGCCTACTCGTTGATTCTATCGTCTGAAACATTCTTTGCATATCTGGATTTAAATCTTCATTTCATAAATTATGAGAATCATCTCCCTGATAACCGCATCCATCAAAAACCATTTATTCTAACTGACCGTCTTGATCAATGTTTTCAGAACTTTCATTCACATTCGAATTGAACTGCGAGCCGCTTCCTTCATTTCATCATGACTCGCCCCTCGCTGCATTGAGGAGGACCATCCATGGTTATGGAGATTGAAATAGGACAATTAGGATGGTGGGGTTGAGGATCATGATTGATGGGGATGTTGGAGGCTCACCCATATTATGAGAAAATGGAGAAATATGAGTTTTAGTTTCTTTTTTCTTATTCGTTTGTGGCTTAACTCATAAGTGACACGTGGTTGGGAGCAGGGGCGTAACCTTAATTTTTTTTAAAGGAGCAAAAATTACATGGAGTTATTTTAAAAAATAAAAAAAATAAAGGGAGATAAAATATACTTAATTTTCAATTTTTTCACCTAAAAATCTTCAATTTTTATATATATTTTTTCATATTTTAAGAAATTGAGGGGGCAAAAATTATATAATGCTAATATTGGGAAGTAAAAGTGGAAAAATAGATAAAACTAATTTTCAATTTTTACTTATATTTTAAAAACTTGAGGCCCTTAACACTAACTCAATCCCGATGCCATTTGTTTTTTATGATGTCATCAATCTCCTCTCCTATAAGTAAGAGAATAAACTCACCAAAAGACAGTTGATTTTATCGAAAATATTACACACATAATGTATTTATTAAAGGTAGTTACTTTCTAGTTAGTAGTTAGATATTTGTTATGACAATTGTGTATAAATACTACTTTCATTATTACATTAAAAATAGATTAGATTTCCTTCTTTCTTAGTTCAATATGGTATAGAGATAATCAGTGGGAAAAGAGTCACCGCCTGTTGCATATACTGATTCCATTTCATTCTTGATCGATTGTCATTTGTCTCGATCAATCTTGATTCTCATTTTTTGTTTTTTTTTTTAGAATTCATTTTTTCCTTTTCATTTTTCTCTCTCTGTTTTTCTTCTTGATTCTTGAGCTTTTTTTTTTTATTTCAATGGCTACTGATTTAGGGAAAACTTCTAATCATATTGTTGGTTTTAAGTCTCAATCTCAGGAAGCATAAATTCATCAAATCCTTTCCATCTTCATCATGTTGAATCTCCAGATACAGCTCTTATTTCTCAACTCCTCAATGGTGATAATTATAATTCTTGTAGTAGATCTATATTGATAGCTTTATCTGTCAAGAACAAGTTAGGTTTCATAAATGAAACATTTGTTCGTCATGTTGCTACAAATTTTATTTACAATGCATGGATTAGAAACAATGATGTCAATTCATGCATCAAGAATATTTATGGAAGTGTTCTTTATTCACAACAAAATCTGTTAGGTCTGTGTGGTTAGATTTGAAGGAAAGGTATTCACAACAAAATGCCCCTCGAATTTTCCAACTACGCAAAGATTTAGTCAGTTTATCTCAAGGTCAGCTTTCCACCAATGTCTATTATACTAAGATGAAGATAATTTGGGATGAATTGCCTGATTATCGTCCTGGATGTTCTTGTGGTTCCTGTGACTGTGAGGGAATCAAAGCTTTAATGATTATCATCAAATAAAATATGTAATGGCTTTTCTCCTAGAATTGAATGAGAGTTATGCACAGATTTGTGCTCACATTTTACTCACTGATCCTCTTCCATCAGTCAATAAAGTCTTTTCTCTTATTCTTCAGGAGGAATATAATCGATTAATTTACTCAAATCTATGTTTCTGATTCTGGTTCAAGGACTGAATCGATGGCTTTTGCTACTCTGACTCGTTATCAACCTCAACAAAATTTCCGAAAAAATGGATAAGCTTATATGCACTCATTGCAATTATACGGAGCATACTATAGAGAGATGTTACAAGCTACATGGCTTTCCACCTGGATATAAGCCCAAAGCTCGTTCGAATGAAAAATCTCAATCTCGATAAAATCTTCTCTGCCTTATGGCAATGCGCATTCTTATACTTCTCCCAATCATATGGCTCATTATGCAATCAAAATGCCCAATCTTTTGGTCAATTGCATTCTTCTTAATAGTCATCTAATCTAAAATTCAACAATGGTTTTTCTTCTGCTATAGTGAATAATGTCCATTCTCAGTTCTCTGATTCAATACCAATTGATTGGTGTATTGCATTCCCAGCTTGAAAATTTCAAGCTATCTACTTCTGATATAGCTTCTGGGGATATTTCTCCATATTTAGGTATCTTGATGAATTGTTATGATGATTATGTTCTTAATTATTTAATTGAATGGATCATAGACTCTAGGACTTCTAGTCATATTTGCTGCACTAAGACTGCTTTTAAACACTTAGAACCAATAAGGATAGAATTCATGTTGCTTTTATGGTAACGGTTCAACTAGTCCTTATTTGTGTTTGAAAAATGTCTTCTATGTTCCTACATTCCATTTTAATCTCATTTCTCTCAGTTCACTTCTCAAACATTCAAATATGACAGTTTTGATTTATGGGAATTTCTATGAAATTCAAGATCTTTCCCCTTTAGGAAAATTAGAAGGGGTGGGAAATAATATGGTTTGTACATTCTCTGCAATAAATTACAGCCATCATGTATGCTCTCATGTAATGCTATAGTGAATAAGAAGAGTGCACAATTATAGCATAATAGGCTAGACCATTTGTCTACTGATGTTTTGAACTCTCTAAAGGGTCAATTGTCTTTTTTCTGATTTTGTTGTTACTAATGATGTTTTCTATGTTTTCCCTTTGGAAAAACAAAGACGACTGTCTTTCATCTCAAATAATAATATGTCTCCTGCTGTTTTTGATTTTGTGCATTGTGATATTTAAGGGCCTTATCACTTACCTACTACTAAAGGACATAGGTTTTTCTTATCTCTTGTGGATGATCATATTATATATATATATTACTAAAGCATAAATCTGAGATTCTTTCTCTTATACCTAAGTTTTTTAGTTTAGTTGAAACACAATTTGGAAGAACTATTAAGGTGTTTAGATCTGACAATGCTCCTGAGCTGAAGTTCACTGATTTTTTTTTTAAAGAAAATGTTTTATCCATCAGCTTTCCTGTGTTGAGAAACCTCAACAAAATTCAGTTGTCGAAAGAAAGCATTAACATCTACTAAATGTAGCCCGAGCTTTATTTTTCCAATCTAGAATTTCATTAGATTTTTAGGGATTTGTGTGCTTACTGCGACCTATATCATAAATAGAACTACTTCTAAAATTCTTAAATTTTCTACTCCCTATCAAATTCTTTTTCAAAAAGAAATTTGATTATTCTTTTATGAGAGTCTTTGATTATCTTTGTTTTTTCTTCCACTTTTTCTTCCCATAGGAATAAATTTCAACGTAGGGCTAGAACTTGTGTTTTTATTGGTTATCCCTCTGGCAAGGGTATCTTCTATATGACATTGCAACCAAATCCACTTTTATTTCAAGAGATGTCATATTCCATGAACGTGTTTTTCCATTTCATTCTCTTCTTCATACTTCTAATTCTTTAGATTCTTTTTCTGATCTTGTTTTACCCTTTATATATTTCTTCTATTCCACTTACAACATCAACTTCAATTCAAATTGCTTCATCCACTATTCTTAGTGCTCCTTTTTCACCTACCCTTATTTCATCTATTCCTAACACTCAATCTCTTCTTACTGTCATTGTTTCAAACATTAGGAAGAGTACTAGAATTTCACAAAAACCTTATTTGTAAGATTTTCATTGCAATTTTTTAACTCATTATTCTTCTTCTTCCATTATTCCTTATCCTTTATAATCTTCTCTTTCTTATGCCAAATTTTCTAAATCATATCCTTTAAATTTTCTTTAATTTTACATTTATCGAATGAAGCCACAGTTTTTCACTTCTACTTGTAAAAGGTTGACCAATTGGAAAGAGACCCCATTTTGAGTAATATTTAAAATTAACAAAATTACATATTTCAAAAAAGTGACTTTGGTTTGAAATGTGGTGTTTTCTTTGATATGATTGTATAATGCATTTTTTGAATTCAAATTAGCATTTTTAAGATAAATTTGAATTCAAATTTAATTTTAAAAGATTTGGAAAATAATTTTTGAATGAGAATCAATTTAAACATGGAAAAGATGAGTAGGGGGTAAGATTATTTTTATGCCTTGTCAATTAAAATTAGATATTTTTTATAATTATGGAAAGAATAAAGATTTTATTTTATTTTGATTTTCATTAATTAAATTTTCCTTGTTTGTGTTTTCCCCCTTGGCTATAAAAAGGACCTCCTACAACTAAAACATGTCAATATTCACAAGAGCAAAACTTCTTGAATGTGGTCTTATTTAAGGACCTTAATTTTCTGCTTTTTTCTAAAAGGCCATAACCATTCATAAGAGCCTCCTCCTCTCAATAGTAAACTTAAATCCCTATCACCAAACCTTTGAGTCACTTCTTCATCGTCTTCATTCAAGCATCAAGTACAATCATTCTGTAAGGTTCTACTCAAACCATGTTAACTTCCTTTTCCATTAAAAATGTAGTCAAATGTATGTTACTGTTTTATTTTATTTGATTTCGTTTTTTTTTTATTTATTGATTTAGATTTTTTTGAATTTTTTATTTGACAATACATTAATATGTACCTTTAGTTTAATTATTATCTTGTAATTTGGATATGTGTTATTAACTTATGATTTTTCTATAGTTTAGTTTTGAAACCGATTTACTGTTTCGGGTATTTTACACACCTTGTCATTACATAATTTTAATCGGTCTGATTCTTGAAAATAATTATTAATCACCTTTATTTTTCTATAAAGCTAGACTCGTAAATAAAGATTTAGGAACAAGAATCACCCGTTTCGATGAGTATAAAAAAAGATATGATTTTTCAAATTTCTTAAAAAATCTGAGAAATCTTATGTACTAATCTTTAACGAAATCACGAATGTTTTTGACAAAAATCTAATTTTCTTTACAATTCTTCTTACTTTTTTATTTTAGTAATCAAGCCATAGATGAAATATGATTCTTTAGAAGAAAGATCGTTAAAATATATTTTAGTTAAGAAGTTATGAATTTCCAAAGTTGATGTGTTTTGTTTGGAACAAGTATGCTAATTTTATTGGTTTGCCTTATTTGTAAAATTTGATTGCCATATTTTGTGTTTTCAAAATTCCTTTTTAGGTTGTTTTATTAGTTCATTTTTTAATGAATTTGTTTTGAAATATGATATCATGAATTCATTATTGAATTTCAAAAGAAGAAAGGAGCTTGAATTTATTGAGGACACTAATTTTCCAACTTCCTAAAAGACTACTTTGATCCTAAATTACTATTAATTTAAATCACTAGTAATTGGAATTAATTAGCAAATTTTTCGCATAAAATTAACAATTAAATTTAAATATAGTGCAATTGATGAATTAATTAGGATACTAATTTTCCATTTCATAAAACTTAACAATTTGGAGAATATCTTAATTGGAATTAAGTTAGGATAGCTAATTTTCCATAAATATAAAAAAACAATTTAAATCATAGAAATTTGAATTAATTAGGATACTAATTTTCCAAATCATAAATATTAAAGATTGAAATTGTAAATATTAATTAGAATTTACTAGGTATAAACCTACCAACTTTCTAAAAATACAAAGATTAATAATATAAGCCTTAAATTTAAAAATTGAAATGTATTAGGATAATAATTGTCCATATTTACCATAAATAAAAGATTGTCAAATAAATTTTCCAATATTTAATATTTAGGGCGCTAAAAGTGAAACTTACCCTAAACCTAATATTTAGTTAAATAATTTTAATAAAAGATAAAAGTTTATATTTAATTCAAATATTCATATTTTAAAATTGAACACAAAAAAACAAACAAACAAACAAATCGTTTCGAAAATCTCGAGATTAATATCATTGATTACTTATGCCCAAATTTTCTTTAGGTAAGGATTTTTCTCGATTACTTGTAATATTTGCACAATACTTTTTCTATTTTTCGCAAGCATACTTATTTAATCATACTTTATTACTAAATTATTGATTAATAAAACATGAGACATTTAAAATAATCAAAAAAAAATTTGTTTTATAGAAAAAGGCTTTCTATAATAATACACCAAATAAAAAAAATAACAATCGTTTATAAATGTGAATATCCACGTAATACCTTCATCATGCATAATGAACTGCTGGACCATTTTCAATAGTTGTCCATCCTTAGTTAATGAATAGGGTGAATAATACACCTGAATTTAGAATATCAATCATTAGTGGCCTTCATTTTATGCTTAAATGGAGAACGTGTATCGACTACGGGTTTTTCTCATTTATTTTTATTCATACTGATAATAAGGATTCTTAGATTTATATTTATGCAATGTTTTACCCTTTATATATTTCTTCTATTCTACGACATCAACTTAAGTAAATTGCATGATCCACTATTTAGTGTACTATTCATCTATCCTTTGTTAATACGATTCTAAACTAAATCCTTCTATATATTGTTATAAGGCATATATGGAAAATGAGATATAAAAGCCTTATTTGTAAGATTTTCAATGCCATTTTTAACTATTTGGATTTTTCTTCTTCCATTATTCCATATCCTGTACAATTGCTCTTCTAAATGGCAAATTTTCTAATCATATGCTTCTTTTATTATGAGTGTTTAGCAATGAGCCACAATTATGTTCTTGGACACAAATTTGACAATGTGAGTTTGAGGTCCATGCTTGACTTATATTCTTATTACTCCAACACTTGGTCTATTATTTCTCTACCAAGGAAAAACATTCTATTGGTTCAAAGTAGGTTTATAAGATAAAATTCAAATCTAATAGTAGTATTGAAAGGTATGATGATTTCGAGATGGACTAAATAGTTGTAAAAATCCAGTGTAATGGATTTTTGTGACCTTTATATCATTTTGATGATTTGGTTACTTTAAGTAATTAGCTCTTACATAACCATTAATAGTGGAATTGTTTTATGATTCAATAATGCATTCTTGAACTCTGGGGACTATTTAGGAGGCTTATATGGATCCTTGCCTATGCTATAAATTTTGAACTTACTCTAAAAGGTGTTGACAAACTAATTTGTCAAACATAACCATAAACCAATTATGTTCTTAAAATAACATCAAGACAATGATTTATTCTAATTTAAATTATTTAAAATTCTTGGTTTTGCACACCAAATCTAACTACTCTCTTTTTACTAAGGGTATTGGTTCTTCATTTATTGCCTGATTGGTCTATGTAGATGATATCATAATAGATAGTTCTAATGGAGATATTATTTCTGATTTGAAAGTTTTTCTCAATACTCATTTTAAACTCAAGGATCTGGGACCTTTGAAGTATTTCTTAGGACTTGAAGTAGCACGATCTTCCAAGGACATTTCATTATCTCAAAGGCATTATACTTTGCAATTACTAGATGATTCGGGTTTTATTGACTGCTAAACCTTATACTTTTCCTATGGATCCATCTATTAAATTGTCAAAGGACAGTGGGGACATTTTACCTGACTCTTCGGCTTATAGAAAGTTAATAGGGCATTTGCTTTATTTGACAGTAACTAGACCTGACATTACATATGATGTACATCATTTAAGTCAATTTGTATCTCAACCACGAAAACCACATCTTGATGCTGCTAATCAGTTGTTACGATATTTGAAGAATACTCCTGGCCAAGGAATTTTCTTCTCTGCAAAATCCTCTTTATCTCTTCATGGTTTTTCATATGCAGACTGAGGGTACATGTCTGGACACTAGAAGATCGATCACTAGCTTTTGTGTGTTTTTAGGTGATTCAATGATATCTTGGAAGTCTAAAAAGCAGCAAACCATATCTCGATCATCGGCAGAGGCAGAATACAGAGCATTGGCCATGCTTGTTAGTGAGGTTTTATGGTTAAAATAATTATTGAATAATTTTCTTGTTACTTATACTCCTATTATTTTATATTGTGCTAATCACGTCGTTGTTCACATTGCTACGAATCCTTCGTTTCATGAGAGTACGAAACATATAGAAATTGATTGGCATTTTGTTCGTGATCGAATACAATAATCTACACTCAAGATTCTTCCCATAAAATCGTCCAATCAACTAGTTGATGCTTTTACTAAGCCCTTACATGTTGGTCAGCTTCATCATTTGTTGTCCAAGATGGGTGTTTTAGATTTGCACACTCATCTTGGGGGGATATTACACACATAATGTATTTATGGAAGGTAGTTAACTTTCTAGTTAGTGAGTTAGTTAGATATTTGTTATTACAATTGTGTATAAATACTACTTTCATTATTACATTCAAACATAGATCAAATTTTCATCTTTCTTAGTTCAATAATAAATTCTCTTTAACAGACTACTTATCCTCTGTCGGCACCACACTAATACTCTGTTCTTTCCTGTGCAAGTACATACAATGCATGTCACCTACCCACCCAACAAACACCTATGCAACATGCCACGAGTGTAACATACTATCTCCAATTCACCTTATTTTTTTAATTTCATTACCTACATGAAAGCCGACCATTTTTACACCATAACATTTTCTTATTCACTTGAGGTAATTTAGCCACTCCCAATTAGCTGTACACTTTGGCGTGGAAGCACTATTTGATGCAATATATATTGTGTGGTCCACTCCATGAATATAGAAAGAGGTACCAAAAGTAAGTGGAAATATTAAAATACAAATTGTAGTTGTTTTATTAGTGAGCTTTTCTTTCGTCTGATGTCATGTTTTTCAGTTTATTTGTAGTTGTGTATTTAGAAAGCGGAAATTGTTTTTATTGTGAAATTAAAAGTGGGGTTTCCAAGGAGTTGAAGTCTTTGGTAAAGATTTTCTCGAAGTTTAACAAATTTTGGTGAATGAAAATAAAATCACTTGAGAGTTGCTTTTGGCGAACCTATATGTTGCTTTTGAAAGTAAAATTTAAAATAAATCTTTAAAACGCATATAACTATGATTAATTTGGAGCTATCAAATAAAAGATGAATTAACCGGATAATGTTATAAAACAACCGAAACTACTTTTTTTTTTTATTACCAATTGATTTTGAAACAAAACTCTTGAATACTAAAATAGTATCAAAACTTAAAATCTAAAATGAGCATCCTGTCAAAAACAAAATGAAAAAGTATCTAGTTCAAGAATAGTCTACCAGAAAGTGTTATTAAGAATAATTTCTCAACCTTTTTCAATTGAGATATTAATAAATAGCAATTTTCTAAGAAATTATAAAAATAGCCAAAATTTTAAATTCATATCTATCATTGGTTTACCAAAATTTTAACTTCGTTAAGTAAAAAAGTTATTTATTATTTTTTAATGTTAAAAGGTTAGTTTTTCAATAATTTAAAATTAATCAATAAAAATTTGGTAAACCAATGATTTATTTGTGTTGATTTAGTCAATTTAGATATATTGTTGGTTATTTTTTATGAATATTTTATTTTTGACCATTTTTTAAAATTGACAAAGCTAATTTATACCCATTTTTGTTGATAGTGAATTCCTCTCTCCCACGCTTTTTACCAAAAGGTTTTTTCCCATGTAAAATCTATTTGTTCTCAATTTCTTCCCAACTTTTTTGTCATTCTTCATTAACGGTTTTTAATATTCAAAATCGATTACACAAAAAAAAAAAAAAAAAAAAAGCATACTACTAGACCAACCATATTCTCTTTATTCTTTTCGTTGTTTGATTAACCATTTCAAAATTAAAGGGCACATTTAAATAAGAATTTGCATTAATTATTGTCATTAAAGAAAAGCTAGAGCATCTATTCCCAAGATTAATAAGATGCTTAAGCCTTGATGATCCAATATAAAGTTCAACTTTCATATCTAAATGTTTAAATTATTAAGTTAACATTTTCCCAATTCAAATATTTACATTAGACCGAATTACATGAAATATTAATGAGGGGACAAAATAATAAGGGTAAAATATCATTTTGGTCCCTGAACTTTCACTTCAGTTTCATTTTTGTCCCTAAACTTTAAAAAGTTGCATTTTTCATCCCGAACTTTACAATTTGTTTCATTTTGGTCCTTCCATCTTTGTTTTTCCGTCTAAGACACTAATGGAGAGCTTATGTGGCATGTAATAATAATATGACGTTATAGAAATATACCGTGAGGTTAAATACCATGGAAAAACGAATACATAGTGAGGTTAATCCCATACTTTTCTCCTTAATTTTAGTCTTAAACCTAACTGTATATTCGTTTTCCCATGTCATTTAACCTCATTGTATATTTATATAATGTCATATCATCAATTACATGCCACATAAGCCCTTCGATGGTGTCTTACACGAAAAAACACGATGGAGGGACCAAAACAAAACGAATCGTAAAGTTTAGGGACGAAAAATATAACTTTTGAAAGTTTAGGGACGAAAATGAAACCTGAGTGAAAGTTCAGGATCAAAATGGTATTTTACCCAAATAATAATATAGAAGTTTGAACTCAATACCTTCTATTTTAATATCATATTATTAGGCACCTGCTCCATTCCTTTGAGGTCAAAGATTCAAGACTTCCCTCCCGATTTGATATAATATTTTAAAAAAATTATATTAAATCATTAATTGACTTACAAAAATTTTTATTTTATTTTTATGTATATATTCTAAAAAGATTCTTTAGCTATTAGCGCAAATGGGAAATATAAAATTGTTTGCGACCAAATAAAATAGCTTGGTGGGAGGCATATTTTGTGCATCACCACACTCAAAAGTTGAGACAAAAGCATTCCTCTTTTTCTTTTTTTTTCTTTTTTTTTTCTTTTTAGATCCTTGACAGTATTTTTCTATTTTTATTATATATTAATTCAATATATAATTCAAGGGAATGACACCCCCCTCTCTTTGCCATTCCATCTTTCGCTTCCATCTCCCCCCCCCCCCATTGTAGGCATCTTAATTGAAAAATGAATCTCTTTTTTTTTAATGGTTGATTTTGTTTCTTATTTAGGATTTTTAATTGTATTATCGTCGACCTCTTAGTACCCGTTTGGTGGAGAAATTATTCTGAATATATGGATGGAAAGAAGATTAATGAATAAAAGATTCCATCTTTCTCTTCCTCAATTGTAGGCATCTTAATTGAAAAATGAATCTCTCTTTTTTTTAATTGTTGATTTTGTTTCTTATTTAGGATTTTTAAATTTTGATATTAATCGTCGACCTCTTATTAACATCAAACGTTTGGTATGATGACATCATTAATTCTTGGATTGATGATTCAATGGTTGGAAAGAAGATTAATGAATAAAAGATTCTAACTTTTATTAAAATGATAAAGGGAAGAGATTTTAAAGTATAGGTTCAGGGGGTGTTATGCATTTTGAAACCTTTACTCTTATTTGCATTTTACCCTTATTAAAATGATATAGGGACGAGATTTTAGTAAGATTCGGTTTCTAACCTTTACTCTCTCACAGTTATAAATAACGGATTTTTATCACTCCACCCGATGTATTTTATGTAAATAAATATCTCATTTAATCTCATGGGTTAAAAAAACAAAACAGTATATAAATGGTAAAAATTGGACTAAATTGAATAACCTATAGAATTATGTCGAAAATACTTTATGGGAAAAACTTGGCCATTTGGTGTTGGGTGGGGAAATGTTATGGTATCAAATATTCATGTTTGGTTTATGGTTTTAGTTTTTAATTTTAAAATTTAGGAATCATTAAATCGCTTTGACTATAGGTATCTAATACGTACACATGTAATTAAAGAAGACCTTTTACTCTAAAAGATTATGGTTTGCGTGTTGTGGATGAGTCGAACTACCTAAAGGTTATTAAACTGATCAATGAGAGAACATCGGATCTAACGGAAACTCCTCTCATTGATGAGATTAGATTATTGGCAGAGACAAAACGGATGTTGAGTTTTATCACGTGCGGAGATTGTGCAATCAGTAAGCCCATTAACTAGAAAAGTTAGTTGCCAATAATGACTTGTCGGGTTGCTGGAAAGACTCTTTCTTTTTTTGGTCTTTTAATTTATCTTTTTAGTCCTCTGTTTGTTGTTTGTTGACATACCTAGTAAATTGAAACCTCCCCATTTCATTTAAATTTACTTAAAGTTTAAAACTAAATATTTGAGTAATATCTAGCTAAATACTAATTATTTGATTTTTTATATATATATATAATTTTTTATTGATGATTTATAAGTTTTCAAGTGACCATAAAGTAGATCCCGAAATAAGAATTATAAAATATCTTGAATCATCCAAATCGGATTTTAAACAAAAAAATTATGGCTAAAAAAAGTTTACAACGTTGGAAGGGAGGGGTCTTATTGACATAATTTAGAACTATAGGTGTGTGATTTTCCATTTTTAAAATACAGAGGTTGTTCATGATTTTGACTGAAACAAGGGTGTTACTAAAAATAAAAAATAATTGTCAACTTAAGCATAACTTAAATTTATTAGGCACCTACTCATTTTTCATGAAGGAAGGTTCGGATCGAGTTTCCCCTCCTCAATTTGATGTAATATATATAAATAAATAAATAAATAATATTGAGTTGCTAAATAATGAAATGACCTCTCAAATTAGGCTACAAACTTCATTGATCCTTAAATCTTCAATATTTTTACTTTCGATTAACATTTGTAGAAGGAGAAAATTTGTCAAATTATAAAATACCATGTAATTATTCAAGCCAATGACAAAATTACATGTCATTAAATAAAGACCAATCATAAATTGACACGTGTCTTTAAATTAAATTAAAAGACATTAAATTGGCAAATCAAATAATGCCACATGTCTTTTTCTTGGCCATTGGATGACATAAATTAGTCCAATGAAAATATGTCACGTGGCAATTGGGCTCAAATCAAATAAAGCTCATATCCACCAAAAGCTCATAGAAAACTCTATAAATAGAGTAGGTCATTCATCATTTGAGGAGGTCAACAACAGAGAAGATTCAGAGAAAAAGTCAAAACTTTGAAGATCAAAAACCTCGAAATCGAGATTAAAGAGTTCGACGATCAAAGACTCGAAGTTCGAAGCCTCGAAGATCGAAGACTTCTCAAAGACCAAAGATTGAAGACTTCGAAATCGAGATTGAAGACTTTAAAGATTGAAGCCTTGAAGATCAAAGACTTCTCAAATACCAAAGACTTTTCGAAAACCAAATACTCTTTGAAAACTTCTTGAAGACCGGAGATCTCGAAGATCGAAGACCCTAAACGTTGACGACTTTGAAGATTGAAGACTTTAAAACCTTCGTGACGACCATCTTGAAGACAAATTGTTGAAGACTAAATTCTCGCAAGTTCCAAAGACTTTAGTGTTCAAGCTTCAAAATTGCAACAAATCAATTGATTCTTCACAAGCCCAAAAGCTGAAGATTCATCCCAACGATCCGAGAAATACGTCAACCGGTCCTCGCATCGAAGTTTATATTTTAGAGAAAGAATTAAAGGATAAGTTCATTAGAGATTGTAACATTCAATTCATCAAATACAAATTATATTTACTCCGCATTTAATTTCTCCATATCGAAATCTTTGTGTGAACAACATCCAAACAAAATTTTCAAATCAAATTAATTTCAAATCTTACTCATTCCAAATATAATAATAAAAATCTTTATCAATTATAGTATTTGAAATCAAAATGAAATTACCATTTTTGTAGAGAAAAATAGAATAGTTCTCAAATTACCATTTCAATTTTCCCCTCAAAAGTTTGGTATTAATTATTAAGATTACACCTACTTTAATCGTATTTGTCCATTTGCTTAAAGAAGGGCTTAGGTTTTAGGGTTAGGAATCAAGGAAAAGAAAAAATGGAAGAGAGATCAGAAGTTGCTCCTGGTATCGTATAGCGTTACTCTTTCTTTCTTTCTTGTTTTTCTTTATTAACAATTCTGTCTACTAAGATTTCTTTTTATTTGATTTGTAATGGTTTTTGCAGTTTTAAGGTCAAGAAGAGATCAAAAACCATTCCATTATTCTTTAAAAATCCAATATTTTTCGATGCTCAAGAATGCAGTCGCTAGTTCCGGGGATGGAAGATATGAATCCCCGGAATTCGATGTTTCCGGATATAAATGGTGGGTTACAATGGGGTCATATTCATGTTATATATATATATATTTAGTATTGGTATTTGTGATTAAGGATATTCGAACTCACACCTTATTCGAGATGAGTCTTAACTGACATTTTTTTAATCTCTATGCCACTATTTTTTGTGGTCATATTTGATAATATCTTTCTATGGTTGAAATTTATCGATCATTTGTTTTATTAATAGTGAGTTACAAAGGGGTTATATTCGTTAATTATTATTATTATTTTTTATTAGTATTGGGAGAGATTAGGGATATTTGAACTCACACCTTATATACAATTCCTTGTTTAATTTTTAATTACACATATAATTTATGTTTTATATTTTTTTTCTATGGGCATCTTGATATTGTAGGAAATTAGCACTTTATCCTAATGGAGATGAGAAAAGAAATGTATCTGATCATATTTCTCTCTATTTGGTAACGACACAGAATGACATCTTAACATCCTCTTCAAAAGTTTGCGTTATGTTTGCATTTCTTATCTTCGATCATTTTAAGGATAACTATTTGACCGTCCAAGGTACGTAAACAAAAAAAAAATGAGTTTTCTATTTTTATAGATTTTTTTGATAATCATTAATGTATGTCCCAAAATTTTCAGATGGAAATGTAAGATGTTTTCATGCAATGAAGACAGAATGGGGGTTTCCTCAAATTTCTTCCTCTTGACACTTTCAATGATGTTTCAAATGGATTCTTGGTTGATGATTGGTGTGCAATTGGAGTGGAGATTTTTGTTATGAAATGTGAAGGGAAAAAGGACATTTTTTCCTTGGTTAAGGCACCAAAAAATAACAAATTTACTTGGAATATAGAAGGTTTTTCAAAACTAGACAAGGCTTTTTATTATTCCAGTCCATTCACTGTGGAGGGCTATGATTGGTATTAAAAAATATATGTATAATACTTCAATTATTTTATAAACATATACTCAATATTGTATAGGGTTTAACTTCTTTTTTTAATAATCTTTTTGGGAAGATACAACTATATCCTAAAGGTTTCTCCAAAGAAACTGGCCACTTTTTGTCCTTGTTTCTGGTCTCGGAAGGGTTTCCCAAAGGTTCTCAACTGTATGCTGAAAGTGAATTGGCTGTTTTGAAACAAGTTGGACCTTTTTTTCATGTCAAGAGAACATGTAATTCAACCGCTTTCCGTTCGAGAAATTATTGAATTTGATTGGAACAATGTGACTCCCCTACCATTTGTTTTAATAAGAGAGGAAAGACGGTTATAATAGGAAAATCACATTGTGACAGTCACATTCAATAATTTCTTTTTCGTTCTTCCTTTAATTATATTGATTGTTTGTAGGTTAAGAACAATAAATTCGGCTTTTTATGCACAGGTAATCATTGGTTTCGGGGTGTTGAAGCGTGGGGTTTTTCGAAATTTATGTCACTTGAAGGTATCATGCTTCCATCCAAGGGTTTTGTACTTAATGATGTTTTGGTTATTGAAGCGAAAATTAATGTTATCTCTACTGTGACAAGTTTCTCAAATAGAAAGAGGAAGAAATGATGCTTTTTTTAGATTTTTTTTTAATAAGTTTTGTGGAATTAAATTGTGGTGTGTTTTAGTGCCCGTTTGGAATAACTTTTCGAAGTGTTTAAAAGTGTTTTGAATGACGAAAGTGTTTTTGACAACCATTAAAAAACCACTTTTAAACACTTTTATAAGCTATCCCAAACGGGCACTTAGTCTCGTTAAAAGGGAGATTTGTGAAAATAAAGTACAATTGATGGTTTGAAATTTGATAACATTATATTTAAGGCTTTGTTTTGCTTATTTTTATGGTTATAAAATGTGAGATTTACTTGTAATTGGAATATTGAGTTTGATTTGCTATTGTTCATCATAAATTGAAAGGTTCAATGGTGAGTTTTAGAAGATGGTTGAGATGGTTGTATGCTCTCACATCTCCTGAAAATTATGGGATGATATTAATAAGGGGATGGTTTAATGCATCCAAAATTACTAGTTTAAATAAATGCAAACTAAAATTGCTACCTCGGTTAATGTTAGATGAATATGTGTAATAACATTCTCGTCTATCTCGTTCCACTTATGAGGCGTTTGTTTGCCGATAAAATATTGTTAGAGAATGACATTAGAAGATTATCAAAATCAGATGCATCCATCGATGGGTCAATGGATGGGAATCGATAGGAATTTGTCACAAAATCGGTTCGGTAGTTTATTCATGTTTAGGGAATATGTTAGCACCTTAAAACATCCGTTTAAAAAAAACGATTATTGTTTTAGTTCATCTCTATTATGTCATTATTAAAATCCCTTTGCTAAAAGAAAATGTTTTTTTTATTATTTTGAAATGTCTCAAATGCATTAATCATTACATTCATTTAAGAATAATTGGCTTGAGTGCCATAAAGGCCATTAGAAAAATATTTTTTGATAAATTATCAAACCATAAAATATTCTATTTTATGAAACTTTGAGATCAAAGTATCTCCTTCTCTCAAATTTCAATTGTAGGAAGTTTTTGGAATGAAAGGTTTTGAAGAAAGGTCATTTTTATTGGTCTTAAAATCAAGTCATAAAACTTCTTAATTCATACCATTTGGGATCAGTATCCTTTACTCCTAAATTTCATTATCGGAAGCTTTTGGAGTAACGTTTTAAAGTGGAGTTTACTTTTTAAATTTTTTTAACATCGAACCATGAAACTTCAATTTATGAAATTTGGGATCAAAGTATTCTTTTACTCTCAAATTTCAATAATGAAATTTTTTATATTTAAACATTAAACATTGACTTAAACAAAACCTTCAACGAGTACACTTTTAATCTCAAATGGGTCGTTTGGTTGTCAGGTTTGGGTTGTTAAGCATGGAGTTGTTAAGGTTGTTAACACTATGTTTGGTTTGCATAAAATAGTGGGTTTGTTAAATCTGAGTTTGTTAAGCCTTTGTTTGGATTGTAAAAATATGGGTTTGTTAAACTTGTCTTTGGAATGCATAAAGACTAAGTTTTATAAAAGTTAATTTGTATGTGCTATTTCATTTGTAAAAAAATAAAAATAAATATTAATTGGCTTAGATTCAATTTTCTAAAATATTTTATTTTACTTGAAAAAATAGTAGTTATACCCCAAATATTAATAAATATTGGTTTAATTCATTATCTGATAATTCATGCCATTTTTTTTCTCTAGATGCTTTGAGATATGGCCAAGGATAGAGTTTGCAAAATTCAATCAAAAAACCACCACACAAATCAGATCTACCAAATAATTGATATTTTCTTACAAGTTTGGTCAAAATTAGATCAATGATCTACAGTTGACCAAGCTTCTTCTTCACCATGAAAGGGGGGAAAATGAAGAATACAATATTAGAGGTAGAAATCAAAATATCTCCTTTGCACATTCTCAACTAAAGCTCATCTCATTATCCAAGAATTCAAAGGAGTCTAATCAAAACCTAAGCTCTCATCTTCCTACAACTTATGACGTTCTTGCTCAACGAACTTCAATTGTCTTCCATCGTTATCTCAATTTCAGGTGTTTTCTTCTTCTCTAAAGAAGTTTTGTGAGAGATGGAAATGAAAAAAATTTGCAGAGAGATGAGAGAAAAAGAAAGAGATGAGAGAGAGGATGAGAAACCTGAAACAATTAGGGATTAGCAAACCCTTTGTAAAAACATTTCCCAAACGTGGCTTAACTACTCCAAACCGGAAGCCCAAACGGGGATACCAAACACAACCAAAATGAAACTTTAAGACACAAGTTTATCCTTAGAAAAAAAAAATCATTTTTAAACAAGCACAATTACATGAGACAACTTGAACCTAAACATGCTTCTAACACTTTTAAACTAATAAAAATACACATTAAATATACTTTTTAACATCTACACTCAATGAAAAACAAACCCAAGTTTACTTTGACTCTAAACATGTTTCTAACGTTAACATCTAAACTCTAGGAGAAACAAACACAAAAGTTTACTTGACCCTAAACAAGTTTTAACCTCTTAAAGAATAATTAATATAAAAATAAATTATTTTATTTAACATAGAAATTCAAATTCAAATCCAATTCCAAAAATAATTAACAATTAACATAGAAATTGAAATACAATGGTATTATTTGGATTTTCATCCAAAAACCACCACAAATAATTAACATAAAAATAAATTAGTTTAGTTTAGTTTATTCATTTTTAAAATTATATACATTTATTTTTTAATTTATTATAAAAATGAATTTTTGAACCAAATATAGTTAATAAATTTAATTTAATTAATTTAAAAAAAATATAATAGAATTTTAGATAAAAATTATATAAAAGTTGAACCATATTATACAAATCTTATCTTTACATCGAAACACATAAATTACATTCTTCCAAATCTGATGTCGGTATACCAAAAATTTAAGTGAATAGTCTATTTTTAAGAGTTATTTCATTATTTAGTCACCAAATTAAAAGTTTCATTTTGAAGCCATTTTTAGATTATGTAATTTTCAATATTCCTATTATACCCTTGACTAATTAAGAATTTTGATTTCCTTTTGTTTTTTAGCTGTTGGATTGATTGCTCCTAGATCAGAATTGGGACTTTTTTGCAACTTAGCCCTTTTTTTGAAAGTATTAAAGTATATGTCCAAACGTTTGAAGTAATTGGGGAAATGTCCTTTTATCAAAACCCCTTCAAACCCCCCCCCCCCCCCCCCCGTCTTTAGGTGTAAGTTGAATCAGGGTGTTCAAAACACTCTTGCCACGTGGTGGTTTTTAAGTAAAAAATTTTTTGCAAGACGGGTCTCCAAGACCCCCCTGATGTAATTTTTTTTTTTTTAACTTCTTTAGAAATGTGTTTCGTTAATTATCATATTTTTTGTAAATTGTTTGGTTTAGATGATTTTGGATTGAATATTGAAAAGGCATAATCTTGATAATATTGCTTTACTAATCATTTATGTTATTTCCTTTTTTAAGGAGTTGGGCAAAATCGTGGGTATCACATGGAGATCATATATTTTAAAAAATCAAACGAAACAATTTTTCTAAAGTCATTTTATAATTTTTTTAAAAAACATGGGTAAACCCACGATTTGTGTCCACGTTAACTACATCGTGGGTTCTACCCACGATTTTGCCCAACTCCTTAAAAAAGGAAATAACATAAATGATTAGTAAATGCATATTTCAAGTTATGCCTTTTAAATATTCAATCCAAAATCATCTAAATCCAAACAATTTACAAATAAATATGATAATTAATGAAACACATTTCTAAAGTAAGTAAAAAAAAAATTAAGTCGGGTCTTGAAGACCCGTCTTGAAAAAAATTTTCTTAAAAACCAACCACGTGGCAAGACGTGTTTTGAACACCAGGCTTACCAATCACCTAAAGCGGGTTTTGAACCCCAAAAAAAAAAAAAAAAAAGACATTTCCAATTCTTCAACGTTTGGACATATACTTTGATACTTTCAAAAAAAGGGCTAAGTTGCAAAAAAGTCCTCAGAATTGTGTTCTTGATTGATTGTAATGGGATTGAGTTTTCTTTTATGAGTTTTACATCTTTCGTTGTTGGAATTCACCATTGTTGAGGCTTAGAAGTTTCTAGATATAGTATTGTACTCCACCATAACGTTAACACTGATGTATCTACAATATTAAATGTATGAATAAAATTTTTGCTATGTAGAAGAAAGAAACGTATAGTTTCATAATATGAGCAATATACAATGTATAAGTAATATTGTTGATATACGCATAATATTAAAACTACGAGTAATGTTGTTATTTGCTCACTAAGAAGAAGAAACAATTCAATACATATAAATGTACACGATATGGTACTATTAAGAAGAAGAAAAAGACTTACAGTTTCACAACACAAGCGAAATATAATATATATTACTCTCAGAATCAAGATATGCTTATAAAGAAGAAAGAGTGGAAGATTTTCTATAAAAAAATGCTAGAAATTTCATAAGGTTTGAGTAAAAATAGTATGATTTATCAATTTTGATTGATTATGTAGTATCTATTAAGATTTTTTATTATTTATTTTTTTTTTTTTGGTATTTTTAATTGTAAATTATTAGGTCTTTCATGATTTGCTCATATTTATTTTTTCCTTAATAGTTGATGATTTTTTTAATATTTTAACCATAAATTTCTCTCCTAATGACCATTTATTAAAAAAATTATTTAACTAACTAAAAACCGAAAATTAACCAATTGAGTGGCTATATATTTAAATCACCCTATACCAAACGCCCCTAATTTATGTAAAGATTGAATTTGGGCCAATTAGAAGGGAATTCAGGCCCAAGTAAAAAAGAGAGCCAACCCTAACCCTAACCTAACAGTTCTGGCTGGCTATATATTGACTTAAACCCTCTCTTCCTATCGTCATCTTCAAGACTCTCTTACTTCCTTCCTTACTTCAAAATCATTTCTTTAATTTGTGTGTTTCAATTAATTTTTGGGGGTTTTGGCTTTCACTGATTAGGGTTTTAGAGTTGCGGCTATGATGTTTGAAATCTACCTATTTTCTGAAGAAAAATCTTGTGATTATAAAAATCACCAATGGATCCTTCTGAGCCCTAACTCTTTCGATTTATACTTTTTTTTTTTTTTAATTTCTTTTCCATTTTCAAATTTTTAGGCATTTAATGGAGGAATTATTGAGGTGATGATGATTCTTTCCGAATCCTCTTTGTGGACTTTTAAATTCAGACTACAATTATCTGATCAATGGTTCCTCTCTTTCGATTTTTTTTATTTGAAATTTTTGTTGAAGCTGAAATCTCTTTTTCTTTTACTAAATTATTATTTTACTGGCTCTCTCTTAATTTTATATCTATTTTTAAATGTTCATATTTCCATCTTCGCAATTTCCTTTTTTAGTATGTTTTTTTTTTATTTGACTAGCTTTGAGAATGTTTCAATTTGTCAACAGTTTTCAGATCCAGTGTTTTCTTTCGTTTTGAACAATTTCAATTACATCATGTTTTTTAAGACGGTCGTTTTCTTATTTTATTTGAATTGAAACAATTATTTTTTATTTGTTCTTATTGTTAATACCTAATTTTTTCCCAAACAAAAATTACTATAATTTTCAATTTGGGTAAAATATCATTTTGGTTTTAAATTTTCACTCTGATTCTATTTTTGTCAAACTTTTACCATTCGTTTTGTTTTAGTCTTTCCGTCAATTTATAATAATAGTAAATTAATTAATGCTATAATTTATCAAATTAAATGTTTTTAGATTTTGACTATTACAAACAACAACAAAAAATAATGGTTTGTGTAAAGGATAATTGACTATACCTTTTGGGAATTGGAAGAAGCAAGATTCAACATTAGGTGACAAGGTTGAATTTCAGAACCCTCAAATAATCTAAAAGAAAGAAGTAAATAATGCTAAAACAATGGTTTGGAAATTAATTATTATTACTGTAACTGTAAGAGTTCATTTGCTTTGGATCATCATGTGTAGTGTAGTAGAAGTAAAGTATTGATTGAAATGACTAATTTTTTAATCAATGGCTGAATTGTGGAATTTGATGACCAAGATGAAGTTGGATGCTAACATGAGTTATGTTTGAGGCTGCCTTCAAAATCTCAATCTCTGCTTGTTTTGCTACTTCCATGGCATTTCTATACAAATAAGTTTCATGAAGGGAAAAAAAAGGACTTCAATAACGATCTAAACCAGTAATTTACGGTCAGGGGATATCGAAATTGTACCGAATTCGTATTTCCTGGAGGCATTGATACTTCGATCTGGAGCAGAATCTTGCCTTGCAATAAGTGGTGTGTAATGTGCTCAACCACCATTTTCTGGAAAAAAAAAACAAGAAAAAACTGTCACTTCACTTCAATACTAAACTTTGAACTCAAATATATAGAATAACTGTTGCTATTTAAAAGGGTGTCATTGGATGCAAAATTCTGAATGCCGACTGGAATTGTTGTATCGTTTATAATAGTCAGTCATTTATACTCCTATTCTCAATAGGACCAAAACTATCGATTGATTTACTTAGTCTCTACACCTAAATTCTAACTATCTTTTTTCCATAGAGCGTTCATAAAGATGTGTTAGAGTAACACTCATCCATCCTCATGAATGAACAAATTCTATAGAAAAAGCATGCTGACATATCAAATGAGCAAATAATTCAACTCAGAAAGATCACCTCAGGAAATTTTAACAAGATAATGTTGGAAACAATTGCTTCAATGTCCTTATCTTTCGGAGGAAGGCTTGTATTCTGATGCAAAGTTTTCGTCGAGCTTTCTTGCTCATTGGATATACTTGAGGGAAGTTGTGGAATTGAGGGATCTTCAAAGGATCATATCATTAATGAGAATATGTAGACAATTCAAATAAAACATGATCGGAGAATTATACAGATAACTCTGTTATGACTTATGAGGCATATCTGTCCATTGCTTTAAATTTAACTTAAAAGAAAAACTTGCGCAAATCTTTGTTTAGAAAAACTTGCTCAAATCTTGAAACTCGTTTAACTTTGCATGTGCTGATCGAAAAAGGAAAAAATAATGAAAACAAGTTATGTACCTATGTGTATGAAAACTTCAGATACTTCATGATGGGATGTGTGAATTCTTCGACGAACATTTTCGCCAATACAATGTGCAGCACTAACACTCAGGAAAGGATCAACCTGCAAGCAAAATCAGTAAATAATCCAGTAAGTCCAACTACACAGAAGATATATGATGTAAAGAGAAACAAAGAATATTTGTTAGAAGCAACCTCAATATGGACATCAAGATATAAGGAAGAACCGGCTCTCCTTCCTCTTAGGCGATGGCATCCCTAATAACAGTTTTCTAGTAACGTCAAAAGGGTTATAGAAAGTTATTTTCAAAACGAATTAATAAATAAACTGAAAAAAACAAGAGCATGGATATGAAGGAATTCACACCATGCCTTGACACTCAATACCACACTTTTATCTTAACTAACAAATTTTTCCTCCACTAGTCAATATTCCTTTTTTTTAATCATCCTTGTGATTTAGAGAAATAACAGGTATTTGCAATTACCTTAACACCCTCAACTTGGAGTATTGTTTTCCTAATAGGGTCCAAATGATCCGCTGGAATTGCAGCATCCACTAATTCCAAGATGCTAAGATTAATTCAAAAAAATATGTTTAGTATCGATATAAATCAACCATTTTACACTTTATGCCATAGTCTATGTCTAACATGAGCATTTAATGAACCATTATATGCCAAAGTGAATTGAAATGCAAAAAATGATAGATGACTTGACCATAAATAAAGACTAGTCCTAGAGATTTAAAGATTGCAAAACCAGATAACTATGAATCCCAATTCCTTCGAGAGAAAAAGATTTAATGAGCAAAACTCTCTTCAAAAGTAACCGACGACGAACACTTTCAAAAAATTAAAGTAGATTTTTTTTTGAGATATTACATAAAAAAGGGAGGGGAGGGGAGGCTGGAACCTTCGGACCTTATGGGAGAGAGCGGTGAAGCAGGAACTTAGAAAGAGCTATTCAACAATTTAAAAACAATGGAGAATCACTAGTGAAAACAAAAAACATTACCAAACTGAAATTTTAGTAGATATCATACTGAAAGCAACAAATAAGAATAATTTGTGGTGCAGATCTAAGTAAAAATGGAAAGCTGATAATATACTTGAGGTAATTCTTGTTTTTAATGATTAACTTTATATATACCTTTGGTATCCAGTTTCAAGTCCAGCCTTCAAAATCATGCCTGAGACAAGAAGCCCTGCAAGGGGATCTAGAAACTTTACTCCAAGAATAGAACCTCCTGAATTAAATTCAAGGATCATGGTCAGAATCATGCCTAAGTTTTTAATTTCTCAAAGACTTGGATAGAATAACCACATGCTCTTCCACAATGGCAAAGATACCGATTGGTATTTATTCCTTTACAAAATTATAAGAGAATTAGTGTTTAGACCAACCAAAACTTCTATTTTAAGGCAACCATGCTGAATTTGCAGCAACTATTGAGGAAAAAATAAAAAGAGATCAAATTGCTCATTATTTGTAATAAAATAACAGAACTACAAGTTTTTTCCTTTTCTTTGAAGAGGTAGAAGATTAATGAACTACATGTGCATCAAAGATAAGACTGAATGTTAACTACAAAAACCATGGCTCCTTACCAACGCCAATGAGAGCAACAACTGATGATATAGCATCCGCACGATGATGCCATGCATTTGCTTTCATAAGTCCACTTCCTTGTTTTTCCCCAGCTCGTTTTGTTATCCAATAAAGCCTACAAGAAAACAAGACATTTAAAAAAAAAGGTTAGTGGGAACCCAAGAGAACATACTATCGTCTCCAGAACAAATTCAAAACTTTAGCAGCAAACTGCAAAAGAAGGAACCATTTTCATTTCTAGTATAAAGGGTAGAAATCAACATATTCTAAAAATAGAGGATTTTAATTTGGTCATTTAATTATTAGAATTATTCAAAATGCCAAGCATCTAAAAAGGAAGGCTAAACCAGAAAAGAAGAAAGAAAAAATAAACAATATAACTAGAAAATGAGAATAATTACACAGCTCTCAGAATGAGACGATGTAAAAGGATAGAGATAAAAAAAAAAAAAAAAAAAAAAAAAAAAAAACTTCAACCTATAAGAGGAGATGAAGTTGATATTCTGAAAAAAGATGGATAAAAAAGTACAGAAGATTTAATATGGTAAAAATAGTGCTGAAATATCATGACCCTCAAATGTATATGGGATAAAAAAAAACATCTATCCTACCAATATAAATTTTTCGAAGTTTTCTATACCAGGAATGGATGCAAAAACTAATGGCATATGTAACAGGGAAAACAAGGTCAATGAAGGGCATTTCAGTAAAATCCAGTTCTTACTACAAGGGGAAAGGCTACTAAGAAATATAAGCAGTACCCTTCTTTGATAGATATTGATATAATAGTCATATTCAAAGCTAAGATAGGATGATCCATGCCAATTCTGTGATGATCTCCACTTTGATTATGATTATGTAGACTGTCATGTCCAAGTGGCTGGTTAACTATTTCAGGAGCTGCTGACAACACACCCTAAACACAAAGAAGGCTTCGTTAACAAAGTTATGACATGTAAACCAAAATGAAGCTGTATAAATAAAAAACTTCTCAACTTACCACGTGTAATTTGTAAGTCCTAATAACACCAGGATTATGTGAAAGTGGAACAGTGATTAAATTTTGGAAATTTAGATAAGATCTCTAGTCTACTACTGTGTGCATCATTCTGGAGAGCATGGACAATCAAGCATACCAGTAAAAGTTCCAAAGCATGCCAAGCAATGCCACCAGCAGTTGCTAAAAGCATACAAGAGATTCCGAGGGCTCCCAGAGTCTCAAATTTACCATGTCCTGAGAATGTATGACAGAGAAGGATAATTGTAAAATAGAAGTATTTCAAAGTGAGAACAAGCATTACGAGAAGAATATGATGACAAACAATAGCATTTTAACAACTATCTTTCACCAGAGAATAACAATAAATTTTTCAAGTTTAAAGAAGAGGTCGACAACCACATTGAACGCCCTAGCTCTTTTGGAAAATCAAATCTTGGTAGATGGTCAAAAACTTCCCCTGTATTAACTAGATCTAGTTCAAAGATGATTTTATAGGATATTATTTAGACAAGAACTTTATAATATTTATTAAAACCTAAATCATTGAAAAGTTCAACTATACTGATACACCATTCCTAAACCCAAAGATTAGAAAAATTCCATCTGGGAATACAAGAAGTACAGCATAAAAGAGTTTAGTTTTCAAGAGTGAATAAATTTTCTAAAATGCTATGTAGAAGTGCATCACTCTACTTAGCAGCTCAAATTTGAAGTGGGGAGTCAAAATTTTACAATTGAGATAAATCTAGTATTATTTCTTGAAAGAGCTTCAAATATTTTTCGGTACGCTTCAAAACTTTCTTCCATTTACAAAATTGTAGCAATAATATTATCATTTTATAAATAGATTCATCCAAAGAAAATAAGAATTAAATGAAGGGTGGTGTCCTCATGCGCAATATTTGAGTTCTATAAACCCGAAAGGGAGGGGGGAAGCAGTTGATTGCTTAGAGATATTAACTTTGATCAATGATCATGTTGTTGTCATAGATTTGGAAATAAAATGTATGATTAACATGAATTGACAAATTTAGAGGGAAAGTTATTTTTCTACATAATGTCAAATGTTACAGTAAATGAATGATTTTGACATTCACAATCAAAGAAATAAAACCATTTTTCTTGAGTATTAATATATAATGAGAGCCAAATGGAGAAGCATGTAGGTACAAATCAAGAGTGACCATATGGGTGCTCTTTGTCTTTGGGAGCTTTTGCAGCTTTAAATGACCATAAAGCGATGCCACTAAGAACCTGCAGTGTTTAAGGCACGAAGGTAACTGATAGAGGTAAAAAAGTTCTGTAAGAAAGATTTTTTTCTATAATCAATCATTTCTTGCTCCAGGAGACCAAATCCAGAATTTAGTGAACAAAAAGAATGTAATTTGAAGACACGCAAGTTCAACTCACTCATAACAATGATAGTAATTTGCAGTGGAAGAAATGAACGATTCAGAATTTCATACGCCTATTCAATGCAAAATAAAAATATGCACAATTGACATAGAGCAAATCCCCGTCAAGGATAAATCAATTCCACCTTTTTCAAACTACAACTTCCTACCTAAACCATGAATTGTTATTAAATTGAGTTCCCCTCATCTGTGCTACTCTACTGCTAACCCAATTCCATCTCTCTCAAACTTCAGTAGCTTCCAAGCATTCATTCTAAATTCTGTTATTATGCATCATAATGCCTATCCACTCACACACACCCAAAAAGAGCAAAATAAAATAATTTGAGTTGGGTTGGGTTCATATGAGAAAATTTGATGAAGCAACAAAATAAAGATTTTCATTTCACCAATAAAACTGAGCTCAATTTCTCGAGAAAAGATCAAAAGGTGTGAACATGGATTAATAAACTAAAATAGTCTAACAATGGTAAGAATAAAAGTTTCAACCCACCCTATTCTTATCAGAATTTTAAACTCTATTTTTCATTTTACCATAAACTAATTTACCCTCATTTTTGTGTTTAATCAAGATGTACTGAGATTGATCGAGATCAGATAATTTACACTTTCATATATAAAGATAAGAAAACTGATCAAGATTGACCAAAATCTAAGATCACATACGTGATACGTCTCAAAAACTATCAAGATTGACCGAGACTAAAGATGTCCAAATAAACTATAAAACTTAAGATAAATTCTTTACTCCCTTAAAAGGTTGTGTGAGTGGAGAAACATTGCTTTCCCATCTTATCCTAATTTTTTTCCTTTATACCTACATTGCCCTTGACCTTTTAACTGTTTGATGAGATTACTCCACCTCCCCCTTTGCTCTCTCGAATGATACCAGAAAAAACACCAGAGGTATTGTGAAATTAATGAATGATAATCCCATAACACTAGAGAAATGGAAAAGTTTGCATGATATGGAACAATATTTTTCAATTCTTACTCCTCTTAATATTGTATATGGTAACCCAGGTACCAAACAAGAGGAAAGAGGCTTATATGACATGGGCTCTTAGAAGACAAAACGAGTTTGTATCTATTTTGTGGGTAAATATTTCACCAAACCATTTTGATTCTCATTTTCAGTTCAATTAATCTTTGTTTTAGGACCTGTCTTGGCATCACGGGAGCTGCATTAGCAAGTTTCATTTCCTTGTGGATTTCATGTCTGATAGATGTCGGTAAATTTGAGGAAACTTGGAAAGGGTTTTCATCTGAATCAAGAATGGTTTAGTGAGTTCCCTCGACCTTTTTGTCAATTCCTATCTTCTGAGGGAATGGAGTGAAAACATCATTCAGAAACAATTATAAACTAACTAAAAAATCAATTTGTTCTTCCACCACACTTCCATTTTGCCTCTGATTTTTATCTCCATTTCTTCAATTGTGATTCTCTCTCTCTCTCTTTCGCTCGGCATTCTAAGAGTTTTCCTCTCAATTAGCTGTTGGATCAACGTGAACTTGACTCCGGTGTTGATGTCTTGGATCTTCAATTTCCAAAATGGAAAACTTGGTCTCTTTTTGGTTCACAAAATCAAACAGTCCAACTCTTGGTGTGACCTTCGACTGCAAATGAAAACTTGAGTAGGTGTAAAGCTTTTGATCGTTGGGTAAATGACCACCTGGTTCAAGAGAGATAATAGGGAAATGGCTATATTTCTATATAAGATCAAAGTGTTGTAAATGGTGAAAGAACGGGAAAATGGCAAGCAGTGCAACAAAGAGAAGGAGTGCAAAGAGGAATTAAAATACTCTTCATTTTAGTTTATCAAGACTAAGTATCAGGTTGAAAACTAGATCGAACATCAACGGAAGTACAGGTTTTTTTATTTGTTTATTTCTCTATTTCCATCTCTGTTTTCTTGTTTGTGCCTTGAGAAACCACTTGACATTTTCTTGAATTATTATTTAGATAGAATCGAGTTCCAAACGATTATATATTCTTGGAAACTTCAATTTTTTTTATTTGAAATTAACTGTTTAGACTTTTACTTCATACATCCGGTTACATGAATGACTCCAATGTAGTGTTGTATATAAATTAGGGATGTTTGAATATTAAAAGTCAAGTGTCTCACAGTCTCTCGATTTTTTCTGGGAAAAATATGGTTAGAAATAACACAATTACAACACATCTTAGGGATGAATGATTATTAATCTTCGTGTTGCTCTCTGATTTATATTTTGCAAATACATTATAAAGAAGTTAATTATGTGTGCTTAAGATTGAGCTTCTCAATGGACCATCATGAGATTTTCAAATTGAACTTTGTAGAGAGAGAAAATGTGGAAAATGATTCATCGATAATCCAAATTGAATTATTGAATTATTGAATAAGGAGTCGTGAAAATAGGTGGGAAGAGAATAACTATGTATTATTTATAAGAAAAAAGTTTAAGATTCAATAATGTATATCATTTCCATCTTTGAGTTGTGTAGTCATTATCCTATATTTCACAACTTTGAATGCTCATATGTTTATTCAACATTTTGTTATAGGCTATCCATGATACAAAACGACAATAATTCCACGAGAAACGCACGTGATCTATACTTAGTTTACATAAAAATCACATCACTATCACTAAAAAGTTACATGTCTACATTTTGATTTTCTTTATTTCAGCTCCATCTTAGACAACTAACAGCAATAACTACAATGACAGCAGCTAAAAATTAACAATTCAACCAAGAGAAAGATTAAAATATTACCACATCAGAAACCGAATGAGCCGCATCAGCGATTATCGCTGTACTTCCTGTCAAATAACCAGTCACAGCTTTCCCAGCAGCCAAACCAATATCAGAACCCAAACCCAATTTGAATATATTCTCACCCTCTTTACCAAACCGATGATTATGATCATCATTTTCATGATGATGGGCATGGCCAAAATGCCATCTTTTGGAGATTTTAAACTTGGGGTTTTCATTTAAACCTAAGAAAGTGATTTGGGGGTGAAGAACGAGAGATTGAATTGAGGGAATTGAATGAAGATTACGGAGGCTAGATGAAGAAAGATCGGTATAGTAGGATTTAAGAAATGGATTGAGACGGTAAAATTTGAAACCCATTGGAATAGAGATTTTGAGGAATCGATTGAAAATTTATGAGATTTTGATTTGTTTATTTGCGTGGGAATTTGAAAGGAATCAGATGCTTTGGAAGAGGGAGTATTTATTTATATACCGAACACGCGGGTCTTTCTTATAAACTACTATGATGTTAGGGGAGTTTTCAACGGTTTTTTTTTTCCGACAAATACCTTTAAACTATTAACTTAAGTAAATACCCTTTAAACTATGTGAGTTGGGATAAATAATCCCCTCAACTATTATAAATTTTTAAGAGGAACAAACAAATTTAACTGGTGTAAATAAAAGGGTTTGTTTTAAACACTTATAAACATTTAGGGGGCTATTTGCTTAAAAAGAATAGTTAAGGAGGTTATTTGTCACAACTCATATAGTTTAGGGGATATTTGCTTAAGTCAATAGTTCAAAGGGGGTATTTGTCACAACTTACATAGTTTAGGGGGGGTATTTGTTTAAAAAAAATAGTTCAAGGAGTATTTGTCACAAGTTGCATAGTTTAGGGGTAGTTTTTGCTTTTTTCCCCTTTTTTTTCAATATAGGTTAAAAGATAAATCTAGTTTTGATGGTTTGGGGTTAGGGATGGCAACGGGCGGGGTCGGAGATGTATTTCTCATCCTCTAACTTGTGGAGATTTTTAATCCTCATATCCTACTCTATCCCCTAATAAAAAAATCGGGGGCTGGTTTAGGAATTCTTCGTTCGGGGATCAGATGTCCCGCATGGAAAATTTCCTGTTTTATATTTTAATTCTTATTTAAAAAGAAATATAAAAATGATATATATATGTATGTATGTATGTATGTATGTATGTATATTTAAAATATACATTTTAAAGATAAAAAGAAAACAAGATACTAAACATTTTATAATTTATTAGTTAATATAACCATATTATATATTTTTTTTCAATAATTAAAGATAAAAGTAAACAAAATACATAAGATATTATTAAAATATCGGATTTGGGGTCAAGGGCGGAGAGGGGAATGTATTCCCATCCTTGTATCCTAAAATAAATCGGGGGAAATTTTTCCCCCTAACCTATAGGGGCGGGCCCTCTAACCTGCGGGGAATATTGCCATCTCTATTTAGGGTCTAATTCGATGAATAAAATTTCCTTGTTTACTTTACGTAAAAGGATTCTTCCTATCCACATTTACATTAGCGTGAAAAAAAATCGAGTGGTCAAGAGGTCCCTCCATGTAGAGTATGGGGGGAAGTTTTGTTCTTATTCGATTTAGTTCTTATAATTTTAAATTATTCAATTCAATTTTTATGGTTTGATGAAAATTCCTGACATACATTTGTTGTTAAAAAAAAGTTAGCAAAAATGTGAAGATCATGTGGTAAAACTGATAACAAATTAAAATATAAATGTGGAGATTTTTTACTTGTAAATATAGTAACATGGATGTTTTATGAGCTTTTAAAAAAATATAGAGACTAAATTGAAATTTATAAATTAAATGGATACAAACTCTAATTTTTTTTTTTTTAAAAAAAAAAAACACTATTAAAATTGGCTAAAGTCCTTTAAATTGAGGAATATCGAACTCATAATTGAGGAAACATTGACCTATCTTAGTTTTGGAAAGGTAAGTTTAAAGTTGATATCAATCTTTTTTTTTCCTACAATATTTTGTCTATGTTATATTTTTCAATTGAATATGTGTATCTATGTGTATGTGCCTATATTCAGCACTCAAGTATTATCCTTTTAAGACTATTTTTAAAAGTACTAAACTTTTTTCAAATCAATAATCTTGGATTGGATATGCTTCTATAAGGAAGATAAAAAAGAATTGAAAAGGGTCGGGAAAATCAATGAAACATTGAAAGGGAAATATGCGGAATGACATTGTAATTTCAAAACTTGTAATTACTGAACTTTTTTTAATTAGAAAAAAAAAAAAAAAAAAAAAGCTTTTGTTTGGAATGAAAAAGGGTTGACAGAATAAAAAATGTGAATGAAGTTGATCGAGTTTTATAAGATAATAAGATTGTTTGGTTTTTACAAAGAAATAGAATTCCTGAAAATGAGAAAGTAATTCTTAATTCCTTCATAATGGTTTATTCCCTTATTAAGGAAATGAAGTAACATGACCATACAAAATAGGCTAGATAAATTCAAATAATATTGTTATACTTATACTAAAAAATGTGACTTTTAAAATGAGTCATGTGGAACTATTATAGCAATAATAAATAAGTGAGACTCACTTTACTGATAATAATTTTATATTAATAGGTAATAATAGTATATACACGGTGATAAAGATTTTTTTTCTAGAATAGAAAATAAAAGGAAATTTTCAAAAACAGTTGAAAAGAAAATAACTAGTCTCTCAATAGAGATTTTTTTATTGATGTTAAATTATTGACAAAAAATTGGAAATAAAAAAACACTTTATTTAACATGTTTATAAATTCGTTTATTGAAAAATTTCTCTCTTTTTACACGGGATAAAAAATTCAGACCATGTAAAATCAAAATCAGTGAAACAAGTATTTCCACAAAATCAGTCGAACTGTCAAAGCTTTGGGGGAAAAAATTATGTAAATTCTCAAAATAGTATTAAAAGGAAGAGACAAGTTGAGTTGATAAATTTGTAAGAAAAGGAAGGGATTTTCTTTTAACAATTAAAGACCAAACCAAAAGTTAGACATTACTCAATTGCTCAACTAGAACTAAGAAGCCCAATTAGGGAAGCCAATTTCAGAGTAGACCAACTCAATTACTCTAAAAAAAACATCCCTAAAAGACATAAAAAGTTCTCTAATTAATTATCAATATTCCACCCATGGTTCGAACTCAAGACCTCGACTTTTCTCAATATGCCTTACCCCGTCGAAGTAGAAAATCACATAAGCACACATTTTTTCAATGACAAAAGAAAAGGAGTAATAATTGATAAGAAAATCACCCCTCTATGATACCAAGCTCCACAAAACAAATTTTACAAGTGAAAAGAGGAGAGAGAGAGAAGAGACTGTAGTGTAGCAGTCCTAATGAATTTCGTATTATTTTTCATTTTTGGGTATAAACTTGCAATACATAACACAGATCGAAACCCAATGGACCACGGTTCGAAATAAATGTCCAACCCATTCTCAGAGTAGGAAAGGCACATGGACAATTAAATACACACCAATGCTCTAATCAATTAACAGCCAAAACCACAAGCCAGGGAAAAAAACTTGAGTCCTGCAACTGCTAATCCCAAGCACTGTCAATTTCGAGACTCGGTTTCGGTCTTTTCAGGCCCCTCGGCGAAAACCAAATCACTGAAATAATCAACTCTACATCTGTTTAAACAGTGAAGCAATCACAATTTGAATAATCAATATGGCCGATCACGCCACCTTCTATTATTACCATGTCTGTTTTGCTCTCGAAATCCATGAGGGCTACTTTGTCTTGGCTGATCAGGCCCATAATTTCGTCCAGAATTTATTCTGGGCTCTGAGAAATTTCTTTCTTGCTTATATTGGTTAATTCTTACTGGACTGTTTTCAGGACTCCACGATTCAAATTCTCCTCCACTCACATATTCATTTCTTCCCCAAGAAGGACCAGATGGCGTATGATTTTGAATGGCTCGAGAATTATAGTGGGAAGTAATTTCCTGCTTTGGTCTCCACGAACCTAAATTAGAGGCTGGTTTTTCAGCAGGTTGTGATGAGATATTTACACGTGAATGCGATTGATGATGTTCCGACATATATGGTTGTAATTGTGGTTGTGGGTGCCTTTGCTGCATCTGTATTCGTGTAGGCGTCGGGGAAGGAGGCGATTGGAATGAAATCGGTACTCTTTCTTGTGTATTTGATGATGTATAAGAAACAGGTTTCACAACATTCCTACTGTCAATCCTCAATGACGAGGAGGCTACTGCCGAATGATTAGCTAAGGGTGGATTACTGATAGGTAAATTTCTCGTTGCTATAAATACATCCGAGTTAAATTGACCGCTCGGAGAGTTTGCGAGGACCTGATGGTGAGAGTGAACTGTGCCAAGAGGTTGAAGCCCATTGACTGTAGTTTGTGGATGTGAAAATTGAGATACCATTGCTGGGTGCTGTTTGGACGCCGGTGGCATACCAGTGAGCTGTTGGTTTGGTGCAATTTTGTTGGCCGGAAATTGAGACACTGCAATGCTTGAAGTATCTACTGGAGGGGAAGTGTATGCTGCTCTGTCTGAAATGGAATCCCGCTGTGAAAAAGGATTCCTGACGACTGCTGGTTTCCATCCAGTCTGTAAGTTTTAAGGGGCAAAAAACCATCAGCAAATATACAATCTTTTAAATAATTTTTACAACTTTTACAATTTTAACGTTCAATTAAATTATATTTGTATGCAAGGCAAGAACGACTGGCCAGGGAGGGAGGGAGGGAAGCCACCAACCAGAATCCATGGCAATAAATGTTATGAAGTGGGAAATCCAAAGCTAAAATTTCTCATCAGTTTAATAGTGTAATACCCAATTTTCATGAAAATTAGAGGTAAAGAACGACCCAACAATAGTTAACTCCACCCGGGGTGAGCAGGATAGAAATTTAAATTGGCCCCAAAAATAAATAAATAATTAGAACATAAATTTGACTGATGAAATAGATAATGATGCTGTTTGTAAACAGAACTAAACACAAAACATAGGTAGCATTTTCGCATGTACTTTTGTAACAGCAGCAAAATGAGCCTAAGTCACGCACCGTTCCAGCATCGCTCGAAGGAGTTGGAGATGGAAGAGAGACTTCAACCTTCTCCACCGTCTGTCCCAACTTGTTTGGATCTGCCATAATACTAGCTCCACCAGCTTTAATCATATCCAACAGTTTTACTGTTTCCACTGTAGACATATTACCAGCTTGGCCAGAAGTAAGGGCAAACACTAGTTCCGGATTTTTAAGGAGTACAGCAAGCAATTCAAGATCCGGTTCAGCTGCAATTGGGTTAAGGTCTTGGGACGGAGTTACCTCTGATGGAACAGCAGCATTCACTACATGATTCCGAACCTCTGATTCCGAAGTTTCATTATCAGGCATTTGCTCAGTCAGGATTTCAGGAGTCAAAGTGTCATCATAGTCCATCTCGATGTCCCATGGTTCTTTGGGATTTGATGGTATGTCTAGATATGACGAGTAAAAAATCTGCTTATCTCGAAAGTTCCTATTTTTCTGGACTTCAACCTCTTTGCTATTCTCCCCAGCACCAACCCTCCAAAGATCATTAAATTTCATCTCTGCAAATAGAAGTAAATAAAATTATCTGTAAAAAATTATAAAGCACGCCAGAAAAATAACAAATAAGAACATAAAGAACAATCAGAAAAATAGGAAATTTAAAAAAAAAATGTGGTTCTAAGGGAAGTTATGTGATGCAAAATTAAAACACACAACAAACTAGAAATTTAAACTATCTTTTACAACAAAAATCAGATGCGTTGCTTTAAACTTTTTCACCAAGTTTCCAAAAGATTAAAAAGAGGGGAAAAAAAACAAAAAATTGGGGGTTGGGGGGAGGATCATTTCAATGATAGTTTGTTCATTGACAGAAATGTACAAGTTCACAAAAGCATATAAAACAGTCGTCACTCAGATTTATTGTCAACAGCACTTCACATGTTGACCTGTCTAAATTTCATTGCAAAAGCAGCATAAAATTGTTTGATTTGCAGTTACTAGTATGGGCCACTTAACAGGTGCGAGCTCAAGTTTTGCTAATATCAGTAACAATGGACAATTCTCAATTGCAGAATTGCTACAACTCAATTTTCCAATTGATTTTTTGCTTCTTTAACTGCAGCTTCCATTCACTTTGCTACCACGTTGAATAGTAGCACTAGCACATATAACACTTCAAATAAGAGAGTTCAAAATGAATTACAGGAATTGCTTCAAGTCCGTGTCAGTTTATTTTGGCTAATTGGACACAATTCACTGTAATAAGAAAATGAAATTGCTTCTAGTTATTAATTGGATAACACGGCCAGGACCTCAGGACTATAAGTGACATGAAAAACAACCATTTTCATGACTTCCTTCTATAAGAGTGACATAATTCTACCATTTCGCTCCGCCATAAAAGATTTGGCTACAATAATAATCTCTCTTTTCCCCCATTTAGCCTTGCAATATAAAACCTGTGTGTCACTGATAATGCATTCATATTCAAGGTCTGAAACAATTTGTATAAGGCGCAGTGGACAAGTATATTTGTTTCTCACCCTGATCGGAATAAAGCAATCTTTTGGTTTGCCATCTCTATTAAATAGTCCTTGATAATAAAAGTTACATTACTTTCATTACAATAAATAAATAAATAAAGTTTTCATCACATTAAAAACCATCAACACAGGGCCACACTACTACATTAACTTTGTACTGAACAGCAAACGGAAACATGAGATTTGCAGAACCAGATGATGTCAGGTCCCAAGAGTAAAAGTCAGGCAAGGAACTTTACTCGTGCCATATGAAAGGAGAATAAAGAAAATGAGTTTGAAACACTGGTAACAAGAAAAATTGTAACAGCATATGAAATTTCAACATCCATGATCCATCCAGGAAAACTGTTTTATATCTTACAACAACTCAACAAGAAATTATCAATCAAGAATGTATGTAAAATAAAATCATATCCTGTGAAAACAAAGGAAGTTTATAATCAGTAAGGCAGATGAAACGGCTCAACTGCCATGGATTACCTTCAATAGTTCAACTCTAGTAGCCTAGGAAGAACAAACACTTACCATATTGAACACACCTTACACAGACATGGGTCTAATTTGTATATTATTATTGTAAAATCTTAAATACACTCGGACATGTGACGACAGGATGCCAAGACGCATGAATGACATGTTAATACACACAAAAACATACAAGAATTATAATTTCATAGTGGAAGATATTTAAATAAACAAACGAACAATTGATAAATATGCCTAAAATTAGAAATTACAAACAAAACAAAGGATGAGAAAATAAATTCAACTAGATACTGCTGGTCTTGGGAAGATTTGATAAATATGTTCCAACAGAATGAAGTGGACCCAGATTATCGTTTCTAAAGTGGTGCTCTCTTACTACTAACGATTTGCACTAATTTTATTCCTTCAAAATTTTATCCAACCGAATGTTTTTTCCAATCTTCTTGGTTATTATGCTTTGGGTGAAAATCTGATCTGTCCATTTAGGCCCCGTGAAAAGAAATGTGCAAGTTAGAGAGTTCTGGTATATGTGTTCGTCTTGAACCATAATTAATTTTCAAATTTTATAATCAACTTTTAGAAGTTTCTAAAATACCACTTCACTATACAATCGTTTCAAAATCACCTTTCATACCAATTGAAATATACAAGTAGATGTCACGTTATATAACCTTTAATTATTTCAGGTTAAAAGATTAATCTGAAACAAATGAAAAGTTAAAAAGATATATTTAAAACATAAAAATTTTAAAAGCAGAATTCAATACCATTATAATTTATGAGATAAGTTAAAATTATAATTAATTCGATCAAATTATAGCTAGTCACAAGAACACTTTTTTACACTGGTACGATGTTAAATTGCAGCTGTCAATTAAATCTGATGGAATGAGGCGCCTGGATGTCACGTGTCTGTTAGTTTGATTTCATATGAGTTTGAATCATGGATATCCACTTGGATCAGGTCTTGGTTCAGATAACAATTTTGATAAAAATTTCAACAAAAATTTGAACATATTTTCATTTTGTAGAAATAGTAAATTTTTCGTTGGGTTTTATGAAAAATACAAAGAAATGGAGAACAAAAAAACATATCATGTCTTGAAGCGAATTATTATTCCAGTGAGATCAAGGATAAGTATTTCATTCAAAATTTAATAAAACCATATATGATAGCTTCAAAATGAGATTCGAATAATCAAAATCATAGAAAATGCTACAACACTGCGAGACAAGAAAGTGAACTTTGTTCACTTTCTTTTAACTATTACAACTATTAAATGACTATAAAGCATTGAAAACTTTACCTTCCTTGAAAAATAATAATAATAATAATAATAATAAGAAGAAGGTAAACGGCAAATTAACACCTCTATGGTTTAAGTCAAATGCATGTACAACTAGTTTAAAAATGATAAATCAAACCCATATTTCCAAATTATGCTAATGAGACCCCTCCCCTTCAAAACCTTGGTTTGGCCATAACTTCTTCGTTTTGAACTTGATTTAAATGATTCAAGATGTTTTGCAATCTTTATTTTGAACTCTACGCTATAGTCACTTCAAAATTTTTAAATCCTGAGTAAACAAAAATGTTAATGGCTTGAATAATACTTAATATTTTGATAAAAATAAACTCTTTTATTTATTGACAATTTTGAAGTTTTGAAGTGAACGTAACATAGAGTTCGAAATGAAGATTTCAAAACATCTTGAATCATTCAAATCGAAATTCAAATGAAAAAATTATGACTAAAAGAAAGTTAATGGTGTTGGAGGGAAGGAGTCTTATTGGCATAATTTAAGTGTTCATGCATTTGCCAAAAACTACCGAGTCTCATTTGCAATTTACCCTAAATAATAATAACACACCGACACCTACTTCACTTAATTTTTACATGTTTTATTTTAATTTATTTTGAAAATATTTTTTGCAAATAGAAAACAATAAATATAATAGAAAAAAATTGATTGAAGGCATTAAACTTGATTATTCGGGATGTATGAATATAATATCATTAAGGAAATTGCTAAATGTAATTCTGAATTTGTAATAAAAAAAATTATTAAACATTGCATCACAAGTATCAATGTCACATATTTTATTAACTTCTTCCATAGTGTATTTATACATACAAATACAAATTTCGATGCAAATTAATTCACCATAAATTATCGAAATTCATACAATAAAAAAATTGATTGCATTTAAACATGTATTGTTTTTTTTTTTTTTTTACGAAACGATGATCTGTTATTAGAAAACACAAAGTAAAGCTTCTCAATTAGGAATTTCTTTACTTATTTTGTGGAGCATTGGGCATTATTTTGATATCATTATTGGGGTAATGTTTGCATAGCTAGATTATTATAATTGCCTGTGATATTTAGATATATTGTAAAATCAAATGTCGGAATGAAAACTCGTGAGCATGGTTTTTCGGAATCACAACTAATTGCAATGAAAACATAGGGATGTGCTAAAATAAATAAAACCTCTTAAAAAATATATTGCAACCAACATATCCCCATCGTGCCATGGTTTTTCGAAAACGACGTGTCGTTATTTGTATTGCCATTTTAAACAAAGGTTTTCAATGAGGTCGAAATTTGTGCTTCTTATGTATGTGCTATTTCAAACCTTTTTTGCACCAATTCTCAAATTTCGTTATAAAAAATAAAGATAACTTCAAAGGAAGCAGTAAGAAAATGAAGAGAATTTTATAGTGAGAAAAAGATAAAGAAGATAATGAACCTGTTGGTGTCCGCCATTGGATCTGGAGCCGCTTACATTTCTCCCCAAGTGATTCCTTAAACGTCATTTCAATCTTTTGATTAAGAGGGGTTTCGATCTTATTACTGATTTTTGACGAAAGTACCACGGCATATCTGTTTTCCTCAGCTTTGGGGTGACGAGAGATTTTAGATGCTGGAGTTGGAGGCGAGGCATGGGAAACTAAAGGTAATGGTTTGTTTATACTCTCAGACTTCACTTCCATATTTCCATTAGATGAGCCAGTTTTCCCATACTTGCTCTGCAAAAACTGGGCTCGCATTTTCGCTTTCTGAATATCATCAGTAGATAGTGGACGAGCTCGATTCACTAGAGAAGCTCTTGGAACCTGCGAATTTCTGCCAGAAGTTTTCTCTTCTGGCTGTTCTACCATCTGAATTTTTCTGCGTTCTCTGATTCCTAAAAACAGCTAAGGAAATTAACTTTAAAACTCTCCCTTTACCAAATAGAACTGATTAATAGCAAAATAATAACAAATAGGCGACCTTCTAATTTTTCAGGTCAAAATAATTCAACAATGTGGAGCAAGAATGGAAATATTTAATCAATAATAAAAAAAAATTGCAAAAGCAACACAAAATTTAACATTGTTGGATTCTTTACAATAATAATACGAGTTAAAAAGTACCATTAGCATGCTTATGTTTACACATTTTAGGCTTTTACAATCTATAAGACACAATGGCCACCTTTCAAACCTCCATTCACACAAAATTAAATTAACGGCAGAATAACGTTTCAGCAAACAAACCCAGGTAGACGGCATGAAGTGTCCCCCAAGAACAATTGATACTATAGATAAAACATGTATCTTTGATGATCTTGGGGCCAAAAGGCACGTACATCCTAAAGAGATTCTGGAAAAGTTAGAAACGAATTTGTCACACCCAAAACACAAGAAAATTGCTTTATCAGCTAACTGAAAATGAGTCAAGTGCATATTTTACATCCCCATTGAAACCTTTCCTTGGGCAAAGGAGGGATTGAGGTCACTCAAATTACTCACACGATATCTTACTATTAGGCTTCTTTTTTTAATAGAAATTACTATTAGACTTCTTAAAGTTGCCCTACCTAATCAAGCAACCAAGGACAAGCCTAGTCCAACTCCTCAAATTTTCTCCAAGCCCTTTTCCAAAGGACCCGATCCAAAAAGCTTCTATTCTACATAATCATATACTTCCTCAAATTCAATGTTGAAGATCACCCTTATCTTTCTTTCTATCCTCTGATCTATTAGTTTCATAGGGCATAAAATTACTAACCGTCATCTACCCCACAAAAAAGCTCATTGATAATTCATCATTGTTCTTAAATTTAATCCTCGAGGCTGAGACTTGGGCAATAACTTAAGATTTGTAACAAGGTTAATGAGTCTAAACTTCCTCAGCAAACAGCCCAAAAGAAATCATTCTTCTGAGGATCAAGCAATTATAGGTCTCATTCAGACAAGTATTAACATTACAAAATCACATTTTTTTCATATCAAAATACCACAATTCCAAGGATACTGGATGATGATAAACCAAGGATGTTCTTCCGACTCGAATCGTCTGAAGAGGCAGGCAAAAGTTTCAATGCTTGATGAGATTCCAATTTCCTAAAGGAGAGAACACATTAAGCTTCTAGCAAAAACAACAATTTTCTAGCGCACTTAAAAGGCTATTTGATCAAACTAGTACCTCATGTTCTCAAAGTTTACATAGGGAGTGAGAACATTGTCCTGTAAAGCACACAAAGGTATTGATAATTCAACACAGGATAAGGTTTTTATAAAATTAAATAATGATGGCACAGATAACTTACAGGTGTATCCATATTCGACTGCCATGACTCATCATGCATAATTTCACCAATACTGCAGGGAATAGACTGAATTGAATAATGGGGAAAAACCTTTTTCTATTTTTTCACATATACAGATGAAGTAATACATGCACTTGCCTTTGGTTCAGAATGATGTCTGCTTGTGAATTGCTGAAAGGTTTCATGCCATTGGGTTTCTTCACTGCCTGAGATCTTGTTAACAATTTGCTCCATCTTGATAACAAAAACCTTGCCCTGTTTGATATGTCTGATCTTCAAAGTCAGAAAATGAGACTCAAAAATTTCACAAGCATGGTAGAAATATACAAACAGGTACCCATTTGAATGTGAAGGAAAATTATCAAAACAAAAGATATAAAAAAAACTCAAAAAAATACAATATTCACTACAAGTACAATTAATGGGCAAATAGGAATGCAAAAATAAGCATATAAAGACCAATTTAGAGAGCAGATATTTGCATTGTATAAGAAACAAGCAATTAATATGCGCATAAAGATGCTTTAAGCGCATATTAATTTCTTGTTTATTATAAAATGCAAATATCTGTTGAGTGTTCTAAAAGGCCCAAAATTTTAGGTTTGAGGCTATAGCAGGTTCTATGGCTCATAAGAAGCCTATACCTCCTGAGCCTCCATGAGAAATGCAATGCCTTGGAATCTTTTGCACCTCATGAAATTCATGGGGAAAAAAACCAAATAACAACTTGCTGCCTACTATAAGTTAATTTAACCAATTATTATAACCACCTTTACTTTATTAAAAAAAAAACATTAAAGACAAAATTTTCAAAATATATTAATCCAATTAACTAGTGATAATAATGAAGATGTTTAGAATGACATAAAGAATTTTTACTCAAGTGACATGTACTAGAGGTGATATTTTTTTACACTTTTGTATAATTATTAGGTTTAGTAATAGATGATTTTACATTTTCATAATTTTTATCAAAGTTTTATTATTTATTAAGACTTCCCTTGCCTACTCAAGAGAAAATGAGGGAAAAAAAACAATAAGGCTGCCTTTGACTTTTAAAATATTGCATGCACTTGTCATAAGGATTTAAGTTCAATCTTCTTTTTTCTTTCATTATATCAATGAAATGACCTTTTGAGGTGCCTCTTTCAAAAACAAAAATTCAAGTTCAATCACACAGAACAAAATATGACCCCAAAAAATCTGGAAACAGTTCACGAGATGACACTGCCCAACAAAGAGCAGAAGTGGCAGCATACAAAACCAACATCACAAGACAAAACCATACCTGAAGTTCTGTAAAATCGCAATTTATTAACACTTTGAAGTATTGCTGAAATATGTACAGGAAGAGCCTTATGTAAAGGCAAATGACAAAGAACCTGCAATATTACAGGATTAACAATATTATTTTTTACAGGACAAGTTTCAAAATATAAATCAATCCTATATAATGCGGGAGTTCCATTAATTATCTTTGAACTCAAAATTCCCTCTCCATGCTCCCCAAGGTGGTACCTAGGGAGTACAGCCTATGACTAAGAGTTGTAGTAAATTAATTCATTTCATAAATATGATATTGTAACACCAATTAACTAACCAAAAAAACTTGTTATTACAAGTAGTATCTACTTGTTGCATCATCTAATTAGCAATAAACTAATGAAAAAGAAATAATTGAATGATTAAAAATGAGAATATTCAAGAATACACATTAAATGCTATGTATGTTTATGCCCAACCGTGAGGTTAGTTATATACAAAATGACCAGCAGCAAGAAAAATAAATGCAATAGCTAAATTAAGATGAACAACATCAGTCGACCATAAACTTTGCATTTAAATGAATTCAGCATGAAGGATAAAATGGCTATTCCTCCTTCATATAAGTTTAAAACCTTCTAAAATATATCCTTTAAAATGCATTCCACACACGTACCTCAAGGATTACATGAAGAAGACTTGTTTGTTCTTCAGCAGCTGCTTGACATAACCAAGTTGCTAAAATAATTGCACCACCTTTAGTCAGAAACCTAATGCAATGCAAAAAAAAAGGCAGGATGAAGCGAAGAAAGCAGATTATTTTTTTAAAAGTACTCCAAAACCAAATGAGTAATTAGAAAAATACCAACATAGTACTGACGAATTTTGAATCTGCAAGATCCATTCCATCAATTTAACCTGTCCAGAAAATGTTTCTTCTTTCCGCATCGAACTGAATATACTTTGAACAAATTGTTCATCAATACCATCTAGGCCAATTAATTCACTATCATGTGTCGAACAGGATGGTCCATCATCAACATTACTGGGTTCAATAGTGTTTAAGGGAACTGGTTCATCAAAGTTTAAGGGAACAGATTCATCAGGGTTTAAGGGAACTGGTGCACCAGGGTTTAAGGGAACTGGTGCACCAGGGTTTAAGGGAACTGGTGCATCAGAATTTAAGGGAACTGGTGCATCAGAATTTAAAGGAACTGGGATGATGGGTATTCTAGGGTCAGGGTCCGTTGCAACTCCCCCAACTTCTAATTGTTTACAAGGATTGGATTTGATGGATTTTTCACGCGATAAACGGACTAGTTTTCTCACCCTCGAGCGTTGACTATTAAAAAAATCACGAACCTATAAACAAGAAAAAGAAAACACAAACATGAGCATGCAAAAAATGTTCTGAACAATGATAGTAAATCAATATGCAATTAAAGAAAATTTACTAAAATGCAAAAGTGACAATTAGATGAGGAAACAAGTAATTAGATTGGTAAAGGGTCTCACTAGAGTTTGTTCATTAACAAAGAGCTAGAACCTTAGATACAATACAACATACAAGAGGGCTTGCATTAAAAACTTCTTTGGACCTCCAACAATATATTAAATATCTAAAAAAATTCTTAGCTACCTAATATTATTTTCTTTGCCCAAGAGCTACCTAATATTAGGGCCTTGTTTCAAACTAGATGAACAAAGAAAGATTGAGGTAGTATTTCTAAATAGGAAATTTTCAATGGATAACACTATTTTAAAAAACCCTAAACCCTAAATTTAACATGTTTTTTATAGAAACGTGTTTTTTTGGCATGTCAATCACATTAAAAATTTAGTATATTTATAAATACTTTCTAAGCAATGTTATAATAGCAAAAGCCCCTTCTAAGTACTAAATAAATTCTCAGACTTTTTTTGTATTCGCTTGTTTAAAACTTACAAAAGGAGGGGAGGAGGGGAGGCAGGCCTCAACCAGTGATAAGAAAGTTACAAAAAGGTTTTCCAATTAGCACACAAGAGTTAATCCTATACAAAAGGCCTTGTAATACTAACACCAAGAAGCAACAACAAGAAAATAAGTTCTCCCAAAAGCCTAAACCAAAATATTAATAGATGCTTAGCTTTTTTATTAAGAAATCAGCTACACCCATCTCTTAGGACCTGTTTTGATGCTATTTTCAAAAGCATCTTACATTTGTAGAATAAAAATTGAATGAAAATATGTTTGGATGACTGTCTTTTAAAAGTGGTTTTCCCTCCTCTCTTTATTTTTGTTTATTTTTTTTCACGAATAACCTATTTTCAAGAAAAATATAGCAATTTTCCATCCTAAAATCATAGATTAGTGAATAGTATCTAGAGATAAACAAATATCTAACTCTCTAAACATTATTTTTAAATATTATTTAAAAAATAAAAGTAGAAAACACTTATAAAAGTTGTCACCAAAAGAGATGAGATTAAAGAAGATATGAACAACCAAACTAAAACAAAAAAGAAGTAAAAACCTGCGCTACTTTAACACCAAACAAGGCACTGATCTCTCTGGATTCTTTCTTACTAAGTGCATCTTTAACAGTAAACATGGTTTGCATATATTTTACAGCCTTGGGATTGAGCAAATCTCGAGGTCTTTTACCTGCAAATGGAAAACAGGGCTGCGTAAATATAATAACACTACATTGATAAAAATGCCTGATCCATGTTGATAGTATTTCTTTCTTTCTTTTCTCTTTCTTTTTTATAAATGTGAGTGTCCAGGTCAATTGCCGCACCTCGACTATTCTCACGGGACAACCACAAATCGAGAAACTCGTAGGATAATATCCTAGATAGGCAAGGATAAAAATATCAATGTCGGTATCAATGTCGACAAGTCAATTTTATGAAGATGTCGATGTCGACGGATATTCCGGGAAGTGTCAATGTTGATGTCGATAAATAATTTTTATTTTTTTACAATAAAGTTTACAAACAACCTTATAATATCACTTAAACAAATAAAAAATATTGCTTAATATATATATAAACATCAGTATTTTTAGATAGGTTTTTTAAAATTTATTAAATATTATAAAAGACCCACCTACTTATATATTATATTTCAAATTTTATTTAAAAAAATTAAAACTATCACCAATTATCACCCCAGGCCAAATAAAAGCCCAACACCACCCATGGCCCACCATTTCTCCTTTTATAACCAAAAAAACCCTAACTAAAGTAATCAGACGCCCAAGCCTTCATTCTTCCCTGACCTTCTCTTTTGACTTTCAGAGAAAAACAGCAAGCAAACTCTAGCAAAAGAGCCATTTTCATTTTCAAGTAGTGTTCGATCGATTAATATTCCAACGACTCGAGCGACACCTTGATGATTTCGACGACAACTCGTCAACTCCAAGAAAGAACAACTCTCCCCCCCCCTTTATCGGTTTCGGAACCTCGGTTTTTGTCGCCGACACCGGAACATTTTCGACCTTGTAGGTAGGTGACCACACATGGTTTGAACTCATGACCTCAAGGCTTTAAGGAAGGAAAGCCCTTTGATCACTATTATAATAATATAACCAACAAATTTCTTATTTTTTTAGTGAGTAATAACCATTTTTGCTAAGTGAACAATAATCCAGAGCCAGAAATTACCAATTTTAATTGACAAAGCCCCAGCAGCCTGCTTGAACAAAAAAACAAAGTATAAAAGTCATTCATCAAGTAGAATTATAATGCATTTAAAAGATGATAATGAACGATTCAAAATGCATTGCAAGAGAATCAAAAAGAAAATGAAAAGACTAGTAAAGGCACATATATTTTGAGCTAATTAATAGCAACTATCTGAGGGGAAAAGAACCATTATTTGCATCAAACACCAATACAAAAATTGTAATAATTTTTAAATAACCCAATAAAATTTCACGAAACTAAAGATGTCAGCTCTTATTTTTTTTTTTTTTTTTCACGTAGAAAACTAAAAATATTACTATGACCAGAAAAGTGAAATGCAAATTAAAAGCACTAAAAAATAGAATATATATACACTTTGAGAACAAAAACTATCAATAAAACATATGCAAATATTCATAATCAAACCCAGAAATGATTGTAACGGATAAAATAATCACATAATTGAGCAAACATCGCAATAAAATCAAAATACTAAAAGTCTTCACAATTACATAGTACTCAATGTCATATATTAGCAATCAAACCTTTAATTCAACGATATATATCAACAGTCATCTGAGAGAGAGAAACGATAATAATTTTATCGCACGAATAAAATCTAAAGATGAAAAATACAATGCAGGCATACATATCTCCATCAACTCAAAACATCAGAGAAAAAACTGTGATTACACAGAGATAAACAAGATTCAATTACCACTGACATCGTTCCAGTAATTCAAACCCTAAATACGTCCTTGCATACTTAAATTCATCAGAAAGGAAAGTTGAATATTCGAAAAGAAAAAAAAAAAAAACGCACCATCTCTTGAGAGAGTGGATTAACGCCAGTGAGTTTACACTGCGTGACGACGATTCCTTGCATCTGATCAACCTGAGAGCGAAAAACGTCCCGTTGCGATTCCAGAAACTTCTGGAACGAATCCACCGATGTTCCAATTTCTAGATTCGGAAAATCATCCTTCAAAACCTCCATTGTTGACCTTAAAGCTTGGATAACTGAATGCGAAACGGAATTAAAATCAGCATTAAAGCTTCAAAACGAAGGATAATCTTTCGTTCGAAGCATAAAATTAGGGTTCGAGATGGGGAAAAAGGGGGGTTTGGTAAATGGTAAAAAGAAAGCTGGAGAGAGAGAGAGAGGATTGCAAATACGATTAGTATAGTAACGGAGCAGGAGATTGCAGCGAATTCTTCACACGTGGGAATATATCACACGCTTGATGAATATTTTCCCGCGTTATTTGCCGGATCCGGTTTTCTGGGTTAATGGTTCTTTGGGTTAGATTTGAAATACTATATTAAAAAACAATTTAGGAGAATTTTTTTAATTCCTTTTTTTTTTTCGCCTCTCTTTAATTAATAAATTATAAATTATTATATTGAATTTAATCTATTTTTATGGAGACCTACACCTATTTTGTTTGCCATTCATTTATCTATTGTAAATAAGTTGCATGAACCAATTAAAAAACGGTTAAATTATACAAAATAACCCTAATCTATAGCGTTTGTTTCAATTTTATGACATTTGAAAATATTCAATTATATCCACAATCTTTTAATTTGTTTAAAAAACACTTATTATTGGTAATTATTTCTGTTAAGTTTGACATAAATTTAAAAGTTACAAAGAAAATTGAAACTTTTAAAATATTAAGGGGTAAATTTGAAACCTACTATATTTAATATAGGGAAATGACACTTTTGATCCCTGGGTTTTCATTTCATTTTCTATTTTGTCACTGAGTTTCAAAACTCGACGAATATATCCCAGAAACACCAGCTCTTCCAGTTCTTCAAACAACAAACCCAACATTATATCATTGTTTTCACTTCTCCTTCCTCAAACAAAAAACCCAAAAAATATCATCACTTCCTCTTCTTCTTCAGAAAAAAAAAGTACTTGATCATATATAGTTTCCTCATCTCAAATACCTCCCTCTCGTCTTACTTTATCACACTTCAGATCTACAAAAATAGATCTACTTCAAACATCAAATTTCTCGTTCAAAAGGAAACCAAATATGTCTTCGTGAGATGAAATCTGAAACGCAGATCAAGTAAAAAAGGGGAATGATTTTGATTTTCGCTTTTCACTTTTTGAAGAGTTTAGTCTACCATTGATTTCGTCCTTATTTGTATATCAAGCAATGAGATCTGAGATTCCCCTTTCTGTTTTTTGCTAAACAAAAATCTATCTTGATTTGAGATGAGATGAGTGAGAAAATGAGATGGGAGGGATATATATATGATAAATTTGGGTTTTTGACAGATCAAACAAAGAGAGATCTGCTTTTTTGGTTTGAAGAAGATTAAATGTAAGAATTTTGGGTTTTTGACAGATCAAATAAAAAAGGAATTGAGATTTTTGATTGAAGAAGAAGAGTAAACGACGGTGTTTATGGTGTTTTTTTAACGCTTCAAAAAGATTGGATTAGATATTTTTTTTTAAGGTTTTAAGAACAAGATTGAAAGTGAATATCTGAGTTTATAAAAAAGAAATGAGAAAGAAAATATGAAATTGAAGAGGCAAATTGATAAGTTTTAGGGGGAAAAATCATAATAGCCACTTTTGGCATCAAAAATATTAAAATAGCCACATTTTTTTAAAAATATCCATACTAGCCACTTTTACTATTTGATTTTTTAAAATACCTATTTTGCCCTTTTCGTATGGCAGGTACGGCCTGACAGTTTTGACATTTTTCTTTCCCAATGCATTCTTTCTTTCCCAGATTTTGGTATAGTTCGTATAGCGTCCATATTGTTTCATGTATTTAGTATTTGTTTTATATTTTTATTATTTTTGCATTTTGATTTCATATTACATTTTCGATTTTTAATTCAATTTTATAGATTCATTTTAGTATAGATTCATTTTAGTATATTATTTTGGTATAGTTCGTATAGCGTCCATAGTGTTCGTATAGCGTTCGTAGTGTTTCATTTGTGCGTGCTATACGTAATATACATGTCATATAACCTGCAAATGAAAACAAAAAGAGTGTTAATTCAATAATACTAAATGTACAAAAAAGATACTTAATATGCAAACAAAACAAAAAGAAATATATATTATATTACGTATATTATAGAACGAACATAAAAGAAAGTGGGTGTGCATCAAGAAAAACTCATAAGTGTGTATAGTACGAATATTTCGTATATTGCGTGTAGTACAGACCGTATATCAAGAAAAACACATAGTTATGTCTAGCACGTATATTACAAAAAAAATATATACTTAAACAGACCAGAAAAAAAGTATATTACGTATATTACGAATTGTATAGCAAACATATTACGTATATTACAAAACGAACATAAAAGAAAGTGGGTGTGCATCAAGAAAAACTCATAGGTGTGTATAGTACGTATATATCGTATATTACGTGTAGTACAGTTGTGTACATCAAGAAGAACTCGTATGTGTGTATAGTACGTATATATCGTATATTACGTGTGATATAGACTGTATATCAAGAAAGACACATAGTTATGTATAGCACGTGTATTACAAAAGATATATATTTAAACAGGCCACGAAAAAAGTATATTACGTATATTACATACTGTATAGCAAACACAGCAACAGAACGAGAGACCACAAAATATATATTTAAACAGACCACAGAAAAATGTATAATGCGTATAGGACGTATAGTACGGACATTACGAAACGAAAAGCACGACCGGGCAAAATATGTATAGTACGTATATTCCAAAAAAACGTATATTGCATGCATTACATGTATAGCAGAAAACAAAAATTTAAGAATTTATTTATAGTACATAAAACAACGAAAAGACATAAATCAAACAACATATGTATATTACCTTTTATCAAATCCATGCTTATTTTGGTTTAAATCTTCGAGATTCGGAACCAAAATTGTTAAAATATATTTATGAAAAAATGAGACCAAGAAGAAATTAAATAGAGATGTAAGTAAATAAAAAAAAAAAAGTGTAGGAAATTTATGAGATTAACATTTGTAAAAGAAAAAAATGTAGATTTTTGAAAAACAAATAGAAAAAAGTGAGAGAATCAATGGATTTGGGATAGAAAATTATAGAACAATGATAAAGAAATGAGAGAGATGGAAGAAGAAATGAGAGAAAATGAAAAAAAAATGAGAGAGAAAGAGAAAAATTATAATATATAGAAGGAAAAGGGGGAAATGGGAGGGAAAATATTTTAAATTAAATATAAAAAGTAGAGAGAGATGGGAGAGAGATGTTAATATTAAAAAATATAAAGGAAATGGGAGAGAGGAGAGAGAGTGTAAAAATAAAAAAAAAAAAAAGAAAAAGGAAAGAGAATGGACGGGAGGAAGGAAAGGGAAGGGGAGAGAGGAGAGAGAGGGTTTTGATTTGACATAAGGGTGCTTTAGTCTTTTTACCTTTGGAGGTGGCTAAAAAACAAAGAAAAAAAAATAATGGCTATTAGGGAAAAGGAGAGGCAAAAAGTGGCTAGTTAGGCATTTTTACTCTAAGTTTTAATTGAACCATAGTTAGCTAGAGAGAGAAAGACATAAAGTTTTATGAAGAAAATTCAATATGTTCATGGTTGGTCGTCGGCGTTAATGGAGTCATCGGTGTTTATGAAGTTGGCGGCGTTGAAGAGTCATGGATGATGGATGGAGTGGAGGCAATGAAATGAGAGGAGATAGATAAAAATGGTGGAGTCTGAAAAAAATATAATAAATAAAATACTACATAAGCAATAATATTAATATAAAAATCATTAGATATGCCTTATCATTTAAAATTTGTCACAGAAGCAAACACAATATAAATAAAATCAATATTTTAATGTCAACTTGCATGTCTCCACATGAATGATTCAGATAAGATCACTTGTAATGTTTGCAAAGTGGATTGTATCAATAGTCTCACCAAGTTAAGGTTTTCCAACTGTATCCATATACGATAGAATTCTTGAGTAATTATCATGAACTGAATCCTCTTGTATATTTCACGTACTTAGTCAAGATTACATCCAAGTAACTCAACGGTATTTGCGTAATTAAATACAATAAAATGAATTTTTAAAGTAATGCATAGATTTGGTGAAGAGAATATAACTTTATTCGCTTAAATTTATTCATAATGAATATTGTTTACATAAAATTACAAGTGTTAATGCGTTAATTGTCACACATTTTACATATTTTAACATATAATTTCATGTGGGTCCATGTTTAATGTGATTACTTGAGACTTATGTTTGATAAATGAAGTACATACTAATAATTATTACTGAAAATTTTGTTTGATTTATTTTAAACAAGACTCCAAAGTATCTAAGGTAATAACGCATTTATGAAGCATTAATAAGAACAATGTGATTGCTGGATCATTATATGAGTACATGTTTCATAAACACAATCAAATCTCTACTATATTAAAAGGAGGGATTGTGGAGAAACATTTTTGGACCTTATTGCCCTTTGTTTATTCTTAATATTACAAAAATATTATTTGCATTACTTTTTATAGTCATTAAAAGCTTCATTTCATCATATATCAATTTTTTTTATCAACAAACACAAAAAGGGAGCAAAAAGGCTAAGAGGTTGAATTGGGGATCGAGTCTATTTCCATATTAAAGTGATTTTCCATTAAGCCATTGAATATCAGTTATTTGACATATTAAAGTGATTTTCCATTAAGCTGGAATCATAAAACATCATTAAATAGCTCTATTTCATATAAATTTTGCCCTTTAGTATTCTTGAATATTAAAGAATTGTGATTTGCTATTAAGTTTTTTATTACAACTTTTGGCATTCTCTAGACTACTTTGGTATTCCTAATATGAATTGCTATAAATTTAAATTCATTTAGAAAATTCCAATCATAAGATCCCTGAGGATGGATGTCTTGCTTGCCGAAAGATAATTTTAAACTTTCATTTCCTCATAGCCACATCTTGCTCAAATCAAACGTTGATGATGCAACATTTGTTATATGGAAGACCAGATAATTCTCTCATTTTATAATTTTTTATATGTTTTTGTACAATTTCTCTTCCTGTTCTTTTCCATTGTCATCGTCAATGGACGGTTCATAGCAACATGGAGAGAAATATTGGTTTCCAAAATCTGAGGAGAAAGACAAATAGATTGTAATAGAATTTCAGAGTTCTAGAATGAAATTTGCTTGGTTATGAGGTGAAGGGGTCAAAATGGTGCAATTTGATATTGCCATTATCGACAATCAGAGTATATTTCTATGATTTTTCTTTTAAATATATATGATAAGGTTGTATGGTTCTAGATTTTGTATGCCTGATTATCCTATAATTATGATGTTCAAATCTTTTATTCCTCAAAGCTGATTTCATATTATTTTAATAATACCTGTGTTATAATTTGGGGATTAATATAGAGAAATTCAACATTTATGATTAATTTATAAAATAACAAATATTTTGAAATTGGTGGATCCATTCAATTTTTTAAAACTTTAGAACTTTTGTTATTTTTAAAATAACAATTCTTAAAATGTCATTTTAAAAAACTTCATTAATATGTCCATTGAGCAAATAATGTTTTAATTTTTTTTGTTATCATATTGACTAAGACCTCTATATTAGGTTTTGATTTTACTCAATTTTCAACCAAACACAAATTCATCGTGTATATACTATATTTTTAATTCAATTAAATTAAGAATTATACTTGCATCGCACGTGGTAAAAAAGCTAGTAAGTAATAAAAGTAAATGGATTGTATTTAAATTTAGTTCTCATATATTGTATGATTGAAAAAAATATTTTGATGTAGCATAGCTCAACTGGTTAGGCACCTGCTCCTTTCTTATAACGTTGAAGGTTCGAGTCTCCTTCCCCCAATTTGATGTAATATCTAAAAAAATAAAATATTTTTACATATGTGACAACAAAAATTGGTAAACGTTTTTAATTAATGTATTGCACTTTTAGGATATGGATAAAACATAGGGTTAAATGCACTGATCACCCTTGCACTTTCAACCTTTTTTAATTTACACCTCTGGACTATCAATTTGATTTTTTTCACCCCTACACTTTCTCCATTCCAATTTCTATCAAAAAAAGTGTCAAATCTAACAGATTTATTATTATTATTTTTATTTTATAAATTGGGTATGAGAAAATACCATTTTGTCCTAATTTACCCATTGACATAACCATGGTTCACATCCTCTTATTTTTTCCCCAATTCCTGTCGTGGACCTTATCTTCTCCAAAGTTTTCTTCAAGCTCGTTCCTTCGGTTCTGTCGCAAAATGAAATCGAAAATACAAATTTGTTTCTTCATGCATTTTCGATTTAGGATTTCTTGGTTTCTGCTCTGTGATTTTATTTGAGCAAGAGCTTTTGTGTTTCTAAATTACAGAGGCAAAAATGGCAGATTTAAGGGTTTTCCGTTTTATTGAACAAAAGCAAACCGTTCACACGAAGAATTTCAAATGGAATGAAATTAAATGCGGAATAAATATAATTTGTATTTGATGAATTGAATGTTACAATCTCTAATGAATTGATCCTCTGATTCTTTCTCTAAAATATAAACTTCGATGCGAGGGCTTGTTGGCGTATTTCTCGGATCGTTGGACTGAATCTTCAACTTTTGGGCTTGTGAATAGTCAATTGATTTGTTGCGGTCTTGAAGCTTGAACACTAAAGTCTTTGGAACTTACGAGAATTTAGTCTTCAATAATTTGTCTTCAAGATGGTCGTCACGAGAAGCTTTAAAGTCTTCGAAGTCGTCAACGTTTAGGGTCTTCAATCTTCGAGATCTCCGGTTTTCAAGAAGTCTTCAAAGAGTCTTTGGTCTTCGAAGAGTATTTGGTCTTGAAAAAGTCTTTAGTCTTTAAGAAGTCTTCGATCTTCAAGGCTTCGTTCTTTAAAGTCTTCAATCTCGATCCCGAGGTCTTCGTTCTTTGAAGTTTTCACTCTTCAAAGAATATTTGGTCTTTGGGAAGTCTTCGATCTTCGAGTCTTTGATCGTCGAACTCTTTAATCTCGATTTTCTCCGTTCTTCTTCGAGGTCTTTGATCTTCAAAGTCTTCAGTCTTTTCTCTGAATCTTCTCCGTTGTCGACCTCCTCAAATGATGAATGGTCTACTCTATTTATAGAGTTTTTATGGGCCTTTGGTGGATATGGGCTTTATTTGATTTGAGCCCAATTGCCACGTGGCATATTTTCATTGGACTAATTTATGTCATCCAATGGCCAAGAATAAGACATGTGGCATTATTTGATTTGCCAATTTAATGTCTTTTAATTTAATTTAAAGACACGTGTCAATTTATGATTGGTCTTTAATTAATGACATGTAATTTTGTCATTGACTTGAATAATTTATAATTTGACAAATTTTCTCCTTCTGCACAAACATTGAACCATTCTTAATAGCTGGAATTTTTGAATGTGCACTGTACTAAGATAAGAAATTATTATGAGAATTTTTGAATAGTTTGTGCTTGTTAAATTGTAACTCAGGCACTGTATCATACTAAAAAAATTCCCTCTAAATCCCACAATAAGATGAATCCCACAAAAGTTTTACAAACTGGTATTAAATTCAAAAATTCCTTCTAAAAAACACTATAATATGAATCCCACAAAAGTTTACAGAAACATCCAGTATCAAATTTATTAAATTAAAAATTCTTTCTAAATTCAATAACAATTTCATGGCATAAAACACCAAAAAAATCCTCTTTGTCATCCAACGGATTGCATGTCGTAATCACACAAAGCTTTGACTCTCTTTTATCAAATCCTGTAAAATTAAAAAAATAGGAGCTAAGCAAAGATGTTGGGGCAGATGAAAAACCTTGGGGTGACTTTCAGAGGCGAGCGCCGATCGTGATGGAGAGGGAAAGAGATACTGACTTGGGTTAAAATAATAACTTATGGTTAAATGTTAATGTGTTAATTTCACTAAGCGTTAAGTGATGGGTATAAAGGTATTTTCACATACCCTTATTCATATAAAAAAAATAAAAATAATAGCTCTGTTAGATTTAACATTTTTTTTGGATAGAAATTGGAAAAAAGGAAGTGTAGGGGTGAAAAAATGAAATTGATAGTCCAAGGGTGTAAATTAAAAAAGTATGAAAGTGCAAGGGTCATTCGTGCATTTAACCCTAAAACATATACTTAAAGTTCATATATGGTAAGCATTTAGTAGTATTATCAATATTTAAATACAAAATAATCAATAATTTATCGTGGACTAGTTAAATTTTGATTTATGTATGAAGATAACTCAATTGGTTAGGCACCTACTCCATTCCCATGAGGCTGAAGTTTCATGTCTCCCGTCCCCTAATTTGATGTAATATTTAAAAAAAAAAAACACTTTTATATATGTGACAACAAAAATTGGTAAATGTTTTTAATTAATGTATTGCACTTTTAGGATATAGATAAAACATATACTTAAAGTTCATATACGGTAAGCATTTAGTAGTACTATCAATATTTAAATACAAAATAATCAAAAATTTATCGTGGACTAGTTAAAATTTGACTTATGTATGTTAATTTAAAATATCATTTCATGAGTATATAGGGACTTTTACACATACTAGTTTTAAGAACGTGCAACTATATAGGGACTTTTACACATACTAGTTTTAAGAACGTGCGTTGCATGTGAAATTCTTTACAATTTCCCATAGATTTTATTCAAATTATATATAATTTAAAAATATCTTTCATCTATCCCTATCAAATAATATTCTTGCTATAAGACTACATTAATAAATTGATTATTTTGTCTAAAAGTATGGCACGACAGATAGATATAATTGAAAAAAATAATGTTTCCACTAATAAATAAATTTGTTATGGGGTGAAATTGGATTACACGTGGAATTTTACAATTTGACAAGATTTGTCTACGCACCTGGTCTGACCGCGGTACCTGGACACCTTGTCTGACCGCGGTACCTAGTCATAAAGTTCACGCACCTGAAAAGACCTTGCTACGCAGTCTCCAACATATACCTACATACTTAAGATTGAATACAAGTATCCACTTGGAAAACGACACGTGGCGCAACTCGCAAGCGACACGTAATTGAGAAGCAACACATGGCCCAATCCCGATGTGACACGTGGCACAATGATGTCACCAACCCATTCTCCTATAAATAGGAGAAGAAATTCATTCATTAGGTAACTAATTTCTAAGACTATTCTCTCTGGCACACTAGCTCTGCTTGCTTTGACTTTAGCATCGAAGGGTGTTAGGTCGGCACCACACCGGTGCTCTTTTCCTTTCTTGTGCAGGTACCTATGTAGCACGTCGTCGAAGCAACACACTACCTCCGACTCGTCCCATATATTAAGTCTGTTGTCTATGTGGAAGCTCTCCATTTTTACGCAACAACAAAATTAAACAATAATGAATACGGGGCATCCAGTGTTAGCAAAAAATTGTGGAAGGGCTTGTGAAATGCATGATTCATCTTCCTCTAAACCTTGGAAAAAATTGTAAATTTCAATCTATAGATTTCAAAATATGAGAATTAATAAATTGATTGGGTCAATTAAATAAAATATAGTCGACTTGAACAAAAAGAAAAAAAAAATTATTATTATATTTCTATCGGTTATGTTGAACAAATATATACCATTTTTCAATTGAAAACATTTCTCATTCATTTGCATTGGTTTTTAGACCCAACTCTTCATCTTCAAACTCACCACTGGATTTTCCCATTGAATCCAATATGAGAAAATGTCTCATGTTATCATCGTCGAATAGCTCTTACCAAATAGGAGAAGCAAATGAGTTTGTGACGATGAAAATTGTGTAGATGAGTCTGATAAGTCAAAGCCTTATTTTTCTCCAAATTTTGACGATACCAAATTTTGTCCATTGAAGAAGAAATCCGATGTTTTCGAAAAAATAAAAAAATCCACGGACTCAATTTTCCTTCTAATTGCAATTTAATTTGAGAGGTATATATATGTAACAGCCCGAAATTTTCCCAAACATGGAAATCATAAATCAAAACAGCGGAAGCTTAAATTAAACAACTTCAGTTCATTTTCATTAAAATTTCAATGAAAAATTTGTTCAAACATTGATCGCGATCTTTATTCAAAAAATTAAAATCAATGTACTTTCTTATTTCAAAGTAAATGAACTAATCAGTTCATATAAAAAAAATGGTAAAACAACATCATTGTTAAAAATCAAATCCCAACCCAAAATATCTAAGAACAATAGAATAAAAGGTCGCGGCGTGTAAATCTATTCCAACCAATCCACTCGCCTCGAACGTCATCAACCACCAAGCTTCTTCTTTCATTTACCTAAAAAAAAAAAATGTAGCATCATGAGGCTACGCCCAATGAGTAGGAAAGAGTTAAAAATAAAATAATGCCACGAGAGACTTTTCTAAGACTTTAAGTCCATAATCTGCCTCACCGACTTCCGAAAATTCACTTTCTCCCAAACACACAGAGTCTAACTCATCAAAATCAAACTGTCTCTAAATCCGCAAATTTAAAGAAAACACCCTCGAAATAGTTTTAAACATTCTTCTCTCAATTTAAAACTTTTTGATTCAAGATCCTCACTAATACCTCTAATCTCCTCTTTGTCCGCAAAAAAAGAGAGACTACGCTCGTTAAAGAATTTAAACACACTTTTTCACAATTTAAATCCTTAAGAGAAAATATTCTTTTCCATTGTACGGATGGAATGAACCTGCCCCGTTAAGTGCTATAGAGTTGTGCACAACCATATAATCTCCCTTAACGGCAATATTCTTCTTTAAGCAAGGCCTTTTCTTAAAGCGAACCTACTATCACGTTACCCGAGGTATTTGAGTAACATGATCCAACAACATCACTACCCATGATGCTCAAAAAGCTTAAGCTTATTTTTCTCAAAAACACCCTTTTTAGGCCAAATTTCCCTAAGAATAAATTCTGGAAATTTACCTTTAAATCACTCTAAAATGACCCAAAATCATTCAACAAATCACTTTGGGGTCACTCCCAACAACTCCCAACAGTTTAAAAGTCTAGAAGTGAAACTAGCCTAAACTAGTGTAGTTTCGCTCCTTTTTCGGACCCTCTAAATCTACTATTTTTCTATCTAAATTTCAACGCCATAACGGCTCTAAATACACTCCCTTAACAGCCCCTACACATATAGATTCACACTATAATCGATTTAGAGACCAACAGTCAAAAATACTAGCCACCTAAGTTAAATTTTCCGGCCTAGTGGGCACTAATCTTTCATATAAGGCATATATGTCCAGCAACTTATTTCACCTTAAAACACCCTAAAATATGCTTAAAACACCCAAAAACATTATAGAAAATATGAAGTTTCAGTTTCTCAATAAATCGATATCGATAGGCAAAATATAGCATGCTTTAAACCAATTTTAAACACACATCGAATCCAAATTATAACTTCTTTAAAACAGCCCATAAACCTCTTTATCATACTTTAATCACCCAATATCATGCTTAAAATTTCAGAGGTTAACTCATAAAGAAAAAGAAAAGTACAAGCCTGATAATATTTAGTTCTTAACTAATTTCTACTCACCTTAGGTTCTTCAATTTCAAAATTTCGCTTTTCTTTATCCAAGAGTTCCAAAACCTTGAACCCTAAATTGAAAAGAACTTCTCAATTCTCCACCAATCTTTCACCAAATGCTTTCAATCGAAAAATACACCTACTACGACGAAGAAACAATCGAAAACCAATTAAATTTGGATAAAACTTAATAGGGCCGAATTCTTTTTTACCCCATAACTTTTTCTACAGATTTTAGATTGCTGTGAAATTAGTCTAAATGGAAAAAGGACGAAAAACTGATCAGAAAGCACTACTTACTTGCGTAAATCGGAGTCCGGATGAGGAAGTTATGGCCAAAATACTTCTATGGGTTACATTTAGGCGAAAATTGGAGAAAAATGGAGAAGTGGAGGCTGATTTTCGGAAAAAGGAGGAAGGAGGAGAACGTTTTAGGGTTTAATCCCGAATTCAATTAATTACGAAAATGCCACTGCATTAAAACGATCATAACTCATTCACCGGAACTCAGAATGATGATTTGTCAGTTGCGTTGGAACCGTAATAACGAGACGATCAACATCATCTAAAAATATGGAAAGAAACTTGTGATTTTACTGTTGATATTTGAGAAATTACCAAAATGCCCTTACGAGAAAACGAGATAGTTCACATCCAAGTTATCAATCCAACCTCATTAATATCATTTGAGAAAATAATATTAATTTCATTTTTTTTATCTTAATTGGTAACGGGTCGTTATAATATAACAAAAATTAGCAATTTATACTCAATCATGTAACCTAATTAATTAAGAATATCAAAGGTTGAAATATTGAATAATAATACTCCACTTTCTATGGCTATTGACCCGACTCTGTAACTGAAAATTTCTGATATTCCACAGTAAAATTGTGACTCTTGGGTTGTAGTGTAGGTGTAGTTGAGTTCGAAAAAATCTAAATTTGATACGAAAAGAAATTTAATATAGTATTTTGAATTACATAATTAAATCAATTATTTTATATTATTCAACAAATCTTTTGTGTTTGAATTCCCAACCATTTGAATTGATTATTAAGAATGTTGAGACAATAAATAAGCTACTTAATTATTTAATAATAAATAAAAAAATTCTTAATGATATTATATGGCATTGTAATAGTAAAACGATTTAATGTTTTGTTTCTTAGTAATATCCCATTATAAAAATATTTTTTTATTTTAATTGTATAATATTCTAATACATATTTAAATCTACTAGAATTCTAGCACGTGCGATGCACGTGTAATTTTACTTTATAATTAAATGCATTTATCAATTATAATAATTAACTAAAATTGTATAAATAATTTAAATTTATAACTTTTTATGTATTAAATAAATGTTTTTTTTTTTTAATTTCCCAATTTCATTAGTTTTTTTTAGTAAAATAAATTATCTATTAGATATTATTTTTAAAATTTAAAACATTTTTAATATTATAATTTTATGTGGTCACAAAATTATCTTTATTATAATTGGCTAACTTAAAATATGAATCAAAATAAGAAAATGTAACATTTTCAATACTTGAGTAGACATTATTTAAAAAAACACATTGATATATATCATACATATTGTGACTTTTAAACTTCTTTCGATTTTGTATTTTTTTTTAAATACGATATTTGATTATTAAATTGGATGTTGATAGTTACTACAAAATAATTAGTTTTACGTTATTTGTACCTTGAAATGTATTCTTTTATAATCATTTTATTTTTAAAGCTTTTACAATTCTAGCACATAAAATAAAAAAAATGAATTATTATTATGAAAACAAAAATTAGAAAATATTAGAATCATTGTTGCTTTATTAGAAGAAAAAAAAATGCAAAATCAATTATTGTAGATATAAAGTTCTATAACTCTAGTCTTCCATCGTGAGTGAAAATCTTGAGAAAGCTTTCATTGTAAAAACTGCATTGAAAATTATAATCAATATTACTAAACACACATATGAGTATTTAATTATCCAAGAAGAAATTTAAATTTTATAAACATTCTAAAATAATTGAATCACAAAAATTTAAGAAAAAAATTAATATATATAAAATGAATGGGGTAAATATCGTACCTAGAGCTCGAGCCAACCAAAGATATCAACTATAAACATCCAAAAGAATACACCTTGTGTAGTAATAATAATGATCGTGCAATGATAAGAATCAAACTTAAATATCAACTTTGTAAAACATCTAAAAGAAAAATTATTACATAAAAATAATTATTGGATAGAAATTATGCCAATAGATTCGGGAGGAAATATCAATAAAGTAAAACATCTAAAAAAAACCACAAATTCGATTAGAAATTACATAAATTAAAAAAGAAACAACAAAAAAACATAAGAATACACAATAGGAATAAAAGTCTAATCTTACACATACCCTGATAATTTCAACCATCTTCAAATTACCTTTTTCTAAACAAATCAGTTAAAGTGTGGTGAGAAACCATACTGGTGTATTTTTTCTAACATAAAAATATTTAAAAGATCGAAATATTTTTTATTTGATTTTTCTATGGTTTATAAATCTTTTTCGAAATGATTTTATTAACATATTATTATGTTCTATATAATATTTAAATTATTGTATAGTTTACTAATTTACATAATTATATACCTTTTTATATAAGACGATTTTTTTAACAACTTTATTTTTAAAATTTATACTACCAAATAAAAAATAAATTGTTTGTTCTATATACATATGTTAGTTAATTTTTGTATTTATAGATTATTTATTTCTAATTTTAATTAAAATTTAAGAAATTATATATTTTTTTCTCTTTGATTTTTAAACTTTTAAATATTTTTAATTAAAAAATTTAAATTTATTTAAATATTATAAAATATTATACCATTACTAATTCAATAAATTATATTTTGTTGTAGTTGTTTTTTTTTAATCTTAATTGTGTTTTTTTAAACAATTTAAGTTTTTTTTTAATATTTTTTAAAATTAAAGCACCATCACCTTTATTAAATCATTTAATATTTGAATACTTAAATATAATTTATTTTTCATAAATTGGTGATAAATCTAAACAATAAATTCATTTTAATATCACATTCATTTTCATATGTTGTACTTGTTTTTTCAATTATTTTATAATTTGATGTTGTGAAAACAATAAAAAAAAAACCAAGGAATTTATTTAATAAAATTGACAATTTCTTATTCAATGAAGAGAAATATTTTATTTATAAAAAAAAGAGAAATATTTTATTAAAAATATAAATAGTCATTTAATAGATAGTGGAGTATAAATAATAATGGCATTTTTAGTAATTTGAAGGTTTTAAAAGGACATATATAATGGCATGTTAGTAATTTTAAGATTTTAAAAGGGGTATAATAGTCCAAAAAAGTTTCTTAAACATCACCACTTTTATATATTAAAGTAAGGATATAAAAATTTGTTCTAGGATAGTTTTCTTAAATTTTAAAAGTTATTAACTATTTTTTTATTCAAAAGCTATTTACTAATTTTAATACATATTTACATCTTATAAAAAATAATAATATATAAAATAATAATATATTGTTTTATGATATTTTATATTAGAAAGTAATATTTTATTAGACATTAATTATTAGTTTTATTTATATTAATGAGTTAATAATAAATTGATAGTTTATTATAGCGATAAGTGCACATTATGGCTTATACATTAAAAAATCGATAATATATTAATGAATTTTTATAAATATTTTTTTTAAAATTAAATTTTTGGTAAATTTGTAATCATTCAAACCAAACCATGATCCCCATTTTATTTTATTTTAAAACGAAATTTGTCTAAAAGTAATGAAATTTGATTCGTTTTCTATTTCTCAAATATTATTTATTATTTATTTATAATTTATGTATGATAATTTTAATAATTAGATGAATAAAAAATAATTATACGGAAGAAATAGATATAGATATAGATGATACATTATACATTGCAGATTAAAAAAATAGTATCTAGAAATTTAGTCATAATTAGAAAATGATATTATAAAATTTATTGTATTGTTTTTAATTAATTGCTAATAAAATGGTTATTAATTATGAGTGATGGCATTATAGAAATTAAAATAAATTATAAGGGGCTTAAAGGGAAATCAAAAGTTTTTCCTTTCAAGCCACTTTTTAGAGATAGTATAGATAGATAAACAACAAACATAAATTGACAAGAATAAATCATTTATAAAAAATATTTTCTTAAATATTGACTATTGTAAATATTTACAAATTTAGTATTTTAATTTATTTTATCAATAAATCATTATCTTCTCCTTCCCATTTTACCCTTTATAATTAATACGACATTAATGGTCCATTTCTTTACTTGTTTCCTTTATATTTTTATTTTTATTTTGATTTTAGGTTTGATTCTTGTATTTAATGTATCATTAAAACCTTCATTAATGGATTTCTTCACATATTTTCAAGATATTTATTTTTTTTTAAAAAAAAAAAAAAAAAAAAAACAAACCACAGCACCACACAACTTTATTTTCCCAAAATTTATAGTCAATTTATATTATACTTTTTCTTTCAGTTAATTTTATATTTTACTTCAAAATTATTTCTTAAATTTATGATGCATACTAATAATTCATATTATATATTTTTTTATTTATATGGTATATTATTGATTTAGTATTGCAATATATATATATGTCAATTTTAATTACATCGTACATTATTCATTTAGAATAAATTAATATTTTTTAATATAATTTTTTTCTTTTATATGTGTGATTAGATTCTTCTGTTTTTATACTCATCGTGTGTATTTCTATTGTATCGTCTATCATCCCACTACATTGTATATTATTTATTTGTATTACACATTGTTTGTTATTTTTACATATAAGTTATTTATTGTGTATAAATAAGTATTTTAAATATGAGATTATATAGACGGTAACTTAAAAAGCGCAAAATCTAATTTAAAAATATTGTTTCCAATTCTAATAAATTCTTGCAAACAAAAATCTAAATAATTCAAGAGTGAAATTGAAACTAACTTGAAAAAAAAAAACACATTCCATAGATGAGAAGGTAAAAAAATAAAAATCAATAAAGATATACATGACACATGGACTATATAAACAAAAATAGTTATATGGTAAAAAATTTATAAATATTATAATGGAAGATGCTACTTATCATTTCTATTTTAATAGAAACGTGAAAAACTATTTCAAAATAAAATAATTACATAAAAATATCAAATAATTATTATGAATACATTTTCCCATATTTAAGTATAATTTCTATTTTTCCATGTTTAATTTTCGAAAAAACCATTCTCTTTCTATTAAATGTTGACTTATTATTATAGCACTAATTGAAGGGTTTTCGTAAGAATGTTTTAGCTAACATCATCAGATAGTCTATGTGTAAATATTTTAGATTCTTAACATCTAAGAAATTATTTCTTACAAATAATCGATGTGTCGCTATCCCTATAACAAAAGTGGGCCCAATATATGCAAAAATAGTAACCCAAAAACTTATTTACAAAGACATGTAATATGACTAGTTTCGCATAAATAATCATTGATTTCCATACATGAAACCATTGATTCACTACAAAAGTAATCACAGATTTTACTGATTCACAGTATTAATTGATATTTCACATCACTGATTCACCTTACAAGTTACACCGATTCACATGAATGAGAGTTTTTAAAAAAATATTATATTTACAAATATTGTTGAGAAAATACTGCTGCTCAATAAAATTTCCCGATTTTATGGCATAATAATTTCCCCCTCTAAACTTACACTATCAAAAGAAGGCATGAGTTTGCTTGTGATCTGATGCTCAAGACCATATTTTCCAAGCATAATGAACGTCCCTCCAAATGAAGGAAAAAGAATTGATATAAAAAAATCTATACACATCTACACTACAACTAAGAATTGTTGACACCATGAATCAAATACCAGAAAACAAAAATGGTTTTTTATTTTTTTAGGGGGGTGGGGGGTGATTTAATTAAGAATTAAGAGCAACTACACACAGAGCGGGGCCACCATCTTCAAGAGCAAAACCTGCAACCAAAGCACCATTTTTTTTAATGAACCAGACTCTTCATTGATATATTTGAAAAGACCAACAACAAAAAATTACAAAAACGCATTCCAATTGGCAATCAAAACCCATCAATATGGATGTATATTAGCAGAGTATTATTACACTCTTAGACAGGTAACTTGACATTTTCATACAAGCATATATGTTTTTTTTTTTTGGATAAGAAAACAAACATGTATGATATACTCAAGGTAAAAAATTAAAAAAAAAAAAAAGAAGGTAAAATGCACCAATGAGCCCTGCACTTTCAAGGTTTTTTAATTTACACCCTTACACTTTCAATTTGGCTTTTCTCACCCCTACACTTCAAGTAATCCTTCCATCCAGTTGGAAAGTATATTCTAACCGCCATAAAAAAAAATTTAATTATTATTTTGATTTGTGAAACGACCCATTTCTCCCAAATTTGACCTTAGTAACAAAACTAACCAGCCAAGGTCAAAACACAAAAACCCCTCTCTCGTCTTCTCTTCTCCTTCTTTGTCAAAATCAATCGCCATTGAAGAACCCACTAGTGAAAATGATTCCTTCGAAAAAAAAAAAATCTCAGCCAAAATCCATTGCTTCCTGCTGTATATATTTTTGGCTTTTTTCCGATCAGCCACAACAATGGCTTCTGACATTTGACCATAAAAATAATAATAGATGTATATGGTAGAAAGTGACAAATCTGCAGCAGCCTTTATTGAATGAATTTTATTTCCTAATCATGAGATGAAGAAAAAAATGTATAGTTTGAGTTAAGGGATTTGTCACTTTCTAACATTTGCTTAATTTGGTATACAGCTCATAGGAAGCAATTTGCTTAATGTATTGAGTTTTTTGCGAAGGAATCATTTTCACATCAATGGTGATTGATTTTGATGAAGAAGGAGAATAGAAGATGGGAGAGGGATTTTTGGCTGAGATTTTGCTTCGACCTTGGCTGGTTAGTTGTGTACTAAGGTCAAATATGGGGGAAATGGTCATTTCACAAATCAAAATAATAATTTAAAAAAAATATTGATGGCGGTTAGAATTAACTTTTTAATTGGAGAGAATTTGGATTACTTGAAGTGTAGGGGTGAAAAAAGCAAAATTGAAAGTACAGGGATGTAAATTAAAAAACCTTGGAGTCATTGGTGCATTTAACCCAAAAAAAAAAAAACACCAAAGGAAAACCAAAAACTTATTCCTACTAAACCTCTCTCTAGTATTCTCTTTTTTATACTCTAAAACCTCCATTTCCTCTTTTCCCAAGTTTCCATAAAGTAGCTACCTAATACCACAAGATCCTCACTTTTCATCTAAACTTGGGGTTGTTACCAACAGAGAAAAAATCCCCACATAAAATGGTGCAGTTCACAGTCTACATAGCATGCCCTTTCAATTTTAAAGCAAATCAAGGATCTTATGACTGCATTAAAATCTTTAATATGGTAAATAACAAGCTAGGATCTTCTCTCTTCCACGTCGTTCATGATCCCCAAAAAAAAGAAAAAAAACTTGTGTTCTCTTTGTTCTTCATAACATATCATGAAAATGAGAAGAATGGTTTACTTTTCAAAAATTAAAGTCCAATTGTTTTCAGAATCTGTAATTGAAAAATAGACTACCGAAATTTGGGATGATTTATGAGAGTCTGTTTGTTTCGTTACATTTTCTAGTTTCTGATTATTTTTTTTAATAGAAATATAAACTTTCATTTCTAATTCATCTTCTTCGAGCTCTTTACATTCTATTTTTTGCCAATTGTAGATTTTGTTTTCCGACTACATCAGTCAGCTGTTCCAGAGGTTCTCCCTTGGTATATTTTATTTCTCTAATGAAATGTTTTGTTTCTCACCAATTCCAAAGAAAAACAAAAGAACTAGCACTCATTACAGTCATTCCACAAGATTCCTTCACAAGTAGTAATGTTAAGACCCTCTAGTGTCTATTTACAGCACTCAACTATAATGTATCAATTGCAACTACATTTAACTGATGTTGAAAAAAAAAAGAGAATAGGGAAAATTTACATGAGTAGAATTAATCATTTCATTTAATATATCAATAGAAGTGAGAAGCTTGAGCATCAACAATCAAAGATTGGAGAGATTTAGGTTGAGAAGCCTCTTGATGGACTTAGTTTCCAAGGAGTCAGTATATTGGAGACAAAGGAACAGAACTGCTTGGGCCAAAGAACGTGATGTTAACACAAAACTCTTCCATAATTTCATGAAAGGGAGGAGGAAGAAGAGTTTCATTAATCAGGTGGTTGCTAGATCAGGACTGCTTCTTTTGAAAGAAAATGAGGTTGAAGCTGAATAGTGTTTTGATGCTCTTTTCACTAAGAAAAATGACAGTACCTTTATTTGTGAGGATGTTGACTGGGATCCTATCTCTGTGGAGGATAATGAGGGTTTAATAGCTCCTTTGACTGAGGAGGAAGTCTACACTGCTATCAAAGTGCTAGGTTCAAACAAAGCCCCAGGTCCAGATGGATTTACGGCAGAATTCTTTAAAAAAGCTTGGAACATCATCAAGGTTATGAAAATGTTCCAAGAGAAGGGTATTGTCAATACTAGTGTTAATGAGACTTACATCACACTCATTCCTAAGAAATTTGATGCCAATGCAGTTAGAGACTTTCGCCCTACTAGTATTAGCCTCACAACTTGCCTCTACAAGGTACTTGCTAAAGTCCTTGCTGACAGGTTGAAAAAAGTGCTTCCTAACACCATCACTTCCTTCCAAAATGCTTTCATTGGGGTTTGACAAACCATATACTCCATCCAGATAGCTAATGAGATGGTGGAAGAGTATAGAAGAAGAAAAGAGCAAGGGGTGATTAAACTTGATATTGAAAAGGCATATGACAGTGTGGATTGGAGTTTTTTATTGGAGATCTTAAGAAGAAAGAACTTTAATACTAAATGGTGCTCTTGGATTAAAGGATGCCTTAGAGCACTAATTTCTCTATTCTCATCAATGGAAAAGCTAAAGGTAAGATAAGGGCTTCTAGGGGTATTAGCAAGGTGATCCCCTCTCCCCCTTTCTCTTCCTTTTAGTGGCAGATAGTTTCAGCAGACTTTTATTGAAAAATCAGAACCAGAATCTGTTTCGAGGCTTCAAGATTGGTGATATTGAGGTCTCTCACTTACAATTTGCTGATGATACCTTGTTTTTTTGTCATTTTAATGAAGAGTCAGTAGCCAACCTAGCTAACACAGTCAGTTTGTTTGAAAAAGCCACTGGTCTTTCTATCCACAAGTTGGCATTAACCTAGCTGATGAGGATCTCCAGGTGGTGGCTGAGTTGTTCAACTATGCTAAGGGTGCTTTGCCTATGTCTTATGGCCTCCCATTAGGTTGTAATCCCTCCTCTAAACACTTTTGGGATCCTGTGCTGGAGAAAATTCAGAGAAGAATAGCCAAATGGAAGAAATTGATGATTTCTAGAGGTGGTAGATTGACTTTATTTCAATCTATCTTGTGTAGCTTGCCAACTTACTTTCTTATCTATATTTAAAGCCCCTACTCATGTTACAAAAAGCATTGATAAACTCTTGAGAGACTTCTTTTGGGAAGGTGCGGACAAGGATGGTGGTTCTCACCTTGTTAGATGGAACAAAGTTCCTCCCCCTTTCCAAAAAGGAGGCCTTGCTTTTGGTGGTTTAGGAAAAAGGAATGATGCCCTCCTTAAATGGCTTTGGAGGTTCCCTTTGGAGGCTCACTTGTTATGGCATAAAGTCATTTTGAACATTCATGGTGGTAGAAATTTAGGTTGGTCACCTAAGTTAAAGCTAATACCCTCAATAGAAGCCATTGGAAGCATATTCACAAGCTTGATCACTTCATGGACATCAACACAACCTCCTCGGTGGGCAAAGGAGACAAGACACTGTTTTGGGAGCATACTTGGGCTATGGAAACTTCTCTTGCTGACAGATTTCCTAACCTCTACCATATAGCCAAGGAAAAGCACAAAACAGTTAGAAATTCGTGGAATGAAACCATGGGATCTTGGTTCTTTGAGTTTAGAAGAAATTTGAAGGATCATGAGTGGAGGAATGGATAGTCTTGATGAATACTCTTGATCCGATTCTTTTAACAGTTAGGGAGGATGCTAGACTTTGGAATCCGGATAAGACTCAAGGTTTTTCTTGTAAATCTGCTTATCTTTTGATGTGGAAAGACATTTCAGATGTCCCCTATACTTCTTTGATCTGGAAAGGCTGCTACCCGATCAAGGTCAAGGTCTTTATGTGGCTTCTAGCCAAGGTTGAAAATGTCGATGTCGATGTCGATGTCGACATCTCAATTTTACGGACATGTCGGTTGTCATGCCGATGACGGCACCCGGAAAAATCATGGATATCACGACAAGAAATAGTTTGAATTTGTGGATGAAACTTTTTATTAGAGCTTAATTAAACATTAAACCATCATTCTAAGTAGTTATATCAATAAAATACACATATATATGGACTTAGTGGTTGAAAATATCAAAATATAGGGCAAAAACTTTTTTAAAAATAGTATTAATAGTGTTGGTTTGTTGATAAATTTTTTTTAATATAAAATTCATAAACACTTTATAATATCACTTAAACAAATAAAATATCCTTAATAATATATAAACATCATATATGTAGATAGTATTTTAAAATTTATATCAAATTTATTAAATTTATAAATTTTAATAAATTTGAATATTATAATATCAAATTTTATTTTGAAAACTCTTTATATTATAAGTTAGAAGTGAACTCAAAACTTGACACTTAATAAAAAGCCCAAAAAACCCAAAAAGCCCAACAGCCATGCCCACTATTTCCTCTCTTATACAAAAATCCCTAATTTTTATAGTCCCAAGACCTTCTCCCTCCTTCCCTCTCTCTCTCTTGTCCCTTCCCCCCCCCCCCCCCCCCCCCCACCCCCCCCCCCCCCCCCCCCCCCCCCCCCCGAGATTGGCCCGTAGGTTCAAGAAATAAAAATGAGAAGCAAGTTCACGCTTCAAAGCTCGGATCTTTGAGATTGGCAACTCACGCTGATCCGCAAAAACTCCGGCATTTTTGAAAAATCGTCGATATCGATCACATGTCACCGAATCCACATTTTCACATGGGCGACATGTCGCCGATCGGGAAGAACACTCTCCCCCTTATCGTTACGACACCGCACTTCTGATAGTCCCGAAAGCCAACACAGCTTCTAGCTAATGATGGCCCCAATTTCTTCCAAAAGACGCAAGCTAGGAAACCTTGGCTTTCTCTTCAACCTAATTGGTGTGTCCTTTTGCAATAGCAACTCCGAAACGACCAACCATATTTTCTTCCAGTGCAAGTTCTCCAATAGACTATGGTGCTCCCTGATGAAGATCTTCAACGTGAATTGGGTTGGGGCAAAATGCAAATAACACCCTGTGGTTTTGGTCAAATGCAAACACACCCCTTGTAGTTTAAAAATGAATTTTATACCCCTATAGTTTCAAAATTATGCAAACTGGCACTTTCCCGCTACGTTGTTAAATTTCTTTCACCATAACTTTTTCGTTTGAACTCCGATTTGAATGATTCAAGATGTAATGGAATCCTCATTTTGAGCTTTACATTATAGTCACCTAAAATCTTAGAAATCATCAATATATAAAAAAGTTATCATCATCAAAACATCAAATGAGGTTGTAGTAGTAAACATTTTTATAAACAAATTTTTTTTAATGACTATAACATAGATCTCGAAATGAAGATTCCAGAAGATCTTAAATCATTCAAATCGGAGTTCAAACAAAAAAATTATGGCTAAAAGAAAATTAACATGTAGCGGGAATGGGCCAATTTGCACAATTTTGAAACTATAGGGGTATAAATATTCATTTTTAAACTACAGGGGGTGTGATTGCATTTGACCAAAACTACATGGCGTTTTTTGCATTTTGCCCATTCGGATTATGCATAGTGATGCTAAAAGCAACATCTATGCCCTCCTTGGTGGCTCCTCGTTTACGGGAAAAAATAAGGACTCTTTGGGATAATGCCATTAGATCTATTTGCAGGAATCTTTGGCTTGCGTAGGGTTTTTATTGAGAAAGTATAGGATTTGGGAGGATATTTGGGATTTCTTTGTGCAATTTGTAAACTTTTTTTTAATTATACCCTTTTACTATTGCCTCTAATTGGCAAGCATTTTTGTAGTTTGTGCTTGCCCTCTTTTTGAGTAGTCAAGTTTATTACCAAAAAAATAAATAAAACAAGAAATAGTAAAAAAATAAAACGAATAAACTTACCATGATTGTGGCATATTCCAGCTAATTGTGTAAAATGATAATTTCCCCTCCTTCACTAATCTCTTTCTTGTTTAAAAAAGAATTTTATGCCTTGTTAAACTGAGTTCAACGACTAATGCATGCAATATACAGAAACTGCCAAGAAAAGGAAAAATATAAATATAAGAAAAGAGCATATAAATACTCATGCAGCCAGTATTAAGGTAAAATAAAAAAACAAAATAGCCAGATAATAACAAACCTGTAGTAAATTAACTCAATTGACTCCAGTGCAGGAAGCAGTAAAATGCACGTGCCTCACGTTATTACTATAATCTATCATTTTTATTTATTTATTCCATTCTATAATACAAGAGAAATATAAAGCCTGCATGTAGACAAAAATAAAATCAGCATATGAATATGCAAAAGAAAAGAAAACAAGATAAACATGGTCGATTATATTACCAATGGTTATCACCTTTCTTGGCCTCCTTTCCAAAGCATTCGATGATAAAACTAATTGCAGAAACATCACCGCATACTGGAATCTCTCATCGTTTATATTAGTGTGATCTGTGTTCAAGGATGACACACACAAATCAAACAATGAACATTAAGGCGTCTCCAAGTTAACAAAACAGACAAACAGATCTCCTTCGTGGAAATTGAAGCCCAGGCTCGTCATTAAAACTCAACATTTATCACAATGATCTGCAGTTCCTTTTGGATCATGACCTTGGATCACAAATATTCCAAATACAGGTCACATCCCAGAAAAGTAACCATAGAAGCCTCTGCGGCAGATGCTTTCCTTCATTAGACTCCTAAGTTTAAAAAGAATGGAAAAGCACTTTTAGCCTTCCAACAATGCTATATTCAATTCACCTAGCATCAGGACAATACACAGATAGATTCACTGAAGGCCATGACAAGGCTATTAACAGGATTTTCATGTAATGAGGTCGGCCTCTTCTCCTGCCTTCATCAATGCTTCTCATAGCAAAATACCAACTGAACTATTCTCAGGTCAAAATTCATTTCTATAATCACTCCCAATTTTTTTCATCGGCTAATAGCCTCCATAGCAATCCGTACCAGACTCAGTAAACCTTCTACATCTTGGAAGTTAAAATCAAGAGCCGTTTTAATGCATGAAATACTCTCTCTGTTGGTAGCCCCTCCCGAGCTCACATTGGCAGCTGCAAAAGCAATTCGTGATTTTCTGGATGCTTCCATGGCAAAATTTACATCCTGTGCCTGCAAATTATCATTGTTGAAATATTAAAGCTCATACTCCAATCACCAGCGCTGAGTGCACAAACAAGTAAACAATTATGTTGTCATTTCCCCCATTTATTATAAAAGGGACTATTGTATCTAATATTCATATAATTTTGGAATACAATATTTCTATTCCATAAACTTAATTGGTATCAAGGCATGAGGTCCTAAACTTATTTGGTATCAAAGCAGGAGGTCCTCAATTCGAACATATATGTTGTCATCCCCCATTTATTAAAATTTCACATGATTGGATCTTGTGTAAACATCCAAGCCAAATGTCACGGAACTGTTGAGATATATGATTAAATTTGCCTTTACCCATTAGCTTAAGCTTTAGGGTCTACTGATGATTTAAAAAAATTTAACGCCCACACAACTCCAAGTGCACATTAACCTAGAAAGTTTCCAGAGCCAATTGAGACATATATCATTGTACAGTACAAAAACTAAATTTTACATACATAGTTAAGCAACCGTATAAAATTGGGACGATTTTTAGCAGCAATGACATGAGACCCAGTAATTTGGCTTGAGCTGACACCCTTGGCATAAGCAACCTTGTCTGCTGTGGTAGGGTTGTTTAAGTTATCAACGTCAGAGGCAGAAGACGATGGAGATTCCCCTGATAAAAATGCATAACAAAGTATGTGAAGAATGTTAGAGCCTGATACCGACTAAAACGAGAACTCGCGAATAATGAAATTCCACAGTTATACTGGACTAGTATACTGAATTCTGAAACACAATACAATATTCTTAACCATCTCTCAGAATCTGATTACTTTTTCTAACCATCAATAAAAAAAATTGAATCTGGTGCAGGAAAAAAATAGTAATATTCTTAAATTACTATCCGCGCACTTTCAGTGACTACATCAGCATCTTAAAAAATTCACTTTCAGAGAAACTTTAAGCATTTAACAACTATCAAGCTCAGCAACTCTACACTTTTACTTTAATACCTAGTGTTTTCAAGGCGAGAGGCACACTCCAAGGCAACGACACCATTTGTTGCCTCCAAGGCGAGAGGCGACAAAAAGGCGTCACCTTACTGAAGCAAGGCGCACTTGAATAACTTTTAAAAATATATATATCTATAGCATTTTGTATTCACTATTATATAAAATTATATATTCTATAAAATATAAATAGATAAATAACTTAATTTTTTATATATAAATGATTAAACTAAATCATAAATAATTAAATTTTCTTCCTTTTTAAAAAAAATTAACTTAATGGTATGAAGACAGAAAGACTTCTATTTACGGTTACCAAGACAGGAAACTTGTTCAATACCCTAACATTATTAATTTCTCTTCCCAATACACTTCTCACTCGGTCTTTTCAGATTCACCTTCTTCCCCCCCCCTTTTTTAGTTTTCACGTTTCACTAGGTAATTTTCTCTCTCGTCTCTCCATTCTGAATCTGCCTCCATCTTTTTTCTTTACCATCTACTTTTTCTCTATCCTTCATCTTCTTCAAGAAGATTTTCGTGGCTAATCAAAATTGTATTTCTTTCTCACTTTCTTAGTGTGCATCAATTTACATTGAAAACGAAACTTAAGGAGAAGATTCTACAATTTAATAGGAAAATCAGTGATTTCTGTAAAAGAAATCAAGTTTCTCTTCATCTTCTTCTTCTCTTTTATGAATCGGAAAAAAAAAACTAATTTGCACCTCTATTCACAAAGGCGCTCGCCTCCTCGCCATTGCCATCTTGGCATGGCAATGAAAAGGCGCTTGTGGCTCGCCTGAGCTCATGGCGAGGCAAAGGTGGCGCAGGGCGCCTCCTCTCTCGCCATAGGCGAGAGCGTGGCATCACCTTGAAATCACTATTAATACCAATAAATGGATCGTCGCAAAAATGAAAAGAAAAATAAGAGAGCCCAACCACGAGATTGGGACTTCCAGAGAAGTTGAGCGCAAAATTCTTTTGCATAATTTAACCTTTAAAGAAGGTTAAATTTTTTATGACAAACAAGTGAGGTGGGAAATTTCTCTATTCAACAGATCCTTTCTTCAGATACAATATTTTATCTACAATGTAATTACCAGAAGGAACCATATTCAGTGCTGGCTGCAACTCATGCCGATCTCTCATTGCACTGTTATGTGAAGAATAAATCACCCTCATGTAAGCTACTTCCATGCATTTGTATGCCAAAGCAGCAGCAGCCATATCTTTCACTTTCTCATACTCATGGGCACAAAACCTATAGATATTGCAAATTTTTAGACTTGTGTAAAAGCATGGCATCAACAGAAAAGCAGTATATCAATGAGAATATTGCTAAGAAACCTTCTGTCTTTCAAAAACCAATTTCAGGAGGTTAAAAAAAAGTACTACAACTAGCAAAAATAGAGGAAGAGTTGTACAAAACGAATTGGATCGGGTACTCCAAAAAGAGCTAAGATACATAATGGAGTCCCAAGTCTAAGGAGAGGAGAAAAAATCATTGAAAATTCTTGCATTTCTTTCATACTGTTGAGATATAGGGTTAAATATGTCTTTACAAATTAGTTTAAACTTTTGGGTCAAGTGGTGATTTACCATATTTAATATACTATCACAGCACGACCCTGAGTTTAGGGATGGCAATGGGGCGGGGATTTTAAACCTCCATACCCTACCCTATCCCCTAATCAAAGAATCGGGGCGGATTCGGGGATCGGGATCCCCCGGGGGAAATTTCATTTTTTATATTTTAATTCTTATTTAAAAAGAAATATATATTTAAAATATACATTTTTAAAGATAAAAGGAAAACATAATATTAAACATTTTATGATTTATAAGTTAATATAACCATATTTCATATATTTTTTTCTAATAAATAAAGATAAAAGTAAACAAAATATATAAGATGTTATTAAAATATCGGGTTCGGGTCGGGGGCAGGGAATGTGTTCCCATCCCCTAACCCTAAAATAAATTTGGGAAAATTTCCCCCCCCCCTAACCCTAACCCTATAAAGCGGGGATTCCCCGCCCCTAAACCGCAAGGAATTTTCCATCCCTACCTGAGTTCAAACCCCTACGATGACGTTTCCTCCCCATTTATTAAAAAATCCACATATTTGAAATTTGTGCAAATATCTAAGCTCACGTGTGAGGGGGGTGTTAAGATATATGATTAAATTAGCCTTTTACCAATTAGCTTAAACTTTTGGGTCTAGTGGTGATTTAACATATTTAATAAACCAAATCTACCAGAGACAGGGGACATTGGTCTAGAGAACTTTGGCTTTTCTCTTCTTGAAAAGGTTGTGGATGAGCTAAGGAAAAGCTTCAAAAGAAGATTTAGGAAAGCATCGATAGATCTTGAAAGCTTGGAGAAGATGAAAGAGAACTTTTTTATGGAACGAGCAACGTAGAAAAAGATGATCACTGCTTTCTCATTGCTCTTGCAAAGAATGCACCAGTTAGGAGAGAGATAGAAATAAGGATTCCTTCTCTTAATATATTTGCAGTATCGAGGCCATTGTGAAGAAGAGTCCAGCCATGGACTTCCAAACCAAATCCCAAAGGACTACTTTGTAAGAGAAACAAGGAAGATGTCTTATCTTCTCCTCTTGACTTCTGTACATTTTTTTTTTAAGAAACTTCTGTACATATTTCTTCATTAGGAAAAGTATAGTAAATAATTAAGGACTTATCCTGCAGTTCTATACAATTTAGTGATGTACCATTGAGGTTGAAGCAAGGAATCATTTCTCCTTGATATATATTGTTCTACCAATGCCACCAAGCAAACAACACTTTATGAGGCATTTTGATTTTCCAAGTCTGCTTAGAGAATATTTATCAAACAAGGCATTATAATTTATATTTCATCTCAGAGACTACCCAAAAATTTACAAGAGAAGGAACCCAAGGATTCCATATTGTTTCATCCTAGATCTTGAAATTTAAAGAGACAAAATCATGAGCATCCCTATCAATCAAGTATCGTCCAAAATAGATATCAAAAGAAGGGGTGACCCAGGGAATGGATTGCAACAGTTTATCGGGGCGAGGGGACAATAACTTCCACATAAAAAAAGAATTAGGTCATAAAAAATGGAGCAGACTGGTCTTTACAGTTCTTATGAGTGTAAACTAAAATGGCTATCAATATTAACTAAAAGCAAGCTGATTCTTGGAGTGCACACTTCAAATTCATCATCAAAAAAATAATTAATTGAACAATATCATTTCATTGATCTTGGCACAATTAACCTAAAAGAAAATATCAAGCAATAATTTCAAAAGAAAACATGTAAAGACAGATATAAATTCAAATCCTCGAGTGTACAACAATATATAGCATCCATCTGGCTGTATTTTGACTTACTCGCATAGTTTTGCCGTGCTACTATATATTTGCATGGACTGAATAACGTCACTATGTTTGGCACTCTCATTGCTGGATGACTCGAACTTAGAGGCTCCATAAAGAAACTTAAGGGCTGCCTGGAAATAAAGTCCAATGCTCTCGTTGGACCCAGAATTCTGAGGAAGAAAATAAATGGAATAAATATACAGAGAACATAAAATCCAAAGCGAGAATATATGCATTTACAGACCTTAAAACGATCAGCGAGATGTTTTAAATCTTTAGCTTCTTTCATAGCTTTGGTAGCAGCCTGGTTGGAGGAGTCCCTTCTGGCTGGACTTGGAGCATCATTGAGCACCCGCTCGTTGGGAGTGGAATGTCTTGAGCCACTATGCTGAGTTTCCTTTTGACGATCAACCTTCCGCATATGCTTATTCCCCTTTAATGCATCATTACTTTCTGAAGCATCTACTTGCAAAATATCAGCTGCGTTTCCTTTTCCACCCCCTGCTACAATGGGGCAAGGCAGTGTTTCATTTTGATACTCTCCTGAGGCTGGTAATGGTGTACTCCTTCCAGAGGCTTTTTCCAATTGATCATTTTTCTGAAAATGGGACCTCTTTGAACCGGCAGGTCCGGCACCATTGCAATCCTGCTGCTGATTCTTCCTAGCAGATAAAGTCATGTTCTCTTTGGAAGTCCTATCTGCTGCAAAATCTGGACCTTCAAGCTTCACAATATTTAATTGGCTCTCTCTTTTACCACTCTCACTGGAAAATTTTCCTGAACCGTCCTTCTTATTGACAAACTTGCTTTCAATATCTTCAGATTTGATCCTGGAACTTTCCTTCAATTTTTGTTTACCATTTTTAACCTTCAAATCAGAACGTGGAGATCTTTCAATTAAATCATGGGAACAAGGAACCTTGTCCTTATCCGTGCCAAAGTCTAAACAATAGCTCCCATTCTTATCCTTCAACTGTTCGCATTTTATTGGATACGTCTCTTTGCCCCTAAATTGCATTTCATTTGATCTATCTTCATTTTGAACTTGTTCTAAAGCCCAAGGTTTACAAGGATGCTGATTTTCAATCCGTGAATTGCCAAGACTGCCATTTGTCAGGTCATGATTTGGAACATCAGAAGAAGACTTCACCTGTGCTTTAGCTTTTTTTCCAGACATACTAGCATCTTTGTTTAAACTATCAATCAAGGGAGACTTTAGAGACCTATGATGAGCCACAACAGACTTTTTCTTGCTACCTGTCCCAGACCGATCACTACCACCATCATCTTCACCATCTGAGCACCTTGCATCACCAGGATCGTGAAATACATCCTTACCATCTCTAGATGACTGCAAAAGTTTATCTCGCTTAGATATTCTCATAGGTGATGAAGAAACTGATTCAACTGGCGAGCCTTTCATCTCCTGGAAACTGGATTTGGTTTTATGTGAACCAGATATCTTAGAAGAACTTGAAGTGGCTACAAGAGAAGGTTGTATCGCTCCTAAATCCCTTTTCAAAAAATCAGCACCATCCAAACTCCGTTGGGAGAGGGTGCTCCCTATATCATGTCCAAGTGGCAAATTCTTAGAATGGAAGCCTTTTTTCTCTTTTCTAGCACTGGAATCTTTACCTGGAGGCTTAGATAGCTTAGCCTTTTTCTCCTTCCTATAGTCAATATCATTCAACTCCATTACAGGACCTCTCTTTTGCTGGACATGCTCAGAACCATCAAGAAACCCAGAATTAGTTTGAATATATGGGGATACTTTAACTTTTCTCTTTTTTGAAGTGTTTTTGGCACTATCATTCCCTCCCAGGGAACCGTTATCCAAAGCATCCAGAAGTTTGTTCTCTCTTTTATCATTGGATATTTGGTGCATCATATTTGTTTCATATTTTGAGTCCCTCAAAGAATGGTCAGTATTTTTAGACTTGGTATTCCCACCTGACATAGAAGGAAACCCAATGCTTGAGGTCGGGCCAACTTTCAGAATGGGCCCACTGTGCACTGATATCTGGTCTTCATCAACAAAATTCAGACTCTCAGTTCTGACTTTCTTAGAAGGTCTAGACTGATCTTGTTCTTTCTCTTTTCTGGATTTCGTTTTTAAACTTTTTGGAGCACCTGTCAATTGGATTTATCCAAAAGTGAGATTCCTAACGCTTATTAGAGCGAGTAACAAAGATCAACACAATAAAAAACAGAGAGGGAGAGGGAGAGCAGTACCTCCGTCAGATAGGATATCAAGAGATTTCCGCTTCTCTTTGTGCTTGTGTTTGTGCTTGTGCTTCTCAATGGGCACGTCACTTGACTTGTTTAAATGATGAAAATCAGCTTCATCCCCATTTGGCAACCGGTTCACATCATCTACACTTCTGCTTTTCACAGCAGCTTCATTCTTCTTGGAGCTTGATAATGGAGGGTCATCCTCTTTAAGTGCCAACCTTGATCTCTCTTTTGCTCCGGGTTTCTTCTTTCCACCACCAGGAAAAACATGCACACCATAATTATGGTGATTTTGCCCAGGTTGCTGAGCATTAGCAGCTGCTGGCATAACTCCACCCAGAGTACTGCATATATTACCCTCAGGAGCAGGTGCTTGGTACCTAGCTACTAAAGCTGTCGTTTCATCCTCACTAAAAATACATTGGTTCATGCCAGGCCTACATGTTTCATAAAGAAAACAACTTTCACAGAGATGGAGAGAATTATCTTGCCAGCATACGAACTCTTAAAATAGGTTAGGCACCATATAGATCTAATTAATACTTGATAGTTACCCTTTTTTAAAAATTATTACTTAAACAAATAAGAACTGCAACTAGAATTGAACTTACAGCCAGTCAAGCATGCTGCAAACCCACTTCTCAGGTAGGTCGGCAGGATTTATGCCCAATGGTAGAAGCCGCCATTTCTGACACTTGTCACAACAAACCCAATGGTCTTGTGCAGATACAGTATCCACTGCAGCAGGAGGAGCATCAGATACTGTCCCATTTGCAGGGTTTCTGACTACATCTGAAAAAGCTTTACCATGTGTTCCCAATGCCAACGACTTGTTGAATTTCTCAACTGATAATCTCTCCTTTGATGCTGTGTAACTGGAAGACATTCGCTTTTCAAACACATCAGAGTGATTCAGCTGAGCCTCCGAACGAATTTCTGAGGTATCTATTTGATTATTGTCATCTTCTTCCAATTCCCCAAAGAAATCTCTGTATCTATCTTTACTTTTTCTGAAGTCCTTTTGTGGCTTAAGGTCTTCAAATTCAGGTTTGGTGGAAGTGTTGTCAGTTTTAATAATACTCTTTGTTTTGGAACCCGAAGAACTAGACTTCATACTTCGTCTTGATACTTCTCCATTTGGCAAACAGTCAGTTTGACTAGACTTCTTCTTCTTCCCCTCAGGAACTAAATCATCGACACCAGAAGTATATTTTGCGTTGTTAGGCCCATGTAGTTCAGTTTTATGATTAATCTTATGCTTGAGGGGATCAATTTGTTCACCCTTTGAAGTTTTCTTTCCCTTTGAAGCCGTCTCAACCAAGTCAACAGTTTTCTCCTTCTTCCTTTCTCCAGATTTCTTTGAAGAAACTAAAATATCATCGAAAGAACTGGCTTTCTTAACCTCCTTAACTTTAACCTTTCCAGATGAACCATTACTTTGCTTCCCATCCTCTATGGCAAGTAGAGGCTCTACCGGAGCCTCTTCCAGTTGATCAAAAAAAGGTCTGTCCCTTGCCACAATTTTATTGGCTTCCCTTGATATTTCAGATGACCTATTCAAATTCTTTGTGGTCTCACCCACAAAAGAGTATGAATTGGCTAGAAGTGGAAGCTTTAATGCATTAGAAACAATCTCCTCACAAGCTACTGTATCAATTTCTGGAACCTTTTTTGACATCAGGCCATCTAGAAAATCCTTTCTATTTGATTCTGATTTTAAATCTTTTGAGTTCATTTTCGTCTCCGTTAACATTTTACCACCTTTTGAAGAAGATCCATTCACTAATGGGTAAGAATTTTCCTGACTACACTGTTGGACACGAACAGATTTATGATCTCTTGCAGGCTTTCCCCTCTGAGTCAGGTGAATGAGATCATTAGGAAGAGGTGACAACAATAGACCTCCATGAACTGGAAAGGATGTCATCATCTGCTCCACAAAATAATTGCATTTTGATCACTAAGGCACATTATGCGAGCGCACACAAAAAAAGAAAAAAAAAACAGGAAGAAGAGAACGAGAAACTATGAGAATGGTTTAAGCAGATAAATTACCTGAAGAATGCTAGTGGGAGATTCAAATGGGCCATCCTGAATCTCACGAGAGATCCCTTCACTGTCTGAGGGGCTATCATCTAATGATGAAGATGGTGAAACATCAAGGCCAAGACCACTATAGATTGCATCATTTTTTCTCGTCGACAAGTTATCAGAACCCACTTTAATTCGCACCTTTAGCGATTTTTGGTCTGATGAAGTAGTAGATTTATTGTTCATGCATCCATATTCAGAAGCAAGTTCCTCAGCAAGCTGGAAAGGCGTGCATACTTCTCGTTTGAACGATTCATTAAGATTTGGACCCTTGCTCATGGGCAGTGATGTAGAACTAGTAGAAGGAGGTCCAGGTCTAATAGACTGAGTTGTAGTTGAAGAAACAACGGAGTTATTATGCCCACACTGCATAGACCAATAGACATATTTTTAATGCTCAATAAGGCCATCATCAATCACACAAGATAGTTGAAGATTTGCCCCTAAAAAATATCAAAAAGGAAGAATTAAAAATAAAAAACAATTTTACCTCCTGCTGAAGATTATTAGGAGACCTGGATGTACTGCAATTATGACCTTTAGTTGGTGTCCTTATATGAGACCAACCTGGGGACCGTTGATAGGTAGGTAAAAATGAACCATAACCACCAAATTTTGCACCTGTAATACATACATTAGCCTATAACTTCTACTTAATAGAAGATAATAAAGGCTAATTGAGAACAGGAACAAAGAAGAGCTGTCTTTCAACCATGTCCGTGTTTCAACTTACCCAAGTTTTCTGCGGAGACTCCACCTTCAAAATCCTTCTGGAAGTGTCCCAGAACATGTTGAAGTTTCACATCCTAAACATCAAAATTAACATGCCCTCAAACACGTAAGACGGATATAAAAAGACATAATGTAACCTTATTTGAAGTGGCACAATGGTAAAAACAGATTATCAACCCAGGAGTTGTGAAACATGCCTGTATACTGTTGTCCGGTCAGGAATGGTTCTTATACTAAAATCTCCACTTATGACCCAGCAAATAAACTCATTGCATTAACAACAAAACTAGCACTCTAAAAATGTTTCAAAAGCTCTGAGTTCCATGATTAAATTTTTGAAGCAATTTTAGCATACAGATTCAAGAACGACCATTGACCTTTCAGCGAGAGGTAACCATAATCCAATAACTTCAGAGATCAGAGTACTCCATTACGATAAACTGACAATTAAATGAAGTGATCCATAGCAGAAAAACATGTAAAATTCTTCTGTTAACACACATTAATCAAGCAGAAAATAGATCCTTGAATCATTCACTACTAATGACAAACCAGCAGAGGAGGCAAAACCATACTTAAACTCCTTTCCAACTAAAAAAACAACTGTTTTACCCTCATATTTTCTCTTGGTTCACTTCATCTAACTATAATCATGAATTGAAACACATTAACTACCAGCACATTAGAAAAGAGGAAAAAAAACATTCTAAAACCACTAAGAGCTGCTACAAAAGAAACTATGAAATCCAGAATTTCTAAAAACATCTTAAAATCTGGATCTAATTCACCAAATGGGGTTAAATCAAGAAACAAAACGATCCAATAAAAAAATAAGAAATACAGAAGGCTTACGATATAAGAGAGAGCAACATCAGGGTCCATATTCAAGTCATAATCTTTATTGTTCTGGTAAGAACAAGCTTCTCCTTCTTCAAGCTCAGTATCTTCCATCTCTCTCCCCACGCCGCCTAACCCTATTCCTTTCCTTCCATCTCTATTCCCCACAGAAATCATTGAAACTCCATTAAAAAAAGGGGGGCAAATGAAAGCAAAAGTCCACCTTTTGAAGCTAACCTTAAAAAATCAAACGTCCCTCGTCACCATCAACGTCAAAAATCAAATTTTTTTCCCAACCCATCAAACAAATTCAAAAACCCACAAAAACCCAATAAGGATTTCCGTCAAAAACACTGAAAATTAAACCCGATCGCAAATTGAAATCAATATCACACCGATATGAAATAACACAAATTCTGACCCAAAAAAAACCGAAAGAAAAAGAAGGAAAAACTATTCTTCTAGAAAGAAATCACCGATCTCCAGCAAAAACTGGGTTTGATCTTTGTTTAGATTACTCAGAATTCATTGATTGCGGATTTTGATTCTTTAGCTGGTATTGCTAAGCAAAAAAACTCCCCAACCTTCGCTCTCTCTCTCTCTCTCCCGGTTTTTTGGTGTGAACAGCAGCCGCGTTTTGTTAATTTTTAATTTTTTTAATTGTTTTTTCTTCTCTATTTCTCTCTCTTGCTCTGTGAAAAAAATAAAAAATTGTAAATTTTTATTTTATTTCAGTTCAAGAGGCGTATACCAGAGGGGAGAGAGAGGGAGAGAAACCATGTTTATTGGATTTTTCTCAAAATCTCTCTCTCTTATTTCTCTCTCTTTTTGTTTTTGGATTATGAATTTAGATTCCATTGTTTTTGTTTTTGTTTCTGACAAAAAAAAAATTAAAATAAAATGACCGTCTTTCTTTGTTATGTGAATTAAATGTTACATCACGAGCTTCCATTAGATTCATATCATCAACAATCTTTCAATCTACACGTGTATTCTCTTCTTCTACTTCATTTTTTTTATATTTATTTTTTGGTTTTGGTCTTTATTTTGATGTAATCCATCTATACTAGGTTTAATTATAAATTGGGTAAAATATCATTTTGGTCCCTGAACTTTCATTCAAGTTTCATTTTCGTCCCTGAACTTTCAAAAGTCATTATTTTCATCTCTGAACTTTCTAATTCGTTTCGTTTTGGTCCTTCAGATAGGACATCACCGAAGAACTTATGTGACATATAATTGATGATGTGACATTATATAAATATACAATGAGGTTAAAAGATGTAGAAAAACGAATATACAATGAGATTTAAGACTGGAATTAAAGAGAAAAAAATGAAATTAACCTTTCTTTATATTCGTTTTTCCATGGTATTTAACCTCACGGTATATTTCTATAATGTCACATCATCAATTACTTGCCATAAAGCCTTCCATTAGTGTTTTAGACGGAAAAAAAATTTAAATGACCAAAATAAAACGAAATGGAAAGTTCAGGGACGAAAATGAAACTTTTGAAAGTTGAGGGACGAAAATGAAAAAGTTTAGGGACTTAAATAGTATTTTACCCTCATAAGTTTAAGGGAAAATTGTACAAGCCACCTCTGAACTATATGGGTTGTAACACTTACATCCTTAAACTTTCAATTTAAGCAATTAGCCCCTGAACTATGTAAAGTGTTAAAATTGAACCCAACAAAATTTAATTTGTCAAATTATCCCCTTAAAATGATTAATTTACCAATAATTATTATAAAATCTCTATAGGGTCGTGTCTCGAGGGTTCCTATCCCAAAGCGGCCTAGTCTATAACGACGAACGCAAAACCCTTTTGAGGGTCGGGAATGAGAATTATTCTCATATCTCACCTCTCTCCGCCTATTGACATTAGAGATGTATTCTTCGTCTCTACGATGATTTTCGAGGGTCTAATTTCAAAAGCTAACTTAGTAATTTGAAAAATTAAATTTTATTGGGTCCAATTTTAACACTTTGCAAAGTTTAGTGGTTCACTTGCTCAAGTTTAAGGATGTAAATGTTAAAACTGCTATATTTCAGGGGTGGTTTGTACAATTTTTCCTAAATTTAATCTATCGTCTGCGATTTGACTCTATTTAAGGAAATTTTACTGGGTAGCATAATTTTCTACAATATTTATAAATATGGTATCTTTTATAAAGTATTCGCAAATATAGCATTTTTTTAAATCATGATTTGTATGAATCAAAGAAATCATGTAATCAGTGATTACGTGTGCAAAATAACAATTAATACAATGGATCAGTAAAATCAACGATCACCTATTTGGTGAATAAGTGATTACATGTGCAGAAGTCAATGCTTACTTATATAGGTGTAAACGGGGCAGGTGGGGTCTGAGTACCCCGTTTAAGTGTGGGGCAGGGGCGGGGTCAAGTGGCACTTAAATGGGGTGGGGGAATGGCAGGGGCAGAATAAATATAGGATTTTTTTATGGTTTTTAGGATGTTTAGAAGAAAAAAAACATGATTTTGTTTAAAAATATAACTTTTCCAACTCATTTGGATTGGGTTGTTGTTTAAAGTAGGAGATTTATCTTTAAATGCCTACTCTGATTCGGATTGGGTTGAGGATGTTCATGATCAACGATCAACCACTGGTATTGTTATTTTTCTTGACCCAAATCTGATCTCATGGTCAGCCAAGAAACAAACTACAGTGTCAGGAAGTTCCACTGAGGCTGAATATCATGCATTAACTTCCACTGCAGCTGAACTCTCTTGGGTACGTCAATTACTTAAGGATTTACATGTTTACTTACCATCTCCTCCAACTATTTGGTGTGACAACTTATCATCTAACAAACTTGCTCATAATCCTGTCTTTCATGGTCGTACAAAACATGTAGAAATTGACTTTCATTTTATTCGCGAACGTGTTGTTCGGAAAGATATTTTACATCAATACATACCTACAACACAACAACCTGTTGACCTTTTTATGAAGGCACAAACTTTGGAGAGACTTCAATTTCTTCGTTCCAAACTCGTTCCTACTTAACGACATTCATTTGAGGGGAGATCTAAATATAAAGTAAATTGGGCGGTTAGAAAGTTAGTTTTTATGTTATTTAATTGTTGAAATGTAACTAATTATAGTTATAGACTAAAGTGAAACTATAAATATCATTGTAATATTCAGTTTGAGAATCAATGAAGATTAACCACTTTTTTTGTTATGAATCATGGAGCCTCAAAAGAGATGAATGAGCTTAGAATAGATTCACTCAAGGATCAAGAGCTAAGAAGTTGCAACATGAAAGAAGAGTTTGGCTAGAAATGAAGAGAAATGAAAGAAATGAAAACTTTTCAGAAATGGAATCTTTCCCGAAATGAAAATTTTCCATATATGGTAATTCGTGGAAAAGACCAAATTTATATTCAAATGGAGCTCAAGACCAAGGATTGAAGACTTTATATATAAATGGAAGTTCCAAGTAGTGTAGGGCTTTAATTTTGGTATTTTTAAATTTCTAGGAGTAGTAGTTTTTATTTTTATGGTGATGTCATGATGAAGTCATTCCTATCATCAATTTATCTTATATTTTCGAAATTAGAGTCATATTAGGAGTAGGAAACTTGTTTTTCCTATTTAAAGGCTTTCATTATTTAATAATTAACATATTTGATGAATTAAAGAAGACTAACATATTGTGCTTGTCTTGGTTGAGAGCCACATCTCTCATCTATGCAATCTTGCTTTAGATTGCATGTTTTGGAGCATTCAAGCAACCTTGATCAAGTTGTTTGTGGAGTGTTTCAAATCTTGAAGACTTGACTATTTTCATGCTTCTTGATATTTGATCATCAAGGTAACCAATTTCCCTTACTTTCCTTTGATTGTTTCGAATGACATATGTGCTGAGGTTTCTGCCCTAAATCTTATGTAATCCAATTAAACTATAAATAAATAAAGGAATTATTAATTAGTAATATTTACATTGTCATTTATTATTAGTTTAATAAATGTAATCTATCATAAGATCCAGAGTTACTTATGATAACTTAAAGTGAGCATATGATGCGGGAAGTTTCACTTAAGTGCGACTCAAATAGTCCGTGGTATATAAATAAAGGTTGGGTGCCTTATTTCTGATAACACCACTAACACGGCCCACTTGTGAATTGGCACAAGTGATCTCATCTGGATCGCTCATGTAGAGACATGTGAGTGGGGGTGTTGCTGCAACAGAGATTGTAGTAGACTAAATTAAGATAAACTTACTGTCTTCTGGGAAAGTCGTTACAGAAAGACACTTCGTTTATCAATTGGTTGATCATGTACAATTGATCTTAATCCTGAGTGGATTACGAACTCCTGTTCACAAAAGACAAACCTTTGATTGGCATAGGTGAGAGTGACTCAATATAGTTTGCTCAATATGCTTCCCACTTTGGGGATTGCATCTTGCTTATAGCTGGGAACGTGATTACATAAGAATGGAATTCACTCTTTTCCATATAGGAAAATAGATAAGTAGTTCCCTCATGGAGTGATTCGGTCTTGAACAGCGGAGCCCCATATTCCTCTGATCAAAGAAAAGGTAAAGACGCATAATGGAGATTATGTAAGGTTGTTCATTGGAGAATCAATTGGGCTTAAGGAACAAGATGTATCATGGAGGTTAATACGGTACAATTACCTAGCCATGGATACGAACTAACTTGTGAAGGATCAAAGTGTAGTTAATGATATTAGTCAATGGACATAACTATGTTTATAGTACTAAGAGTGCAACTCTAGTTATTTAGTGGAGTTATCTAGGAGTTAATGAATAAGAATTGAAGGAGTTCAATCAATGCAATTCTAGATCATTGGAGCTTAGTCCTATAGGTCCATTAAGTCCTCTGAGCTAACGCATGTAATTGAGAACATAAATTAATGATGATTAATTTCTTTGGAAAAATGATTTCAAGCATTTGATTTGAAGTTGTCAAATCAATTAAGGCAAATACAAATGGAGGAGTCTATTTGATTAATTAAATGAAATTAAATAGAGGAGTCTATTTGATTATTTAATTAATGGTGAAATTAAATAAGAAGAGTCTATTTAATTATTTATTAAATAGAGGAGTCTATTTAATTATAAAATAGAGAGATTAAATAGAGGAGTCTATTCAATTAAATTAATTTTGAAGTTGTCACAAATTAATGGGGATATAAATAGAAGAGTCTATTTAAATATTTAATTTGAAGAAGTCAAATTAAGAGGAAATAAAGAGAAAATAAATAAAAGGAGTTTTATTTATTTATTTATTTAATGGAATTGTTCTATTGAATAAAAAGAAAAGAAAATACCCAATATTGTCATGGGGATGACAAGGTGGGCGTGTGTCCAATGGTTAAATATTAACCAATTATTTGCATTTTATTTTATTTAAAATATATGGAATGTCTTAATGATTAAGATATCGAATAATATTTTAAATTAATAAAGATTATTTAAATAAAAGATATGAGATTATCTTATTATGGAATAAGATATTATATCTTAATTATTCAAAATATATTTTAGAATATTTTTATTAATTATTTGATAATTAAAAAAGATATTCAAAGATTTTATGAGGCCTTGGTATTCCTATAAATAGGACAATTGGGGTGATCCAAAAACACACAACCAAAAGAGCAAAGAAAGGCTCAGAAAAAAAATCCTCTTCCCCTCTCTCTTTGCCGCCGCCGCCCATAGGGTAAGGGATTCTTCCATCTTCCTTTTTCCAAAGAGGATAGTGCCCACACACCGATTCTCTTTTGTGCTTAGTGAGAAAGAACTTTTTGGTGGTCCCAAGATCGTAACCAAGAAAAACGAGGAATAGTCAGACACTTCTCCATAAGGGTTAGTTTTCTTTTATGCATTTTAGTTTTGAATATATTATACTGCAAGGAAAGATCATTGAGACTTTCGTTTGAGAGCTCTTTTAGAGGCCTCAATCCCAACAATATGTGGGTTCTATGGTTTGATATTTTGAGGTCCTTAGTTAAGTTTAAAGGTTTTAAAAGAAATTCCATTTAGTTTTCGTATCATTATTCCATTTATGGAAAGTTTCTATTTCGGGTAAGTTTCCATTTCTCTTCATTTCTAGCCAAGCTCTTTTTTCATGCTGCAACTTCTTAGCTCTTGATCCTTGAGTGAATCTAAGCTCATTCATCTCTTTTGAGGCTCCATGATTCATATCACTTTTCTTACAAAATTTTAATTTGAACATTTTGTACAATTTGATATGTACTGATTGTGATTGAGAGTATAGACTGAATCACTTAAGAAATTTTTGGGTTTAAATCAAAATTTTAAAATTTTTATTGTATAAGTTTTATTGAGTTATCATCACTTATGTATAATAATTATTTTATATTGAATCTAAGTTGTTATTTACACTAATTGTTGAAAAAACTGAGAACAGTCTCAATTAATCCTTAAAATATATATTAATTTTTTTTTGTATGATTTGTAATACTATGTAAAAATTTATAGTAGTTGGTTTAAAATTTAGAAAACAATGTTTTGACGCACTTTTGTATTTCAATAAATCTTAAACAATTATATTATTTAACAAAAATGAACATAAATAATTATATTATTAAAATAAAAATGTGCAACTGTTTAAAATTTTGGTAATTATTCGAGATGAATTTATAAGTGTCATCTATTTCATGGTTACAATTTAGAAAGAGACTCGCTTCTAAGGGAGTGTTTGGTGTTAAGGGAAAACGGGCGTCCACAACTACATATTGGTATGATATTGTCTACTTTGGGCATAGGTCCACATGATTTTGTTTTTTTGTTTCACGTAAAAGACTGCATACCAATGAAGATGTGCTTTTCCCCTCATACGCCCATGTTCATCCCTTTTCTTAACTTTTGATTTTGTTTGCACCCAACATTTGGCTCATAGGTTTCGATAAAAAGTTAAAGGTTACACAAGTTTAACCGACGTTGGTCTCACAAATTTGAAATCTAGGATTATGGGTTTTTTACACTCGCTTAACAACTCATTATTTTTTCGTAATTTCAACACATTTTACACTAATTCAGACTTAACAAACTCACTATTTTGCACAATCTAAACATAGTCTTAACAATACCTAGTTTAATAACTTATACCCACAAGCCAAATGCACATAAATCGATCATCATTTGTAATTTTAATCAATTCTATATTACTTCATGTAACGCCCTTTATTTTACACGAATTTTTTTTATTTATTATTATTTTTAATTATTATTATTTGATGTAAAGCACTTAATTTAATTTTAGAATTTATTAATTTAAATTTTAGATTTAATTTATAATTTATAACTTAGAATTTACGAGCTAATTTCGTTCGTAAATTCTTTTAATCGTTTTATTAACTTAAATTAGTTTTGGTCGTATTAATAATTATTAACGGGCCAATTAATAATTATTAATCACCATTTGGCTACTTTAAGAACTTCGGGTTTCATTTTTAAAAAAGCAAAAGAGGGACGAGTTCGTCATTTCCCGAATTGTTAAAATATCTAAAGACTATTCATCTTCTTTAAAAATCCCAAAGTTGACCAAATTGACCAAGAATTCTTTTTTTTTCCTTTCTCTTCTTCTTCTCCAAACGTGAGCATCAATGGTGGGAGGGGTTTTCTCTTGGCTTTTCTTCGATTCTCGATCGATTTCGATGATTTATGTTGCGTTTGATTTCTCAGGACGTGGGCTATCTATCCCACCTAACCTTTTGGCATTTCTCATTCTCTAAGGGAAGTCCTAAAAAGTAAGTTTTCAAAACTTTTTACATGGTTTTGTTCGTTTTTTATTATAAATGAGTTTTGAAATTGAAATCATGAATTTCCATCAAGGAATTTGACGATTTTGAGCTCGGATTTTCGAAAAACACTATCCACCCGAAAACACTATTCACCAAAAAATCACACTTTTCCTCTTATTAGATTTGAATTATAATTCGTTGATCGATTGATGAATTGTAGGTGCGATTGCTCATTTGTTGGTTCGTGGGAACTTGGTTGTCATGGGAGCATTCGAGGTGAGAATAAATAGAATTTAAAGTAGCTTTAGAAATCGAATAAGTTGAACGATTTGTAGGATCGGAAGTTGAGATTAAGGTTTGAATCGAAGGATAAAAGAAAGTGAGCTAACATGCTTAGGCTTAGAGTTAGTTCTAATTGAGTGAGAGAACTCATGGATTTCTCGAGGGAAACATTTAACTCTTGGAAGTCCTAAGCTTAGGTTCGTTCCAGAGTTTAAGAATGATTATCGGAAGTTGAAGGTTTCAAGTATAATGGGGTGGGTAAGGAACTTGATTATGGAACTTCGGATTTGTACTGGAAGCAATAGAATCATTTGAATTGGAGACTTTATGATTAATTTAGTAATTCAAGTTTAACTAAAGGTTGTTCGGCTTGATCTATTTATTGTTTTCTTATTAGAAGTTCCTAATTTCTTATTTTATGTATAAGAATATTACGTGATCCATTTACCTTTATGTTATTTCGATTACTTTGAATGTTTATATTTATTTACTTGTACTTGAAAGCATATTCATATCATATTGTATAATTGATTATTGGGAGGAATAATGAGGCAATGCATAGACTGAGTGAGCTTGCATTGTCTGGTATTATTCGTTTTATGTTTACGTATATGTATCATGAGGAATGCTAAAGGACTGCGAGACATTGCATGATCGGAGGAGATGAATAATGAGATAATGGTGGAACTATGCGAGTTCACATTATCTAGTATTATCCATAATCACTATGATACATATACGAGGATACAGGGGTGCATTGAACCTTGTATTCGGTGGGTGAGATAATGAGGTGAATGAGTTTAGCCTACTCATTGAAAAGACTTTGTATATATTTTGATTTTGGAAAGTGAGTTTAATAAGGTGAATGAACTTAGCCTACGAGAGCTTCATTACCTGTCATTATTCACTAGAGATGGAAAAATATTATTGAAACGACTCTGTATATTTTATTTTGGAAAGCGAGATAATGAGGTGAATGAACTTAGCCTACGGGAGTTTCATTACCTGACATTATTCGTATGTGATGGTTATATTAATGTAAAGGTTGTGTGCCTTTTACACTTGTTTAGTGAGTTAATGAATGTTTAATTATATTAAAACCGAGTGAGCTTAACATTATTTATTAAAGAAAATGAATGTAAACTTTATAGCTTGAGTTACTATAGAGAAAATAAATGAAACATTATGTATATTATACATTTCCTTAGAGAAAAAGAATGAAATATGATGGTAGTCGAGTGCTATAAGAAAGAGGAATGAAATTGAATTGTAAATTGAGAGAATACAAGGGTGTATTGAACCTTGTATAATTATCATGTTATATATATAAGAGAACTAGATTCTCAATTAATTGAAAGATCTTGAAATTGGAGATTAACACTTGAATGTAAACCTTATGTATAGTATAAAGTATTAAAGAGAATAAAATACAATATTATGTGTGTTATGAAACACATCCTCTTAATGCTTGGAAGTTAGATCCTCGATCATTTGGGAGACTTGGTAAGTAATAGTGGAATACTTGATGTAAATCTCTTTGAATAGATGGATAACAAAGAGTAAGTAAGTTCTTGGACACAAATCCGGATGTGGGTTTGGAGTCTGTTGTTACTCTATTTTCTGTTTATTTTCATTGGGCTTATTTTTAGCTCATGATATTACAAACATTTTCAGGTAATGCTCGGGGTCGTGGGACAGAGAGGCGTTGCAATCTGATCTAGTTGATGATAATGGTGGGATGGACTAGAGATACTTTTAAAGTTCATGGACACATTTATTTCATGTTTTATCTTTTAAGTTGTATATTTGTATATAAGCTCATAAGAGCTTTTGTTTTAACTTTTATCACCTTGAACTCCTTTAATCTTTACACAGGAATTGCATTTTTCGTCATTTAAATTCTTTGATTGTGAAAAATGTAAACAGGTTGTGGATAGTCCAAGTTTTAAACAAATCCACACCAAATTTTTTATTAAATATTAAGTCTTCCGCTGCAATTTGATTTTAAATGATTTAAAAGGAGTCGGGTCGTCACACTTCATAACTCTTAAAATCGTATATTTATAATTGAGTGGTTAAATTTTGAGATCTTAGGGAATACACACAAACACAATAATAAAAACTAATACCTATTGAAGGAATGAGATTGTCTTTTATAAAAAAAATTTAAAAATGAGATTATCTTTAAAAAAAACTAAATTTACTTTTTTGTTTAGATATGGGTTAAACTTTTGATCTCAAACGGAAATGAGTAGTGTCTAACCAATTAAACTATGCTTATATTAGAAAATTAAGAAAATTAAATTCACTATTAAACGTTATCTTATTAAATAATGGTACATATATAAATACGCATGAATTAATTTATGAGAACCAAGTACGGATAAATTTGAAAAAAATATCTAATAATAATTTTATGAAATATTTTTTTATATAGTATATGGAGTGGATAAAATAACTTAATAGAAAAAAAATTACAAATATCATACTATTAGATTAAATATAATATGATTTTTTTATTAACATAATTATTAACCATTCCTAATTAATCAATTGTCAAAATATACATTTAAGCCCTAGTGTAAAGACCCGACTTTTCAGAGTCATAAATCCAACGAATTAACTCAAAATAAACTCGTTTTATTCAAAATATCAATCACAATTTCTATTCAAATAACAATTAAAATAAAAACAACAAAAACAACAATTCCGGAATTGTATTATTTTTAAAGAAATTAAAAGACATCCAAATGAATATAAATCGATATAAAATACATAAAAATCCCATAAACATTAGTTAAAATAAAAGACTCAAAAATGAAAGAATGTCAATAGCTTGACGAATAAGCTGCAAGCCATCAAACAATATGAACCACTCATCTTCATCATCTCATCAACCGCCACATCGTCCCTTTGTTACCTGAAAAAAATATAGCATTGTGAGGCTAAAGCCAGTGAGAAAACAGTCTAATTATCAGGTAAAGTTTTAAATAATCTCTAAACGAATCAAATCGAGTCCCAAGTTCTCAACACTCTCCAATGACTCTCAATCACACTTTTCACTTTAGAACCTCAAGTCTCATCTCATACATGAATAGACAATTCTAACTGGTTCCATATTGAAGGCATAACTTAATAATTCCATACATGGGTAGGCAACTCTACCTGGTTCCATATCCAAGGCTATAATGTATCTCATATCCTCAATCATTCCAGAATAACTAAATTAAAACTAAAATCAACAAGTTGGCATGCAACACTAGAAATGCGGTCCCTCGGGACTCCTCACACTTTCTAGTACCTGGCTATAGGCGCACTTATAGTTGAACCTCTAATGAATCATTTATACGAGCAGTGATCATTAGCACCTGGTTATGGACTCATCCATAACTGAAATATCCACATAGTGTTATGCTCGTAGCTTTAACACTAGTACTTGGGTTATAAGTTCGTTCAATTATGACCGAACTTTACAATATGACATGCAATCAATCACAAGCATCCTCATCAGTATAAAGCATTATAATATCATTAATATATCAGATCTAAGGTCAAAATACAGCATCCCAAGTTTCACATCAATCAAATCACTAGAAACTGACTTTCTGCATAATCAGGTAAACTAAAAATTATCGAATTTTCATTTCAATGGTTAAATATGAATCTAAATTCCCAAATATTCTAGAATTAACAATCTAAAAATAAAAATCCAATCGAAACTTAGAAATAGCACTTATGCCAAAAATTACCTTCACTGATTCTAACCAAAAATAATTATTTCCTTAAGGAAAAACATATGATCTAAATGTCCAATTCCATTGAAACTTTCCAGAATAACATAATAAAATATTTAGATTAGATTCATATAAGGTTCGAGCATTAGATTTATCTAAAACCCAACCGTTAACTCACCTCAAGAACACGTTTTCCAAGATCTTTTCTTACCACAGTTCAGACTTGAAATGACATCCTAAAATTATTAAAATTCATCCTAAATCAGTAGTAAACAATACCAAAAGGGTTTAGGTTCAACGGCTCAGAAAAAGGAAACCAAACGACGATCGAATTCACCGTTAATGGGAGGCAGCAGTACCGAGGCTGTTGCCTCTTGGCCACAGTTGAACCGAGACCTTAGGATCTCGGTTTGGTCAAATTTTGAAGTTTGGGGTGATCGATTTTGATGGGTAAACGTTTCGATGTAGGGAGAATCAAAATTGATTAGGAATAAGTCGAAGGTTTTGGGATCGAACGTTGAAACAAGAATCGGTTTCCTGATGAGTTTTCGAAAATCAAGAACCCATCAAGAACAAGAATTTCCAGAATTTTAAAAATTAAAGATTCAAAGAAATCTCACCTTAAACGATTAGAATGTTAACCGCACGAACTTCGTTCTTCTCCTAGACTCAAACACACTTCAATCTGTCACCTATTACGTAAAAATTGAAGAAAATCGGTCAATTTCTTCAGCAATAGGGGCGACGGCTAGAGAGAATTTTTACCTTCTTTTCTTTTGTTGATACAATAAGCTAACCCTAGGTCACTTTTCCTTTCTTTCCTTATTTGTTAAAATTCCCTCCAACTCAAAAGAATTGCCCATAAGTCCTTCTCATGAAAAAAGCCATCCAAGAAGCATATGGATGCAAATTTAATATTCTTAATTAAGTTTCCGACTATTTAATATTATTATCCAAAATAATATTAAATTAAAAATTCGAAAATTTACCTTGTATCGGGGCGTTACACCTAGAGTTTACCCTATTTTATAATTTAGTATTTAATGTTTGAAAAGTTATAATTTAGTCCTTTATATTTTAAATGTTTTAATTTTAGTCCCACGTTTTTCAAAAACTCTAATCTAGTTCCTTATATTTTAATTAAGTTTAATTTTAGTCATTATCATTATATTTTTTTATTGAAAATTTGACACCACATGCTTTCTAACTCGATAACATAGACATTGAACACCTAGATACTTAATATTGATATAATATTGACTATGCTCCAAAGAAAAAAGGTCTATTGTTTGAATTAAAAAATGTTTTTTTCATTCAAAAAATCATACATGTAATATCCTTTTTATCATCTAGATATACAATGTCAATGTTAATTAGTAAAAAAAACCACAATGTCAAATTTTTGGGTAATTTTTTTATGATAAATATTAAAATTGAACTTAAACAAATGAAAAAGAATAAATTAGAACTTTTCAAATGTTAAGAACTTGATTAGAAAGTAAACCTATTGTTAGGAACCAATTATATAAGTTAGAGGTTTATGCACATGTACCCATTCTACAAGTCCCATTTTAAAAAATAACCAAAGTGTTTCAAACTTTAAAAAATACCCAAAGTGTTTCAAATTTTTAAAAATGTAGACACCGTATTTTGTCCAGGCTAAATTTATTAAAATGAAAAAAAATGATTTTTTATTTAATTTTAAAAGATAAAGACAATATTTATTCGCTTTTAATTTTAAAGATAAAATGATGTTCAATTAGATAAAAAAAAGTTTAATTCAATTTGTAGAGATAAACAATTGATTTGAAGAGAAGTTTGAATTATCAAAGATAGACATAAAGAGATTCAATTGATTTGATAGGAGATAATCATTTAAATTATTTAAAGAAATTATCTTCTAGATTTTATTTATCTCAAATTGGCTATAAACAAGAGCGTGAAAAAAAAAAAGAAAAAAAAGAGGAAAAAATAGAGAAAAATGTAGAGATCACATCTCAAATTTTGGGGAGAGAAAAACTATCAAAATTTCTCCTTCTCATTCTCTCCCAAACAAATGCATCCCAAGGTCAATTCTTTTCTCCTTTAAATTATTCCTAGTCATATGAGTCTATTGTCTTTCTATTAAATTCGTAGATTTTAGGTACTGATTTTTGTTACTTGATTAATTTTATTTGAAAATAGACTGATAAATGAAGATATAAGAAAAACAATCAATCGATTTTATTTTCTGGTTTGAAAGTTATGATTTTTTGAAGTTTAAGGTTTTAACAGGATTTATTGTTTCGGAAAAAACTGCAGCGTCTTTGATTATAAGTGTTTTCAGTGATAATTCTATGATATCTATGTTTAAAATTTATTTTTTCTTGAAACTAGACTGAAAAAGGAAACTTTAGGAACAACAATCACCTCGTTTAGATAATTATAAAAAAAGATATGATTTTTCAAAGTCGATATAAATGTTGCAGAATTTTTGTATTTAAAAAAACGTGATTGAGGACTCTTTTACATAAATTATGATCTTTATTTATAAAATTAATTCATTTTAACATTATAGGTCAATGATAGATTAATAAGGTACATTTAAGAGAAAGAATCAAGTCAAAATAAATTATGATTAATTAACTATGAATTTTCGAATTTTAGTTTGAAATAATTGTTATCTTTTATTTGGTTTGTTATATTAGTATTTTAAAAGATGTATTTCAAATAAAAACAATAAATGACTCTCGAATCTAAATTTGGTTTTCATAAACTATTTTTATTAATTAGGTGACCAATCACACCCGAATTTGGTTGGTGGCAACTCCAAATTTTTCGTTTTCACAAAGAGGCCTATAAATTAGAAGTTGGCGCTCCACGTCGCAAACACATTGTGACAAAAAATACCCAAAACAATATTTATTGACACAATTTACATGAAATGTGGTGGACCCCTCTACAATAGTTTTACCTTTCTACCGTTTTTTAATATTTGTATTCAATTCATTTAATTTTTTGCATGTTCTCAATGCCCTTTTATTTATTTTTTTCATTTATCTGATTTTTTACATTTCTTTTTTTTTTTTCAAATTTAAAGAATACAAATAGATTTTTTTCTCTGTACCACATTTTACACCCATTTTTAAAATGTATACCAATTAAATATGTCATACCAAATGATACATCAATTATATACATTGAAAGTGTACTTTTTATAAGTATGCTTGTTGATATGCTCGAAAAATGAAATTTGATTTTTTTAAGATTCTTTATTTTTTAGACGAATAAAACACAGTTTTTTATTCAATGAACATTTTGTGGCCAACTTTAAAAATGTATATCAATTATATATTTCTCAATACATATGTATATCAATTTCAAACATCACAATTGTTTGTAACCTTGTTCATCAAAATATTTATCATTGATAACAATTAATAGTACGAGTATATAGAAGATGAACAATGGCAAAAATTTACACTAAAATTTATAAATATATATCAATCATATATAATAAATATCAAATATATATAATTAATATAACAATCACAATTTCAGATTTCATTCCTTCACAATAATTTCTTAAAAAAAAAAACAAAAAAAATACTATCAACCAATATCTATTAAAGGGGTATTCCAACAATTTTTTTATTTAAAAAAAACCATAATTTCAAATCTAGGATTTTTCTCATAGATTTCCAACAACAACAAAAATGAAAATAAAAACATTCAATCAATAAATCTAGCTCTAATTATATAAAATCCACAAGTATACAAAATCAAGATGAAAACAAATTTGAAAACGAAAATGATGTTTTGCTTGATTCAATCGCACGTTGACGGAATGAGCAACTAGCAACGGCGGCAGTTGGTCGACGTGATTTTCCAACGATTTTCATAAGATGGAGAGAATGAGATATAGAGAGTTTTGTTTGCCTCCATAATTTTCATTCTTCCATTTTCCATGGCTTATTCTCTATATGTTTCTAACCAAAAAAAAAAAAAAAAAGAAGAGAAAAACTTATTTAATTGCTGAGAGATAAATGGCGGGAGATAAAAAAAGTGAAAAATCTTGGGCAGATCAAGAGTTTTAATTAATTACTTATATAATTTGTTATTTTTTCAAATATCTAATTTTTAATTAAATAGATTAATAAGGGTAGAAAAATAAAATCAATTTAGAGGACCCGCATTCAATGAAAATTGAACTACACAAATACAGATTTAGGTATTCTTGATATTTTAAAACATATTGGTCATTTTTAAAACAAGAGTTGAAACTTGGATACCAATGATAATTCCTCTATAATTTAACCTTAATTAATCATAAAGCTAAAAGGACTGGCCCATCAATATGGGAAAAGAAAATAATTACAAGTATTTGTGAATTTATTAAACTATTGGGTTGCCCGAGACGAGGTAATTACAAAACTATTTGTACAGACGATTTTGCACAATTTTTGTTGATATGGATATGATTGTCTATGTGGACAAAATCGTCTGTAGAACTGATGATTTACAATAAATTTGAACACCCATCAAATAAATATCAACAAATCCAACCAAAACAACAAGCAAATATCAATAAATCCAGCCGATTCTCAATAAATTCAGCCAAAAACAGTAAAAAAAGATTAACACTAGGGAAAAAAATCTCATTAACATCAACCAAAACGCATAAAAAAGAATGTAAACTAGCCAAAAAAAAATTGTTTGTTCTTGAAATAATATTTTTCAACAGAAGAAATCACCAAAACAGTTTTTTAAAAAGTTTCAAATTTAACCTTCAACCACCATCAGATATGAAGTCTCATCACCAAGAAATCTTACCACGCCTGAAAATGCCAAAACCAGCCATCAAATCTCTAATAAATGCCAACACTGCTAGAATAAAGAAAAAAAAAACAAAACCACATTCATTAATCAACTAATGAGTGCAAGGGGCCGGTAGGAATGAGAAATATGTTGGATTAATCCAACTAAAGCCCATACAAAAGATCTCACCAAGCCTAAACCTATGTCAATCCATTTGATGGAGGAAGATGCATGTGAATCTTCCATCCATTTGATCAAACTTGGTGACCAAGTAATTGTAGTCTTTGATTTTACTTGAGGACCAAAGATAAATCAAGACTATTGGATTGAACTTGGAGGCCAGGGCTCTTTCACTATAAATAGAGGTTCTCCCCTTCTTGGCAAATCATCCCATCCCAAAATCACCAAGTGTAGTAAACTTGAGTCAGAAAAGAAAGTGTGAGGCTTGAGATAAAAATAAAGAGGGTTTTCCTTATAAGAGAGAGGTTTTCCTTATAAGAGATAAAGTTGTAAAATTCTATTTTTATACTGAATTCTTCTATCCTTGCCCGTGGTTTTTTACCCTGATTCGTTTGGAGTTTTTCCACATGAATCTGTGTTTTCATACTTCTCTTCATCTCTTTTTATTGTTATTATATTTTTCCACTTTATTTTAGCTACGGTTTTGCTCTATCAATTAGAATCCCCACACAACAAAATCAAGATCGAAATTGCGCAAGAGACTTACATAAGGCTTGAATTAGAATTGATTTTTTTTAAAAACTTGAACAGAACATATGATTTATGCTGATGAAATAACGCAAGAGATAATAAGAAGAATCTAGGGCAGAATCAAAGAGAGGACGAAATGCGTTTTTTCAAACTTGAATGTAACATTTGCTGATGAAATGGAACAAAAAAGAATAAGAAGTTAGGGGAGAATCAGAGAGAAGAAGTAATTTGGGGCTGACAATTTTTTTCACTTGACCACATACAATTTATGCCTAATTTTAATGTCCACCTTGACAATGTCCATAGAGGCATAAATCATATGTACTACAAACCATTTCAAGTATTTTTGGAAAATGTTTTAACTTGACGGTAGATTTAAAATGAGTTTAAAAAAGTACAATTTTCTATAATAATAAAAAAAAATTCAACCCGAGACCATAGGCTAGGTTGTTGTTTTTTTTTTTTTTAAATTGTCAATTATCTCATAAAAGTTTAGGTTCACCAACAACGATTTGAAACTTTGAAGTAGTTTTTGATTTTTGTTATATAAAAAATACAAATAATTTAAATGTAACGTTAAAAATGAAATTTAAATAAATAATCTGTCATTGAACGAGTTAAATTTTGAAAAGGCAACCAAAAAAAATAATTATCGGTTTAAATAATCTTTTTTAAATAAGTTATGAACTTTTTGTTTTTGTTTTTAAATTATGAACTTAAATGGCATGGGCTAATTATTGAACTTACACCTAAGTTTTGGCAATATATTATAAATATGAAAAAAAAAACCTTCATAACATAATTGCAAATTAATAGTATCATTTGGGACACTTGTGATCACAAAGAGTATTAAATTTTGCCCCATATACTACTAAAAGGTGAATGAATCAAATTCATAATTGACACATTAAATCGATTAATTTTTATGAATTGAGTTGTCCGAAATTACAGATTTATAGTTATTTCATTCTCATTAATTTATATTATATATCTGAAAATAGTTTTAATAAGTATTTTCAATTAAAAACATATAAAAAAAACGTTTGATTGAATTTTATATGTTCAATTTTTAAATATTGAAAATTTAATTTTATCTTAAAATAATCAATTTAATATAACTCATGAATTAAGAATTTTTTTTTTTTTTGAGATATTACAACAAATTAGAGGAGGAGGGACTCAACCTACGACCTCAACAAAAAAGAGTAGGTGCCTAACCGATTGAGCTATGCTCGTTAGCATGAATGATGAAGAATTCAAACATATAAAAACAATAAATAAGAATGTTAAGTACGTAAATAAATTAATTGACAATTTGGTTGACGGTGTAATCATTTGTATCATAAAACTTTTCTTATCTAAATTTGAAAACATTGAAAAGTCAACCATCTACGCCCATATGTTTTTTTTTCTTCTTTCCAATGGGTTTTGTGGCACGTGCTTTAATTTCCAGTTGGCTTAAAACTTTACCCCACATCACTTTCCTGACTATTTCCATATTCATCATTTGAAGAGGATAAAATTAAAGAAAATCTGAATTTAAGGGAGATGTGATTTAAAGTTGAAAAAAATATATGCCATGTAACCTCATATCATTTTAATAATTCAGATCAATTTACGTGCATGACAACTAATTTTATGAGACAAATATATGGTTCTATAACATTTGACATCAAAAAATTTGTAAGATAATATCTTAAGTGCGTGGTCCCGCGTGATTTAAACCCACGACCTTAAACTTTAAAAAAAAAAAATCTTTTGACCACTAAACCAACTTATAATTATTATCATTTCATTTAAATTATAAATAGAACTCGTTAATAATAGTTAATCTTCTCTAGACACTTCTGATTAGAAATGACCATGACAATTGAAAAACAACACTTAATATCACGTTTCAAGACTTATTAATCAATTATTTATGAGATATGAGGATTAAAAAAAGTACTTTTCCTCATAATTTAGCAATTTTTGAAAGTCATCCATTTTTTTATCCAACTTGACATACTTAAGTTCAGTTATTTTAATGATTAAAATAGATGGATAACAGTCAACCAGATAATTGCATAACTAGGAGTAATTTTTACAACTATTTTGATTAAGCATATGTATTATCTTTTACAATATCGAAATTTTGAGTTTCTTCTTCATTAATATGATGTAATATCGGAAAAAAAGTAAATAAACATGGAATAAATTATAAAAATACAAATAAATTTTTTTAATATTGAATATGATATTGTTTAATTAAATATAAAGTTATAGGGTTGTTTGGAATATTCAATTTTCCAATTAAAAACTAAAAGGAAAAAGTTTGGTAAACTAAAGAGAAAAGACTTTGAGACGGTTGATAAAGTTGGACTGAAATGAAATTCATGTATGTTGGTCAGAGCCGTTGAATGAAGAAAGGTAGTATATATTATGTCACGTCTGGTCTTTATACTTATTAATTAATAACTAATTAATTTAATTTAATTAATTTATATAGTACTCTTTTTGAAAATTTAGATTGGCATGGTGTTATTTATCTGGGAAATGAGGAATAGATCACAGCCGTCCAATCAGGAACTTTCTAGAATCATGATAGCATATGCTTAGGATATTATTTAAACATGTGGCGAATAGAAACAAAAGGTACATTTTTTTTTTCTCAAGGGTCGAAAAAGGAAGAGAGATTAATGCTTGATGGGAAAAACATTATTAATATTTAGATTAATTGGAACAAAATTTTGAAGTATATGTATAGTGGTTTTATGTGGTTTAAGTGAGGAAAATACATTTTGATAAAACACAACTTACACTCATCATGTGTACAAGAAAACCAAACGGCATCGACGATGATAATGATGTTCAAAAAGACTCTCAAACAATCACATTAGAAGTCATTGAGAGGATGGGAAGACGCATCTACTAGTCGATAGTTGGAGGTGATTATCATCAATAGTTGTGATGACATGATAAAACGGTTTGGGTGCGATGTGTTCATTATACGCATCTTCATATACTTCATATGTGTTGGTTATATCCTTAATATATAAAATGAGAGATTTTTCATAAATATTTTTAGACTATTATACCGTTTAAAAAATATTGTAATTATTATATATATCATTATATATACCCTTTTAAAATCTCCAAATTACTAAACATGTCATCGTTATTTATTCTTCACTTTTTATTAGATAATCATTTACATTTTAAGAATATTATACCCATTTTTTATCTTTAAATTGCATGCTACATTTCATACACCATTAGAAAAATAAATTGTGGAGTTGTAAAAAGTAATATGTTTCTTCTGGAAAGTGACATTTTTTTCATAACGATCTTAACCTTTTTTTCTTCTTGATATTTATATTATTCTCATATATTAACGTAATTTGGATTTTTCTCCCTTTTAAATCATTTTTTAATATAATAAGATTAAAATATTTTTCTTCAATGAATGATAAATGGTCAGTTTTTTAAATAAATTCCTTGGTTTTTTATTGCTTTCCACAATATCAAATTACAAAATAGTTGAAAAATTAAGTTCAAACATATAAAAATGAATGTAATGTTAAAATGAATAATTATTTAATGTTTAGATTTATCACAAATTTGTGAAAAATAAATTATATTTAAGTATTTAAATATTAAATGACAAAACATATAATTTATTTTTAAAAAAAATCTCAAATACAAAATACGTGTACAGTAACTTAATGAACCTATCAACTCTTGTTGAAGCAAGAATCCAACTGTCGAAGCCAAGGTGAAGAAAAATCTCACTGCCAAGCCACCATCAACGTGTTGTCGAAGCACAAGAAAGAATCTCTTTCAATTATTATTTGGCTCAAAACAATTAAATTTGAAGCTCACTACCTCATAAATCATCAAGATGTTTAATTTACAAGAAAAAGTTCCCTTTTTTAAATAACTTATGATATAATTTATTTTGAAGTTCCTTCAAATTGATCTCGCAGCTGCTCATATTTCTTGAGCTCAGTCATTGAGAGTGAGGGGGAAAGTTCTTTTAAAACCTGAGAATAAGCAAAAAAAAAAAAAAAACATTAAAATTATATTTTTAGTAAAAAAAAGAAAAGCTTTTATAAAAAAAAAGACATTTTAAGAATTGATATTTTCAAAAATAGCAAAAGTTTTAAAAGTTTTCAGAAATGACATTTCTCACACTGAGATCTATTAATCCAAGATAGAAATATCATTTTTGAAATATTTCAAAACATTTGCTATTTTTGAAATTATTCATTAAAAAACGGTAATATGTTGTAATTTCTCTTTATTTATATGAATCTAAAAGGTAGTTAAAAGAATATATCTTCAGCAAGCAAAGATCTAACAAAGGTTTTTGAATCTCAACTACCTTAACTTGTAACAGGTATATTCTATAAAAAAACATTGTACGAAATATGAACAGAATCACATAATAAATATCAAATAATAAGGTAAAGAAATGTATAGTTTGAAGTAAAGAATAGATTGTCGAATTTGACATCGATATATCTTGAATATAAGTTATCCGCGGTTTTGTGGAAACGTTTCTGGAAGAATTGCTAATAAAAGATTGAGGGCTTTTAGAAAGAAGTTTTAGGCTATTTGGCTTGAAAGGAACTTGCATATTTTTTTAGAAAAAATTAGAGGATTGGAAAGTTATTTGAAACAGTTGTTGTTGGATTAAAAATAAGCAAGGCTTTTAAACTTTTTAATAATTCCTTGCTTTCTACTTTTTGCCTATTATAAATGGATTCTAACTTTATTCATATTAAAATCATCTGTATTCTACATAAAAAAGTGGTCTTCTCCATGTCTCCAACAGATATTAGGTAGCTCAAGCTGATTCCAACTTTCGTCGCAATTCTCGACAAAAAACTCATCGAGGGAATCATACACAAACACAAAAAAGCCCCCAAATCATTCTCTCTATTTTCATCACAGTTCTCAATAAAAAATTCAGTTATTTCTTTTCTGTAGATGATTTGATGAACAAAAAGAGTCGATGGATAAAACGAAAAAAAATGTAATGCAGTACCTCCACAAAATCATCATATTCAACGACTACAGCATCATCTTGGTCACCCGTAGAAGAACTTGAATCTGCACTCAAAACCTTGAAGAAAGCAACAGAGTTTTTCTTTTTAGAGTGAATGATTTTTTCTCCGTTTACATCCTTAACCAAAGCAGTGACTCAAAGCACCAATCGGCATATGTTTTATAATTAAATATTGTTTCGGTCCTTGAAATTTCATACTTATTTGGTCTTTATATTTTTAGATGTTTTACTTTGGTCTTTGAACTCTTATGACAATCCTATTTCAACAATGCTCTTAAATTTTTGTATAGCAATTCACAAAAAATTCAGCCACCCGATTCCAATTTTGATACACACAACTTAAATAAAACCTACATCATGGCATGACATAAAATTTCTGTAAAATGACCTTAAAAAATTTAACGGCAAGGACCAAATAGATTTTTATGTAAAGTTCAAGACCAAAATAAAACATTTAAAATTATAAGGTTGCTAAAACAGAATAAGTGTAGAAGTTCATAGACCAAAATAGGATCTAAACCTATTTTTTATGCAAATAAAAAACATCTATTCTATTTTTACCTAGAAGCCATTATAGAAAGCAAAGATAATCAAGAACTGAGCATTCAGCAAGATGCATCTAACTACGTAGTTGACAAGACTGACCTTGCGCTTTGCAGCATGGAACCACGCATCGGCACATAAGGCATACATGTCTGCACCAGTGAAGTTTGAAGGGCATTTTTTGGCAATAGATAGAAGTGATACGTTCTCGTGCAATTTAAATTTCCGAGTGAGTGCTTTAAGAACTCTGGAAAAAGTAACCGGATTATATAATGGAAAGTGATGGATCCTATTTACATATGCACAAACAAGATGAGAAGACAGAACTTACCCTTCCCTATAAGATGCATCAGAGTTCACTCCAACATATAGCAACTTATCAAATCGACCAGGACGCAGAAGTGCGGGATCAATTAGATCAGGTCTATTACTTGCTCCAATGATGAAAAGGTCCTAATATAATGATACAAAAACTGAGTGAAGATTCTAATAATAAAAATGTTTATAAAAATAATTGAAGCGAGACAAGATTCTGAAAGTACAAATTAATTAAAATAAAATACCTGGCTTGAATCGTTAAGGCCATCTATCTCTGCAAGCATCTAGGAATTACAAAAAAAATTGTGTTAAAAAGACCATGAACTACCTAATGAGGACTAAATTCCCAAATACAGTCAAATTATCACCTGAGAAACCACTCTGTCCATAACACCCCCTGAATCCCCAGAGACCCCTCGAGCAGGAGCAAGAGAATCTAGTTCATCAAAAAAGATAACACACGGGCGTGCAGACCTAGCCTGTAAGGCATCCACAAATTACAAAATTGAGTGAGATATCATACTTTAAAAGTCTAAAAATCAAGTGCTAACATAACAGGAGTTTTGTTTTTCCTTGGAGAATATATATTAAAACGTGAAGAATAGCTAACCTTTTGGAAAATGTCTCGAATGTTTTTTTCTGACTCTCCAATATACATGTTGATTAGTTCAGGCCCTTTTACACTCAGAAAGTTTAAAGAGCACTCAGTAGCAACAGCTTTGGCCAAAAGAGTCTAAAGAAAGAACCAGAATGACAAAATTATGGGAATAATTTGGCCCCTTAACAGGAATGATTTTTTTTTTTTAAATGAATATACACAATGAAATCATTATTACAGTTGACAAGAATTATACCTTTCCAGTCCCAGGAGGACCATACAAAAGAACACCAGAGCGCTTGCGCAGACCTGACGAGAACAAATCCTTGTGCAAAAGAGGTAGCTGCAGAAATACATTAGAAATTAATCAGAATAAGTATACTTTTTTTTTATAGGAATCAGAATAAGTAAGCTTTAGAAGCACATAATTTGATGGCTCCATAAAATCATTTGTGAGTAATATCCACTTAATAGCTCCTTTTAACTTGCTTATTTCACTCTTAATCAACATTAGCACTTCCTTCATAACTCTGCATTAGACTTATAATTTTCTGAGTCTCCGCTCCACTAAACATCAATTCATAAATTTTCTGAATAACACAAAACTGATATATAACCTTTTCATTTTAGAAAAAAAAACAAAAATTCAACGATATTTCTATTTTTGAGTTGAACTGGAACATAGGAGAGAAAATCCACAGTTCAACCAAAATGTCAATGGTTGAAAACAATTGAAATGGCCTACTTAAGATATCAAAAATATTTCACAAGTTTTACAACGTAGAAGATAATCTCAATCAGTAACTGCAAAACATAAAGATATTTATATATTATATAAGAATAAAGAAGGCATCCCCAAATGTACAAACTACTATTGTAGGTTATACAATTTTCCTTGCAAAATGGTAAAGAGGAATCCTTGCACAGGGGCAATTCGGAGATACATGATACAAACTACAACACAACCTTTCAGTCTGGGCATGCCTCACCAATGCATGGTTGTATGCATGTATGAATGGATTTCCTTCTTATTTCTTTCGGAAGATAGCTTGAAACTTACCGCTGTTCTTTTAATTCCTTTATTATCTAATGTGTCCAACCTTCATTTTCTTTATGACTAGCTTTCTAATTCTCCCTTTTCTTTTTCATAGAAGCTCTATCCTTTGTCAATTATCAGTCACAAAGCCGTAAGTGCATGCACATATAGGTTGTATACGTGTATATTTTGGGTGGGTAAAGATGCAAAAAGTTGCACACCAAATTATCAGGAAAAATAATCTTACGATCAAATTATAACATGCAGTCTATAAGACATGGAATCAAAATATCTTACTTGAACAGTATCCACGATTGATTTCTTCACATCTTCAAGTCCTCCAACATCTTCCCATTTCACATCTGGAACCTACAGAAATTTATAGAGTTTCAACAACTTCTTCTGCACTCTGCGTGAAATTATGTAAAGGCAAAAACTTGAACATCAACTAGTAATTTCACAAACCATGGCAGGGAAATTTCACAAACCATGGCAGGGAAACGAGTCAGAGTGACAAATATATGAAGCAACAAAACTCACTTAGTTTACCTTAGGAGCGCCCAATGCTGATGCATTCCTTTTCTTCGATCGATCCATTGAGGAATTGAAATCTTCCTTATCCATTATAAGAGGCTTTCCTTCACAGGATGTTTCAGTAACTACTTGTGATCCAAGTGTCTCTAATGTCCTGTCGTCAACTTTATAACTATCAGAATCGACCTTAGTCAATAAGTTTGCACCAGCATCAGCTATCAAAGCACGTAGATCCCTCGGCATGAAGCCAGATGTCTGTCCAGCAATTTCCTTTATGAAATCCTCCACATTAGTCTGCAAGAAGCATTAACCTGGAAAATTAAAATAAGTGGTTGACATGAAAGGATCGTAATCAAATGTAAAAAAAAAAATACAACCATGAGCTCCATAAATCTTTGATGTTGATTTGCATGTGTAGCTAATTTTCACACTCATTTCATACCTTCTACCGAGGTTTTAGCTATAAAATTGAATGTTTACTTTAGTCATGGATAGCTTATAAAGACTGCACATTGCTTTGTATTAACGATGGTTCTTGGTCATTTGGCTACACCAATTTGCAGGTGATTCATGAAATATTAATATAATGATGGAGAAAAGTTATTTCATACATTAGGAAGAAGTTCAGGAGCGCCTTGCAGGCATTGGCAAAGAATTTCAACCCTCTGTTCTTCAGCTAATGGGTCCATTTTCAATTCATGACTGAAGCAACGCCTAATAGAAGTTGGTAGACCTTCAGAACTGTCAGTAGCAGCAACTAAAAGCACTGGATGCCTGAAAAACTTACTTTTCTCATCCTGAAATTGCATGGTCACAGCATTACATATGAGGTGCAGGGACTTGAAATTATCAACCTTCTTATAATAAAATGCTAATAAATAAAATATAAAAATGAGTTTCTCACTTTCATCAAACAATAAATCAAAATGAACTTTTACATTTAACGACTTTCAGAAGAATTTCCTCCACGATGTAATAAACAAATTAAAGATTTTCCTCTGATTACACTTCTCAAGTTTCCTCTACCTACTCATAAAAGGTCTCCAAGATTAAAGTGGGCCAGTAAAGGACTCGAATGATTCATGGAAATAGAAGCCCCACATGGCATATGTTCCTGATATCAAATTCACTATTCTTCCAAAGCTTGAAGCCCCACGTGGCATATGTTCCTGATATCAAATTCACTATTCTTCCAAAGCTTATGAATTTGTTTGATGTTCCCATGAGGAATGGCCTGTTCACTTGGTTAGATTTCAGCGATACTTCTAGACTTTCGCGTATTGATCAGTTTTTGGTCTCTGAAGCTTGGATGTCCAGATTTCGGGATACTAGGTTGGATAGATTGGATAGAGTCACTTCAGATCATTTCCCCCTTCTCCTGCAAACTCTTAATTGGGGCCCCTCCCCCTTTCGGTTCAACAATATGTGGCTCCCTCATCCGAAATTTTCCAGGCTTATTTATGATTGGTGGAGTTCTTTCCCTCATCATCACTGGCCGGGCCACTCCCTGATGTTTAAGCTTAAATTACTTCGTGGCAAGTTGAAAACTTGGAATAAGGAGGTTTTCGGTGATATCTTTACTAAAAAGATTCAAGTCCAATCTTCTATTGCTAGATTGGACACTATTGAAGAAAATATGGGTTTAAATCCAGCCCAACGGGCTAATCGTTTCCTTCTCCGTGGAGAGTTATTGGATATTGCAGCTAAAGAAGCTCTTTACTGGGGGAAGAGGAACAAGACTCTTTGGCTCAAGAATGGTGATGATAATTCAGCCTTATTTCATAAGTTCATTTCAGGACGTAGGAAGAAATCCTTCATTAATCAGATTTTGAATTCTTCTGGCCAGCTTATTTCTACGGATAAAGATATTGAAGATGAATTTTTGAGATATTTCTCTAGTCTTTTCCGAAAGAGTTCGGATCAAAGGTTTTCCATGGATAATCTGCAATGGGATCCTATCTCTAACATGGATAATCTTTCTCTCACTTCTCCTTTCTCAGAAAAAGAGGTTTTTGATGCTGTTTCGAATTTGGGTCAGAATAAAGCTCCTGATCCTGATGGGTTCACCATGGAATTCTTTAAAAATTCTTGGAACATCCTAAAGCATGATATTATGCTGATGTTCCATGAGTTTTTTGAGAAGGGCATTGTCAATGCCAGTGTCAACGAAACTTACATCTCCATGATTCCCAAAAAAGTGGATGCTAAAGAAGTGGGTGATTTCCGTCCTATTAGTCTGACGACTAGTGTTTATAAAATTCTGGCTAAAATTCTAGCTGATAGATTAAAAAAGGTGTTACCTGCTACTATTTTGAGCTTTCAAAATGCGTTTGTTGGTGGAAGACAGATCGTGGACTCTATTCTCGTTGCTAATGAGGTGGTGGAGAGTTGCAAGAGGAGTAATATGAAAGGTGTGGTTGTGAAGCTTGATCTTGAAAAGACCTACAATTGTGTGGATTGGGAGTTTCTAATTCAAATTCTCATCAAGAAATGGTTCAACTCCAAATGGTGTACCTGGATGGAGGGGTGTCTCAATTCTACTAATTTCTCTATTATTATCAATGGTCGTCCGAGAGGAAAGATTAAGGCTTCCCGAGGCCTTAGACAAGGGGACCCTCTTTCCCCTTTTCTCTTCCTTATAGTAGCTGATTGTTTAAGCATGATTCTTATCAAAGCTCAAGATTTTAATTTAATTCAAAGTCTTCCAGCAGGTACTTTAAATATCTCTCATTTACAGTTTGCAGATGATACCCTTCTTCTATCTATTTTTGATATTAGTAAGATTGAAAATCTGGTCGTGGCTGTGAAAAGCTTTGAAATGGTCTCGGGTCTCAAGATTAATAGATGCAAGTCTTGTGTGGTGGGCATTAACTTGTTGGAGGCTGAAGCAGAGTTACTGGCTGGGCTGTTTTCTTATAACAGTGCTACCTTTCCTATTTCTTATCTCGGTCTTCCTCTTGGAGGGAATCCTGCTAGCAAGGTTTTCTGGGCTCCGGTGATTGAAAAAATTCAAAAGAGGATCCATACATGGAAAAAGGTTCTGCTATCTCGGGGTGGGAGACTAACTTTGGCCCAGGCTGTCTTAAATAATCTTCCTACTTACTATTTATCTGTCTTTAAAATCCCTCTCATGGTGGCAAAAGACATTGGCAGAATCTTGAGAGATTTTTTTTGGGAGGAAGCTGATAAAGAGGGTGCTTCTCATCTGGTCAATTGGGCCTCGGTTACCCCTCCCTATTGCTTTGGGTGGTCTTGCCTTTGGTGATATTAGTAAGAGGAATGTTGCCTTGCTCCTTAAATGGCACTGGAGATTTCCTAATGAGAATCAGTGTATTTGGCATAATGTGATTGCTGGTATTCATGGGATTAAGAATTTTGGGTGGAATGCTCACTGCAATCAAAGAGGCGTTAAAAGGAGTCCTTGGAAGTCTATTGCTAGCATTGGTTATCTACTGGATGATAATACTATTTTCAAAGTGGGTAGAGGAGATAGAGTTCTATTTTGGAAGAATACTTGGCTGATGGAAGCTCCTCTTGCTGTTCATTTTCGAACCTTTTCCAGGTGGCTAAGTCTAAAGATATGATGGTGCGCAATCTCTGGGATACCGTAAATAATTCTTGGGTTCTTGACTTTCGTAGAAACCTTAATGATACTGAGACAGAGGAGTGGATCGTCCTTACGAACATGCTTGAAAGCTTTCATTTTTCTGATACTCATGATACTAGACTTTGGAAGCCGGATCCCCTTAAAGGTTTTTCAGTTAATTCTGCTTTCAAAGTCCTATGGGAGAGCCAAGCGTTAGTGCAAAGTACTTTGTATAATGCTATTTGGAGGGGCAAAACTCCGAAGAAAATTAAAGTCTTTCTTTGGATTGTGAGTAAGGATGGTCTTAATTCCAACACTAAAATTCAAGTTAGAAGGCCCTTGTGCTATCTCCAGCCGAATTGGTGCGCTCTTTGCTGTGAGAATTCGGAGGATTCATGCTATCTGCTTTTCCATTGTCGTTTTTCCCAAAAGATTTGGTCCAAACTTTTTTCCATCTTTTCTATGACCTGGGTGTTCTCCAATGATATTGAGGGAAACATTGATAGTCTCTTGAATGGTGGCTACTTTAAAAAGAAGCAAAAAGTTCTTTGGGAAAATGCGGTTAAAGCTATTTGCTGGAATGTATGGTTGGAACGAAATAGGCGTATTTTTGAAAGCAAAAGTATCCCGTGGTCTGATATTTAGGAGCTTTGTGTTCTTAATGCCTCCGTTTGGAGTGCAATTTGTAATTGCTTTAGTAATTATTCTTCTTCTATTATTGCTACCAATTGGAAGGCTTTTTTGTGATCTTCCGTTTGGCCATTTTGGCCTTTTCATTTATCAATGAAAAATTTACGTTTCTTATCAAAAAAAAAATAAACTGGATTTTACATTGATATATAGCTAAATGGAATTCTCAATATGTCTAAACTTGTCAAGAGATTTTTCTAGTCACAAATATGCATATTCGAAAGAATACTTGTATTTTTTTTTTTTAAAAAAAAATCACAACAGGAAAACTAAAGTTTAGAAGTTCCCTTTCAAAGAGAGAGATGGGGAGGGGAGAAGTATTTCCAGGTAGTTGGCAAGGCAAAAAAAAAAAAAAAAAACATGAAAATTATTTTGAACTTTGAACAGGGCATATTTGCAGCAAGAAGATGTTGACACAAGAGTACAAAGAGAATAGTTGCATACAAAATTATGATTTCCTTCCCCTTGATACCAAGCATCTTCCTCCTCAGAAATTGGCTCAGTGAACTCCTTAATGACCGAAGCAACTTCAGTAATGATGCCTGATTGATCACTGGGTGAACCTTCATTAGACCCCAAATTCCGGAAAACGTCAAAGTGGCGGAGAAGAAGTATGGTTGGTGAATATCTGATAAAATATCATCACATAAGAAACAAGTATAGGACAAAAATTTTATAGGACCATACTAATATAGATCACGGACAACATTTAAACTCAAGTTTGGAAGTATAAATGAGGTGAGTATTTGTGAATTATACAATAAAATTCTAAATACTAAATTGATGTATATTTTCCCTACAAATAATCAAAATAGAAAATATAAGACTATCTAAAGAACCAGTAAATGGAACAATTAAATCATATGTTAGTCTGTTAGCACTGTAATTAAAAATCTACTAATATTTTTTTTTGGACGAATCGGAGCGACAAAGGGCTGAATCTCAGTGGATCGTGGCAGCAAGGTCACTCTGCCACTTACAATACCCTGTCGCGTATTTAAGTAAAAATCTACTAATATAATAGTAATGTTTTTTTTAGATATTAAAAAATCTACTAATAGAATAGTAATGTTAACATGCATGCGCTGTAACATGTTCATTGCTTAACCTTCGAGCCATGTTAAAAGCTTCAGCTAGAGTAGCAGTTGCCTTCTTTTCAGTGGAAGTCATGAGATCATGACAGCTAAACTCCACAACATGCAGGCCCAATCTTTGAGCAATATATCTTATTACAGTCCTCTTTCCGCACCCTGAAACAGTGACATAGTTAAACCATCAATGCAAGAAGCAAATCTAAAGAAACAACCAACATAAAAAAGAAAAGTGTATAGTATACTAAACACAATCTGTTAAACTATGTACTGTCATTATCTCATAAAAAAAAGTCCTCAAGTTTGCTTGACCGATGTTAAAAAGAAAGGTTATAAGAAGATTTGTGTATTCTGATAGGTGATAATAGACCTGCCATTCCAAATAATAGAACGCTAATTCTATATCTTGATGAAAGAGGTGACGGACAGAGAGGTGGTGTAAGTATGGAAGCCAAAAGTTTCACTGTGTTTGCCTGCACAGGTGCAGACCTTCTTGGTAAAGCAACCAATAAATCAGGAGGGAGAGCAGAACAAACACTGCCTCCAAGCACAAGAGCCGTTTGAGTGCGACTTATTCGAAGAACTGGTTCGTCTGATGGCTCCATTCCCACAACCTGAAACACAGTTTCCAATCAATAAGAAGTTTGTATAACAACAGACCTTAATCATGTGAGCAGAGAAAATATGGAGATGGTTACCTTAAAGTAGATGACAGCATCAATTTGTTTCCCCTTGCTTTTGTTGCATGGAATGCAAAATCTGGATTTGCAATTCCTATTCACCTGGACACTGAAAATATCACCTCTAGCTAGAATCCTGTCCACTTCAAAGTAGTTTTGTAGTGCAAGATCAATTACTTCCTGACGATTTTCAGCTTCAATAGATGATCTCTCATTTAGAGATTCAAGGATACCACACTCCGGAATTTTTACAAAAGAAACCCTCAAGTGCGAGGCATATCTCGGCAACTTAGCCAGAGGTTTCAATCCAACTTTAATTGCAAAAGCCTTAGTACCATCCCCAGGCGTTGTATCATTCACGTTAGCCTGAAAATATGATGCTAAAGTTTCTTGTCCTTTGTTTACTATTCTCCCTAAGCATGATATATGGAAGTCAAGGTTGAATGCTAGAAGGGGAGACAAATAGGCAGCTTCAGTATCCACAGTTTGTTGATCTTTTTGAGGAAAATTATATGAAGGAAAAACGAGCATGGCATGAGGAGAATAAGAAGAAGATTGTTTTAAATCAGAAGTGCATTTGCTGGTGCTGGGGGGATCTAGAACAACTGCCTGAGCAATTCTCTGCGCATTAGATTCAAGATTCTTCACAAGAACCTTGAAATCAACCAAATAAGAAAGTGTCACTGCATTTCCTAAGCATTTTTCTTATAAATAAGACTTGTTTACTACAAAAGTGCTTAGCTAAACAAAAAAAACCAAGATTTTTCTGAATCTACATGAACCTTGAAATCTCTACCTATTTAAAACTTTGCAATCGAAACTTTCTGAAATATCAATTACACAATTTTGCATCCATCTAAGATTAAAAAAAAGTGTCTTTAATTTCGAGTTTCCTATTTGTTTTTTGGCCAAAATGTCGATTCTTTGAAAGTTCCTCTACCGTTCAATTGATGTTAAAAAACAAAAAGGAAAAAACTTTATCAGTAGATAATGCTGATTCTGCAAGAATTCAAACTACTATCAATTCAAAACCTAAATCAGTAATCAGAAATATACCAAAGAGCCAGAAGTTATAGACAGTCTTTTCAGAACCGACATCGAAACTCCAACCAAGGCAGATTCATCGACGGAAAACGCCTTCGGAACTGAATTTTCATTTTCAATTTTATCATTAACGAATCGGAGAATTCCAGCCTGCAATTGCAATTCATCGAATGAGAGATTAGCTTCTCCGGCGACGAGGTCCTTTTCAGCTAGCGCAGACGAATTAAGAACGGAGCTAACGAGAGCCTTGGTTGAAGTAAGAACCAGAGGTTTCCTTCTCTCCACCATTGGAACCGCAATCAAGAAAGCTCCTCAGCCTGAATTCTGTGAATTCAGCTCTAACTTTGATAGCTATTGGCGCGAGCGTTAACCCGCAGTATGGTCTAAAGTCATCGTATCGGTTATTGACTCGAAGAGTATTAAAACAGACACAATTATTTAACTATATAGACTCATGACCGGATTACTATGGTTTATGCCAACACGAGCCTAGTTTAAGTGGTTAGCTATCTACTTACTTTTGATGAGGTCAAGTTTCAAATCTTTCCTCACAATTTAATGTAATATCTAAAATAAGTCAGCATATCGACTATTGATTGAGAGTACTAAAACCGGATTAGTATGGTTTATGCCAACACATACCTAGTTTAAGTGGTTAGCTATCTACTTTTTTTGATGAGGTCGAAGTTTCAAATCTTCCCTCTCAATTTAATGAAATATTTAAAACAATTCAATATATCGATTATTGACTGAGAGTACTAAAAGAGATATGATTATATAACTTGAATTGATATATTGGTTATTGAGTGAATTATAATCATATCGGTCTGAGACCGAGTCACTCGTATGGCTAGATGAATACTTTATTAGAGTGAGAGCTAATGGGTGAGGTATGGAAGGAGAGAGAGTGCTATGGTAAATTGCGAAATTCAACGTTATAAAAGATAGCAACCATTACTACAATTCGTTCTGACAGTTGGTGATGCTGTTTAGGTCACAATACCATTCATTTGGAATTGAAAACACATTATTTTATGATTAAATTAAACTCGGTTGATATTGATAGTTTTTATTTTGAGAATATATATATATATATATATATATATATATAATATAATAATAATTTTTAAAATTTTACATTTTCTTTAATATAAAATTGGGTTGAAAGATTAAACCACTCTCTTAAAATTGAAATTACATATACCAATTATTAATAAGTTATTTTTTTGTTGACTTTTAAATCTTACTTCTAAATATACTAAAAGTTTGATTTTTTGAAAATAACAATATTTATATTATCTCATAAAACCCTATAAAAAAGTATTAAAATATGAAGAAAAAAAACACATAATTATAATTTACATTTTGTGATTTTTCTAATTTATTAATCATATTCATGTGTTTAAAAAACAAATTATAAACGCCTGTGTAATTTGTGAAATCTGAAAAATAGTGTACAACTATTTTTTTTAATTGAATTGGATATATAACTTATTATATATACCATATAAATCAAATTATGTTAAAACTAATCGATAGAAGAGTAAAATTTATAAATAGACAAATCACATGATTGTTTAGAAATATTTATAAAATACAAGTGTACTTTGAAAATTAGAGAATTTATAGAGATGCAATTTATAATTATCCTAATAAAAATGTTTGAAAAGTGACAAATATTTAGGGTCATTTACTTATCATGGATGAGACTCAAGGAGTGAGAATCAAATTTTCATTCCTATCTAATATTATTTACCAAATAATGTAATGAATATTATTTGACTCACTTAAAAATTGAGAATCATTCTTTAAAAAATATATTTTTATTTATTCAAGAATAAAGAAGTGATATTATGATTTCTTATTTCCAATACTAAAAATAATACAAATCCGTCTCCAATTTCGATTTTAGATAATTTTAAGTAACAACATTGAAAGAATATCAATACAATTCCGATCCAATTAGTAACACATGACCTAAATCTAAACAAAATCTAAATTTACTTGGAAACCAATTTGCAATCCCACATCGACTAGATAGCAAAAGGCTATAATGTTTAATACGTGAAAGAGAAAGTAAGTTAATCGCCGAGTCTTGTAGCGAAGGCTTGTGACCCAAGTGGGGGCATTAAGATGGAATATGAAGGATTCAAATTTAATTGGGCCTCTAAGGGGAACATAACCTCATCGGCCTAGCAAGCCTTTAAAGGCCCAGATGTGTTGGGCCTTGTGGCCCAGCAGAGGCTGTCTTAACAGAGCTAGCCATCTTGTGGTCATCAAAGTGCTGGCTACTGGTGGGAGACCCCATAAGGAATTTATAGGATAAACCCATTTAAAAAATCCAACTTCCATTTTTCTTCTTCTTTTGTTTAGGCTGCTGAATAACTATAATTTAATTGAGTATTTATATATTAAAACTCTCATTTTATTACAAGTTTTAATTTTGATAATATATTTCTATTTTTAAAAATTTATTGCAAAAAATAAATATGCTATTTTAGTAAAAAAAGAAGTAGAAAATAATGATATAAATAGAAATATATATTTAAAATTTTATATTTGAGATAATTTATTCTTTTTTTTTTTTAACTTTCGACTTTTTTTAATTTTCTCAGTACATCTTATAATATTGTTTAATGAGTTTTAATTATGATTATTTTCTATTTGAGAAGAAGAGGCTCTAACCTTGGAATTTGTATTACATATCTCTATTTAAATTTCATTATTCTTGCTGTTGCCAAGACGTTGGATTTTGTTTGATGATACATGCCCTCAAAAAAGAATGAAGAGAAATCAGACACTGTTCCTGAGAGAGGCTTCTTTTAGGGAGCAGCTTTCTACCTCAAGTCTATGATGGGTTCCGTTTTCTAAGATCTGTTTGCTTATTCACGCTTCGATCCTGGATACGTTTGGTTCATCAATTAGTATTGTTAAGCAAGGGGTTGTTAACATTGAGTTTGAGTTGTGTAAAATGATGAGTTTGTTAAATCCGGGGTAATGTAAAATGTGTTGAAATTGTGAAATGAATAAATCAAGTATGGGTTAAAAAACCAATTAGGCTAGTGTAACACCAACTCTTCCTCTAACCAGCGAACCAAACATACCGTAGGTACTAATAGACAAGCTCAAACAAAGGGAAGCCCACCTGAATCCGCTGCCGGCCTTGGCTGCTGGGAAAACACAACCAAGCCCCCTCTCTGAAAATGGGATCTAACAAGCACTCGCTGTAGAGAGGGCTCACAAGCACCCGGCTGCCCTTCTTCAATAAAGCCGACCTATTTTTCACCAGATGCAGAGCACACATGGATAAGGAAAGCCTAATGGGGTTAGGGGGAATGCAGACTGGTGCCCTTCTTTTACGCCACTGTTAGTTCTATGTATGGAGTTTGATATCACATTTGAAATTGGGTGAGTTATGATTTCTATTAAAACAAGCCTCTTTAAGTTTTCCTCTATAATTGAAGGATTTTTTTTTTTTTTAATGAAACTCTTAAAAGAATCTCGATTGGCTACTAGAGACGAGCAAGGGTCAGGGACGGAGGCACTCAACAAACAACCGAGAGACGAGTGGTAGAAGCAGACAAACAGTAGTGATAGTGATTGTCCAGTCTCCAATCTAAAAAATAAATAATATCCAATAAAATCGAAATAATATCGGATGTAACATTAAAATTTAACTAAGACTAAAATGAACTATATAAAAGTATAAAGACCTTAACATAAGGTTTCATTTGAAAATATGATAACAAAAAATAAAAAAATGAAATCAATGGAAAAGAAAACAAACTAAACAATTCTCTTCATGTGCAACACGAACATAACTTAAATAGTTAGACATCTATTTTCTTCTTAAGAGATCGAAGATTCGAGTCTCCCTTCTCCCAATTTAATATAATATCTCAAAACAAAAAATAATTCTCTTTGGGGAGGAAGCAAGCATTATCAAGAACAAAGCTCAAGAGAGTGAAGAAAGAAACCTCATATTATGCGGAACTAAAACCAGCCCACCAAAACTCTTTCATTCTATTTTTTTTTTTAAATTTACAAATTACATTAAATGGAGCTTCTAACTCATTAATAAGGGAGTACAGATCTCTAACCACTCTGAGCTATGCTAACTCATGACCAAAACTCTTTAATTCCCTCACCAAATCACCTCAAAATTCACAGCAAAACGTCAGAAAGATTAGCTTTCCCGTGATACAAATTCAACAACTGAGGAACTTGATCTTCATATTTGGTCACAAAAGTGTCCAAAAACCGTTTCTCCACAGGCAACAAAACAGTAGTCAAACTCACCTCTTTCTTCATCAATCCTTTAGCCAACAAAACTTGAATCACAGAACACCTAGGAATAATCCTCTTCTCCAAACTGAAAAACAAAACCACAGGATTTTTAGCAATCATTTTTGAAGAATGACCCATTTTGTTTGTGAAGAACTCCATCCCTTTACAAATCTTATTCTCTGATAGAATCATACAATGAGGATGTTTCCTGAAAGCCATCAAAATCTCATCTTTAGACCAACCCCATTTCCTATAAACATCAAAACATCTATTCCATATTGATTTGTTACCTTTCCCTGAAATTGCATGCAATGCCAAAACAAAAGTAGATTTCTTTGAATCAAACCCCATTTCCTTAATTTCCTCAACAATTTCTATAAACTTTTCTTTCTTCTGCATCAAAGTTTCAGGGAAATGAGTCAATAACAAAGCAATACATGATTCAGGAACACCTTCTTCTCTCAAAACAACAATATTTGGCATCAAATTCTTTGAATAATCTTCCAAGAAAATCCATGAAGTTCGTTTCAAAGCAGAAACAACTTTCACATCGGTCAACAAAACACTTTTGAGATATTTATAAGAAGGGATGATTTGATTTTCCAAGCTTCGAGTAAGAATTGTTGGATCAGAGGTTAAGGATTTGGCAAGATCTGGAATTGAAACACCAATGGAGTAGAAAAACTGAAGCTTTGGCATTAGAGTTTGGTTGGGATTGGATAATAGAAGAGAAGGGCGTTTCCTGATGAGTTTTGAGACTTGGGTTTTGGAGAATCCATGGTTGCTCAAAAGGGTTAAGACGGAATTGGGTTTTTCAGGGTTTTGGAGTTGGACCTTCTCTGACACTGTAATGGCGGTTTCTGGGAGTAATCCACATGAATCTATAAGGTAAGAGATGGTGAAAGAGTGATTTTCTTCAGAGTATTTGGAAGAAATGGGTTTGAAATTTGATTGATTTTGGAAATGGGGGAAGCATTTTTGAGGAGGTAGAAAGGAATGGAAAGGAGAAGGATTGTTGAATTTGAGCTTGAAACTGAGGCCATGGAAATGGTGAATTTGTAACATATGCATGGGAATGAAGGGGGATGGATGAGGAAGGAGAAGAAGATGAGATGCTGATTAGGTAAAAAGCAGGCACAAATATCTTTCTTAGCTTTGGACGGATTGTCAAACGGAAAAACTTGGTTTTCCCTTCGGTATATGAGGTTTTAAATATCTTCGACATTGTCGATATATCCGTCGATATATCTTCGACATTTTAAACGGGGATCGACATTGTCGATATATCCGTCGAAATGTCTTCGACATTTTAAACGGGGATCGACATTATCTACAGACTACTACACAACTATTGTTGATCACTCTCCCTTCTTTATTATTTTTTTAACTTTCTATTTTAATCACTCTATTTAATTTATTACTAACTTTCAGTTCATTCTCTCTTTAAATTTTTAAATTTTTTTAATTTATTCTATTTCTATCTCTCTTCAATTTATTGTATTTTTTATATTTTCTCAATGTTATATATCATTTATAAGTGTAAAAACTTATTTATATGATTAATTATGACTTATTTAAAGAATAGTTCAAGTTTCATTAATCAATTCTAAGTATTCATGTTAGTTTCCATCATTTTATCCTAATATCCATCGATATATCCTTAAATTTGAAGGTCGATATTTCCATGGACAACGACTTTTAACTCATTGGATATATCCGTATCGGATTTGAATGTCGGGAATTAAAAAATAATAAATATTTTGAAATATTACTTAAAATTTGAATACATAATTACAATTTATATATTTTATGGTTTATTGATAAAATATTTCTGTTATTTTTAATGAAATTAGAATTTGTGACATAAGTAGAATATACATCAATCCCAATTCCCACGGTTGTTAAAACTAATAAAAGTTTGATTTTCAATTTTTTAAAAAATAATAATAATAAAATATAAATTATATTATACAAACTCTCTTCTCAAATATAAACATTTTTTTTTTCAGACATCCAAATTTATATCAAATGTTCTAGGATCTTTTGGTGCATGTGATTGAAATCTAAATCTATTGAAGTTCGCATCCTCAACCTACTATACTTTAAATATTCAAGAAATATTTATAAAAATGGTTAGATTTGGGTACTTAGAGCTAGTTTGACATTGCTGTAGCTTTTGAAATAATTTCACAAATCAGATTAGTGTTTGGTAAAACCAGCTTATGCAAAAAATTAAAATTCAAAAAATTCAACTTATAAAAGTATTATGAGTTAAATGAATTAAAATAATGTTTGGTTAATTGATTTAGAAGGTACTTACCGATTTTAAAATGACATAATTTTTACGACGAGCTTTAAATTTTTTAAATTTTAATTTAAAATCTAATATATATTTAGTAAAATAAACATCTAATATTTTTATATGTATAAAACAATGTTAATAAATATGATTTATATTAATTTAATCACAATATTTTTTTTAAAAAAATTATTATAATTTTAAAACATAAAAATAATATCCAAATAGAAAATATATAAAAAAAAAACTCTAATAAAGAAACTAAATAAATATTATCAATCCATATATTTTAAGAATAAGATATTTATATTCTTAAAATGATTTAATTATTACAATTAGTAATTATTTTCTAAATTTTATCTAAAACTAATATATTTCTTTTGCATACTAAAAAAACTACAAAATTTTCTTACAGATCAATTTTAATTTATAATAATTTTGAATCTCAATTAGTCATAAATAATACAAATTTTTTTTTGTTAGATTTTAATATACATTTTTGATTTATAAAAGGTTTAGAGGAGGACTTAGTGGGAGAGATTTAAGGAAAGTACTTTTGAAAAGCAAAAGCAGCAATCTATGATTTTAGAATCTGGCAGTTACATAAGGGCCCGTTTGGTAACCTTCCCAATTTCTGTTTCTTGTTTCTATTTCTCATTTTTTAAGAAATTGAGTTGTTTGGTAACTTTTCCTGTTTCTTGTTTCTCTTTTTTTAAGAAACACTTCTCAAAGTTGTGTAGAAATTTTAGAAACAACAAATTCTAGTTTCTTATTTCTGTTTCTTGTTTCTAAAATTTTCAACACATTGATAAATTATTATGTTGTTCCATTTTGACTTATAAAATATATTATAAATATCCAAAAATTATATTGATATAATATTTTTAAATATGTCATTTAAAACTGTAATATTTTTTTAAAAAAAAATTATTTTAAAAAAATGAGAAACAGAAACAAGAAATAGTTACCAAACACATTTCTGTTTTTTTTTTTCTTCCAGAAACAAGAAATAAGAAACAGCAGTTACCAAACATGTTTCTGTTTCTCTTTTTAAAAAAATAGGAACAAGAAACAAGAAATAAAAATAAGAAACAAGAAATGGAAATGAGGAAGGTTACCAAACGGAGCAGAGTTTTTCAAAATTTTGTAAATTTTTGTTTACCAAACAATAAAACAGTTAAAATTTTCTAAAAATCTGTCTAAAAGCAATGCCAAATTGAGCCTTAGTTTCAAAAATATAAACCGTAGCTATTTTATCACTTAAGGGCCCGTTTGGTAACCTTCCTCGTTTCCATTTCTTATTTCTAATTTCTATTTCTTGTTTCTTGTTCGGGTTTTTTTAAAAAGAAACAAAAAAAGAAACAAAAAAATTTTTTAAAAACCCTTTTTATTTCTTATTTATAAAAATTTCTAAAAAAAAGAAAAAAAAATTTTTTTTAACTATTTCTTGTTTCCATTTCTCATTTAAAAAAAATAAAAATATTTTGAAAATTTTACAATTTTAAATGATATATTTAAAAATATTATATTAATATAATTTTTGTATATTTATAAGTTAAAACGGGTCAACGTAATAATTCATCAATGTGTTGAAAACTTTGGAAACAAGAAAGAGAAATAAGAAACAAGAATTTGTTGTTTCTAAAATTTCTACACAATTTTGGGAAGTGTTTCTAAAAAAATGAGAAACAAGAAGAGTTATCAAACAACTCCATTTCTTAAAAAATGAGAAATAAAAACAAGAAAAGAAATTGGGAACGTTACCAAATGAGCCCTAAGTGACTACAAACACTCATAAATAGTGGAGATGCGGTGAAGATTGTTTTTTAATAGTATCAGTTTTGCCATCCTCACACTCAGGTTTAATCTTAATCAATCAATTGTTTAATTTACGTAAACTTAATTTAAATGATTTTATCTAATTAATACAATCAAATCTTTTAATATCGTAGAGATTTAAAAACGGATTTATTTCTAATTTATCAATGGAACCAAATTTCAGACATTCTTTCTAAAAAATGGAATGAACTTGTTGTCACATTGCTCTCACTTTCATCTTGAAATGCTTCCATTTTCTTCAAGCTTTTATTGGAGTATCGATTATTGTTTATTCAGCTTAGATGCTTGATCATTGGCATCATCACGTTTCAATAAATCTTCCTTCACCTATACCCGATTCAGCTCCTTCTCCACCCTTTTTTTTTGTCTCTATTTAAATTCTGAACCAGTAATAGTTTTCGATTCATTCATTGTGTTGAATTTACCTTCTAATTTGGTTCATGAGTTTGATATTAGGTTTGAACTTGACTTCAAGGTCTATTAATAGTGATAACATTAATAGTCTCAAAGGATTAACTTTGATAACGGTTAATCATTGATTCACAAGAATTTACAAATATTTTTTTAATGTACTACCACGAAATTCCCCTAAATTTTAACCGGGATATATAAGTACTTTAATATTGAATTTTAATAATAAAGAAAAAAATCATTTTTATTGCAACCAGACATTAGAATACATACACTTTATGATAACCACAACAGTGAACAACCAAACAACATAATATACAACTTATTAAATAGATTAACACAATCAAACAGAGAAAAATTAATGGGAAAGCATGGCCTCTAAAGATTCAGGGTCAGTTACAGGGGCCTTGCAAGTGAAATTTTGGCAGACCAAAGCCACCATTTTATCTGCAGTAAAATTGTTCTTTGCCATAAGAGCAACATTGCTATTGTTTTCTTCCCAGAACCGAATTTCCATGCCGTCTGTGGGGTCAATGTGAATAACCTGCCATAAAATTTCCACATACAAAGGAAAAAAAGGGGTTGAGTCGATTAGACACAGTACAAGATAGAAATGTTAAATCAAAACTAGACCCAAAAACTTAAGATGATAAGTTAATGTAAATTTAATCTTTTAAGGTATTTCCAACACTCCCCCCACATAGAAACTTGGTTAATAACAAACGCCCAACATGTGAACAAATAACACTCCCAGAACCGTTCTGATACCGTGTTAAATCATCATTGGACAAAAAAATTAAGCTGATAGACTAAGACAAATTTAGAAAGAGGAATGTGAAATGTTCTTGCGGAGTCTGTACTCACTGTTTTATTGGGATCATATGAAGCATGAGCTGCCGCTAGCATGCTTTCAAAATGTACTGAATTCTTATGGCCAACCAAGACAACTTGTCTCCTTGATTGAATTGAAAACATGTCAGCTGCACAACACATCAAAGGTACAGCCATTGCCATATCCTTCAATCTTGCCTCAAAAACAGCCTGCATTAACACAGGAGAAGACACCGGTCAATATCCAAACAGTCGAGACATACAATTCAACAGAAAATTCCATAGCAAGGAATTGACTGACCAGAAGGTGCTCTGCGTTCTGTCTGTAGTGATCAGACCTACTTCCGGAAACCATTGACGATAATCTGACAAGGTTAATAACTGAGACCGAGTTCCCAGATGGCTCAGCACCATCGTGATCTTCCTTCACCCGTAGAAGAACAGATGGATCTTCCCCTGCAGTGTTATAGTACCCTCCCCCCTCTCTATCAAGAAATAGGTCATCCTACAAAGAGACCCAAAATTAATCCTAACATAACATGAGAAGTCTAAAGCTAGCTCATCCTACAAAGAGGGTCATAATTAATCTTGCCTGGGTGGCTTGAAGTTCTATTGCCCAAGCTAACCAATCCATCCCACCTCCGTATTCATAAAGATCGAGCAAGCCTCCAATTAAAAAGGCATAATCGTCGAGAAAGCCAGGAGCTTTTGATGGTCCATTCCTAAAACTATGTTGTAGCCTACGTGTTTGCTCATTGTAAAGCTGCGTCCTGATAAAATGAGCAGCTTTCTCCGCAACTTCAATGTACTCCTTCGCCTGAAGATAATGAACAGAATAACACAATCAATGAATATGGATAAAAGAATAATGTTCCATCAGATCAATCGATTTTATATCTCTCCATGGGCACATGCCGTGTTAAAATAAGGGAAATTTCAATATTTGTACATATATCACCACTTAAAACTATTTGCAAATATAGCAATTTTTACTATGTTAATCATTGATTAAGAGCGATTAGTGTGTGAATCAATAATAAACTTAGTGTAAAAATATGTAATACAATGTTTACACTAATGCTATGTTTACAAATATTCTTAAGAGTTAATATTTTCACAAATATTAATAAAAAAATTGCTTGCAAATGCCCCTTAAAATAATATAATAACTTGAAAAGAAAAAAAAAACTAAATAATTCAATTCAAACCCAATGAGTTGATTTGGTTAACTCATAATTCTTTTAAAAATTAGTTTGGATTGAACTCAAACTACTAAACTAACTTTAAAAAACCTTATAAGGGTGAGTTTGACACGATTTTTGAAGTGTTTTCATCAATTAAAAACATTTTTTTTATTTTTGTATGATGTCATAAAAATGTTTTTGAAATTTCTAAAAACATTTAGAAACACTTTGAAGTGTTTTTACAGAAAACACTTAATTAGTGTTTTCTTTACAAGTGTTTATAGAAAAAATGTTTTACCAAAAACATTTTCCTCCCAAACTCACCCTAAGAACTGAATTACCTAGAGATGAGTTAGTTAACATCTCATAAACAATATAAGAAGATAGTGGTAGTATTCTTACATCGCAACCAACAACTGGAAAGTAGAATCTTGTCCCCTCCTCTTCATTCCTGAGAATCTTAGAGGCTCTTGCAAACGATGATATTGCCAGTCCATTCCATGACACAATTACCTAAACAGTACCTTGCTTTAAAATTTTTCATGGTAACGAAAAGACATGAAAACACATAGGAGGGGTTAGCATTTAGGAAATCGAGTCAATACTTTGACCAAATACCTTATCATCCAGATGTGGCCTTGGTCGTCTCTCTCTTACTCTAAAAAGCTTTTGCCTACATTCTCCTAAGATCTCAAGATATTTTTCAACAGGCATGCCATATTTTGATGCCATTTCAGATACACCTTTCCTCTCAATAAGAACATTCTTTCCTTTAAATTCACCATGAGGATCACTCATTCTGGAAAGATCACAATTCCCTGAAGGTTTTACGTAGTAGTGCTCCTTGAGAATGTCTGCATGCTCACCAAGTATGTTATCAACCTAAAAGGAATAAATAGAAATGTTAGAAATTAATAAGCAAGATAAAACGTTTCCTCTCCTATTGTTAGGAAAATAGGCTAAATGTATCACTTGGTCCCTAAAGTACACACTATTTTTCCGATAAAATTGGAACGATACAGAGAAGATTAGCATGACCCATGTGCAAGGATGACACAAATCGAGAAATAGTCCAATTTTTTTTTCAAATTAGTTCCAAATGTTTCAAAACATTTTAATATCATCCCCGGTGTATTAATATTTTTTCAATTAGATCTTTGTCCGATTACATTGTTGGAATTTCGCAACGACATTGGGATGTTGTGACATCTAAATTTTTTAATTCTTGAAGAGCTAATTTTTTTTTTTTTTTAAATATAATAAACCAAACGTTTCATTGATATATGAAAAGCCAAAAGAGGCCAACCGGACATTAAAAAAACATTCCAATTGGAAGGTAGAATCGAAGGCGAGTAGTTACAAAAGGCTTTACAATTTGCAATCCATCTAGAGGAAAGTTTTTCATCGAGAAAAATTCTTCTAATGCATTCCAACCAAATATTCAATCAAAGAGCTCTCACAGCACTATCCCAAATAATTCTTTTTTTTATCTCCTATGAGACCACCCAACACAGACAGTAAGCTAGTCTGAGCATTACCAGAAAAGGCCCAAGAAAAGCAAAAAAAAATATTCAAGATTTTGTTCCAAAGCAGAGAGAGTAGTCACAAAGAAACATCAAATGGTTTGTTTCCTCCCCATGTTTCTCACAAAGAACGCACCAATTATGCTGGAGACCAATCCAAGGCTTTCTACATTGAATTTTCTTGTTGGAGTTGAGCCCACCTTGCAACACAATCCACCAAAAAACTTTTAACTTTTTTGGGGGAATTTACCACCCCAAATCACGCTTGAGATATCTATCAAAAATGGATCCTTAACCTCCCATTGCAAGCTCAAAGCAGACTTGCAAGAGAAGCCTAACTGACTGTCCAGGGACCAAACTCTCACATCGTCCCTAATAGAAACCTGAACTTGATCCCAAATAGTCATAAGATTAATCCACTCCTCCACCTCAATATCATTAAAATTCCTCCGAAAATTAAAATTTCAAGAATTGGTGATAGAATTCCACATGCTACTAATCAGCTCCTAATGACTTCGAGCAACTAAATAAATTAGGAAAGCCCCAGGATGGGCTTTCTCCCCCCACTTACTTTTGTATCCTCCTCAAAACAAAAATAAATTAGGAAATAAAGCAGCAAAGGACTGCTTAACAAGCCAACAGTCTTCCCAGAAAAGAACTCTATCACCCCTTCCCACTTTGGAAGAAGTGTTCTCCTCCATAACAGCTCGCAAATTAAAATCTTCTTCCAGACACTTCAATTGATACTAATAGAATTAATCTTTCAAAACCAACCCAGGCTGTGAATTCCATGGATGCCGACAATAACTTTATGCCATAAAGACTGAATCTCAATTGGGAAACGCCACGCCACAACCACTTAAGAAGAAGGCTAATGTTCTTTTTATCAATACCACAAAAAGCGAAACCACCTTTATTGAGAGGAGGAACAATCTCCCACTTCACAAGGTAAGCACCCCCATCCTTATCCGCACATTCCCAAAAGAAGTCTCTAAGGATTTTATCACTACTATTAGCAACTACCTTGGGTGCTCTAAACACAAATAAGTAGGTTAGGAGACAACTAAGGACAGCCTGAACCAAAGTAAGCCTGCCACCTTTAGAAATAACCAACTTTCTCCATTTGTGCAATCTTTTCTGGATTTTATCCAAAATCTGATTCCAAAACAGCTGGGATGAGCTAATTAGTTATAAAGGTATCCACCTCACCTAAAAAAACAGAAACTTCAGTTTGTAGAGTTGACCCTAACCGTGAAACTCATGGAGTCCTACATAGAAAACCCATCTTCTCTCTTTACAAAAGAAAAGAAAGAATAAAGAATAAATAAGCGGTAGTAGAGAGAGATGTGCGGTGTTAAAAATAATATCTTTTAGGAATCACATCACATATCCGTTATAGATTTCTACAAGGGGAGCGTTTGGTGCGCGGAAATGGGAATGTGTAGCTTGAAAATGAGTTGGGTGGGGATGGGATAGATGGGAAAGTGATAGATTTGTTTAGGTTGTATGAGAATGAGAATGAATAGTGAAAATGATGTGAGCATGTGAGAATGAGATGTCAAATCTAGTAGTAAACATGGGAAGTGATGTCATTACCAATAATGAAACTTGTGGCAACCAAACATTGAAATGAATTTCACAAACCCCCATACCCCCTTGGTGTTGTTGGATAGGGATTTTTTTTAATTTTTTTAAAAGATGGCTCAAAAGCCCATGTCATTAAGGTAATGGAAGATACAAAGAAAAAAGTAAGTAAAGCTGCCACCTAGATACAGGTATGTGGACGAAAAGAAAGAGACAATAACCAAAAGAAAGAACACCACCTAATCACACCTAATAGACCCAATTGTAACGAATTAGAGAAACGGAAAAGTTGCAAAAGTGTGTGGAAATAGACATCTCTAGACACCCCAAAAGACGTTTTAACATGTGCCAGTTCCCGAACATAATTCCAAGACCTTTCCACCCCTAAAAGATTCTTTGGTTCCTCTCTAACCATATGTTCAGCAGAATCGTAAAGAAACCTGCTTGCCATAATGCCCTATACCTTGCCCCTTGAAAGGAGGATTAAGTATCACCTCTTCCATCATGTGTCGACATCTCCTGTTGGGAATCCAAACTATATTAAAGGTCCCAAAGAATTTCTCCCAAATATTCTTGTAGTACAACAGAAGAAGGCTAAAGAAAGTCAAGGGTGTTAACTCTCCCATATGCCAAAGCCCATGCAAAAAACCTAACTTTCTTTGGGATCAGGTAAAGGTCAAGAATTAAAAATTTTACAAAAAGATTTACATGAAAAGACTTGGAGGTTCGAGGGCCCAACCTTTCTTATCTTGCACTCCTAACCTCAAAAAATGGCTTTCCAACAATGAGAGGATAGAACAAAGATCCCCTACTTCCCTATCCCCTTGGTTCCTTCGAAAATGGAGATCCACGAAAAGGTTAGGGGTCCTTCCCTCCATGAAAGACAGAATCGGGGCGTTTTTAAAAGGGTAAACAAAAATAGTGATGGGAATTTCTCCATAAAAGGAATGGGGTCTAGCCACACATCCTCCCAAAATCTTATACGAGTTCCCCCACCCACCTTCCATTGTATACAGTTAAAAACAAGGGATAGCATTTAAAGATATCCTTCCAAGGGCTCCTCCCGGTGCCCGAAACCACCACTCGTGTCTCAGCCAATGAGGTCAGTGATAAAAATAAGGAGTAAAATTGAAAAATGGTATATGCTTCATGGACCAATGATATATATTATATATATTCAGTTAAAAAAATAGCAAAGACGAGAACATATACATTTCAAGTGAAAAATCCATATGGGAAAAACCATGGGCAGAGAAAAAAAATTAAAACAGAGTTTGAATGCAGCCAGAATGAAATATATCTGGAAAAAATAATATATACTACCACTGAGGCAAGGCCTACTGGACTGATCCATCCTCTGCCACCACAGACCCCCCTTTTTTTTTGATAAGAAACAAGCCATTTCATTGATGTATGAAAGAGCCCAAAAAAGGTGAAAGGAGTTTACAAAAAAGCATTCCAATTGGAAGCAATGATAGAAGGAGAATAATTAACAAAAGATTTATAATTAGCACTCCACATGGAGGCATTTAGAACACTATCTTCCCAAACCTCAGCCCAAGATCTAGCCTTCCCCTAAAAAATTCTTTTATTACGCTCAAGCCAAACATTCCATAAAATAGTTCTCACCCCATTATCCCAAAGGAGTCTACTCTTTTTTTTTGTGAAGAATAATCGAGCCTCCTAGAAGAGCCAGAGAATTGTTGACATGATCCTAGTGAAAAATTTACTTCATATTGAAGATCTCGAAGAAAGTCCTCCAAATGACATGAGAAAAACTGCAATCAAACAAAAGATGCTCCGTAGTCTCCGAACAATTCATGCAAAGGCTGCACCAGTTAGGTTGGAGGGAGATCCAAGGATTTCTAGATTGAAATTTCTGATTCGAATTGATGCCATCATTGATCACCAACCAAAGAAACACTTTAATCTTCATGGGGGACTTTCCTTTCCATGCCAACTTGATATCAGTATTAATGTTGCCATTCCACAGGGTCTTGAGGGCTGATTTACATGAAAAACCATAGGTCTTGTCCGTAATCCACACTCGCTTATCATCTCTATCATTTAACCGAAGAGGCTCCAAGAGACTAAACAGGTTGATCCACTCTACAACTTCGTCATCTTTGAGATTCCTTCTAAACTCAACAACCCACGAATTGTGCTCTTCTTTCTAAAAGCTGCAAATCGGATGATTCTTAAGGATAGCAATACAATAAAGTTTAGGGAAACAGGATGCAAGGGAAGACTCACCAGTCCAAACCTGTTCCCAAAACCAAATGGAAATACCTCTACCCACCGAGAACAAACAATTAGCCTCCATAGTCTCTTTAAGCTTGTAAATTTGCTTCCAAGGAGATTTTTTACTGCAATTTCTCTTGATGGCTGAACACCAACCCAAGGGTTCCCTCCTGTGAATCCCCCTAATATAAAAGTCCACACCAGACTTTTAAGATTTGCTAAAAAATAATTTGGCTCACCCATCTTAACAACTGACTCTTTAAATTTCTATTATAGGTAGAGCAATTCCTAAGGTGTGCCAATAGTGCATTAGAACTCGAATTTGATTTCTAAAAATTCAGGAGGAAAAATACCATACACCCATTAATCTTTGATGAATTACTTCATTTTAATAGAAAAAAATCCAGTCATGAAAATGGAACAAACGGAAAATTTCAATCGCAAATGAAACTAGTTTGACATGCATTTCTATTCCACCTTTATGATTGGTTAGTAAGTAAACGAACCCCAAAGGAGGAAGTGGTAGGAAAAGGGATGAGTTTAATAAAATAATATCCACGAGTTTCCTCATTGGCATTTTCTTCATAAAAGTAGATTAGAGGGTCATAATCGGCTTCTCCTTCTGAAGCCTTGTCACTCTGGTGGGTGCTTTTGTTTACAATGGTGTGGCCATTGGAATTTAGAGAGATTCTTTGTATCAAATCTGTGTGGTTATTTCTCTGACAATAAAGGCCGATTTTATAGTAAATTAGTCAGATGCAATCATGCAACTTAAGAAATACTAAATCTAGTGGACTAAAGATTAAACACTAAGTTACTCAATAGAAGGTATATTTTTTTCCTTATTTAAAAAAATTTTTTATTTTTTTTTTTTTTTTTTAAAAAAATTTTTTTTTTTTTTTTTTTTTCCCCCCCACCCGTTGGGTTTCTTCCCAGTTTTTGCATTGGATTATCTGACACAAGGGGGGAAGAATATCGTTTGTCCAAAAGCCAATCCGCTTTCAATATCGGTTCGTACGACATTTTGTTCGATGTCATTTTTTTGGGGGTTTTTTTCCCTTGGTGTCGTTCCCCCCACCTTTTTTTTTTTTCACTTTTTTTTTTTTTTCCCCCCCCCTTTCTCCCCCCCCCCCAAAACATAAAAGCTTTACAAATCAGGTCCAGTAAAGCAAACTCAAGTTGGTCTGTTATACCATCTTAGGAGGATTAGAATATATTTTATGTTATTCCTTATTTAGAATAGAGATTTTTCCTTATTTTGTTTACTTGTCCAATGGTTTCCTAGTCTGGCTTCCTTTTTTATATGTCTGTCCTAATTCAAGATTCATAGTCTTTCCGTCTATCAAAGGTTTTTCCACCTGAGGACTTTCTATTCAAAACAAGCATAAAACCTCAAATCAAGTTGCTAAAGCAAAACAAATATATACCTCTTCACCTTGTCCACTGGGCCCCCAATCATGTCAGCATCCTCTGCAGAAAATATTTCACCTTGGGGTCCAATCATGTCTCTTCTCAAGTAATCAAGAATATCTCGAGATATGCGTGAATAAGAGACATCTTTGGTGATGGAAAAGGCATCTAAATAAACATTTGTAATCTGGCCTTGATCGTAAAGCATCTTCTCAAAGTGGGGAACTGCCCAAGAAAAGGCACTGATCATTTAGAATAACAAAATCTCACATACACACCAAAAAAAGGACTTGTAGCAGGGAGAAGACAAGTTAATGAAACAAAAGGAAATGAACACTTGCATGATTATGCAAGTCAAAACATAACAAAATTAAATTAAATTACACAACCAATGAACAAAGCCATAAGTTCCCATAAAATGAGGTTAAAACTCCCTGCTAATTAAAAGAAAACCAATCAAATTCAGAGGATACAAGGACTTTTAAACGACACTGACCATGCCAGCACTCATCCACACTATATCTATGAAAACCACCACCGATGTGGTCATGAATACCACCCCTAGCCATGCATTGCAAACTAGTCAAGACCATAGTCATGCTCTCATTTGCTCCACCACCTGACTTGCCAGTTTCCTCCATTTTTTTGGAATAATAAAGCATAAGTTGAATCTCAACAGGTCTTGGAAATTTTGGAGCAGACCCAAATCCACCAAACTTGGGATCATAGCTTTGAGAGAGCTACAAGAAACATTAATTAGAAAAAATTTAGAAGGACAATGTATTTTTCTACAGCATATCATTAACACTACTTACAAGAGACTGGGGATCTGCAAAGAAATGCTAATTAGAGACACAATGACCTGTCTTTTATGTCATTGACATCTTCCTTTTGATATTCTATATTAACCAATGGACGTGGAATGTGGCCCCTCTTTCTTCTAGTATTTTGAAAATTAATGCAGCTAGACCAAAAAAATGAATGAAGATATCTGATGAATTAAGTGCTATACTTGCTCGGCACATAAACGTAGTGCATTTTGTGGCAGTTCTTTTGGCAATTTCTTCGAACTTGCACTAACAGACAAGGCCTCAGAAAGCTGCTCGATAGCAAAAGTACCACTCTTGACAAGAACATCCCTTTTATTATCCCATGCATCTTTCACTTTTCTGAAAACACAAGAAATACTAAATGAGCAATAGAAAAACTAAACTAAAGCATTTTATTTTTTAAATATAATACTCTATTCAGCTGGCTAACAAACCTTTTGTAAAATCCAAATTTTTTTGTTAACAAATATGATCAAGAAATTCCTGCAGGGGCAGGACAAGAAAGGGAGGGTGTGGGTAGAGGGAGGAGCTTAGGATGCCTATTAGATTTCTTTACCTAAGTACTGTCTTAAATCCCGGTCTTCCATATTTATCCTCGGGAGGAAAGTAAGTACCACCCATCAAAGGTTTCAAATCAGGGGAAAGGAAGACACTGAGTGGCCAACCCCCACCACTATAAAGAGCCTGCACATAAGTCATGTACACCTGACATGGAACAAGACTCTTTAGCACATCAAAATATATATTATTTCTTATACTAAAATGTCGGGAAACTATTATCATCAACTACACTTCATTATTACCTCATCTCTATATAACGTAAGAGTAACTTTTCATGATTACCTAGATAATTGATAAAAGCACAGTACAAAGCACTAAACTTAGTTTCACTCGAGCAGCATCACAGTCTAGCAAAGAGATGCATGAGTAAACTAAGATCAACAGGAAAACATTATCTCATATGTGTATGCCAAGTCCCTTCTCTAGTATCTTATATATTTGACATTTTGAAAATTATCCCCATACTGTACCTTATCAACATCTGGCCGCTCCTCACGATCCACCTGTTCCACAGACACATTAAAACGTAAGAAATTGAATGAAAAGTGGATTGTCAAAGAAATAATCTGTATTTCCCACAAGAAAATCCTGTTAGCAAAACATATTATATCTTGAGATATAAGCCATCTGCAATACAATTGAACTACGGAAAAAAAAAATCTTATTGATACTAATGTGAGCTGACCCTGACCTTGATACTGATAAACCAATCATTCAACAGTTTGGCTACTTCTTCATTCTCAAAAGATTCCACTTCCATGACATGGCACCTAATTGACAGTTTTACATCAAACAAAGCCACTGGTCTCAGCTATTCACATTTAGCTAAATGCAAAAGACACCCGTGAAATTTAACACAATCGCAGATTCACCCCTATAGTTTAAAAAACGTTATTTCTACCCATATGGTTTGTTAAACTGATAAAACTACCCTTCTCATTTTTTCTTAACTGCTTGATTACCATTTTTTTTAATAGAACTTTCTGATTACAATGTAACTCTCAATTTTTTTCAAAACATACCCGCATCATTCGATATCATTGCAAATGCTAAATATACCTCCTATAATTTGATGTCAGGTCAAGGCGAAGGGAATGAAATTGTCAAGAAATCAACTACATGGGTAAAAATAATCATTTCTAAACTATAAGGGAGAGGGGAAAGGGTGCCTTTTCCATTTATACCAAATTTAATTCAATACTCATAAATTAATCAATAAAAAAAATCTCACTCACCAATGGCAGGTGCTGTATCCAACTATGGAAAAAAGAAAAAAAGAACAGCAAGAATCAATTGAATCATAAAATCAACAAAAAACTGAAAACTTTAACCTAATGTAAACAGAAAAGTGACAGATTTTAACTGGATAAAAAAATGGGGAAATTTCTCTTCCGTGCTTCAGCAAATGCTTCTTCTCCCCAAGGATACCAATTAACCTTAAAAACAAAACATAATAAAAACCCATCATTCAAAATAATCAAAATTCCCTTAAAAAAAGGGCAGAAAATTAAGCTTACCGGATTATGGGCGTGCTGTAAAAGATAAGGACTATGCTCAGTAGCGAGACGATTGGTATAATTGTGAGAAATGGAAGTGCTTTTTGAGGAGTGTTCGGCCATGGCGATGATAGAACTAGAGAATGACCGGAGAAGTACGGGAAATGAGAAGATTCCGGCGGTGGAGCGATGGAGAGAAGAAGAGGGAGAGAATTTTCTAAGCATAGAAGAAGGAGGAGGAGAGAGATGACAATGACGAGATAGGCAAGGCAAAGATGCCATGCATTAGTTTTGAAGTTGTTTGATCGCTTCCCGAGCTGACAACTGGATCACCAATTAGCTTTTTCTCCTTCATTTCATCCCTTTTGGAAAATGAAAATTTTCCGTTTTTGACCTCCAAAGTTAGATATACTAGGGTGAGTTTGGCATAGCTTTCTATCAAAGTGTTTTTGAAGACACTTTTAATTAAAGTGTTTTGAATCGAAACAGATATTTGTTTGGCTAAAAAATTTATTAAAGTACTTTTAATGTAAAATCTTGTTGGGTTAATTTCATATTAGACCATAATAAATAGGTATAATAGCATTAATACTTATATGTTTTATAAATTAGTAAACTTACCCACTTTAACTCCACACGCGCTTAGTTTAAGGAACAATAAAAAGGCGTTTTCGCCTCTATTTATTATGGTCTACAACATTTAAGGAAAGGGTATGATGGTAATTGTTCAAAATGGAAAACATGGGATCACCGCCATTTATGGTGTTTTTTGGGTAAAATTGATATTAAAAAAACACAAACTGTATTAGTGAATAAATGTGGATCTTCTTGATAATATTTCAATCTTGTTTGGTTGCTTTGTACACTTTTGATTGAAAAACATTTTTGAGAATATCAAATTACCATAAAGAATAATTAACATTTTATAAGCTAACTATCTTTATTTATATATATATATATATATATATATATATATATATATTTTACTAGGATTCGTAGCAATTTATTTTAATAATTACCTAAATGTATATTTAAATCTATAAGATCATAAATTAATTATAAATTTTTTAAAAAGACATAAAATAAAATTGAAGTTAAAATATATAAACTAAAAGGAGCAAACAAAATAAATAATGAGACATAAGGAGATTTGTAATTTAATTACATTCAAATTCATCTATATTAATAAGTAAAAAAAAAAGTCATATTATACTAAAAAATAACTAACAACGAGAGATGAGAAGATTTGCAATGCGATTATGTTCTGCATTCATCTCCATTTCATGAATTGAAGTCTCATTTTCTTCATGAATTAAATTGTTGTGATTTTTTTCATCACTTGAAGGGAGCAATAACTCATCATCGTAATAAGGCTCGAACTCAAAATCTGTTTGGGAATGTACTCTTATGAAGTTATGAAGAGCCATTGAAGCAACAACAATTTTTACTTATTTATCAAATGGAAAACTATGCATTTGACGAACAATTCTTCATCTATTCTTCCAAACACCAAACGCTCTCTCAATTGTATATCTTAAAAAAGAATGCCTATAATTAAAAATTCCCTTCATACTGCTCGGTTGGCTCCCACGTCGAAAATCAGGAAGATGGTATCGTTCACCTTTAAAAGAGCCCAAATATCCTTGCATTTATGGATAACCATAATATACTAGATAGTATTTTCCTACAATAAAATCAAATATAAATTATTTAAAGAAAACACAATAAATATTAATCAACTTATTTTTATGTACCAACCTCTTGGTGGATGTGGAAATCTCAGATATGATCTTCTTAATGCCTCCAAAAAAAAAACATATGTATCATGAGTTGCCCCTTCCCATCCAGCCAAACAAATGTAAAACACATTGAAATCGCATGCCGCCATAACATTTTGGGTAGTAATACCTTTTCGACCAATATATGGTATTTGTTTTCCTTTAGAAGGTATCACTGCTATGTGAGTATCGTCTATTGCCCCTATACAATCCTTCAAATATGGTCAATATCGAGAATCATTGTTTATCTTATTAGGAATAGACCTAAAATCTGGATTAGTTGGCTTTATGATATCAACAGCCATACAACAAATGACATCTAACGCTATACCAAACCACCTAGATAAGGTCTCACTTGAGTTTTAAAATCTCTCCTGGACCATTCTATTACTAAAACCATAACCTAATATAATAAGAAACATTGCTAAAGCTTCCTCCAAAGGCATAAATTTTCCTTTACTTAAGCCATAGTGTTGTTTGAGTACCAACAATTTTTGAAACATGTGTTTCTCCATCCTAAATTGCTCATGACATCTAACCTCATGGCCACTCAAAATCTCCATTACAAATTTATATCTTGTTTGAAAAGAAGTTCTACAAGAGTACTTATAAACATGAGTAACAAAGTGATCCACTACTACAATACATCTAATTTTAACTAACTGATCAAGTGCATATTCAGTGTCACTTTCATCAGAGAAATCATTGTTGTCACTATCATAACAATTAGATGACATATGTGAAAATAAATGAAACAATTAAACAATTTTGTATAGAAAATACTACTATTAATAATCTATATACCAAAGAATCAAAAGGAAATTCCATGTATTATGTATAATCACATATAGTCATGTAGATCATTGACAAAAAAAAAAGGTTTCTCGGGAACTTGAGTGATGTATAGGAATAAAATGGTTTCTCGTAAGAGAGTTGGTTCATCTATCCTAATACTTTTTAACTGTTTCATGTAGTAAAATCTAGGGGTGAAATTTAAAACCTGGAAAACCGAGTTGAGCCAAACCGGAACCGAATCGAACCGGAAAAACGGTTCGGTTTTCAGTTTTAAAAATAGTTGTTTCGGTTTAAAACTAAAAACCGGAACTATATATTTATTAACTAATTTGTATGTGGTTGAGTAAGATGCATGTGGATGAGTTGGCTGAATCCCTTGCCTTCTCTATTCCAAACCCAGGTTCAAATCCCATCTAAGACATTTTATGATCTTTTGACTAATATATATATATATATATAAATTGAAAATGGGCTAAGCCCATATCAGTGGCCCAATCTAATTTGGTCCAAACTAACCTCTTCAATTAATTTCAAAAAACCAAAAACCAAACCGGCATTCACCGGATCGGTTAGTCTTTCAGACCGGTTCGGTTCGATTCTCAATTCTTTAAAACCGAACCGGTTTCACCCCTAGTAAAATCCTAAAGCAAATTCTTATAAATTTTTTTGACCACCAGACACAAGTACTACGATTGATACAAGGGTAAAATACAAATGAGACCCCTGTGGCTTTTTCCAAATGCATGAACACCCCCTATGGTTTGAAAATGGCAAATCACACCCATGTGGTTCCAATTTTTTTCAATCAGACCCCTCCTATTCAATGTCAATAATTTTCTTTTAGCCATAACTTCTTCATTTGAACTCCGATTTGGATGATTCAAGATGTTTTGGAATCCTCATTTCGGGCTCTATATAATAGTCACTTTGAAACTTTTAAATGATTAATAAATAAAAGATTTTATTAACATCAAAATACTAGGTATGATTGACACTGTTAACTCTTTTGGTTATTCATGATTTAGAAGTTTTGAAGTGACCATAGCGTAGATACCGAAATGAGGATTCTAAAACATCTTGAATCATCTAAATCGGAGTTAAAACGAAGAAGTTATGGCAAAAAGAAAACTATTGACATTGAAGGGGAGAGGTCTGATTGAAAAAAATTGGAACCACAGGGGTGTGATTTGCCATTTTCAAACCACAGGGTGTGTTCATGCAGTTGGAAAACACCACAAGGGTCTCATTTGCATTTTACCCTTGATAAAAACATACATAAAAACAAACCAGACTGACAAGGATGAGAATTTCTTTAATCTATAGTATGGATATTGACCATTTTAAACCATAATAGTCATCCACACAAGAAAAAACAAGATTGACCTCTAAACGTCGCGTTTCCGAGCTCTACAAACAAGCAAAATCAAATTTTATAATTTTGCAGCAGGGAATGTGGGATAGGAATCACAATTCTATTGCCTTCTTCTTTGATTTCCCTAATTTGCTCATTCCATTTCAAGATTTGGGGCATGACATGATATCAAATACTAACAAACAACCACACAATTAGAACAAGTTTGAAAGGGTCTTGATTTATCTACAAAGAAAAGATGCTTAGACCCAAGTGCAAATATACAAAAGTTTTAGCCAAATTCTTAAAATAGAACCACATCAATACGACTACATGGTGACATTTAAATTAAATCCTCTAAGACTTGAAAAACAGGGTTGCTGACAAGCAAATAAATATAACTTAGAATACAAATGAACCCAATGCAAATATCAATAATGCAAGTCTCTACAACTTTCCAAACCATAAGCTAATATCCCAAAAAAACATAAATAAACAAACACAAATAAATCCTCAATAATAACAAAAGGATTTCGTAAATGAGATAGAAGATATCATAAACACCATATTCATTATCTAAAACGATTTCATAAAATAATAATGTACAAAAACTGTAGGTTGCTAGCAATGATTCAATGGAGTCAATTTAGACAAACTTAGCAATCCTACACTGTTTTCTTACAACTTATCAAAACGCGCAAGCTAAAACAATTGAAAACAAGACTATAATTACAATTATTATAAACGTGTAACTGTAAGAATACAAATTTAACAAACACAATTGCTACAGCAGAAAAGATTTAACCACAGGCAACTGCCACAAAAATGGAAAATTTCAAGAATATTGTACACAAACTAGTAATCATATATGGAAAAAATTTGAATTGAACGCACACAATACATTAGTACAAATAATTTATATCAATAATCTTTATGATATATGGAGAACTAAAGTGAATCATAAACATAAACTCTGAGGAAAGGAAAAGTACACTTTCAGAAAACGTATACATCACAAATAATATTGTAATGAAATTTCAAAGAAAGCATCATTAAGACAATTGATGTCAATTCATCTCATTGACTAATAGCACATCAATTATTCAATTCTTCTTTAAAGTAAAAACTCAAATTCTCTATCCATCCATATTCCAAAAGATTAAAAAATCATCACAGTAATGGAAAGAAATATTAGTATATTAGAATCAGTTCCATATAATCTCAATAAATATTAAAAAAAAAAGTAAAAAAATACCAAGTTTTTTAATTTTAGAAATATCCCGATCTCAATTTCAATTCAACCTAAAAAATACAAGAAACTCAAGAAAAATTAAAGATAAATCGATTTAGATCTATACGAAGATTTTTTTTTATAAAAAAAATGAAGGAACGAGCAAAATCTATAAATTCGAATCTCTAATCATCCATTAGAACACCAAGAATTGCAAAAAGAACCATTCAAAATAGAAGAAGATGAACCCGATAAGGGGAGAAGACAAACCTGATGGTGGAAGATGAAAATAGCGTTGGGGGCTTGTCGAAGAAGATGGAAATGGCTTCGTTAAGGCTTTTGTAGAAGGAAAAAAAATTGGAATTGACGTTGTTGCAAAAGGATGGACATCAGAGGATATTTTTGGGATTATTAAAAAATAAAGTGTTTCCCGCATAAACACTTGAAACACTTTCTTCCAAAACACCTGTTAAGTGTTTCATTAAAAAAAAACACTTTGAAACGTTTCTATTTTTTCTAAAAGCATTTCTCAAATGTTGCCAAACAACCCTATTTTGATTAAAAACACTTTTCTAGCCCAAAAACATTTTTAGGCCTTCCCAAAAACCATGCCAAACAACCCTAAGTTTATTGACCTCCTATCTCATTTTAAAGCTTATTAACCTTTGATGATGTCACATTCCCATGGAAAATCTATAATTGTTATAAACTAAAGAACACAAAAAAAGAGAGAAAGATGAAGACAAGAATATGAGAAGTGACCAGGATAATCAACCCTTCTTATAACCTTTATAGAATTTACAATGGCATATGAAATTCATGAGTTACAAGACATAAATATGAAGAGTAAATTACAAGATTAATGTTGTGGGGGTTATAAAATTGAATCATAAACTGTGGTGGAAATTGTAACCTATGAGAATAATGGAGTTATGGACATCTACCAATCTATTATTTATAACACCCCCCCTTAGATGTCCATAATGAATATGTATCGTTAAAACCTGTCACGATCTGCCCTGAGATCACCCTATTGACTTGAGATAAGACCTACGCCAATGACAAGAGATGACTAGATGTCAACACTTACCATCAAGACAAACTTATGACTATGCTAAAAATATTCAACTTAAAATGACTCATGTACTAGCTGAACTGATGCAATACGGGTGGTAAGCTCGTCATAGGCTCGATTGTCTCTTAAACTCGAAAGCTACCTGTGGGGAAAAACATTTGAAAAGAATGAGCTAAACGCTTAGTGAGTGGAATTTTTAATAATCAAATATTTTCTTTAAAACAACATAATATATTGTAGATACCGTATTTTGCCCGGCTCAATTTTATTAATTTTATTATTATTATCCTTTTTATTTATTTATTTATGTTGGATTTAAAAAAAAAAGAAGAAAATTGATTTGTTTTTTCTATCTCTTATTTTTCTTACATTAACCTGTGATTTTTTATTTTATTTTATTATTATTTTATTTATTTATTATTATTATTATTTTGTGTAGTGTTTTAAAAATAGTGTTGTTATTATTACTATTTTCATTATTATTATAAAGTTAAGTTTTTTTATTTTTTAAAAAAAAATGATTTACAGATAACTAAAAATATTAGGAAAATCAAGGATTTGATTTTGTTTGAGATATTTTTGTAAGGAATCAATTTGAAAACGTAAATTTTGGCACAAAATAAATCAAACATGCTGTTAAAATGGTGATTGAATCAATTTTGGAAAGGAAAAAGACTGATGGAAAGAAATTGATTCTAATTTCAAATCTTCTCTTAATTAGCCTAAAATCATGTTAAATCTGTCAATTTGGGAGCCCGGAAATTTGCCCTAAAAAAACGACACAACACTATAAAAAAGAGTTCTCTCTTGAAGAAGAGGGAGGAGAGCGGGATCATCCTGTGATATTTTCAATTTTTAGCCAAAACCGATTCCGACCCTTTTCTTCATCCTCTCGATTTGATTACTCCTACCATCATTCTTTTATCACTCACCCATCAGAGAAGAAATCAAATAGGAAAAGAAGGGGGCGAGGAACTCGTTGGATCTTGCAGCTTCATTCGAGATTTCACAGAGTTTGCAATTTTTCCTTTGTTCAAAAGCTCCTCAGAAGTTGATATATGTGAGAAGATTATATTGTTTGTTTATCTCATATGTTTCCGTGCATTAGTATGATTCTTTGCATATAAAAAAAAGAAAAATCATGTTTTCGTTTCTGTCCAAAAAGGATAAGGTTTACTTTTTATTTTTTTTATTTTTATGTATATATAATATATAAGAAAGATGTCTTAAAAATGCATTTTTGTTAGCAAAACCCATGCTGTGAATCGTATGGATAGAGATGAGCACTTTACACATATATACATATATTTATTCTTTAGTCCACTTTGTCTTATTCAAAAAAAAGAAGATTGGTTTGTTTATATGTATAAAAAATTATAAAAAAAACGATTGGAATAAACATTTTAGCTTGTAGATAGAAACGTCAGCATTTTTTTCAAAACCTCACGTATACTGATATATGCTTTTCTTACTAATCTGTAGTTGGGAATACAAATTAGACGTTTTACTTAAAAAAATAAAAAAATAAAAAATATATCACCGATTATTATTATTTATTTAAAATAATTGTATTTTTTTTAATCATAAAAAGATTTAGCTACTAATTAGGAGTAAAATATTGTTCTTATTAAGATTTCGATAAGTGCGTGGAAATCATCACGTTTGTGAAGAATGCATAATGTACTTATCGGGATCCTCATATAAACCTACGAAAACCCTAAAAGATATGAAATAGAAATTCTAGGTATAAAAAAAATAAACAATAATACCAAAATTAAAAATAAAATACTTTAAATAAATATAAACTTTATTTCAAAATAAAAAGATAATATTTTAAAAAATGTTTAGGTATTAATATAAGAACAAAAGGAATATATTTTATATAAATAAAATAAAATAAATAAACATTATTTCAAAAACTCAAATATTATTACAAAGGAAATCATTTTAGATATTATTTCAAAACAACAAAGAAGAGTATTTTAAATAAGTTAAATGTTATAAGAAAAGTATTTTAAATAAAAAATCGAAAACGTTTTTAAAATATAAATACAATTCCGATGATGGATTTTGAGAAGTAAAAAACTCAATTTCTTAAGGTGAAATTTTTATAAATTTCAATATTGTCCAATTAACTGCCGTAACCCCGCTCATTTTAATCCTTATTACTTGCTTCATTTTTTGAAGTTGAGAAGTGATTAAATGAGACATTTGTTTTTATAAATTAAAATCAATTTTTTTAAACTATTTAATTTAAGGACCATCACTTTTAAAAATAAGGTAATATAAGATAAATATATGGTAACCGTTTTAAAATGGGTGTTGTAGGGTGCTAACACCTTCCCTACACACAAACGACTCCCGAACCTAACTCAATTTTCGTAGACCATTTCTATTTTTAATTAATTTGGTGATCAATCACACTCAAATATGGTTGATGGCGACTTCCACTTTATTCTGATTTAAGAGATCTAATTTTAAGGACGTCGGCCGCTCCGCGTCGCAATCACGTTGTGACAGCTTGGCGACTTCACTGGGGACCGTTTTCTTTAGAGAGTCAAGCCATTTATTTTTATCATATATTATCTTTATTGTTGGTTTTTTTATTCATTTATTTAAATTGTATTGATTTATTTCTGTTTATTTATCTGTTATATATTATTTATTTTAGTTGTATGTTAATTAATGCTTAATTATTGTTTATTCATATTATTATCATTACATGTAAGTCATTCATTTCACACACATATTCACGAGCCTCCTACCCGGGCTCTACCCTTTAAGTTAGACCGAGGACTGAGTATCTGTTGCTTTCGTGGAGTTTCGGCTCCCGTGCAGGCAGTATGAAATTCCTCACTCAAATTATCCACTTACCATTTCAATTTCAAATGGTATTATGGATAATTTGGGAACCTAATATCCTTTAAGTAATTTAGAACTTTAACTTTACACTCATAATTACCCTCAAGCCAACCTAGTGTTTAGGTTCCATTCCTTTATTTATCACCCTCACATTTCATTTCATTATTCATGTGTGCTTGATAAACTATTTGTTAAAAAAAAAATATAGAGTATTTGGTAAAAAAAAAAATCTTTCTTCACCCTAATTTATACATGACAAATGTTTTTTTTAAATATTATTTTTATTTTATTTAAAAGTAAAATAAAGCGTTCTTATCTTTTTGTATTTTTTTTTTTTTCCTTTATCATTTTTCTTTATTTTTTTTATTATTATTTCTTTCTTCTTCACGTTTTTTTTTTTTTTTTTTTCATGCATATATACTTTTTTTTAAGATAAAAAAAAACTAAAGATAAAAAAAAAATGACCATGTATTTTTTTAAATAAAAAATAAAAAAAGGATGATGTAATTTTTTTCCATGCATATATCATTTCATTTTTTGTTTAAAAAATGACATTCATTTCAATTCATCAATATTTAGGAGTAAACGGAAATATGAATATCAGTAAAATAAAATAAAGCTTTCTTATTTATTTATTATTTATTTTTATTTTTTTGCATTTTTCTTTATTATTATTATTTCTTTCTTCTTCACGTTTTTTATGCATATATACTTTTTTTTTTTTAAAGATAAAAAAAAACTTAAGATAAAAAAAAATGACCATGCAATTTAAAAAAAAAAAAAAAAAAAAGATGATGTAATTTTTCATGCATATATCATTTCATTTGTTGTTAAAAACAAATGACATTCGTTTCAATTCATCAATATTTAGGAGTAAACGGAAATATGAATATCAGTAAAACATCCCAACCCGTCATTGCATTGAAAGTCGAGGAAGGTGAAGCTGTCAGGACTTGGTCGGAGCATACACAACAAGCTTGTGGAGACAGTTTGCTAGAGAATGTCACAATACCAATCAAAGGCATCAGTTTTCTAGGAACTCAGCTAGACCCTCTAAAACAAATATGGGAGAATCTCACCGATGAAAGGAAGGAAGAATTTGTTCGAAGTATGGCCATATAGCTCAACTTTTTATATGTGTCTATCAATTACCTCGTCTTGAGAGCATTGATTCAAGATTGGGATCCCGCGTATAGCTGTTTCACATTCGGGCCCATAGATATGACCCCGTTATCGAAGAGTATCAATCTCTCCTTCATATACCTTGCCCATTTGAGAATGGAGTTTATAGCTATGACAAGGATGTGACAATGAAGCGAGCATTATCTAATATTTTAACGAAGATTCGTCTTGCAGAAGTGGACAAACGACCAAGAAGAAAGGAGAAAGTCTTTGTATTCTATGGAGTATTTGATAAGCCTTTGTCAAAAATTTGCTAACGATTCAAGAGAACTCACATTATAGCTCTCGGCATTTATAGTGCGTGTTGTTTCCAAAAGTTGCGGGGATATGTTGAAGAAGCGGGTGGTAAAGTTATTTGTCAAGATAAAGAGGGGGTTAATCCTATCATGCCCATTTTAGTTGAAACTTTTCGATCATTGAATCATTGTCGCACGAAGAAAGCGGGAAATTTATAGGATGTGCTCCACTCCTATATATATGGATCCTCACCATGTTGAATGTCCACCGAATTCAATATTCCCAAAATGAAGTTCACCAATTCTTGGAATATGACGCAAAATCCTATCTATGAGTTCACTCGAACAAGCGTGGGTCAAATTCTACCAAGAGAAGAAGGTTTGGGTGGATTTCTTCTCAACTTTGAAGCCGTAAAACGTACGATGGAAAGCATTATGGATGTCACTTAAGCCTATGATGTATAGATGTGGTGACTTCCAAACACTTCCGCTTCTTGGTCCATGGGGAGGCATATCTTACGCCCCATTATTGGTGTTGCGACAAGTAGGCCGGAGGCGGTTTATTCCCAAACTACGAGCGATTTAAGAAATTTGAATTTGCATATGGCTCGGAAGGTTTTGAATTGAAAATACAACCGATAGAGACCGCATGGAAATCTTCTCGCTTATTCAAAATGGGTTTCATTGTCGCCTTGCCACACCTGGATATGAATTATGGCATTTGAAAAGGGTAAGAGTATAGTTGATTTACCAACTCATGGAGGAATTGAAAAGATGGATGAGGATGTAACAGTAGTACAAATTCCTGAGAAAAAGTCACGGATGAAGAATTTCTTAGCATTCAAGAGAAGAATTTGATTTTGGTTGAAGAAAATAAACGTTTGCAAGAGGATTTAAAGTTGGAGGAGTCACGAAAAACCCCCGTTGGAGCAAGAGTTGCGAAAATGAGAGACAATGCGAAGAATCAAGGAAAGTTAGAGAAAGAGATGTCGATTTAGACACGTAAAATCGTGATATTAATCGGAGGATGCACAAACTAAGAAGAGATAAGGCAGTTTTGCAAACAATTGTGAAATCACGAGATGATGAAATCGAGAGGCATCGATCGAATTTGTTTCACTCAGAAGTTGGTCAAGAATTGGAAGAAATTATCAATACAAGGAATAAAGACATAGCTGAAATAGAGGAAAGCAATTGTCTCTTACGAAGAACGATTGAAGACCGCGTTAAGAGCTAATAGAAGCGAAGCGAGTTGACTCACACACGCCGAGTGAAAATAAAAGTTTGAAGGAAACAGCTAAATCACTTGTGAATCGTCTTGAGAAATTTCGAATGCCTATGAAACTTTGATGAGGGAGCATAAAATTTTGAAGATCACTACCACAGGTTGAGGAATGATTTTGATCGGTGCGACATGAGAATGCTACGTTACATCGTAATATTGAACAAGTCGCCATGCAAATCCGAAGGAAGCGACTAGAAGAGCGACGATTAGCAAGAGAGGCATTTGCTTTGGAGGCTCTCATCTTGCCGACTCAACCAAATGGCCAAGAGATTATCAAATTCCTGGGAAAATTCATGAAGACTTGGAGCCGGGGACATTTTATTGATTTTTATGTTTATGTTTATTTTTAAATTTTGGTGAATTGGAACATTTGTTATCTTTATTTTGCACAATAATGTTAAATTTCGTCGAGTTTTCTTTTACCATTTAATACAAGTATTTCTTTTCGCGTTCCAATTTAGATTTCTTACTTTATTCATTCATTTTTTTCTCTCTTTCTTATTCTCTCAACCATAATAAAGATAAAGTCTTAAAAAATAGCTCGACAATCGCACTCGCACTCTTATAATACAAGATCTAAGGCAAAGATAATGGAGGAGCAACTTACGGAGCAAGAGAAATTAAGGAAGGATGTTGACACAATCCAAGAACAATGGCCAAACTCGTTAGCTTGCTTGAAAAAGGGAAAGATGTGGCGAGCGATTGGCCAAACTCGCTATTCAACAAAGATCTACAAATGACCAGGACTTCTCATTTTTATCCACCTGGATTGGCCCTACATTTTCACAAGCACCAGAGAAGAGGGAATTCCACAATGTTCATTCAACCCTTCACAACAGTACCAATTTCCATCCTTTCAAAGAGGCCAACGGATCCCAACAAGCAATTACGAAGTGTGACTTATCGGACGGGAGAGCAGTTTAAAGCCAATGTCACAATACCGGACTTGACGGTCCTCAAGTAAGAAAAGAAATAGCCGATAGGGAGAAAAGGCAATGACACCGAAAAGTTTCAAGTATTTGAGGAACGACTAAGGGCGATTGAAGGAACCGATGTTTTTGGAAATATGACGCCACTCGGTTGTGTTCGGTGCCGATGTGATAATCCCGTCTAAGTTCAAAGTACCGGAGTTGAGAAATATGATGGGACAACTTGTCCTAAAAGTCATCTTATTATGTATCGAGAAAGATGGTCGCTTCATGTCCGGAATGATAAGTTGATCATCCACCGTTTTCAAGATAGCTTAACAGCGCCCTACGCCCGTTGGTATATGCAACTTGATAGTGCCCATATTTGTACTTGGAAGGATCGGCGCGATGCTTTTTTGAAAAAGATAAGCACAATATTGATTTAGCTCTCGATCGACTTGATCTCATCGAAAATGGAGATGACTAGAACCGAAAGTTTCAAAGAGTATGCTCAGAGGTGGAGAGACACACGCACAAGTCCAACCACCCCTACCCGACAAGGAGTTGTCCGCCATATTCATCAATACTCAAGTCTCCATTTTATGATCGAATGATCGGGAATGCTTCCACCAACTTTTCCGATATAATGACCATCGGGGAGAGGATTGAATATGGTGTGAAGCATGGAAGGATAATGGACAACGAATCAATCGTCCATCACAAAAAGGTTATGCCTTTTAAAAAGAAAGAAGGAGAAGTACGATGATAGGAGGAAATATGTCTCCTTGGATACTGACCACACTTTGATAATCGCCCAAAACAATATCCGACCAATTCCTATTCAACCCCGTCAAATATGCCCAACCATTCGTGAACCACACATCTTACCAACACCCTCGCCCCGTGCTCCCGCACAAAACCCTGCACCATTTACCCCTCCAACTTATCGGCCTCAAAATCAACCCGTTTCTTATACCCCAAACCAAGAGAACAATAGAAACCCAAAAGAACGCCCGATTTTGATCCTATCCCGATGTCTTATATCGAGCTTTTAGCTCAACTCATCGAGAGCGTTTGTTAACCCCTATCCCGAAAACCTCTAGAGCCACCGTATCCGAGTGGTATAACCCTAATGTCCGTTGTGATTTTCACGGAGGAGCCCCAAGGACATTCAATCGAAAATTGTACCACTCTCAAATACCGAGTGAAGGGTTTGATCGACAGGATGGTTGAGTTTTAAGAAGGAAAATGCTCCTGATGTCAATAACAACCCTCTCCCAAACCATGGTACTCCTGGAGTAAATCGAGAATGTTTTGAAGACACCTTTAAAGAAGATATGAGAAGATCAAGATGCCAATGGGACAATTATTTGAATTCCTTCACAAGTAGTGGTTTTGTTCAAACGAGTATCTCGATGAAGACATCAAGTATGAAGGTTATGATGAGAGTTTGAATTGTTCATTCCATCTTGGGGGAAAAGGTCATTCTCGTGCAACATTGTTCTACTTTCAGGATGAAGGTTCAAGCTCTTAGATTCAAGACCGCCTTGTCATTACTTCGGAAAAAGTTTGTAAGCATGAAAGAAAAGAGTTAATGTCATTGAAAATTCTTTTCCAAGTGAAAGCTCCCGCACACCATACAGCTGAAACCACTCACAATTACTTACCACGAAGCCTAGCATTGGTGCATCCAATTTAAATCCGAGACCAATCACCATCCACATCCCGAGTCCTTTTCCCTTTAAAGATTTGAATTCGGTTCCTTGGAAATATGACCTGCGGTTATTTCGACCAGGAGCCTCTTCCTTGTAGAGAATATCACAGGGATAGAGGATTGACACGGAGCGGGAGATGCTATGCTCCCAATAATACGAAAAAATGAAGAAAGAGTTCTACAGAGAAAAGGGAAGGCCCAGATGAAAGAGAACGATATGGGAGACAAGCAACTTTCTGATGGATCAACTGGGATCAAAGGAAAGAAAGATAAAGAACTCGTGACTGAAGAAGAAAGCCAAGAAATTCTCAAACTTATCAAGCAAAGTGAGTATAAGGTGCTAGAGCAGTTGGGTCAGACACCAGCTAAAATTTCTATACTATCTTTACTAATGTATTCGGAGGCACATCGAAAGGCTCTACTAGAGGTTCTAAGTCAAGCTTACGTCCAACAAGACATTTCAGTGAACAATTTGAGTGAAATAGTGGGGAACGTAACAGCTTTTAACACTTTAGCCTTTACAGATGACGAGGTTCCACCTGGAAGCTCTGGGAATTTTAAGGCTCTCCACATTTCTGTTAAATGTAGAAATTTTGTTGTGGCAAAAGTGTTGATCGACAATGGGTCATCCCTGAACATAATGCCAAAGTCTACTTTGGAGAAATTACCTGTTGATATGTCTTATTTGAAACCAAGCACAATGGTGGTAAGAGCATTTGATGGAGCACGCAGTGAGGTTATCGGGGAAATTGATGTCCCAATTCAAGTAGGGCCGTGCACATTTAACATTGCTTTTCAAGTTATGAACATTTCTTCAGCTTATAGCTTATTGTTGGGGCGTCCCTGGCTACATTCTGCTGGAGTTGTTCCTTCTTCATGGCACCAAAGCTAAAATTCATCGTTGATGACAAACCGACCGTATCCGGTGAAGAAGATTTTCTTATTTCAAAGCTTGAGTCGATGCCTTATGTTGAAGCAAACAAGAGGCATTAGAATGTTCATTTCGATCCTTTGAAGTCGCAAATGCTATAACCACACAGAAAGGTCGAATATACGTAACCATCACTTTTGAAGTCTTCTTTGCGGGAAATAATAGAACCCTGGAATATTTGTTGAAGTTAGTGGATAATTGGGAAAAGTTCGGTTTAGGTTTCAAGCCAAGCGAGCGACAAGATCCGAAGTACGAAAAGAGAAGAAAGAGAAACATATGGCAAAGCTTGAAAACGAGAGCCCAAGTGTGGAAAGTTAAATTTTTCTAACTTCTATGGAATATTCGAAGTCTTTGGTAGAATCCATGTCGAGCAACAACACCACCGCACAGGTTTATTCTTCATTGCGGCTTTAACGGAAGATGAGAAAGAGATGGATGCATTCATTTATCCGTGTTCTGAAGATTTTGAGCTCAATAATTGGAAGATTACAGAGTTACCATCATTTTTTAATATTTCAAAGTAATTTTCTATCATTTTTCATTTCCGAATCCTGTTTTTCTTTCATTTGAGTTTTTCTATGTCAACTTTTCAATTCATATTAATAAAAGTCGACTTATTTTCCACCTATCTATATCTCTACTTATTATCCTTTCTCTTCTTTTCTTACACCAAATACTTGATATCTTAAACAGTAATAATGAAATCGAATGCAACGACAATTTGAGATATAATTTGGATACTCCTATATACAATGTTGAGTCTGATGAAGAGAATGATATTGAACCAAGCTCGGAATTATTGAGAATGGTAGAAGAAGAGGAAAAAGTGTTAGAACCTCACCAGGAACAAATAGAAACAATTAACTTGGGAATTGAAGAAGAAGTAAAAGAGGTTAAAATTGGAACCAATATTTCGAAAGAAAGTCGTCAAAAGTTAATCAACTTACTGCATGAATATGTAGACATATTTGCTTGGTCTTATAAAGATATGCCCGGATTAGACACAAATATTGTAGTTCATCGTCTACCTCTTAAATCCGAGTGTAAACCAATTAGACGAAATTAAGGAAAATGAGCCCGATATGTTACTCAAAAATTAAAGATGAAGTTAAAACGGATGGATGCAGGCTTCTTGACGGTGTCTAATTACCCCGAAGTGGGTGGCGAATATCGCCCCAGCACCAAAGAAGAATGGCCAAGTCAGGATGTGCGTTGATTATAGAGATTTGAATCGTGCAAGTCCAAAAGACAATTTTCCACTTCCCCACATTGACATCTTAGTGGATAATACTACCGGATTCTCTACATTTTCATTCATGGATGGTTTCTCAGGTTATAACCAGATCAAGATGGCCGAGGAGGATCGTGAAAGGACGACATTTATCACGTTATGGGGAACTTTTTGCTACAAAGTCATGCCGTTTGGATTGAAGAATGCAGGGGCAACCTATCAACGCGCAATGGTCGCACTCTTCCATGATTTAATGCATAAAGAGATTGAAGTTTATGTCGATGATATGATTGCTAAATCAAAACAAGGAGAGGAGCATACAGATATTCTCAAAAGATTATTTGTTCGATTAAGAAAATTTCAGTTGAAGCTTAATCCTAATAAATGCACGTTCGGTGCAAGTTCTGGAAATTTGTTGGGTTTTGTTGTGAGCCGAAGGAATTTCAGTGGATCCTGATAAAATCAAAGCTATTTTAGAGATGCCACCACCACAAACACGAAGAAGTCGGAGGATTTTTAGGAGGTTGAATTACATCGCGATTCATATCACATCTTACAAGAACTTGTGAACCTCTCTTCAAATTACTTGAAAAAGTAATCCCGAGATATGGAACGAAGATTGCCAAGGAGGCATTTGACAAGATAAAGCGATTTGCAAAATCCTCCTATACTTGTTCCTCCAACATCCAGGGCGTCCTCTTATTATGTACCTCACCGTATTAGAAAACTCAATGGGTTGTGTCTTCGGGACAACACGACAATTCGGGAAAGAAAGAGCAGCGATATATTATTTGAGTAAAGTTCATCTGATATGGCCAAGTATTCCCTACTCGAGAAGACTTGTTGCGCTCTAGCTTGGACCGCACACCGTTTGAGACAATATATGCTTTACTATACAACTTGGTTGATTTCAAAAATGGATCCCCTAAAATACATTTTTGAAAAGCCCTCTCTCGGGAAGAATCGCTAGGTGGCGGGTTTTATTATCGGAATATGATCTCGTTTACGCCACTAGAAAGTCGGTGAAAGGGGCGCGCTTGCCGATTATCCGCCCAACAACCTTTAGATGACTACGAGCCAATGAGATTAGATTTTCCAGGATGAGTATGTTTTTACGACGAACGAGAAGAAGAATGCTCGATCCTGAAATGGACTATGCTATTTGATGGAGCCTCTAATGAATTAGGCCAGGGAATAGAGCAATATTAATGTCACCTGAAGGAAAATATTTCCCACTTATCGCCAAAATATGTTTTGATTGCACACATAACATGGCCGAATATGAGCATGTTCTATGGGGGTCCAAGCGGCTTGATATGAAAGTTAGAAAACTCAAAGTTTTTGGTGATTCTTTTCTTGGTAATTCAATTAAGAAAAGAATGGGAAACGAGAGATTTAAGTTGATTCCTTATTATGAGTTGATAAGAATTATCTCGAAGTTTGAAGAGATTACTTTTGATCATATACCACGAGATGATAATCGAATAGCCGATGCATTAGCTACTTTGGCGGTAATGTTTGATGTTGATTTTAAAGGAGAAATCCAAGCCCATCAAGATTGAAAAGCGAGATGTTCCTGTCTTTTGCATGAATATAAGAAGAACCAGGTAGAAAGCCATGGTACCATGATATCAAGAGATACATAAAAGATAGAATTTACCCTCTTGACGCCTCGAGAGAATGATAGCGAACCCTCGAAGGTTAGCAATGAGTTTCTTCCTCAATGGAGAAATTCTATACAAGAGAAATCACGACATGGTTTTATTAAGATGTGTTGATGCAATAGAGGCTAGTAAAATCATGGAAGATATACACGAGGTATATGTGGAACTCATGCAAACGGGCATAGAATGGCTAGACAGGTTTTAAGAGTGGCATTATTGGTTAACTATGGAAACCGATCGTATCAAGTATGCAAGAGCATGTCATAAGTGTCAAATCTATCCTGACAAAGCTCATGCCCCTTCGTCTCGAATTACATGTTCTATCCGCACCATGGCCTTTTTCTATGTGGGGAATGGATGTAATTGGCCCCATTGAACCCAAAGCCTCAAACGGACATCGTTTTTATTCTCGTAGCTATTGATTACTTTACAAAGTGGGTTGAAGCCGCCTCTTATCGAGAAGTGACAAAGGGAGTCGTAGTTAAATTCTTAAAAAAGGAAATTATTTGTCGTTATGGCACTCAGGCTAGTGATTACGATAATGGGAAGAATTTGAACAATAAAACAATGGATGAGTTATGTCGCAATTCAAGATCAAGCATGCGAATCAACTCCTTACCGACCAAAAATGAATGGCGCGGTTGAAGCGGCTAACAAAAACATCAAGAAAATTGTGCAAAAGATGACTATCACATACAAGGATTGGCATGAAATGCTTCCTTTTGCTTTACACGGATATCGCACATCCTTCGCACTTCAACCGGAGCAACACCTTTTTCTTTTAGTTTATGGGATGGAAGCAGTTCTCCGATTGAAGTTGAGATCCCATCATTGAGGGTTATTATGGAGACAAAATTAGAAGAGTCCGAATGGATTGAGAATCGTCATGAAGCGTTGAACTCGTAGAAGAAAAGAGGTTGACAAGACTATGTAGAGGCCAACTCTATCAAAGGAGAATGATGAAAGCTTACAACAAAAAGGTTCGCCCACGAGCATATAAAGAAGGAGACTTGGTGCTAAAACGAATCCTCCCATTTCAAAAGGATCATCGAGGCAAATGGACTCCAAATTATGAAGGGCCATATGTCGTGAAGAAAGCTTTCTCAGGAGGAGCTTTGATTTTGACCAATATGGATGGAGACGAATTACCAAACCCCATCAGTTCTGACTATGTCCAAAAGTACTATGCATGAAAGCAAATGGGGAAGGCTCAACAAATATATAAGAGTTTCATTGAGTATCTTAAATTATTTGTGCTATGAACGTTTAAGATGTCATGTACCCAATACTCTCACCCTCATCATGTCTCTCTCTATCTTCGTTTTAGTTTCCTTCATTATCAATAAAATATCTCAAAACTTTGAATTCCATATTTCTTGACTTTCCTCCTTACTCTATTATTAATATTGACAAAAAGAAATGTTGTAAGTTACTTTGATATATAATGATGGTAAGTTTGTTTGATTCCAACACAAAAGCAAGAAGTAATGCATCAACGGAGTTAAGATCCCGAAAAAAATTCTTGAAGCTCAGGTACGAGTTGACACGATTTGGATAAAGATGATGAATACATTAATAATTTGATAACGGAAATCAAAGAGGGCTACATGACTCTATTTTTAAGCCGAATACCTTTAAGAAGATGCGAATGCGATAGTCGAGTTAAAATCGAATCTTTTTTAACAAAAGTACTTTATCACGTTCGTTATTCGATAAATCGAATCCTACCGCGGCTCGATCCCGGTAGAGATCAAGCCCGGGACAAAACCCGGTTCGTTACATCTTATTTCTTTTGTTCGATTAAATCGAATCCTATTTGCGGCTCGGGCCCGGTAGAGATCGGCCCGGACAAAACCCAGGTTCGTTATATTTTACTTCATTGCTCGATTAAATCGAATCCTACCGCGGCTCGCCCCGGTAGAGATCGAGCTCGTGACAAAACTCAAGGTTCGTTACATTTCACTTTTTTGTTCGATTAAATCGAATCCTATTTGCGGCTTAGTCCCGATAGAGATCGAAGCCTGTGACAAAACTCAGGTTCGTTACATTTTACTTTTTTGATCGATTAAATCGAATCCTATTTGCGGCTCAGTCCCGGTAGAGATCGAAGCCTGGGACAAAACCCAGGTTCATTATATTCTACTTTATCGTTCGATTAAATCGAATCCTACCTGCGGCTCAATCCCGGTAGAGATCGAAGCTTGGGACAAAACCCAAGTTCGTTATATTTCATCTCATTTTTCGATTAAATCGAATCCTACGTGCGGTTTAGTCCCTGTAGAGATCAAAGTCTGGAACAAAATCCAGTTAAATTTTAAAGCTTTTATAAACTCAATTCAATTACATTTAATAATTGGGTCTTTTGATCAAAATGCTTAAATTAAATTATGTTTTTATCTTTCCTTCTTAATAAAATTTTCACCATTCAAAACTTTATCTTTTCCTTTGTCCACCTCTTAATTCTTAAAGGATGTACAAAGGGGGACAAACTGTAGATACCGTATTTTGCCCGGCTCAATTTTATTAATTTTATTATTATTATCCTTTTTATTTATTTATTTATGTTGGATTTAAAAAAAAAGAAGAAAATTGATTTGTTTTTTCTATCTCTTATTTTTCTTACATTAACCTGTGATTTTTTATTTTATTTTATTATTATTTTATTTATTTATTATTATTATTATTTTGTGTAGTGTTTTAAAAATAGTGTTGTTATTATTACTATTTTCATTATTATTATAAAGTTAAGTTTTTTTATTTTTTAAAAAAAATGATTTACGATAACTAAAAATATTAGGAAAATCAAGGATTTGATTTTTGTTTGAGATATTTTTGTAAGGAATCAATTTGAAAACGTAAATTTTGGCACAAAATAAATCAAACATCTTTGTAAAATGGTGATTGAATCAATTTTGGAAAGGAAAAAGACTGATGGAAAGAAATTGATTCTAATTTCAAATCTTTCTTAATTAGCCTAAAATCATGTTAAATCGTCAATTTGGGAGCCCGGAAATTTGCCCTAAAAAAACGACACAACACTATAAAAAGAGTTCTCTCTTGAAGAAGAGGGAGGAGAGCGGGATCATCCCGTGATATTTTCAATTTTTAGCCAAAACCGATTCCGACCCTTTTCTTCATCCTCTCGATTTGATTACTCCTACCATCATTCTTTTATCACTCACCCATCGGAGAAGAAATCAAATAGGAAAAGAAGGGGCGAGGAACTCGTTGGATCTTGCGACTTCATTCGAGATTTCACAGAGTTTGCAATTTTTCCTTTGTTCAAAAGCTCCTCAGAAGTTGATATATGTGAGAAGATTATATTGTTTGTTTATCTCATATGTTTCCGTGCATTAGTATGATTCTTTGCATATAAAAAAAAAGAAAAATCATGTTTTCGTTTCTGTCCAAAAAGGATAAGGTTTACTTTTTATTTTTTTATTTTTATGTATATATAATATATAAGAAAGATGTCTTAAAAATGCATTTTTGTTAGCAAAACCCATGCTGTGAATCGTATGGATAGAGATGAGCACTTTACACATATATACATATATTTATTCTTTAGTCCACTTTGTCTTATTCAAAAAAAAGAAGATTGGTTTGTTTATATGTATAAAAAATTATAAAAAAAAACGATTGGAATAAACATTTTAGCTTGTAGATAGAAACGTCAGCATTTTTTTCAAAACCTCACGTATACTGATATATGCTTTTCTTACTAATCTGTAGTTGGGAATACAAATTAGACGTTTTACTTAAAAAAATAAAAAATAAAAAATATATCACCGATTATTATTATTTATTTAAAATAATTGTATTTTTTTAATCATAAAAAGATTTAGCTACTAATTAGGAGTAAAATATTGTTCTTATTAAGATTTCGATAAGTGCGTGGAAATCATCACGTTTGTGAAGAATGCATAATGTACTTATCGGGATCCTCATATAAACCTACGAAAACCCTAAAAGATATAGAAATAGAAATTTAGGTATAAAAAAATAAACAATAATACCAAAATTAAAAATAAAATACTTTAAATAAATATAAACTTTATTTCAAAATAAAAAGATAATATTTTAAAAAATGTTTAGGTATTAATATAAGAACAAAAGGAATATATTTTATATAAATAAAATAAAATAAATAAACATTATTTCAAAAACTCAAATATTATTACAAAGGAAATCATTTTAGATATTATTTCAAAACAACAAAGAAGAGTATTTTAAATAAGTTAAATGTTATAAGAAAAAGTATTTTAAATAAAAATCGAAAACGTTTTAAAATATAAATACAATTCCGATGATGGATTTTGAGAAGTAAAAACTCAATTTCTTAAGGTGAAATTTTATAAATTTCAATATTGTCCAATTAACTACCGTAACCCCGCTCATTTTAATCCTTATTACTTGCTTCATTTTTGAAGTTGAGAAGTGATTAAATGAGACATTTGTTTTTATAAATTAAAATCAATTTTTTTAAACTATTTAATTTAAGGACCATCACTTTAAAAATAAGGTAATATAAGATAAATATATGGTAACCGTTTTAAAATGGGTGTTGTAGGGTGCTAACACCTTCCCTACACACAAACGACTCCCGAACCTAACTCAATTTTCGTAGACCATTTCTATTTTTAATTAATTTGGTGATCAATCACACTCAAATATGGTTGATGGCGACTTCCACTTTATTCTGATTTAAGAGATCTAATTTTAAGGACGTCGGCCGCTCCGCGTCGCAATCACGTTGTGACATATATAATAATTTCCAAATTCATAAAACTGTTCAAAACTAATATTCGTAAAACTGGATACCGAAGATAGTCATAATTTAATAATCATATTATATAATTGATGAAACTAAATCAATAAATGTACATAAATATATTTACAATAGAAACTTTTCATACGTTATATCATAATGTTAAAAACCACACTAAAAAATGTGAAGAATTTATCTCAAATGACATAAATCTACATACTAATTTCTAAAATGTTAGAACTTTTAAAAATTACTCAAATAACATAATTATAGTTCAATCAATTTATTGAACTATTTTTCACAGGTATTTTTAATGAATTTATTTGCTATTTTACTTTTTTAAGTTCAAGTTCAATAATTTATCGACTATTTGATTATTTTTCATTATTATTTTTGATGAATTTATTAGTTTTTTTTACTTCTTTAGTACAATTATTGAACTATAATTATGCTATTTGAGTAATTTTTAAAAAATTGTGACATTTCAATAATTAGTATGTAAAAATATGTGATTTCAGTAATTGCCCAAAAAATGTACCATTAACTTGTTATACTGTTGTAGAGCGAAATCATGCATGCAACAGAGCAACTGATTATACTAAACTGGTCACACATGCGCAAAACTGTTCCTAAAGGGCTATACACCCTAACATACGGCCCAAAGCCTATGTGTATGCTAAAGTGGGTCCCAAAAGACTTGTTGAAGCTGATTACTAAGAGTATTTTTTTTAGTGGTTTGAAAATAAACTACTGAAACTAATAATATAATTCTCAATTCTTTCGAAAAACATAACTAAATCTCCATAATTTTCATAAAGAATATATATATTATATCATAAAATTTGATATAGTAAAATCTGTAGCTAAATATCTAAATAATTATATGATGTTGAAAATATAATATTTTCATTAAGGCTAGTAAATAATCATATTTCATAAATCCAAATCCCAATAATTTAATAAATGTTAAAAATAGAAATTCACTCACAAACTTTTACAAAAAACATGCCAAGTTGTAAATAATTTACTCCTCGATATCACCTGAAATATTATTGAGTAAATATAAAGCTAATTAATTATAAATTAATACATAATAAAGTAAAATTAAAGTATGAAATCTTTGTTATTATCGAAATTATAACACTTCCCCAACATTTAATTCCATCAATTATCTTTTCCTTGATTAAAAATACTAGACTTGATCTTCTACTTCTCATCTTCTCTTCCACTGTGAGACTTAAGAAAATTGCCTCATATTCCATGGACCATCATCTTCATTCTCAAGCTACCCAAAAAGATAACTTCTATGAAAATCCACAACACATTAATCAATTCTCTTATATTTTCTACACATAACTTGCAGGATCCTTATGTTTGGTTTTAATAATAACAACAAAATATAAAGCCTACAAACGTTTGGACTATTTCCTCTGTTTTAGCTTCACATGACAACAACACCAAAACCTTTCTTCCATTATTTCCTTTTATAAAACTATGAAAGTGATACTACATTAAATTTCATATCGTAACTTGTTTTATTTTTCTTGTTCCAAAATATTCAAACTTAAGCCATGGAAACCCATAATTCTTTTTTTCTTCATAGATAAACAACCTCATGAATTAGCAACACTTGAAACATTACACTCATCGGGAAATATGTGCAAAAGAAAGATTTACTGATTCCATCTGATTCTCTTCCAGCCTACTTGTTGTAAACAATGAAATAATTGCTCCATTTTTTTTCCTGATTTTCACAAGTCCCTCTCCATAATTATCAAACCCACACCCATCGTAGAGAAAATGACATTTTTTCCCCATGCTAGCTGTCTGTCACCAGCTTAACTGAATGGATATGACTCACCAAATTTATCTCATTTTCTTGCCACATGTCAAATGGTGAGAAAAAAAGTTTGCAAAACTTTAATAGGAAAAACTACGTGGGAAAAAATCCTAGAGTAGGAAAAATAGTACATAATTCACATAGTAAGAATTGTTTCGTTAAAAATCTTGTTTAGGAAGACCCAATGAGACAAAACCATAGTTAAGGGAAAAAAAGTACAACTTTACATTTTCTCCACCTCATAGGAATATCACTAATATGTCACTAATATCTTCTTGACATCTTCATGAACTGCGCAAGAACTTCAACACGATCTGATGAAGTGGCTATTATAGTAAACTTTATATATCGCCATGATAATAACAATCTCTCCAAATGTGAATAACTTAACCTGTTTGAAATTTAGCTCGGAATCAAGGTTTTAAAAGTCGATGTCAGTCGAGATGTCGAGGTTCAAATACACGGAGTTGTCAATGTTGACGGACATTCCCATAAAAATGACAGAAACGATGGAAATTTAGATGAATTTTGGACTTTATGAATAAAACTTTCACAATAACTTAAATAAGTCATAATTTATCATATAATGAAGTTATACCCTACAAATGATAGTAAATATATCAAAATTGAAATATAATAAATTCTAACTAAAGATCGCATTAAAATATATTTATTACAATATGTTCAATTTCAAAATTTGTATGACTTTCATTAAACCAACCCAAATACACTCTTTCTCTCTACTTTCTTCAACAAATCATCCAACCCCTCACTCGTTATTTTGGGATGAAAACATAAATAATAATAAAAATAGTAATACCAAAAAAATAATGATATTTAAGATAATTTTATAATTGTTTTTACAATGAAATAATTATTAATTTTAAATTAATTTTCTTATAAAATTAATATAAAATAACTATGGTATTTAATAATATTTATATCATATTATCTTGTTTATAATTTAATAAAAGATTAATGGTGATCAAAAAATAAATAAAAGATAGCTAAATTAAATTAAATTAAATTAACAAGATGAGTGGTGAGAGAGAGTGAATAGAGATTGCGAACCCAGATGAGTCATGACCAAAACGTGAGAGAGAGTAAATGTTGAAGAAAATATTTTTAGATGCAAATTTTGGTTTTACTTTTGTCCCACATCGAAGAGGTTGGAGATGAGATGACAATGTAAGAAATTATTGTGACCCAAATGATAATTAATAGTGGTTTAATAATTAATTAATGATTATATCCATTTAGCTATTGGTGTAAGGACACGTCTCTTTAAAATGTCTATTGACACCAAAATGAAAAGTAATGACTATTTGAATGGTTATATCTTTTGATGGAAAAGACATAACCATTCATTGTGGCTATTGTCTATATGTGAATAGACACGCCTCTTGGCTTCTATAAATACAAGTCTTGGTCCTCTCTCAACCCAACAACTAAGAACAATCATAATTGACATTCTTTAAGTGCACTTTGCTCCATCGATGTTGTGCAATTAAAGTGGGTAATGAGAGAGAAACTCAGACTCATCTACACCAAATTCATCTACTGCGTTTATCGAGTTCTCCTGAAGAACGATATGTTCTATTTATGTTCTATTTTTGTTATTAGTGAAAATCATGGCTTCCAAACATCATGGGATTTATCGTTTCATGTTATTAAAAATTAAAGTCTTACAAACAATTCCTTTTGTATAAATAGCATCTTCAAGCTTCACTTATATAATTTATCATCTATGTCTGGATTTTAACATGAGCCTAAGAATTTGAATTTGAGCCCTGATAGTTGCTCATTTGCTGAGTTGTTACTAATTTGGCTTGACGATAATTTAGTTAAATTGGCTATATTTTTTTTATTTCCTCGATATTAGACCATTTTCGGTGACATTTCAAAATATCGTGGACAAGGGAAAAGATAACTCTTGCCCCCCTCATCAATAAATTGAGCCTTCATTTTAGCGATAAATCGAGTGACAAATCGTTGTTATCGACGACTTTTTCTCCTTGCTCAGAATAGATCAAAAAAATATCTTGCATCTGCAAAACCAACTAATTAAACTTATATTTGTTAGAATAAATAATAAAATAAACTCATATCAATCATTCCTCAATAATAATGGAATATGTGTATTTTTATTGTCTTCTTGTTGGATAAAACTATATCTGGATAATAACATTCATTGAAAATTATAAGATGTGGTACTTCAAGACAAAGAAGTTATTTGTTGTCTTTTCGAGATTAAAAAATATCATTTTTAATTCTAAATGAAACTACCCATTGAAATACTCAATAAATGTGTTTTATCCTTATGTAAAATCATTTCAAGACATTTTATGTATAAGTTGATTGATCCATAAAAATGTCATCCGGTAAATGCTTAATATGCAAGTTCCAAAGGAAAACGTTGATTCCCAAATCCTTTATCTCAAATTCCTTTCAAGGATAGTTTATTGCCTTAGCAAGTTTTTCAAACGTTTCAATAATATTTAAATCAACAACATATTCAACAAAATTGTAAATTATAAATGTGACTTCTTTACAAAAACGCATGAACAAAGACTAATGTAAAAACAAAAATAATATTCTCGATCAGAAAAGTTCATCAAAGTGTACCATATCAAGGAGTTGAACTTATTACCATCTTATTATGTAAAATCTTTCTTCCAAATTTTTTCAAATTTCCTTTAACGGAGCTTGATTAAATTTAACTAAGTGTTTAGATGTACGACAGGTACAAGACTAATGATCTTTTAAGCCACACATTAAAAAAAAATTGATTTTCACAAATTTGAAACCTCTTGTTTTGTGAAGCTTTTCCTCTTTCTACACTGTTTATTTTTAAATTTTGAAGAATTATCATTATGACGATACGATATGAGACAATATTTATTTTTCTACTATAATCATGACCATGACCTCGTTCTTATTACAATTGATGATTGAATATTAGAATATTCACTTCGGGGATAGGGTTAAACCAATTGATAGAGATTCATCGTTTGTTATCAAAATCTCATTGTCTTATTCCAGCCACAAGAAGACGTGAGATAAAATTCATAATATTTTTATACCATCTTTCTCAATATTGCTACTGCAGGAGCATATTTGAAGCATGAAAAATAGAAATTGTCAGCTTATTTTACTTTCCACGATTTCAATTTCAAACTAATTAAAACACAAAACCATAAATATATTCTTTAATAGAAACCAAATATCATGAATCACTAATAAACCACAATTTATAGATTAACTATATACTTAAAAAAATAGAAAATATTGACTAACAAAAAAAATCGCTCTTATGTTTTGCAACCAAAAATTGCACATGAAAAAAAACCATAGCTTAGAGAAATCAAAATTTTAAATTAAAGCATTTTTTTAGGATTTTGTTTTATAAAACATTGAAATATGAAATGCACTAAAGATATGGAACTTTTTTTTAGTAAAAAATATTCATTTACCAAATAATATAACTTTCAATAAATTGATAACGTGTAGATAAAATATTAGAAAAAAGACATTTTTAGTCCCTGAGTTTTTATTTTACTTTCTATTTGGTCCTTATGTTATAAAATGCGACATTTTAACCCCTGAATTTTCATTTAACTTTCAAGTTGGTCATTGCAGTCAAAATTCTGTTAAAATTTAACAGAAAATGGTGTGGCATTAAATATTCATTTTTTATTAATTCTATTAATGACATGACATATTAAATGAGTTGACATGTTTATTGAATTTTATATTAATATTTATTTATTAATTAATTTTAAAGTAATTATCTCTCATCACTTTATCTTCATCCTTTTCCCCTCTTCTTCGTCGGAAGTCTTCACCAGATAAACATTCCATGGCCGAAAAACTCGAACCATAATTCTTCGGGCTCACGAGTTGGAGGTGAATCGCCAACTTGCATCTATTTTTCTTTTCATTTGAATGAATTTTATTAGATTTTTTTTATCATTTCAGTTTAATCTTAATTAATTTTACAATAGATCTGATCTATTTTTTGTTTTGTATTCTTATATATGGGCAATTTACATGCCCATATATTCACTTTTGTAACTAATGACAATATCATTATCAATGTTTTCAAGAGTTTGGATGAGCCATAGCTCCTCTTCTGAAATAATTGAAATCTTGTTTTGATTATTGTTAATATTAATCAATTCAAATTGGCTTTTGAAAGCTACATATTTTAGAATAAAATGGATTCATATAAAGTTGGTGTGTTTGGAACAACAAGTCCAATACCTCCAGGTAGTAACTTCACTTATATTCTACAACATAAGTATCAGATTGAAAGCTTCTATAAGAGCTATCTCAAGTTCTAACAAACGGTGCCTTGGGTTCACAAGTTGGAGGTGATTCTTACAGATTGGGATTTGGGTTTGTTTTACCGGAAGTATGGGTGATGATTAATGATCTTATTGTTCAAATTTTCCGGCCATGAGAATTTGGTGAAGACAAGTTCTGGGAGAGATTAAGATAGAGGAAGGGAAAGAAGATGAAATGGATAGCAGAGAAAAAGATAGGAGGAAATAAATCATAATTACTTTTAAATATATATTAATATTAAAATCATTAGACATGCCACCTCATTTCAAATATGTCATGTCAGTGATAAAAAAAACATAAAATGAATATTTTAATGCCACATCATTTTTTGTTAACTTTTTAACATAATTTTGATAGCAAGGACCAACCAGAAAACTAAATGAAAACTCATGGGCTAAAATATCGCGTTTTAATACAATGGTATTCATTAAATTAAATAAGTCTAACTTAATTAATTAATTTATTAATTACCATTTAAATAAAAAACTTTATTTAAATAATTAATAATATTAATATTTTCTCCCGACTGAATATTACAAATAATATTTAATATTTAATTTCTTTTTAAATAATTTTCACTATTTAAACAATTAATAATAAATATTTAAATTATTAATTTCCATTAAATAAACTCATTATTTAATTTATTAATAATTCTTGATAATATTTTATTATTAATTAATTATTTTAATTTTAATTTTCGTTTAAATAAAATTATTTAAACAATTAATAATTGACAATTAATTTCAAATTATTAATTACCATTTAAATATACTCAATATTTAATCAATTGATAATATTTCATTATTAATTTTCTGTTTAAATAAACTCATTATTGCCTATTTAAGTTACTTACTCACTTAAATTCTTTATTTCTTCAATAGTCAAACAAATGACTTCTTTTGTTACAACGTTATTTGGGCTAGTCTTGGGACCCGATGGACCTATAGATCATGGGCTAAATACTTAGTCAATTGAGTGATTAACTCATAATCAGTCAATTACTTATTATCTAACTATGAGCGGTTCCACTGTAGATTCATAGCTAAACTCCCCTACTATAGACGAGTTATGTCTATTTAATTTATATTTTATTATATCTGTGATATACCCTTCACGTGGAAAACTCATAATTATAGATGAAATAAATTTATCATTTTACCCCTGTAATTACCGCTTTATCCCTGTGTTCTCGATGATTCTCCAATGAATGTTATCTGTAGTCAAACTAGAGATAAAATACTTCTGTGATCAATAGAAGTCGTGGCACCATTTGTTCATGTCTCGAATTAGTACATCAAGAGAGTTTCCTAAAGTTCCTATAATGATTAGGTATTGCACTGATGCCATTAATTTATTGGAAAGTTATGAATTCCATCTCATATAAATGTGTTCCCAATTATTATTTCGTTATGTTCCCAAAACGGGAGAGTATTGAGCGTTCATTCAGATTGTTTTCAACCATGTGAATAAAAAAACATAACTCCATGAATAAGAGTTTACATTTCACTCATGATTGAAATCTATCACTTGATAAACTTAGTTTGATATTCGATCATTTCTTGTAAATAGTACAATTAAGTTATTGATCAAATATCATGGTTCTGTCTTATACAATCAACATTGTATATGATACTTCCATTTCATGTCATCCACATGAATGATCTGGATAAGATCATTTGTCTACTGTACAAAATGGACAGCTATCAACAGTGTTACCAGAATAAGGTTCTCAAATGTTATCCAATTACGACAGACACTTTAAGTTACTCATCTCGAATTTAATCCTCATACATTCCCAATATCGTCAATGAATCAATATAAACAAAAGAAAGAACTTATGTTTATTTATTTGAAATAAATTATCTGTATTAAATAAAGCTCTAGGACACCATTCTCAACATCTACCATATTATTTTAAGAACTACATTTGGTACAAGCATACTTTCATCATTTACTACCACATTATCAAAGGGATTAGAAGTTCCATTTTCATTCAGTTCAAGTACAACACAATGAACACAAATTTTGTTTAACCATAGAAGTATTATTACATTAGTGAAGTGCAATAGCTTGCTACATTTAGTATGAAGTCCATGTGTAAATAACATAAGTTACTAAAAATCCTATTCGGTCCAATACACCATATATGAGGCATCAACTTTCTTCATCTTTCGACTGGTAAATGAGATTTTGAAAGTATTTGTGTTTTTACCAATGATATTGAAGGGATGATTTACTAAACTAGCGGAATTTTATTTAGTAAACTTATTAACATTTAATAACGGATCTATTAACATCATGCAATTTGTGATAAAACATGTAGATTCATGCTTAATTTCGAAAATTAAAAGCCTTTTACTTACATTGAGTAATATATGGAGAATCGGTTGGAGGTTTCTTTACAGCGTCAAATCCTCAGCAACACTGGATCTTCTATGCTATATCCCGATCGAAAGCAAAACCGACTTGTGGGAATCGAACCGGAAGAACAAAAGAAGAAGAAATTTCTTCTAAATTTTTCCCTAAGGAAAATCGGCAATTGGGCAAAAACTTGAGAGAGAATTTTCACTTTTCTAATTAAAGTGAGAAGTGTACAAAATATGAATCCCAATAGTCATATTTATAGAAAAATATGATATCTAATCTAATTAGATAAGCTTATCTCCTAATAATTAAATAGAAAAGATAAGTAATTAAATTAAATAAAAAAATAAAAAATAAAAACAAAATAATGCAAATAACTCCTTGCACGCTGACACTGAGCATTTGTCATTTCATTTTTTTTTTTTTTTTTTTTTTTTTTTTTTTTTTTTTTTTTTTTTTTTTTTTTTTTTTTTTTTTTTTTTTTTTTTTTTAATAACTACTTTCTTTATTATGTATTTAATATTAGAAAAAATTCAAATAATAATTTCTAATTAAATACATTTAGCCAAAAATTAATATATTAATTACTATTGAATCTTATTCAATTAATTAATTAGTTTGGGCCAAAACCAATTTGTTTCTTAAACTAATTGTATTTAATTCTCTCTAATATTTATTATTAAATTAAATAAACTCATTGTTTAATTAATAATATTAATTATTAATTCCATTTAAATAAACTCATTATTTAAACAATTAATAATATTAACATTAATTCCATTTTAAATAATTTATTTATTTAAACAATTAATTTTGCCTTACATTATTATAATTGATAATGTTATATTAATTTCCATTCAAATAAATTCTTTATTTAAACAATTAATATTTTATCAATATTAATAATATTAATATTAATATTCATTTAAATAATCTCATTATTCAAATAATTAATATTGCCTAATTTTAAGTAAAATCAATTACTTACTTCCTAAGTTAAATTAATAACTTTGTTTTGCTACAACGATATTTGGGCTAGCATAGGGACCTGATGGACCTATAGATCATAGGCTTAATAATTAGTCAATTAAGTGATTAACTCATAATCAGTTAATTACTTATTATCTAACTATGAATAATTTCACTATAGATTCATAGCTGAACTCCCCTCACTATAGATGAGTTATGTCCATTTAGTTTATCTTTTATTTATATCTGTGATATATCCTTCACATGGACCCTCATAATTACAGGCGGATAATTTACCGTTTTGCCCCTGTAATTACCGCTTTATCCTTGTGTTCCCTCTGATTCTCCAATGAACATTATCTTTAGTCGAACTAGAGATAATATACTTCTGTGATCAATAGAAGTCGTGGCGCCACTTGTTCATGTCTCGAATCAGTACATCAAGGGAGTTTCCTAAAGTTCCTAAAATGTTTAGGTATCGCACTGATACCGTTAATTTACAGGAAAGTTATGAATTCCATCTCGTGAAAATGAGTTCCCAGGCTACTTATCTAGCCATGTTCCCAAAACAGGAGTGTATTGAGCGTTCTTACAGATCGCTCTCAACCATGTAAATCAAAGAACATAACTCCATAAATAGGAGTCCGCATTTCACTCAGGATTGAGATCTATCACGGTTGATAAACTTAGTTTGATATTCGATCATTTCTCGTAAATGGTACTAATGAGAAATTTGATCGAACATCGTGGTCCTGTCTTATACAATCAACATTGCATATGATACTTCCATTTCATGTCTCCCACATGAATGATCAGGATTAGATCATTTGTCTATAAACAAAATGCGAAGCTATCAACAGTGTTACCAGGATAAGGTTCCCAAACGTTATCCATTTACTGTAGACACTTTTAAGTTACTCATCTCGACTTTAATCCTCTCGTATAACTCACATACTAAGTCGTGATTTCATAAGAGTGACTTAGGGTTTTACTATTTGAATGTTTGATATTTATATATTTTCATATATTCCTAATATCTTCAATTGAATCAATCTAGATAATATAAAGAACTTATGTTTATTTATTTAATTTATTCGAAATAAATTATTATACTTAAATAATTACAAGTTCTAGGACACCATTCCTAACAGATATGTGATTTTTTCATTGGTAAAAATATGAGATTTCATTTAATATTTTTTTACCATTCAATTTCAAATTTCATGGATAAAAATATTATATATTGCATTTAAATTTATTTTTTATTTAAATATATCGCATAAGAATGAAAAACAGGGCCGGTAAATGAAATTTTTAGATTAATGGTGTTTTTACCAATAAAATGTATTTTTGTTCATTAGTAAAAATATATATTTCGTTTTAATCAAAATTTTACCAATGGATTTCAAATTTCATGGATAACAGTGTTATATATTTCATTTAAATATATCACATAAGAATAAAAAATGGTCGGTAAGATTAATTGTGTTTTTACCAATGAAATGAGATTCCTTTTATCTATAAAAATATGTGATTTTGTTTTAATCAAAATTTTACCAATGAAATTCAAATTTCATAGATAAAAATGTTATATATTTCATTTAGGGAAAAAGACACTTTTGGTCCCTGAGTTTTGGGTTTGTTTACCAATTGGTCCCTGAGTTTTTAAAATTGACATTTTTACCCCTGAGTTTTCATTTTGTTTACTATTTAGTCCCTGCCGTAAAAAATCTGTCAAATACTAAACAGAATGCTGATGTGTCATTATTTAGTTAATTTTAAATCAATATAATATTATGTTTTTAATTTTATATTCATTATATTGCTTATGTGGCATAAAATATATTATTTTATATTTATTTTATTATCTCTCCTTCTTTTCTAACTTTCCTCGTTGACCTTTTCTCTCACCTCTCTCTCTCTCATCAAATCACACAACCCTCATCCGCCATTGAAGCCGAACGCCAAACTTCACCCATCGTCGAAAGTCTCAAGTTCTTCTTAGAACTTCCTTGCAAACTAAAATCAAGATTGTTTGTTTACCTAGAAAACTAGAAAACATAAATTCAAGGCATAAACCATTCGATCTAAAAAAAATAGATCTGTAAGTTCTCCATGAAAGAAGAGAAAACAAAGCCAATCTAAAACTCTGTCTTGAAGTATTGATGGGGAAGTATGATATTTGTTTTAATATTGAGATTTGTTAAAACTCATATATGGGTTCAAGTTTTGCAGATCTGGGTAACAAAAAAGTTTCATATTTGCTATTTGAGTTTTGGATCTAAGTAGTGCATGTGGGTTTCAAAGACGAAGATTCATTGCTTCATTTTCCAAATACGAAACGAAACTGATTTGAATTTACCGAAGCTTTAACTTGACCATCATCGAAAGATGACGATTCATTGCTTCTTTCTTCTTCTTCTTCGAGCCCAAAATCAAAGGTCAAGGACGGCATCAATGGCAAATTCGAAGCCTCAAAACTAGTGAATTAGTTATTGAGTTTGTGAAATTAGAAATGAGAGGAGAAAGAAAATTAGAAAAAAAAAAAAAAAATCTCTCTTTGTTCTTACTCATATAAGAAAAATCAATAAATTCCCTTCTTCTTACGGTAATAACAAATCTCTATTCCTGTGCCAAGTAACCTCCAATGGTTTATTACTTTGCTTTTCTGAGTTGCAAATTAGAAAAAACAAAAAAAAAATCTCTCTTTGTTCTTACTTTGCTTTTCTGGGTTGCAAAGTAACCTCAAATGGTTTATTGAAGCTTCTAAATGAAATTTTGTAAACCAAATTGATCATGGCTTATTGGAGCTTGATTCTCAAAAAGACATTTTTTTTACCTAAGTTGATTTTTATCTGGGTTTGGGTTCTCTTACCGGCGGTGGGGCAAGTTTTTTGGTCTTGTTAGAGTTTTCAGATCATGGGGATATCAAGAAGATGGGTACAGACCTTGAAAGAAGATGAAGATGAAGATGAAGATAGAGGAGGAGAGAGAACAAGCCCATAAAAATAATTATAAAATAAATATTTTATTTCATTCAAATGCCACCTCATTTAAAATATGTCCATGTCAATAATAAAATTAATTTTTAATGCCACGTCAGCATCTTGTTAAGTCTTTGACAGATTTTTGACTGCAGGGACTAAATAGTAAACAAAATGAAAACTCAGGGGTAAAAATGTCGGTTTTAAAAACTCAGGGACCAAATGGTAAATAAACTCAAAACTTAGGGACCAAAAGTTTCTTTTTCCCTTTCATTTAAATTGATTTTTTTAATTAAAATATATCACATAAGAATGAGAAAAATGGCCGGTAAATGAGATTTAGAGAGTAATCGTGTTTTTCCCAATAAATGTGATTTTTTCATTGGTAAAAATAGGATATGTCTTTTTAATTATTTTTTACCAATAGATCTTAATTTTCGTGGATAAAAATATTATAAATTTCATTTAAATTTATTTTGTTATTTATATAAATCACATCAGAATGAAAAAAGAACAGATAAATGAGATTTTTAGATTAAATGTGTTTTTACCATAAAAAAGTTTTTTTTTTCAATAAAATAAGAAAAATTATTTTAATCATTTTTAGCACTGGATTTCAAAATTTATGGATTGAAATATTATATATTAATTTAAATTGATTTGTTAGTTAAATATATCACATAAAAATGTAAAAAAATGGCCGGTAAATGGGATTTTGAGAGTAATTGTGTTTTAACCAATGAAATTTGATTCTTTTCAATGGAAGAATAAATATGTGATTTCATTTTACTTATTGTTTTATCAATTGATTTCAAATTTAATGGAAAAAAAATGTTATATATTTCATTTAAATTTATCACATGACAAAAATGGCCGGTAAATGAGATTTTGAAAGTAATTGTATTTTTACCACTGAAATGTGATTTTTTTTCATCGTGAAAAATACGAGATTTTGTTTTAATCATTTTTTTTGTTGAACAAAACACATTAAGCTCACAGTAAAGGTTTCAAGCCCAAGCTCAAGCGCAAGCCAAATCCTACTTGATGGAGGAAGATGGACGTGGAGCTTTTATGCCCACTTCATTTTGCTTGATGACCAAAAAGTGTTTGCAACCATTGATTATTACATGTTGACCAAGTTGAAATCTAAATATTTGATTTTTGCTCGGAGGCCAAGTATTTTTTACTATAAATAGGGAGAACCCCCTTGAAAATTCATCCCAAATTCATCAAGTGAAGTAAATTGAGTGAAAAAAAAAGTGTGAGGCTTGATAAGAATAGAAAGAGTTTTTTCTTATAAGAGAGAGAAGTCTTGTTATTTTATTGTAAAAGGGAAAATTGTAAATCCTATTTTTATAGTAAATTCTTCTATACTTGCCCGTGGTTTTTTACAATAATTCGTTTGGGAGTTTTTCCACCTAAATATGTGTGTTCATACTTCTTCTCATCTTTCTTATTATTATTTTTATGTTTCTAACTCTATTTTAGTTGTAATCATACTTTATCCATTATAATCTTCACATATCATTTTTTAACAATAGATTTCAAATTTTATTTATAGAAATGTTATATATTTCATTTAAACTGATTTTTATTTGAATATGTCACATGAATGTAAAAAAATGATCAGAATATAAAATTTTGAGAGAAATTTTGATTTTGCCAAGAAAATGTGATTTTTTTCATCCCTAAAAATATGAGATTTTGTTTTAATCATTTTTTGTGTGCACAAAACCCATTAAGCCTACACTAAAGGTCTCACCAAGCCCAATCTCAAGCCTAAGCCAAATCTCAATTAATGTGTGGAGCTTTTATGTCTAGTTGATTTTACTTGATGACCAAGGATTGTTTGTGACCATTGATTATTACTTGGTGACCAAATTGAAATCTAAACAAATGATTTGTGTTTGGAGGCCAATTACTTTTTATTACAAATAGGGGACCCTTTTAGAAACTCATCCCAAATTCACCAAGTGAAGCAATTTGAGTGAAAAAGAAAGTGTGAGGCTTGATAAGAATAGATGAGGTGTTTAGTATGCCGACATGGGTCGTATGCAGAAATAGGATTTTTATAATATGGTTTGGTTTTTTATTTAATTATCATTTGATATTCAATAAAAAAATTTAAAAATTAATTAAAAGTAAAATATTAAATTTCTCGACTATATATTTTTTTTGATAAGTTGTTTCATAATAATAATTATTTCTAATTTTAAAAATGAATAAAATAAAATAAAATAATTAACTTTGAGGTTAATTATTTATGATGAGTTTTGAATCTCAATAGTCTCATGGGATTTTAAATCCCCAACATCAAAAACCAATGTCAGTATACCAAACACCCCAGAGAGAGTGTCTTCTTATAAGAGAGAAATCTTGTTATTTTTTATGTACGAGGGAAAGTTGTAAATCTTAACTTTATAGTGATTTAATCTATCATTGCCCGTGGTTTTTTTACCATAATTCGTTTGATAGTCTTTCCATATGAATCGGTGTGTTCATACTTCTTCTCATCTTCTTTATTATTATTTTAGGTGTGATCATACTCTATCCATTATAATCTCCACATTCCTTAATTTACCCATGAATTCCAAATTCCGTGAATAAAAATGTTATATATTTCATTTAAATTGATTTTTATTTAAAATTTTCACATATGGATGAAAAAAAGGGCTGAAAAATATGATTTTTGAGAGGAATTTTGTTTTCACCCTGGAAATTTGATTTATCACGAGTAAAAATATGTTATTTCGTTTTCATCATTTTTTTGTCAATCAAAACCCACTAACACCACACTAAAGGTCTCATCAAGCCCAAGCCAAATCCGACCTAGCCAAATCCCACTTGATGGAGGAAGATGGATGTGGAGCTTTTATAACCACTTGATTTTGCTTGATGACCAAGAAGTGTTTGTGACCATTGATTATTACTTGTGACCAAGTTTAAATCTAAACTATTGATTTTTGCTTGGAGGCCAAGTATCTTTTACTATAAATAGGGGAACGTCTCTTGGAAAGTCATCTAAAATTCACTAAGTGAAGCAACTTTAGTGAGAAAGAAAGTAAGAGGTTTGATAAGAATGGAGAAAATTTTTTCTTATAAGAGAGATAATTATTGTTATTTTCTTGAAAGAGGGAAAATTATAAATCCTATTTTTATGGTGAATTCTTTCATCATTTCCTGTGGTTTTTTACCATAATTTGTTTGGGGGTTTTTCCACGTAAATTTGTGTGTTCATACTTCTTATCATCTTTCTTATTATTATTTTTGTTGTGATCATATTGTATCCATTTTTCAACCAATGAATTTTTCTAATTTTGTGGATAAAAATATTATATATTTCATTTAAATATGTCACTCTTAAGGAGTCAAATGTCGATGTCGATGAAAATTTCGAGATTCAAATTTATGGAAATATCGATGGCAATATTGATGTCGATAGACATTCCTGGAAAAAATCACAGAAACGATGGAAACATATGTGAATTTTTTGACATTTTGAATGAAACTTTCCCAATAGTTTAATTTAGTCATAATCTATCATTATCATATAATGGAGTTATACACCTACAAGTGATGCTAAACATATCACAATGTAAAAAGGATAATATATACTAGTGAAATATAATATTAAAATATGTTTATTACAATTTCATTTTTAAATAATATTTTAATAACAAGTTTTAAAAAACAATTTAAACTTTAACATAATTTTTAATTTAATGACAAATTTAATAAAAAAAATACTAATTAGACAACTACATGTAGGCCTCATCATATGGATAAAGCCCGTGGGCCGGGCCAAGGCCAGCTCGGGCCCGGCCCCGCCTATAAATCAATGGGCTGGATATGGATCATGCATTTGAGCCCAAGCTCGGCCCACTGGCTTTATCCATAGGGCTCCCATCAGGCCCGACCCTAAGCCCGGTTCAAAACCCGTTCAAAATTATTTAAAATATACATAAATATATGTTATATTTGAGAAAAATGCACATGATTTATGCATATAAGTAGGTGCCAACCTAGTTGGGATGTATTTACATTGCAATGATGCAAATAATTTCTCTAAAAAACAATTATGTAAATCTTATTTCTTGGTGAAATCATTATACTTCATTATTATTATTTATCCATTTTAGTTTGTCTCTTTTTTTAAGTTAAAAAAAAAAAAAAAAAAAAAAAAAAAAAAAAAAAAAAAAAAAAAAAAAAAAAAAAAAAAAAAAAATATATATATATATATATATATTATTCAAATTAAGTTAAAAGAATGATAAATAAATTTAATTTAAAAAGTTTAATTCCATTTAAAATAAAGTATAAATAAAAAAAATATAATAACAAAATTATAAATTAACTTCATCACTTTATAGTTAAATTTAAGTTTAATTAACATATACGAACAAATATAAATAAATAATTTAATAGTAAAAATTTAAATTAACTTTTTTTTCATCATTTTAGAGTTAAGCTTAAGTTTAAAAAGTTTAAAAATAATTTTTTAAAAATACAACTAACAATTTAGTGGAAATTTAATTAAATGCATAAAAATTTGAACGGGTTGGGCTAAGCCCGCAAAAACGGGCTAGGCCCGGCCCGACCCGCATTTTATCTCATGGGTCCAAGCCCGTGGGCTTGGGCTTACCCTTTTAAGTCAGGCCCAGGCCAAGCCCGACCCATTTATAGAGCAGGCCTGCCAGGCCCGGCCCGGGCCCAGCCTAAGCCCATTCATTTAAAGGCCGACCCGACTCGGCCCGACCCATTGATAAGGCTTAACTACATGGTTAAAAATAGAATGAATTATAACATTAAATAAAAAATGACCAAGAGAAACACTAACCAAAGAGAGATGGAGTCTTCTAATGAGAGTGTTCTGTTTAAGCCTGTTTGAGAATGAGAGTATTGTGTTTAAGTCTGTTTGAGAATGAACTATATGTTTACTTATATAGCCAAATTTTACTCACCGAATATCATAACTTCAATTTTGCAATGAAAACTAAGTAGAAAAAAAAATTATTTGGCTGACGAAATGGTACTTAAAGTACAAAATAAATAACAAATAGTCAAAAGGCTGCCATTTCCAGAGACACTTGATTGGAAATCACTGACATCGAGGCAATATCTAGTCAATAGAAGAGAAAAACTTTGAAATCACGCAACCTGCCATTCTGTCAGTGCCAACTGTTGGGTATTTGTGAAGTCAAATAAAATAAATAATGTGAAGTCAAAACCAATTGGTCAAACCTATTGATGGGTTATGAAAAGGCCGAAGCCCATTGAAGGTTGTTAAAGCCCATTAGCAAATTATTAACCTAATTGTTATGCATTCAGACGTGTGGCAAAAAAAAAGGATAAAAAGTGGAGCAACTTGTTTTTGCTACTTCTTCTTGAGAGGCGTGAAGACAAAGGTCAATATTGGTGGCTGTGCAAATTAGTTGATTTGCTATTGGCGGTGCTTTAGCCGTGAGTTACATATTGACGAAGTTGGTGAGAGTTTGTGAGAAATATTGTAAAAGAAAGGGTTTTCTTTCTTGAGGGCTTTTTGGCGATTAATACACGGTTTAGTGTATTGAATATTTCTCTATTGTAACTCTGAATCATCATAGTGAATTCCGCAGCGGTAGCAACTGGACGTAGCCAACTTGGGTGAACAAGTATAAATTCTCATGTCTCTCTGATTGTGTTTTATTCTTTAATTTCTCATTTATCAATTTTATTCCTAACGGTGAATGTGGGAAGGCGATTTTTCACATCACCAACTCCCATCGACATCTTGTTGACATTTCTATTGATACCCGCATATGGGCGACAACACAACATCCAAAGCGACAAAGTAGAAAATAAATTTTCACCCACTTCAAGATATCGAGCCTCAATTTAGACGATATGTCGAAAGAAATATCGTTCATGTCGACGACTTTTGACGCCTTGCATATATGAATAAAAAAAAGGGTAGAAAAATAAGATTTTGAGAGTAATTTTGTTTTAACCAAGGAAATGTGATTTTTTCATTGGTAAAAATATGAGACTTTGTTTTAATATTTTTTTGTTGAACAAAACCCACAAACCCACACTAGTGGTGTTTGTTTGTAGCGTTTGGGGATGAGGATCTAAACCCCATGGTGATCCCATCTCCATGTTTTGTTTTGTCAAAAAATTGTTAGATGGAAAGGAAGCCATGGGATCCTATAGCCCCCATTCATGATGTTTAGATCCCCTTCAAAATTCATGGGGTTTGTATCAACCCATGGATTTAAAGAAAGAGAAAGGAAGATAAGAGAGGGGAGAGAGAAAAAATTAATTAGATATAAATTTTTATCATTCTTATCCTCATCCAAAACCAAACACAGTGATCTCATCTCCCGGGGTATCTCTTTCCTATGCATCTCATTCCCATGCATCTCATTCCCATACAAACCTGGAAACAAACGCCCCTACGTGTAAAGACCCCGACCCTAATAACAATAATAAACATTCTAAAAGGTCATAAAGTAGTGAAAGTCATAAATTCGAATAATTTCATCGTTAAATTCATTAAAAAAAATCCGGGATTCATAGGAAAGATTCATAAAAAAACATTGACTAAAATATCCAAAGGTTATAAAATTTAAACAAATAATCTTGAAACGAAAAGAAAGGCATAAAATCTAGAAATCCAAAGGCATGCTAAGACAACAAGAGCAATAGTCCATATGAGCGCCGCTTCAAGAATAGTCAAGCTCCCAATCCTCTTATGTTATTTGAAATAATTTTGGTGTAACACCATTAGCTAAACTCGCTAAGTGTAAAAAGAAACAGAAAACAAATGATAATTTGTAAATAGACTCAACAAGTTCACTTGAGAGTTTTAAAACATTCTTTTTGAAGGGATGATTTACTAAACTAGCGGAATTTCATTTAGTAAACTAATTAATATTTAATTACAGATCTATTAACATTATGCAATTTGTGATAAAAACATGAAGAACATGTAGATTCATGCTTAATTTTCGAAAATAAAAGGCCTTTACTTACATTGAGTAATAAATGGAGAATTGGTTGGAGGTTTCTTTACAGCATCAAATCCTCAGCAACACCGGTTCTTCTACGCTATATCCCGATCAATCAAATGAAATCCGATTGTGGGATTGAACTTAAGAAGAAATTGGGAAGAAGAAAAAATATTTTTCTTCCCAAGAATGAAGGGAAAAATCGACAAAGGTAAAAAGGGATAGAAAAAGAGAGAATTTCAATTTCTATGAATTGAGTTGTGTGATTTATGAGTGACCCAAGCCATTTCTAAAAATAGGAATCCTAATCACATTAAGATTAATCTATGGAGATAAATATAAAAAGAAAAAAGGATTATCTCTTTCCTTTATCTTGGTATTTCGAAAATGCCATAGATAAATAAGAGAATATTTTCTTTTCTTTTATTTGATTTATCTTGGGTAAATAAATCTATGTAATTATTTTAGGATATAATTCAAACAATTATCTCCCTAAAATTACAAGGTATAGCCGAAAATACCATTATAAATAATAAATAAATTTAATTTGTTTAATTAATTATTTTGGGCTAATTTCAATTGAGTTCATTAATCCAATTAGGCTTGAAACTCTCTTTTAAATCAATAAGTCCAACTTAATTAATTAATTTATTAATTAACATTTAAATAAAATATTTTATTTAAACAATTAATAATATTAATATTTTCTCCCGACTAAATATTATCAAATTATATTTAATTATTAATTTCCATTTAAATGATTTTCATTATTTAAAACAATTAATAATAAATATTTTAATTATTAATTTCCGTTCAAATAAAATAAATTATTTAAACAATTAATAACTGTCAATTAATTTCAAATTATTAATTACCATTTAAATATACTCAATGTTTAAATAATTAATAATGTCTAATTAATAATATTTCATTATTAATTTCCTGTTTAAATAAACTCATTATTTAAACAATTAATAAAGTTTATATTAATTACCGTTTAAATATACTCAATATTTAAACAATTAATATTGCCTATTTAAGTAATTCACTTTACTTAAAATTTCCATTTCTTCTACTTGATTTCGCGACTACGATATTTGGGCTATCATAGGGACTTGATGGACCTATAGATCATGGGCTTAATAATTAGTCAATTAAGTGATTAACTCATAATTAGTTAATTACTTATTATCTAACTATGAATAATTCCACTATAGATTCATAGCTGAACTCCCCTCACTACAGATGAGTTATGTCCATTGAGTTTATCTTTATTTATATTTGTGATATATCCTTCACGTGCAACCCTCATAATTACAGGCGGATTAAATTTATATTTTTGCCCCTGTAATTACCGCTTTATCATTGTGTTCCTGCTGATTCTCCAATGAATTTTATCTTTAGTCGAACTAGAGATAATGTACTTCTGTGATCAATAGAAGTCGTGACGTCACTTGTTCATGTCTCGAATCAGTACATCAATGGAGTTTCCTAAAGTTCCTAAAATGTTTAGGTATATCGCACTAATACCGTTAATTTATAGGAAAGTTATGAATTTCATCTCGTGAAAATGCGTTCCTAGCTACTTATCTAATTATGTTCCCAAAGCAGGAGTGTATTGAGCATTCTTACCGATAGCTCTCAACCATGTGAATCAAAGAACATAACTCCACAAATAGGAGTCCACATTTCACTCAGAATTGAGATCTATCATGGTTGATAGACTTAGTTTGATATTCGATCATTTCTCGTAAACGGTACTAATGACAAAATTGATCAAACATCGTGGTCCTGTCTTATACAATCAACATTGCATATGATACTTTCATTTCATGTCACCCACACGAATGATCAGGATTAGATCATTTGTCTATAAACAAAATGCGAAGCCATCAAATAGTGTTACCAGGATAAGGTTCCCAAACGTTATACATTTACAGTAAACACTTTTAAGTTACTCATCTCGACTTTAATCCTCTCATATGACTCACATACTAAGTCGTGATTTAATTGGAGTAACTTAGGATTTTACTATTTGAATGTTTGATATTAATATATTTCCATATATTCCTAATATCGTCAATTGAATCAATCTAGATAATATAAAAAACTTATGTTTATTTATTTAATTTATTCAAAATAAATTATATTTATTAAATAATTACAATTTCTAGGACACCATTTCTAACACTTTTCTCGTCTCACCCTAAAAATAAATCTACCTCACCCCAAGGTAGAAAAACAACAAACAATCTTTAGAATGTAGTCTTATGTGCCATTTTCTTGCTTGGATCCAATAAACTAAGTACACAACTTAGAATATGGTCCAATTCTCAAACATGTAAGATTCTGGCTTATTTAGCCTTAGTGCTTAATAGGTGATACGGGTCGCAACTCTAAGCTATAGTATGCAAGTATAGCCTCACCTTTTATCCAGGGACTATAACTACGTCTTTCTTTCATAGTGACAAGGTAAGGACACTAATGCTACATTCTCAATTCACAAGTAATAACATTTCCACTCTTTTCAATGAACACATAATATCTCGCAATCCAGTATGGTTCATTGGAAATCATTTCCCTCTCAATAATTACTCTTAAAAATAAACCGGAAAAATTCTACATAACATCAATCAATCATAATCTAGAATCCCATAACGAAAAATAAATATACCTTTCAAATCCATATTTAAGTTCAAATCTAAATGACATTTATACTTATGAGATACTCTTCCCAAAGATGGAAGTACAACCTAAGCTATTATGACAATTATGGTGAATATGCAATTCAATGACACCATGCTAGAAAAATATTTCATGCTCATTCATAATTTTAAAACATAATATATATATATATATATATAATCAATCAATTGACCATTGTGGTCCATTCCCAAATACCCAATCATTGGCCATTCTATACTCACCTTTTGTCTAAAATTCAAAACCCAATACCAACTTAGTATTTTCTTGAAACTCTCCTTAAATACCACCTACAAATTACAAATTAACATACCATCAAATATTTACCCATTAATAAAGATCAAAAGAAGCCATACGACGCGAAACAGAAACTCAAGCCAAGGAATGGGGGGGTTACTAATATGAGCTTAAGCTCCAAGAATCAAAGCACGTTGAGGTTCATCCTAAAAATCAATAAATAGTAGAGTAGGTAACGAATGGGTTTTAGGATTCTTTACCTTCTAAGAACTCTTACAAGGAAAATAAGGATGCAACAAAAGAGGGATTTGAGACAATATTTTTTCTATCCCTTAGCAAGATCGCTTGTTGGAGTAGGTGAGGAGGTTTTTTTTGGTGTATTCCTTTTGTTGGTTTTCCCATGGAATTTCACAAACCCAAACCTAAATGAAACCCACACTGAATGTCATGGAGATCAGCATTTGGAGGGGGACAATCCCTCTTTCTTGGGGTTGGCGAGGGGAGAAGTTCTTTCTCCTCCCTTTCTTTTTTAACAACAAAACCAAATCCCACCACTTCTAGAAAATTACCCATGAAAAAAAAATGAGCTAGAGGGAGGAAGAAAGTGGAAGAAAATTTCTTCCTTGCTCATCCATGGAGGTTTTGACTGAAGCAAGGAGGAGTCTTTCTTTGTCTTCTTTAAAACAATGTAATGTACAATGGTTCTAAACCCTAGAAAGCAGGAAGGATGGGGCTCAATGCCCATTGGTCCCTTTTCTTTTGTCTAAACCCCACCAAAGCCCAATAATAAAAATAAGCCAAAACAAATATCGAATTAATTTTTAAAGTAATTAATATTCAAGGAAAACTATTTTCTTTATCTCATTTAATTTATTCCAAAAATAAAAGGTTAATTACTTTATTTAAATAAAACAACACCCTACTTTGAAACTCCAACCTCAAAGCAACAAATTTACTTTTAATTTTCACGTTTCAAAAGAAATTTATTAAAATTTCAAATTTCATATTTACCTAAAAAGTCTGGATAGTCACGTCTCACCAAGCCCAAGCAAAATCTCGCTTGATGGAGGAAAATGGATGTGGAGCTTTTATGTCCACTTGATTTTGCTTGATGACCAAGGAGTGTTTGTGACAATTGATTATTACTCGGTGACTAAGTTGAAATCTAAACAATTGATTTGTGTTTGGAGGCCAAGTATCTTTTACTATATAAATAAGGAAAACCCTATTGGAAATTTTGTTGGGTATTTATGTGAAGCAAATCAAATAGGCCCAAGCCCACCCAAATGACAAAAAGACAAAAATGAGTCAAAGCCTAATTGAATTATGTTTTTTCCCTTCAACGTGGGTTTTTGTCAATTGGGCCCATTAAAGATTTTGGTTTTATCTCACTATGTAATTGTGTGAAATAGGGCAGCCGTTTTTGTTGACTGTTGTGCAGCCGAGAGGTTAATTCGAGAGAGAGAAGAACAAAATTGTGAGAAATTTTTTCTTCTTGTTTTCGATGGTAAAACGGCAACAGTGAGCTTTGGTGAGAGTTTGAGTGAGAAATATTGTAGAGGGCTTTTGAGCGGTTAATACACGGTTTTGTGTATTTGATATTTCTCTATTGTAACTCTGATTCATCATAGTGGATTCCGCAGCGGTAGCAACTGGACGTAGCCAATTTGGGTGAACCAGTATAAATTCTCGTGTCTCTCTGATTGTGTTTTATTATTTAATTTCTCGATTACTTTTTTATTCCTAACGGTGAACGTGGGAAGGTGATTTTTCCCAACAACTGGTATCAGAGCTTTAGGTTATAATTGTCCGCAAATTCAAGTTAGGAGTGAAAAGCAGGTATGTCAAACTTTATGAGTCCGGTGAAGTTTGATGTGGAGAAATTTGATGGGATGATCAATTTTGGCTTGTGGCAAGTGCAAGTCAAGGATGTATTGATACAATCTGGGTTACACAAGGCTTTGAAAGGAAGACCGAGCGGTGGTGCTCTCAAACCGTTAAGCGGTGATGGTGATTCAACGAAATCAGATGGCAGTGGTTCTAGTGGAGGTGCTAAGAAGGCTAGTTCGAATGATGAAGATTGGGAGGAGATGGATTTGAGGGCGACAAGTGCGATAAGACTTTGTTTGGCTAAAAATGTTCTTGCAAATGTGCATGGAATTTTGACAGCTAAAGAGCTTTGGGAGAAGTTTGAAGCCTTGTATCAAGCTAAAGGCATCTCAAATCGGTTGTACCTGAAGGACCGGTTTCACACACTGCAAATGGATGAAGGTACAAAAATCTCAGATCACTTGAGTGTTCTTAATGGCATCGTTTCAGAATTGGAGGCAATCGAAGTAAATGTAGATGAGGAGGATAAGGCACTTAGACTTATCTTGTCTCTTCCAAAATCTTATGAGCACATGAAAATGGTTCTAATGTATGGAAATGATTCTTTAGATTTTGCAGAAACTACAAGTAAACTCTTATCAGAGGAGAGGAGGTTGAAGAGTGAAGGGCGCGATTCACATAACAACTCTATGTTGGTAGTTGGCAATGGGAAGAAGAAGAATTTCATACAAAAGAAAGGCTGCTGGGAATGTGGATTATCTGGTCACCTGAAAAGAGATTGTCCAAACAGAGCAAGTTCGGCAAAGGGTTCTGAGTTGGAAGCTAACATTGTCTCTCTTGTAAAGGGAGACAACGACTTTGTTTGAAGAAAGAGGAAATTCATCCTCATGGTATGGCCGCTTTACCATGATAGAGGATGTGTTGTTAGCGGATGCACGCGGGCATTGACTTGACGGTTATGCAAGGCGTGTGGAATGAAGTCGATGGTTGGAGAACTTCCGGGGAAGTCAAGTAGGTGGAAGTTGCACCATAATTTCAACAAGGTTTATCGACATAGGAAAAAGGGAAATCTTGAAAGGTAATATTTCAAGTGGGTCTACTTATATGGTGGAGTAGGATAGCTCTCAAATTTGAGAACTATGATTGTCGGTGAAGACAATGATTGTAGCAGATGCTATGGTTTATTCTATCTTGCCAAGGTGGAATTGAAGGAGTCGCTACCGTTGCAGTGAAGACATGGTGTTTTGATGTTGTCTTCAAGGTGGAATTTGTTGGGTATTTATGTGAAGCAAATCAAATAGGCCCAAGCCCACCCAAATGACAAAAAGACAAAAATGAGTCAAAGACTAATTGAATTATGTTTTTTCCCTTCAACGTGGGTTTTTGTCAATTGGGCCCATTAAGGATTTTGGTTTTATCTCACTATGTAATTGTGTGAAATAGGGCAGCCGTTTTTGTTGACTGTTGTGCAGCCGAGAGGTTAATTCGAGAGAGAGAAGAACAAAATTGTGAGAAATTTTTTCTTCTTGTTTTCGATGGTAAAACGGCAACAGTGAGCTTTGGTGAGAGTTTGAGTGAGAAATATTATAGAGGGCTTTTGAGCGGTTAATACACGGTTTTGTGTATTTGATATTTCTCTATTGTAACTCTGATTCATTATAGTGGATTCCGCAGCGGTAGCAACTGGACGTAGCCAATTTGGGTGAACCAGTATAAATTCTCGTGTCTCTCTGATTGTGTTTTATTCTTTAATTTCTCGATTACTTTTTTGTTCCTAACGGTGAACGTGGGAAGATGATTTTTCCCAACAAATTCATCCCAAATTTATCAATTGAAGCAACTTGGGTGAGAAAGAAAGTGTGAGGCTTGATAAGAATAGAGATAGTTTCTTCTTATAAGAGAGAGAAGTCTTGTTATTTCCATGTAAAAGAGAAAGTTGTAAATCATATTTTTATAGTGAATTCACTTATCATTGCCCTTGGTTTTTTTTTTACCATAATTCATTTGAGAGTTTTTTCATGTAAATCTGTGTGTTATACTTCTTTTCATTTTTTTTATTATTTTAATTGTGATCTTATTATATCCATTATAATCTCCATATACCATTTTTAACCAATGGATTTTCTAATTTCGTGGATAAAAATGTTATATATTTCATTTAAATTGATTTTTTTATTTAAATGTCACATATAAATTAAAAAAAAAAGGTCGGGAAATAAAATTTTGATAATAATTTTTGTTTTTGAAAAGGAAATGTAATTTTTTTCATACGTAAAAATATGAGACTTCGTTTTAATCTTTTTTTTTGTTATTGAACAAAATCCACTAAGCCCACACTAAAGATCTCACCAAGCCCAAGCTCAATCCCAAGCCAAATCCTACTTGATGGAAGAAGATGGATGTGGAGCATTTATGTCTACCTGATTTTACTACATGACCAAGGGTGTTTGTGACAATTGATTATTACTTGGTGACCTTAATAATTTCTTGGTGACCAAGTTGAAATTTAAACCATTGATTTGTGCTTGGAGGCCAAGTATCTTTTACTCTAAATAGGGTCAACCCCTCTTGGAATTTTATGCCAAATTCACCAAGTGAAACAACTTGTGTGAGAAAGAAAGTGTGAGGCTGGAAAGAGTTCTTATAAGAGAGAAGTATTGTTATTTCAGGGAAATTTGTAAATCCTATTTTTACAGTGAATTTCTATCATTACCCTAATTAGTTTCAGGGTTTTTTCATGTAAATCTGTGTGTTCATATTTCTTCTCATCTTTCCAGTAAAATTATGTGATTTTCTTTTAATCATTTTCCCCAATGGATTTCAAATTGTCGATAAAAATGTTATATATTTCATTTAAATTGATTTTTTATTTAATTTTATCACATGAATATGAAAAAAATGACCAGTAATGAGATTTTGAGATTTTAAACAATGAAATGTGATTTTTTTTTCATTGGTAAAAATACGAGATTTCGTTTTTATTCATTTATTTACTAGGATTTCAAATTTCGGGATAAAAATATTGTTATATATTTCATTAAAATTGATTTGTATATATCACACGAATGAAAAAATTGTCGAAAAATAAAAATTTGAGAGTAATTGTGTTTTTACTAATGAAATGTGATTTTTTCCCTGGTACAAATATGTAATTTCATTTTAATCATTTTTCCCAATGGATTTCAAAGTTCGTGGATAAAAATGTTACATATTTTATTTAAATTTATCTGTTATATAAATATATCACATAAAATGAAAAAATGACTATTAATAAGATTTTGAGAGTAATTCTGATTCTACCAATGAAATGTGATTTTTCATCGGTAATATACAAGATTTCATGTTAATCATTTTATTACTAATGGACTTCAAACTTTGTGGATAAAAATGTTTAATATTTTATTTAATTTCATTTTTTATTTAAATATATAACATAAGAGTTAAAAAAAAAAGCTAGTAAATGAGATTTTTAGTTTAATTGTGTTCTTAGCAATGAAATTTGATGTTTTTTTCATTGGTAAAAATAGGAGATTTCATTTTAATCATTTTATTACGAATGGAATTCAAATTATGTTGATAAAAATATTTATTTAATTTGAAATGATTTTTTATTTAAATATATCACTTAAAAATGAAAAAAAAAGGGCCGGTAAAAGAGATATTGAGATTAATTGTGTTTTTACCAATGAAATGTGATTTTTTCATTGGTAAAATTAGAAGATTTTATTTTAATCATTTTTTTACCAATGAATTTCTAATTTCATGGATAAAAATGTTATATATTTCATTTAAATTGATTTGTTATTTAATTTATCATATAAAAAAATGACCGGTAATGAGATTTTGACAATAATTGTGTTCTTACCAATGAAATGTGATTTTTTTCATCAGTTAAAGTATGAGATTTCTTCAATCATATTTTTTCAATTGATTTCAAATTTTGTGGATAAAAATATTATTTATTTCATTAAAATTTATTTTTTGTTTAAATATCACATAAGAATGAAAAAAAGGGCCGGTAAATGAGATTTTTAGATTAATTGTGTTTTTACCAATGTAATGTGATTTTTTCATGGGGCATGGACTCAAATGACATATTTTGTAAAGTTAATTCCCCATATAGCATAGCACCTCATTTTCATAATTCCTAAAATGACATTTTTTTCTAGGGGCAATTACTGAAATAGTATATTTTTGCATACTAATTACAAAAATGTTTGAACTTTTCAAAAATTATTAAAATAGCATAATTATAGTTCAATAATTTATTGAACTAAAAAATTAATTTTTTTAACAAATTCATTGAAAATAATAATAAAAAATGATCAAATAGTTCAATAAATTATTGACTTTGAACTTAAAAAAACCAAAAAACAAACAAATTCATTAAAAACACCTATGACAAAATAGTTCAATAATTAATTGAATTATAGTTCAATAATTTATTGAACTATAATTATGCTACTTGAGTAATTTTTAAAAAGTTATGACATTTTCGTAATTAGTATGTAATTTTATGCTATTTGAGATAAATTCTTTTTTTTCTAATATAACAAAATTAATTATTTTTGTTAAATTTACAAAAATGTCACTCATTTATCAATTCACTAAATTTGTTCTCTTATTTAATAATTTAGTGAATTAAAATTTGAATTTTATTAATTCACTAAATTTTCCCCCTTAGTCAATAATTTAGTGAATTAAAATTTGAGTGTTACTAATTCAATAAATTTTCCCCCTTCATCAATAATTTATTGAATTAAATTATTAAATATAATCGAGGTACCTCATATTGATTTTAATTCAATAATTTTTGAATTGAAGTTAATAAATTATTGAATAATGGTTTTGATTTTGCCCATTAAAAAAAACCCTCAAATTTCAAGCTTTCTGCAAATAAAAACCACATTCATGTACAATAGTGTGCAACATCAACAATTATAAACTTGAAATATAAAATAATATTTTCATGTAGTTGTAAGATAGTATCAAGATTTTAATTTAATAATTTATTGAACTCAACGCAATAAATTATTGAATTGTCAATCTCAACACCAAGATCCATTTACACTTCTATACATCATCAACAATCCATTAAAATTTATAACAAACACAAAAAGAATAAAAAATGGCATCTTCATGTGTCAACTCTCATTAGACCTCTCTTCACATTTTTTTCTTCCCTATCTTCTTCTCCAATTCACATATAGCTTTGCACTTGTAAAGCAGCGGTGCAAAATAAAAGCTCAATGAACCATGCTGCAAAATAAAATAAAGAAGTTTAATTCAATAACTCAGTGAACAACACGGTATAAATTATTGAATTGTACAACGAAAAACTAAATTGACACAAAAAGAAGGATATGGGATAAAAAAAATTGTTTTTTTAATAATAAAAATTGTTTTTAAAAACAATAACAATGGCATTCAGGCATGGTGGACCCCTTCCATTCAAAAATGGAATTCACTAACTACTTCCATTTAATTCACTATTTTTTTTAAAGAAATGTAATTCACATTTATTGAATATAAATTTAGATATGAAATAATCATACCTACCATTGTTTGATACCTCAGTTTTTGAATAAATCCTATGTAAAATGCCAGAAACAAAAATTTATTGATTCATAACCCCATCTATTTCCACCCTTTTTTTCAAATACCAAACTCCATATCAAATTCAGTGAAAACAGGGTATAAAATATTGAATTGTGTAATGAAAAACTAAATTGACACAAAGAAAAGATCTGGGATGAAAAATTTAGATTGATTTTTATTAAATCTCATAAAGGAAGAACAAGAACTTTTATGTTTGATTCAATAACATATTACATTTAATGCAATAAATTATTCCATTTACTTAAATAAATTATTTAATTAAAACTAATATCAGCTATCTCATCTCTCAGCAATTGGGGAAGACTTAAAACAAACAAGTTGAAGCATAAGAAGACATGGTTTTGAGAAGATGAAGCCTTAAAATACACAAGTTGAAGCTGATATCCATTAATATTCAAGCAAAGAGCTATAATGTCTCAAATGTCTACTTGATTACCCAATATAACAACTATCAGAATGATCATTCACTCAATTGGGTTTAACTAAATGACTCAAAAAATTTCAAATTCAAAATGCACCATGAAAAGAGAATAGAATTCCTGAAATTCTACTACGTACATACCAAACCCATTGAAACTAGAGTTAATTGACTAAACAACAACTTTTGTGGTTTCAATGGATGGCCACTTCCTTTTATATATAAAAAACTAGCCACTTTTTACTTTATTTAGTTTTTTCATACCCAAAATACCCCCAGACTTCATGAGTACAATCCATCCGATTTTTCATGGCCCGTACACTGATGATTTCATTTTCCAATTTGCTTTACGGCATCCAAGATTTTCTCTGACCACTTTTCAGCTTATATCTTTTCAACCCCTTTCACATCTCACCTACTTCTACTTTATTCAAAAATTTTATATTTCACATTCCCTCTTTTTTCCACGTCTGCATGCAATGTCCATTATATCAGAATATTGTCATTCTTCCAACCTCTCATTTCAGTTTTAGTTCGTCCTTCTAGTACCAAGTTTTTGTTACATAGCTCATTTGGAGATCCATTATTGGCTAAGGGTGGTATACAGTCATTTAACTCCATTAATCCTTTACTATTCCATTTATTTTACTTTATATTATTGAATATGCTTTTTATGTCTGGACTGCTATATTTATTTCACATATGTAGGTTCGGAAACAAGCATGTTATCTGTTAAGTACGATGGATACTGGAATGAAGAGGCAGAATATGTTGGATTTTCGTGGCAACTGATTCATTTCTTTAAAATTTCTGATTATGAAGGTCTTCTTTATTATATAGGGGAGAGGACTGACATCCTCATTCGCGTGGAGATATTTGGTATGTTCATTGAGCTGGTTTCCGACTGCAATGTTGCGAAGTACGTTCTTATGGATAAATCTGAAGACTATGGGTATCTCATAGAGTGCATGCATGCCAAATCTTTATCTTGTGCGGTTATAACAGAGGTTGGTGCAACGGAGACAGTGGTTGAAGAAGAGTCTGATGTTGCAAGGCAGACCATTGTTGAAGAAGAGGCAAAGACAGACGACATTGATGGAGATACGGTCATGCAGATTGACGATATACCCCCTGTACACGACGTATTTCATCTTGATGATGATGGACTCCCTGTAAATGACGTATTTCAGACTAAGAAGGGAGGAATTCCTGTTCATGACATTTAGCAGCCTGAACACGATTGTGAGTCAGTTGCGATGGAGGTGGATGGCCATGATATGATTAATATACCTATAGAACGCAATGTACAGTATACACCACCACTACCTACTATAAGTGAGGAAGATGAAGATTACCAAGATGATATATAGAACGCGTGCTGGAACAAAGTGTACGGAGACAATGCGGTTTATGATATGAACATGCATGAGCCGGATGGTTTGTATATACCCAATAGTTATCGTTATGTTGATAGGCTTGACTTACGAGATTACCGTGAAAACTTCAATGTGTTTGTCAAGGATATATATGCATCAACGAAGTTGCTTAAGCAAGTTGTGAAGGTGCTAGCTTTGAAAAACCACTTTCAAATAAGCATTGTCCGGTCGAATTCTTCTAGAGTGTACATTACATGCTTTCATGATGCATGTGGTTGGTACTTACGAGCTTCTAGGTTTAAGAATTCTAATGGTTTCATTGTTCATACCTTATATGAAACACATTCCTACCCATTTGACTTTGTTAGGAATGACCATCGGCAAGCTACCTCAGATATTGTAGTACCTCAAATATTGTACCCGAGTTTGTTAAGCAGTTCTACCCCCTGTCAATGGTAAAATAATGAAGCCATACGACCTTATCGAGATGATACGGTCTAAACATAGCATCTTGATTAGTTATGTGAAGGCTCAGACCGCTAAGGAGATGATATTTGACGAGCTACGTTGCAGTCCTGAAACATCCTTTACTCACTTGACGAGATTTTTTTACGAAGTTGTGGAGAGGAACCCTGGTAAGTTGTCCTTGAATTATCTTCTTTAACTATTCATTTATATTATACAGATTGTATTAATCGTATAACTTCTACTTCAGTCACATTTTTCAATAAAAGCTGTTGAAGATAAACATGTTTATACATTATATACTAGTTATACCTATTATATTGACAGTATGATATTTATGTTTAAGTAACTACATACGCTATGAGTATGATGAGGACTTTCGATTCAAATACTTGTTCATGACATTGGACGTTTCTATCAAAGGTTTTGAACACTTTAAGTCGGTGTTGTCTGTGGATGGAACTTTCCTCAAGAATAAGTATGGTGGTACTATGCTTGCAGTCATGTGTATGGATGGAAAGAACTAAATATTCCTTATCTGTGTTGCCATTGTCAATATCGAGAATAACTTGTCTTGGGAATGATTTTTCATTAATTTGAAGGAAGCGCTTAGTGAGGAAGATCGTAGGCTTGCGATAATCTCTGATAGACATGTTAGCATAAGGAAAGTTATTGAGAAGGTATTTCCTAGAGCCATTTATGGCATGTGCATGTTCCATCTATCAAATAACATCAAGAGTCGATTTCCTAAAAAAGGTTTAAGTGATGTATTTAAAAGGGTTGCATGTTCATTTATTGTTGAAGAGTTTGAGTGACATAAGGATGATATGTATAGGATGGAACCTCGATTGGAAGGTTATTTGGAAGGTGAAACGTTGGCAAAATGGTCGCGTGCCTTTTTTGACAGCATCCGATTTAATATTATGACTACCAATATTTCAGAGAGTTTTAATAATGTTATGACTCCGTATCGAGAGTTGTTTATTTTATCATTCATGGAGAAAATTTTATTGAAGCTTCAATTGGTTTGTAGCACGTAAGGTCGTTGTTGCTCGTATTAAACACATTTTATTTGCATGGGCTTCCTATGAACTTTGAATATGGAACAATCTGAGACGTCGATTGAAAGTGGTATTTAGATTTTAAACTATTTTTAATTTATACGCTTTTCAAAGTTAGTAACGTACAACAAATTTCTTTTCAGGTTCGATTGTCCTCGTTTGCAAAATATATGGTCAGCGATCAAGAAAAATATTACTTTGTTGATTGTGTTAAACACGAGTGTTCTATTTGGACAGTGACAATTGGAGTTATTCCCTTATCCTCATGCATGTGTCGTCCTTAACAAAACTAGTATCCCGTTGCTTTCATTTGTTGACTATTATTATTCTAAGGATGCATTAGGCAAGACATATGAAGGGTCGGTATGCCCAACCGGTAGGAGTAGTTGTGCCGTTATCAACGACGTATTATTTATACACATGTTGCTGCCTGTCTCTCGCCGAGCTGCTGGTAGACCTCGGAAACGAAGGATCCGTTCGAAAGACAAGTTCAAGAAGATTCTTAAATGTGGGCAGTGCAACGGGTCCGGCTCGATACGGAGTGTTCATCTCTATCAGCTGCTCATAAACTACCGACCCCATGGATAAGACTCAAACCTGTCCTCGTCCTCCACCAACCTTAAATATAAGCTCTCCATCCTATTTTTTGGGACTTTTGCAATTAAAATGCTTTCCAAGATTGCTAGTTTGGCCAGCTTAACGGAGAGTTCATCACCAATAAAGTCATACTCCTTAATCTTGTCCACCAAGATCGTTAGTCCTCGGCGACGTATAATTTGCAAAAAATCTTCGATTGTACTATGTGGCAGTGTATCAACATTTACATACCTAACTTCCTTACAATTTAGCCCTGTAAGTAGTGCGAAATCCTTCATTGTGAAGTCGATCTCTACCCCATCTATGTTGAAACTCAAGATCTTCTTATTGCAGTTTGCAACTTGTCTCCTAATTATCTCTAGCAACAATTGGGTCGGAAAGTTTGATGTTGGTAATTCCAAAAAATGGCTGACAAAGGATTTGGATAAAATCTTTTTTTTTTTTGCCTCGAGGTCATTTTCTGTCGTAGGGTCTCCAATATTTGAGTTTTGATCCACCTTCCATTCTTCTTTTGCGAGTATCAAAGTCGGTCTCTAACGATAAGAATCAATTTAGTACGTATGAAATCTCCTAAAGCACACACAATCAGAATGATAGTCTTGCATATATATTATAGTATACATAACATACATCATATTCAGATCTGTCCATATACAATGCAAGAAAATTTTGTCATGTCACGAAGGATTCATCATTATACTTGACGTACGTCATATACAACACGTATAGTACCAAATACATAATGTACAACATATACAACATAATAGATGGACAAAACGTGAAGTTACCTTATGTGTCTGTACTTCCGGAGCTTTACCCTTTTTATCAGACATTTTCCTGTAGGGTTAACACAAAGTAGCCTAATTTAAATGAAAATAAGAGTACATGGCCATGCATGGAAAAATAAGAGTCCATGGCCATCAATAATAGGCCAGCTCATAAATGGAGGGAGAAAATTACGCCTTTGCCCATTAAGAAAATTGAAAACATGAATTGCTATACTTTATTGGCGCTTCGTACGAAATGGGCTAACAAGAGACATCATTAAAAACGTGGGGAAGCCAAACGACGTCAGATTTTATCCCATCAATTGAATTGGAAACTAAAATGTAGCGGTTATAGCTTATCTCCCCTTTTGTTCGGAATTTTCATTTTCAAATAGACCCATTTTCTCCAATCGCTAAAAAAAACGCATTTCGACACGATTTGAAGAAGAAGCAATCTCCCAAGATCATCCATACTCTTGTTTAAAGGTTGAATCCACAAGAAGAACGACCTTCAGGTATGCATTCTTCCCTCGTAATAGCCATTTTTTTTACTAGGGTTGCAAATTTAATCTAACCGATTCGAAATGGCCATTTCTAGATATTTGAAAGTGGTCATTTTTCTTCGATTTCATGAATTTGAAAGTGGCCATTTTTCTTTGACTTCATGTATTTTTTTCAAGAATGGTCACTTACTTTAGATTTCAGTTAAATGACGCTTTCCAATGTCCATTTATATGGACATGGTTTCGAAATTGTTTATGCATGGCCATCTGATTCATAAAGTGTTAAGCCTAACATTGAAATTTCTGATTGGAATACAGGAAAATGTCTGATAAAAAGGGTAAAGCTCCAGAAGTACAGACACATAAGGTAACTTCACGTTCTGTTTGTTTGTAATGTTGTATATGTTGTACGTTATGTATTTGGTACTATACGTGTTGTATACGACGTACGTCAAGTATAATGATGAATCCTTCGTGATATGACAAAATTTTCTTGCATTATATATGGACAGATCTGAATATGATGTACATTATGTCTATAATATATATGCAGTACTGTCGTTCTGATTGTGTGCTTTAGGAGATTTCATACGTACTAAATTGATTCCTACCGTTACGGACCGACATTAATACTCGCAAAAAGAATAATGGAAGGTGGATTTAAAAGTAAACATATATTGCAAAACTCAAATATTGGAGACCCTCTGACAGAAAATGACCTCGAGGCAAAAAAAGATTTTATCCAAATCCTTCGTCAGCCATTTTCTAGAATTACGAACATCAAACTTCCCGACCCAATTGCTGCTACAGATAATTAGGAGACGAGTTGCGAACAACAATAAGAAGATCCTGAGTTTCAACATAGAAGGGGTAGAGATCGACTTCACAATGAAGAACTTCGCACTACTTACAGGGCTAAATTGTGAGGAAGTTAGGTATGTAAGTGTTGATACACTGCCACATAGTACAATCGAACGAGATTTTTTGTAAAATTATGCGTCGCCAAGGCTAACAAACTTGTTGGACAAGATTAAGGAGTATGACTTTATTGATGATGAACTCTCCATTAAGCTGACCAAACTAGCAATCTTTGAAAGCATTTTAATTGCAAAAATCCCAAAAAATAGAATGGAGAGCCTACACTTAAGGTTGGTGGAGGACGAGGACAGGTTTGAGTCTAATCCATGGGGTCGGGTAGTATATGAGCAGCTGATAGACAGTATTGAACATCTGATCGAGCCAGACCCGTTAAACCGCCCCCATTTAAGAATCTTCTTGAACTCGCTCTTCGAACGAATCCTTCATTTCCGAGGTCTACCAGCAACTTGACGAGAGTCAGGAGGCAACATGTGTATAAATGATACATTGTTGATAATGGCACAACTACTTTTCCTACCGGCTGGGCATACCGACCCTTCGTATGTCCTGCGCAATGCATCCTTAGAATAATAATAGTCAACAAGTGAAAGCAGCGGGATACTAGTTTTGTTAAGTACGACACAAGCATGGGGACAAGGGAATAGCTCCAATTGCCACTACCGACAAGAACACTCGTGTTTAACACAATCAACAAAGTGATATTTTTCCTAATCACTGACCATATACTTCGCAAACGAGGACGGTCGAACATGAAAAGAAATTTGTTGTACGTTACCAACTTTGAAAAGCGTATAAATTAAAAACAGTTTAAAATATAAATACCACCTTCAATCGACGTCCCAGATTGCTCCGTATTCGAAGTTCATGTGAAGCCCATGCAGATAAAGTGTGTTTAATATGAGCAACAACGACCTTACGTGCTACAAACCAACATTGAAGTTTCAATAAAACTTTCTCCATGAATGATAACATAGGCAACTTTTAATACAGAGTCATAGCATTATTGAAACTCTTCGAAATATTGGTAGTCATAATATTAAATCGCATGCCGTCGAAAAAGGCAACCCTACACCTTCTAAATAACCTTCCAATGGAGGTTTCATCCTATACACATCATCCTTATGTCGTTCAAACTCTTCAAGCTCTTTTAAATACATTACTTAAACCCTTTTTACGAAATCGACTCTGGATGTTATTTGATAGATGAAACATGCACATGTCATAATCGACTTTAGGAAATACCTTCTCAACAGCTTTCCTTGTGCTAACATGTCTATCAGAGATTATCGCAAACCTACGATCTTCCTCACCAAATGCTTCCTTCAAATTAATGAAAAATCATTCCCAAGACAAGTCATTCTCGGAATAGACAATGGCAAAACAGATAGGGAATATTTAGTTGTTTCCGTCCATACACACAGCCGCAAACATAATACCACCATACTTATTCTTGAGGAAAGTTTCATCCACAGACAACACTGGCCAACAGTGTTCAAAACCTTTGATAGAAACGTCCAATGCCATGAACAAGTATTTGAATCGAAAGTCCTCGTCATGCTCGTAGTGTATGTAGGTACCTAAACATAAATATTGTACTATCAATATAATAGGTATAACTAGTATATAGTGTATAAACATGTCTATCTTTAACAACTTTCATTAAAAAATGTGACTGAGGTATAGGTTATACGATTAATACAATATGTATAATACAGATGAATAGTTAAAGAAGATAATGCAAGGACAATTTACCTGGGTTCCTATCTACAACTTCGTGAAAAAATCTCGTTAAGTGAGTAAATGATGCTTTAAGACTGCCACGTAGCTCATCAAACACCATCTCCTTAGCGGTTTGAGCTTTCGCATAATTAATCAAGAGCCATGATTAGACCTCATCATCTTGATAAGGTCGAATGCCTTCATTATTTTACCATAGACGGGGTAGAACTGCTTAATAAACTCGGTTACAATATCTGAGGTACTACAATATCTGAGGTAGCTTGCCGATGGTAATTCCTAACAAAGTCAAGTGGGCAGGAATGTGTTTCATACAATGTATGAACAATAAAACCACTAGAATTTTTGAACTTAGAAGCTCGTAAGTACCAACCACATGCATCATGAAAGCATGTAATGTGCACTCTAGACAAATTCGACCGGACAATGCTTATTTGAAAGTGGTTTTTCAAAGCTAGCATCTTCACAACTTGCTTAAGCAACTTCTTCAACGCATATATATCCTTGACAAACACATTGAAGTTTTCATGGTAATGTCGTAAGTCAAGCCTATCAACATAACGATAACCATTGGGTATATACAAACCATCCAGCTCATGCATGTTCATATCATAAATCGCATTGTCCCCGTACACTTCGTTCCAGCACGCGTTCTGTATATCATCATCTTGGTAATTTTCATCTTCCTCACTTATAGTAGGTAGTGGTGGTGTATATTGTACATTGCGTACGATAGGTATATTAATCATATCATGACGATCCACCTCCATCGCAATTGACTCACAATCGTGTTCAGGCTGATGGACGTCATGGACAGGAATTCCTCTATCCTTAGTCTGAAATACGTCATGTACAAGGAGTCCATCATCCTCAGGATGAAATACGTCGTGTACATGGGGTATATCATCAATCCGCATGACCATATCTCCATCAACGTCATTCGCCTTTGCCTCTTCTTCAACAACGGTCTGCCTTGCAACATCGCACTCTTCTTCAACCACTATCTCCGTTGCACCAACCTCTATTATAACCGCACAGGATAAAGATTTGGCATGCATACACTCTATGAGATACCCATAGTCTTCAGATTTATCCATAAGAACGTACTTCGCAACATTGTAGTCGGAAATCAAGTCGATGAACATACGAAATATCTCCACACGAACAAGGATGTCAGTCTTCTCCCCTATATAATAAATAAAACCTTCGTAATTAGAAATTTCAAAGAAATCAATCAGCTGCCACAAAAATCCAACATATTCTACCTCTTAATTCCAATATCCATCGTACTTAACAGCTAACATGCCGTTTCCGAACCTACATATGTGAAATAAATATAGCAGTCTAGACGTAAAAAGCATACACAATAATATAAAGAAAAATAAATGGAACGAAACGTAAAGGATTAATGGAGTTAAATGACTGTATACCATCCCTAACCTTTAATGGAACTCCAAATGAGCTATGTAACAAAAACTTGGTACTAGAAGGACGAACTAAAACTGAAATGAGAGGTTGGAAGAATGAAAATATTCTGATATAATGGAAATTGCATACAGACATGAAAAAAAGGAGGGAATATGAAATATAAATTTTCTGAATAAAGTATAAGTAGGTGAGATGTGGAAGGGGTTGAAAAGTTATGAGCTGAAAAGTAGTCAGAGAAATTCTTGGATGCCGTAAAGCAAATTGGAAAATGAAATCATCAGTGTACGGGCCATGAAAAACCGGATGGATTGTATTCATGAAGTCTGAGGGTATATTGGGTATGAAAAAACTGAATAAAGTAAAAATCGGCTAGTTTTTTATATATAAAAGGAAGAGGTCATCCATTGAAACAAGACCCACAAAAGTGGCTATTTAGTCAACTAACTCTTTCCTGTATTCCAATCAGAAATTTCAATGTTAGGTGTAACACTTTAAGAATCAAATGGCCATGCATAAACAATTTCGAAACCATGGCCATATACATGGACGTTGGAAAGCGCCATTTAACTGAAATCTAAAGTAAGTGGCCATTCTTGAAAAAAATACATGAATTCGAAGAAAAATGGCCACTTTCAAATTCATGAAATCGAAGAAAAAATGCCACTTTCAAATTCATGAAATCGAATAAAAATGGCCACTTTCAAATATCTGGAAATGGCCATTTCGAATCGGTTAGATTTAATTTGCAACCCTAGTAAAAAATGGTTATTACGAGGGAAGAATGCATACCTGAAGGTCGTTCTTCTTGTGGATTCAACCTTCAATCAAGAGTATGGATGATCTTGGGAGATTGCTTCTTCTTCAAATCATGCCGAAATGCGTTTTTTTGAGCGGTTGGAGAAAATGGATCTATTTGAAAATGAAAAATCCAAACAAAAGGGAAGATAAGCTATAACCGCCACTTTTCAGTTTCCAATTCAATTGATGGGACAACATCTAACGTCGTTTGGCTTCCCCACGTTTTCAATGCATCTCTTGTCAGCCCATTTCGTACGAAGCGCCAAGAAAGTATAGCAATTCACGTTTTCAGTTTTCTTAAAGGGCAAAGGCGTAATTTGCTCCCCCCATTTATGAGCTGGCCCATTTTTGATGGCCATGGGCTCTTATTTTTCCATGCATGGCCATGTACTCTTAATTTCATTTAAATTAGGCTACTTGGTTTGTTAACCCTTGAAACTAAAAAAAATTCACTGGTATGGTTTATTAGCCCTGTCTCCGTAACCATTTTGGTGAATTAAAGGCTTTAAAACCAACCAAATGTCCCATTGTGATAAAAAGTTTTCTCGATGAAGTAAGCAAAGTATTTGTTGAAATTCCAAAGCAAACAATTTTCTTCCATTGAATTCATTTGTTTAAAAAAAAACTCATTCTTTCGATTAAGAAACTTCCTCACAAAAAGCAATTAAGTAAAAGAAAGGTAAAGAATCATTATTCTATTTCTACTTCTTCTTCTTCTTCTTTTTAGTTTCAATCGATATTTGGAAGAAGAAGAAGAAGAAGATATTCTATCTATGGTATGGTAGCACCACGAAAAAGAGAATAAAATTCCTCAAAATCTATCTACATACCAAACCCTTGAGCTCCTTAGAAACCGATATCCCACAAAAACTCTCGCATCCTTAATCACCAACCGATCAGCTCGATTTGATCAAAATCCCTATTCACCGATTTTGACGCCTCTGACAAAATCTTCTTATCCAAAACCTATACCGTCAGATATTCTTGCGGTCGTGAAGGATCACGAATTTGGGTAAAATACAATTTTTAAACTATTCTGCCGATCTTATTAAGAAGATCGTGATCTTGAAGGGGGGGTTTTCGATTATTGCGACGATTTTGGTAAAGGCTTGAGTTAGGGTTTTGGAATGAAGATTGAAATCTGGTAGAGAAAGAAGCTAAGGGAACAAGAAAATAAAGAAAAACGTATAGCTAAATGAAAAATGTTATTTTGGGGAATAAATAAAAACTAGAGTTATTAGAATCAGTAGCTCTAAAAAAAATTGTCATTCTAGACGATTTCTCTTTTTTCATTAGTAAAAATAGGAGATTTCTTTTTAACCATTTTTTACCATAGATTATGTTATATATTTCATTTAAGTTGATTTTTTATTTAAATATATCACATAAAAATGAAAAAATAGCAGTCAAATGAGATTTTAAGAGTAATTGTGTTCTTACCAATGAAATGTGATTTTCATCCGTAAAAGTATGAGATTTCGTTATAATTATTTTTTTCAATTGATTTCAAATTTTATAGATAAAAATATTATATATTTCATAAAAATTGATTTGTTATTCAAATATATCACGTCGGTAAATGAGATTTTTATATTAATTATGTTTTTGCCAATGAAATGTGATTTTTCAACAGTAAAAATAAGAGATTTCTCTTTAATCATTTTATTTTCGATGAAATTCAAATTTTATGGATAAAGATGTTATATATTTCATTTAAGTTAATTTGTTATTTAAATATATCACATAAGAATGACAAAAATGGCCACCAAATGAAATTTTGAGAGTAGGTGTTTTTACCAAAGAAATGTGGTTTTTTCCATTAGTAAAAATCTACATGAAATAAATTAGTTTTAGGGAAATACAAAGCTACATTTAAAAGTCATAAATCATGAATAAAATACAATGAAAGATTCGCAACCCAAAAAGTCTACGCCCTAAATTCAGTTTCTTCCATTCCATGATGTCCTCAATGGAGCTTCTAATCCACAGTAATAAAACACTTTCATTATCTTTCGAAACACGATTAGAACTTCTCGACCCTACTGATCATGAAACACGCATAGAACTCTCCATTACCTCTTTTGAAACCCTTGAATGGAATGCCCTAAATCCAGTATCTACCTTTGAACCATGTTGGAAGACCAAGTTGCGGGCAATATATAGGCACGAGGCTGAAAACTCAGGTATTAAAAGAGTACTTTGCCATATAATATTTTTAGTAGATTTATAGTAACTGCTCACAATAAATAATAGAATTCATCACTTCTAATTATTTCATACAACAGTAGAAATAATTATATATGTTTATATTATTAAGTAAGATAACATAATATATCAATATAATAATTGATTGTTAGTGGTAATTAATTATTGTATGTCATATTTTATAAATTTTATAATTTTATATATATGTTTATATTATTAACTTAATATAAACACGTTATTTAAGTTATAGATATAACATTTATTTTAACATTTTTAAAACGTTTTTTTATAAATATCACAGAAATTTTTTCTTAATTTGCCATCATCACAATTTTTTTCCCTTAACTCAACTTAAATCTTCCTTCAATCATAAACTTGTAATTAGTGTCTCACTCAAGTGTAAAATAATTTTGATTTTTACTCCAAATTCTTATAAGTTACTTTTAAAATAAAGAAAAAAAAAGGGGTCTCAAAGCCATTTCCAAATAGATACTTTCAATTATCATTCAATCAAGGTGTTTGGTTCACAACTCAAGAAAATGTACATTATGTGATTGGAAATCACATAATTGGAAAAATATGATTTTCATGCATATGAAATGAAAAATAAGGATTTGAAGAGAGAACATAATTGACTTGACAAACTAATAATCAAATACGTCTTGAAAAGTTCCTATTATTCATCAAAAACCATGTTTGTAACTTTTCAATCCGACCTTAGCAATCACGTTGAGGATCTCTTTTTTCATGTTAAGACTTAATCTAGATCACTAAACAAAATTTTTTAACATAAAAGTCTCAAAATTCATAACACAATATGATATGAGAAGAAACGATTCAAAATTCAAATTACTCATCTTGTCATGTCAAATTAGAGTTCGAATACATACATGAAAGTAAATGTTATAATTATATATCTATAACAACTCTAATTTGTATTGTATCATCTCCGAAAACGGCCCTTGTGCACCAAAAGCATGAATATGGTATTTTTGCTACATATCACAGCATTTTAGATGGTGTAAAGATTATTTGGGATCAAAGGATATGAAGTATTGCAGGCCAAATTCTTGCACTAATAATGGCATTGTATCCCAGAAATCTAACTGGCTGGCGCACCAGCAGACAGAGCCAGTTCTTCCAGGAGTTCTTTTTGTTCCAAGGAAGCACAAGCCTGGATTGCAAGTAGAGAGGATATGAATATTTCTCGCTTTTCATTCAAATGGAAGAGTTTATGAAAACATCAAGTAAGGGGATAAGAAAGACATGTACTACGAGAAATGATACCTGAACTGAAGTCTCTATATCACCTCCAAGAAAGGATGTGAGCTCGAAGTTCATCTTCAACCGGTGGTCAGTGACCCTATTATCCTAATAAGTAAAATCTAAAGGTTAATGAACTTTCACAAGTCCTACACAAATCAGCAGTTTACTATTCCATCGGTACTAAGTTGATTCAAGTCCGTTCGTGATTTTTATTTATTTATTTTCCTCACAACACAAGTTTGAGTTTCATGGCTGACAGACATGTATGATTGCTCATGTCAATTTTTGACATGATCACTTTTTTTGTTCCTAGTTCATAAATGGTATTCTAGATAATCTTTATGTTATGTCATTTTTTTTTATCTTTCTTTGAACTTAAATTACAATTTGCATATTTGCGGTACATATGGATAACTTGCTATATGATTGGATTAATATTTATTTTCATCTTTTTCCCAAGCCAGCAAGAAGAACAATATCATACCTTGAAATTATAGGTCCGTATTTTCTCAGCACGAGCACCTGTACCAACCTGCACCGAAACTTTTATATTGAGAAATACTCTAAAACCAGTAAACATAGTATTTTGGGAGTCTAAATTATTTCTAGTGTTTGACATTACATCCAAATTGTTTCTTGCAATATAGACATGAAAAAATGGAATAATGTAACTAGTGAGATTTTGTGCATGGTAAAAAATTAAAAACTGGAAGTCACATGAAAAAATGGAGGGTCAATGCTCTTTATTTCCCACGCAAAGTCTCTCATCAGGACATATATTAACTTGAATGACTTTAGAACTAATGTTTGATGGAGGAGACTTGTGCAACTCAAATGCAGACTTAGAGGTGCAAGCCAAAACCGACCTGACTGATGTTTGGTGGCATGTATGAACACTTGGTGTTAGTCAGTTTGGTTCAAAATTTCTTTAAAACTGAAAACAGTTGGATCGATTCAATTCGATCGGTTTTGGTGGGTTTAGGATGGTTCAGTTAAAAAAAACAGTATGAGCAAAAATACCAACTGGAATCAACCCACTTAGGCTTGGGAGAATAGGGAAACAATATAAGGACGATATTTTTTGCTCAATACAGTAAATTTAAAATAAATTAAAAAGAGCAGAGCAAGAATTACTTGTGATTTTCGTTGATTCCTGATCAACTCTTGCTGCTCCCTTAATTTGATTTCGTACCTGTAACAAAGGCATGAAAATCACCCACAGCCCCCACAAGGAGAAAAATGCTAGAAACAGGACAAGCATTAAATCTTCAATTGCTATTTGCATATTACAGGGCCTTGGGCAATTGGAAGTTTCACTGGTAAACAAGATAAAAAAACTAATTATTGCATACTAAAAAAACAATAAACTTCAGAGTGCTTGCCAAAATAGTTGTGTTTAGCATTCAACATGTAGTAAGTCTCTATCATGAAAATTAATATCATGGTCTAAAACATTTAGCTTTTGCCTTTTAGCACATCAATGTCATAGTCTGCAAATATTTAGCTTTTGTTTCACGCATTTACAGGATGTCAAATCCAGCACAAGTATTTGCCAGTTCACTATGCAATTCAAATCAAAAGAAAAGAAGAAAAACGTCATTTTCTTTCTGAAAGATTAACTCAGAGATTAGAACAAAAGGGTCGGACTCCATTGGTTTCCCAGGAAGGAGAAAATCACAGAATGGCAATGAAGCATTTTTCAATGATTTGTTTCAAGAGAAATACAGAACCACGGGTGATATGATGTAATGTAATGGATGCTCACAGTTTGGCTCGCAGCAATTGAAAAGCACGATGCTTATTCTGAATTTGAGTCCTTTCTTCGGTGCAAAAAATGCGGATTCCTGTTGGTTTGTGGAAAAGATCAATTGCTGTCTCCACCTTGTTGACATTCTGCCCTGCACAACCATTAAGAACACAAAATAAATAAAAAAATTTCCCCTACCAAATTTTCTTGATTTTATAAGAACAGATACAAAGCTAATCCAATAGTAAATATTGAAACAATTATGTAGACTCATACCTCCAGCACCCCCAGATCTGGCAGTTGTTAGTTCAATGTCTTTTGGATCAATAACCACCTCAACTTCATCTGCCTAGATGCAAGTATAACATAAGTTCAAACAATCAAGATATAGTAATTAGCTGACTAAGATGTGAATGCAAAGGACACTATCAATAAATAAAATTTAAAAAAGTTGGCAATCAAAATCATTAGTACTCCTATTAGAAAAAGTATGGAGCATACTGATATTATCGAAAAAAATTTAAAGGACAAAGTTGCAGTTATGTTCTAAAATATTCATGTGAAGGCACTGATGTGATGTGCCAAAACAATTTCAGTAGTAAACAATGTTGACCATCACCCAAGGATTATGATTTTTCCACATTATAATTGCCAAATCTAAAAAACTAGAAGACTGTCTTGATATTTGATAATAACAATGCACTCTTTATTGAGAGTGGGACTAATCAGGAATTTATATAGACACAAAAATAGAGGGGGGAGGGGGGAATCCAATAATTAATATTTATCAAAAGTCCAGGGCACAATTATGAAGTAATGTGAATGTTCATTCAGACTCTTCTCATTAAGACATGAGATTCTTTAACTAACGAGAAACAGAACTTTTTTTAATTTTTAATTCAAGGGTAAATATATGAAATAGTCTACCTCTGGCATGATGGCAACCGTAGCAGTAGAAGTGTGCACACGGCCCTGTGTTTCTGTTAGAGGAACACGTTGGACCCGATGAACACCAGACTCGTATTTCAATTTACTGTAGACACGCTTTCCTTTGATTTCCATCACAAAAGTTTTGAACCCACCTTTTTCAGCCTGCAAAGTAGAATTTCTGTTACTCATACAAAATAAGTTGGATGTTTACTTCTCGCTGGATGCTTGGAAACACATACCTCAGAACAAGAAACGGGGGAGAATTTCCAAGAATTCCGTTCACTGTACTTCTCATACATACGGACCTGTAACATATTGGTAAGGAGAAAAAAAGAGAGGATAACAAAGAAAAACAGAGGAGAAAGGGAGGGGGGAAAACAAGTGCAGTAACTAAGAAAGTATTCAGAAGAAACGTCAGAATACGAAAGTTTATTAAGGCAATAATTATTTAATGTACTTGACGGCCCTACAAATTAAAAGGGGAATATAGAAGCATAATATAGCTCATCCCTATCTACTTAGATGTGATTACCCCAATAGACTGCATTTATTGGACATCACATCTGTGAAAATATTAAGTTTTCTTTTATAACCAATATCTTCTTTGCAATTGTGATGCAACCAAAAAAGAATACATGCACCACTTTTTATCGTAGTTATTTAAGGATAAAAGAAGCATGTACCTACAAGATCACCAGCCCAGATTCCAGCTTCATCACCACCTGTACCTGCCCTTACTGCATAGTAGGAGGAAAATTACAATTTTTAATCAGGATAAACAAAAATGTAAAAAAAAGCAGCATTAATTAAATTAAACGTAAACCAATGCCTGTGTCATAATTCCTCAAGTTTCAATATGATGAAGCTTAAAGAGAAATAGAGAGAGATCTGACAGACATTTAATGATTTTAACAAAAACTCTGAAGGAAAGTATCTCAAAGTACATTTCAAAAACCTAAAAAGGTGAAGAAGCATTTGCTTACAAACAAGTTCACAAAATTCTAACTCCAAGAAGTATATTGTGTGTTGCACAATTTGAAACAAGTAAACCTTGGAAGATGTACGTTAACGTTCTTCATTATTCAAATGGCATAAATATTCAGAGGTAATTGAGGAAGTTGACCTTCAAGCATTATATTTCTGGCATCAAGAGGATCAGTTGGAAGTAACATCATCTGAAAATGTAAATTGCAATATAAAGTCTTCAGATTTCATATAGAGAAACGTAAGATCCAAGTAAGAGAAATAAATGAGGAACTAATTAAAATCTCCAAGGAAAGGGTGAGGAACTAACAAAAGTCGCCAACCACAAAACAATAAGATCATAAGAATGATAAGAAAAGCACAGTGTTTACTTGTACAAAGCTGATAATCAGTAAAAATAATAATCTATAATGTCACCACTAATTAATTTTAGCCATTGGAGTTAAATAAATGGATTGACCTAACAAGAAAAGCAGATAATATTATAAATGAATGTTGCAAACAGAGATAAAGCCAAAAAAATACTTAGACGTATATCTGCACAAAAAGCTCACTAAAAGTATAAAATGAAAAAGTTTGCGAAATAATGAAATAATGCTTCCCCCACCAAACAGAGAAAAAAAACCACGAAGATAGAGAAAGATATAAGCACACATTAAAATTAATAAAAGTTTGTTTCTACACAAACATATTATAAGAACAAGCGTATGAACCAAAAGCACCTTAAGCTCCTCTTCAAGATCTTTGAGTTGACTAGATAAAGAATTGATTTCAAAAGCAATCATCTCTGTCATATCCTCATCATTGCCACCCTCTTTAGCTAAAGCTGGCATGATAACAGTAACAAAAAGAAGATATAAGACCAATTAAAAAATGTCTAGATTTGTTCTGAAGAATAACTGGCTTATAAGTCAACCTTTTGCTTCCTCTAACTGCTTCTCGCATTCCTTGAATTTTCTGAAGATTGATACCACCTATCCCCCATTCCACCAACCAACCAAATAAATTGGAATAATGTGATGTCAGTGTTAACAAAAACCAAACAAAAAAGGCCCTTCTAAATGTTTCATCTTAAACACAGTATAAGAGGCAGATGAACTTGAGGTACCTCATCGAGCTCTGACATTGATTGGGCAAGCTTTTGATACTCTGTGGGATTCGAGACAATATCTGGATCTGCCAGCTTGACCTATATAGTACAAATCAACCATAATTCTAAAAGAGAAAATATTAAAACAACTTCTGAACCTAAGGACAATAGAAGAAAACACTTAAGAAGTAAATGCAAGTTCTCCTAATGAATCGGCACTCTCAGAATGCAAAGGCAATGTACTGGAATACAATCACTACTACAGAACTTTACAGAAAATAACGTAATTGGCTTCATGATTAAAAGAGATACTAATCCAAGCTTAAGAATGTCCTAACCCTGACGGCAGAAGGAAAGTAAAGTAAATAATTATCAGTGTATTGCTAGACTACAGTCACATCAACAGATAAAGTTCTTCTTCCTCTTCTTCAGTTGTTAGTACTTAAACGGAAACCAAGTGAAACCATTGAGAACCTAAATTTACTTATTTTCAAACTTAAAAAGAAAATCCTGGTAGTAAATTTATATCATTATAATAACAATATGAAGATTTCACTATTACCTCACTTCAATTTAGCAGCAAATTATGTGTCTTAACTTAACACCTTCAAGAAACAAAGATGCATAATTCCAATAAAACACGATAATTTCAAAAGCTCAACTTCTTCAAGATATGTCTTAGTCTATCTATTTATTCCTCTTATTCTTTCCATTCTCACTCAGGAAAAACGAACATCACTCAACATTTGAATCAAACAACCAAGTTTTTTGAATGAAAAGTAGAGAATTAACTGTATCTCGAAACATACATTTCTAAACTCAAATCATTCCTAGTTTAATCAATCACAGAATAGTTAATAAACAATTGATGAACGCAATAACATAAAAGCTTCAAACAAATTAGAATGATATTGAACTATAAAGTACAAATCAAACAGTACCGATAACTCCTTCCACGTCTTTTCAGCAGATTCCAGCTTTACAATCAAATAAGGTTCCTGAAATCAATCAATCAAACATAAAGACAATTTATTAGGAATTTCACTGCCGATAAAATTCATGAACTGTTTCTTTCGATTGAAAAATTGTACAGACCGCCATGCAAATGAGAGATGAAGCTCTGTAATACGGAGGTGAAGAAGAAGGTTTAAGTTCGAGAGAGAATCCTCTAGAACGATCAAGGAAACTCTTCCGTAGAGGAAATGGATAAAATGAGGGAAAAGTTCGAGCTGTGGAATTCATAGTGAAAATATTCATGGCTGCTTCAACTCAGAGGAGGAACTGACTACTGAGTGGAAGAGGAAAAGGATAAAGATAGAGCGATTTATTGGGTGTGTGGTGTTGTTTGGAAGTGAATAAAGCTGCCTCTATATAAGCCTATTTTGGATGCCATACCCAATTCCGGGTTGACGTACTTGATGTCCAAACCAATTGAATTATATTTAGAAATTTTATAAGAAGTTTTACTCGATCATAGATTTTGATGGAATATTTATAAATATTAGATAATTAACACATGCGATGCACGTGAATTGTTTTTTTTACTTTGATTATCTTTTATTTCATCCATAAATAATAGTAATATAATTACGAATATAATTAATTAATATATATTTGAAATTTTTAAAGTTAGATAGAACGTTACTAATGTAATTAATTTGTAAATGAAAATTCTCAACATTTATTTTTAAGTGGGTTCAAAATGAATATTATCAAGTCTTGAGTAGTCCCCAACAATCTTTTTATCACTGATGAACTAAAAGTATAATAATATTTATTTTTTAAACCTAGCTTGAATTTTTAAATTTTTAAATTGACATTATAATCAATATAAAATTAAGGGGCTCTTGCGAAAATAGAAAAAATAGGTCCAATATTTATAAAAATAGCAGTAAAAAAACATATTTACAAAAATAGCAGAAAAATTAAATTCACGCCTAAAATATTACAAAATTGCCACTAATAATCAGTGATATCTTCACAAGTAATCACTGATTAGTAATCACTGATTTATTGATATCCTGATATCCTAAATTTTGTGCAGAAATCACTGATTAGCTGATAGTAATCACTGATTATTTTATAAGTTATCACTGATATCTCTGATCACATGAATGAGGATTTTTAAAAATCTGCTATATTTGCAAATATTTTTTAAAACTGCTATATTTATAAATATTACTAAAAATTCTGATACCCAATGAAATTTCCCTAAAATTAAACTACTGCTAATTTTAACAATACTGCAATTGAGTTATATTAACATAGTTTATAAATTTATTTTGATAGCTAAACATATATATATATATATATTATATTATAAATTGTGGTTTGTCTATCTTTGAATGCGGGTAATTTAAAGAAAATCGAGATAATTATCGAAACAAATATAACCATTTCTAAATAATTTAAAAAAATTAAATATTATATACATAATTGAGAGAATTATCAAAATTAGAAATAAGCGAAAAGCCATAATAAGACAATAAATAAATAAAAAATATTTTATGGTTCCAGTGGTTGAAGATTAGAGTCTCTCGTCCCCAAATTTGATGTAATATATATATATATTAAAAAAAATATCACAATACGACAAAACAAAATAAATAAGACGGGAGATAATTAATAAAAAATAAAACAGGAAATAAGCAAAAAGACAACTACATCTTCAATCTATCATTTAGCTCCTTAATCCAGGTTGGGATATAAACACCCCAAATATCACTCAGCCCTTCCATTCTAGCAAGTCGAATCAATTCAAATTCTTCTATGATAAAACACCAGATCTTGTACTCAATTTTAAGCAGGGTACATTTATTTATACCAATAGATTACGTATTTATTGGCATTTAAGTTGAGTGTGCTACTACTAATTTCACCCGAAGGGTTTGGAAAATGAAAGATTTTATAACAAAAACGTTCACTTCATAATAATGGTCATACCGTTTGGAGAAGGAAAAGTTTTAAGGATTTTTTTTTTTTAATTTCAATAGGGGAGTGCGGAAATAATTTTAATTATTAAATTATTACTATGCTTATGATTTTCAAAATAGAACAGAGATATAAATATTAAAAAATGATTTTCAAAACAATATTGATTGAAACTCAAAATGACTTTGTAACTCCAAGTGAAAGAAATGATATATTAATGAAGTTTAAAATGGAATTCTTGTAAATAATTATAAATGAGTAGGTATTAAATTGTATAAAAAAACCACATAGTGTTTGAAACTTAAATCTACTTTGTATATGGATATTCATAGTTTATAATTTATCAACAATATTGATTAACAATTTAAAAGGTAGATAGATAGATTTCTCATGATTTTTTGCGTGAACATTTTCGACAAAAGAATTAGCAAATAAATATTGAAGAATTGCAATTTAGTGAATATTATAATAAATTTAAATTTAAACGAAATAAATAGAGAAACTTTTAAATATATTTAAGAAATGAAATGATGATACCAATAAATTAAAATTTAAATAAATAGAGAAACTTTTAAAAAATATGAAACAATAAATTAAAAATATTGAAGAAATATATTTTAGAGAATATTACAATAAAATTTAATTTAAATAAATAGAGAAACTTTTAAAAAAAATTCTTCATGAAATATCTTTTAATATATGCTTTCTAGTTTATTATATTCGTAAAATGATATTACAAATTTTAAATAAAAGTTCATCTTACAAATATTACACACAAAAGTTTAAAAAATGATATTATATTTGTATCAAATAAATATTGAAGAAATGCAATTTAGTGAATATTATAATAAATTTAAATTTAAATCAAATAAATAGAGAAACTTTTAAATATATTTAAGAAATGAAATGATGACACCAATAAATTAAAATTTAAATAAATAGAGAAACTTTTAAAAAATATGAAACAATAAATTAAAAATATTGAAGAAATATATTTTAGAGAATATTACAATAAAATTTAATTTAAATAAATAGAGAAACTTTTAAAAAAAAAATTCTTCATGAAATATCTTTTAATATATGCTTTCTAGTTTATTATATTTGTAAAATGATATTACAAATTTTAAATAAAAGTTCATCTTACAAATATTACACACAAAAGTTAAAAAAAAATGAAAACAAATGAATGACCATTAATTATAGTGGGATATGTTTGAGATTTTTAAAATAGAAAAAGGGCAAAAATGTCTAAAAAAGTTTCTCAACCTCCCCCACTTTTATATATTAGAGATGTCATCTCTTAAAACTATTTGTAAATATAGCAGTTTTTTCTATGATAATCAATGATTAGTATGTATATTAATGATAAACTTAGTGTAAAAATATGTAATTCAATGTTTTTCATTGATTCATCAGATTAAAATTTGTTATATTAACAAATATTTTTAAGAATTTCTATTTTTATAAATATTATTAAAAGATTTGCTAGATTTTATCACAAATTTCATTTGGTATAGATTTTGAGACAGTATTTATAAATATATCATCACTTAAAACTATTTACAAATATAACAATTTTTATTATGATAATCAGTAATTAATGTTTGAATTAGTGATAAACTTAGTATAAAAATATGTAATTTAATGTTTATCATTGATTCACCCGATCAAAATTTATATATTTATAAATCAATTAAAATCTGAATTTTTTTATGATATTTTTAGTCTTGTTGTGACATTTTCTCAAAAATAGACTTAAATATGAACACATAGAAAAAAAATCAATTGATTTAGATTTGTGGTTGAAAAATTATGATTTTTAGAAGTTCGGTGTTCAAATGAAATTACTGTTTCAAAATTTCAAAGCACCTTGTAGTACGTGATTTTTCTGTGCTTATTATTCGATACCCTTTGTAAATTCTTTTTTTTCCTTAAAAATAGACTCATAAAGGAAAATTTAGGAACAAGAATCACCCTGTTTTGATTAGAATTAAAAAAGATATGAGTTTTCAAAGTTGGTGTAAGTTCTGCAAAAAAATTTGGAATAAATCGAAAATGAGTAATTTGTTGACCTGAAATCTGATTTTTTTTATAAGGTATAAATACATTTGACAATATATGATTAGTGAAGGTTATTTAGGAGGAAAAGATAAGTCAAAATATATTTTGGTTAAAAAATTGTGAGTTTCTTTAAGTTGAGAGGTTTTTTTTTTGGAATATGTGTTCTTATTTATAAAGCATGTCATATTTGTACTATTTTACAATTTTAGGTTTAAGAAAAATTTGATTATTATGATATATTTATATTGATTTTTACCCTAAAAAGTGAGTACACTTTAATTGACACATTTGATAATTTGATTAATGATTTGTAATTTCACTTTTCTAATTACTAGTTTTTACCACGTGTGATGAACAGTGGCGGATCCAGTCACAAGGGAAGGGGGGCAATTGCCCCTCCTCATTTTTTGACAAATTTAAAATTCCTATATAAAAAGTTTACTTTTTTTTTTATAAAAAATTCAATTTTTGATATATTTTGTTTATTTTGCCCCCTCCTTAAATTCTCAAACATAGCTCTATGTATTTTTTTGCCCCCCTCCAAAAAATTTCTCACTCCGCCCTTATGCACGTATGTCTTTTATTCGTTACGCTTTTCCATTTTATTATATAATCACATTCACATTCAAAACTAAGAAAAAATATATATTATCTACTTAATTTCACAATTATTTCATAGATTAATGTCACTTGAATTTTTATTCCCTGGACCAAATATGCAACGATCAATTTAATTAAAAAATGTAGAAAATAAAATAGTTAAAATTTTACTTTTATAAGAGAAGATTACAATTGTAAGTTATATTGTAAAAAAAACATCACGGAGAGTAAATTAAGGTTTCTATCCTTAAACGATATGACTTTTAGTTTGAAGCTCTTGAGAGATTGAGGAAATATTGAAGTTAGAGTCAGAAGGTAGAGAAAATATTTTCTAATGATGTTATTATTAGGAATGGTGTCCTAGAACTTGTAATTATTTAATAAAGATAATTTATTTCGAATAAATTAAATAAATAAACATAAGTTCTTTATATTATCTAGATTGATTCAATGAATGATATTAGGAATATATGGAAATATATTAATATCAAACATTCAAATAGTAAAACTGTAACATCCCGTTACTCAGTAAGAAATTAATTATTGGAAATTAATATTATTTGAGTAAATAATATTAGTAAAGTTAAGAATTTTAATTTTTGGAATCTAATTAAATTATTATTCTTGCTTTGGCAAAATTTTAATTTAATTATTAATATTATTATTATTAGGAAAATAATAATAATAAAAGAAAAGAGAGTTAGGGAAGGGAAGGTGTAGTCAGAATGAAGTCTTTCAACAGAGAAAGAAAAAGGTACATTCTTTCTTCCTTCCTTCTTCCTCATGGCCGCCGCCTATGTTGTCATTCCAAGACCAGAGTTTCATTAATTCCTTTCGTTTTCTTTAAGGTTTAGGCGTATTATGGTGATTCTTGAAGCGGAATTGTGTTTGGAAAAGTTAGGGCAAGGTTTCTTATTCTTCCAAGAAAAGGTGAGATCGATTCTTGTTGAAGATCTATTCCGTTTTGTTTATAGTTTTCTGATTCTTACTTAATTTATTGTGAATTAGAGTTCTAGGAACTTTAATTCAAAAGCCCCAAATTTTTATTCCCAATTCTTGAACCCTAATGTTTAATTTTTGTTCTAAGCCAAACCAATCGACAACCTAATATAGAATTGATAGATAACGAACGAATCGGAACCCTGAAATTCTTTCCCCGTCACATTTGCCCTACGTCCGTCCTACATTTGTCCTATGTCCGTCCTATATCAATCCTACATCCGTAGCCTTCATCTTAAACCCGTCCTACACCCATCCTAATTTTGTCCTAACCAGAAGCCAAACCCGTAGCCCTCTGTCATAACCGTCCTAACCCGAAGTTGAACCCGCCACTCTCCGTCCTAATACTGTCCTAATTGTCCTACCATCGTCCTACCCCATAATCCCTCGTCCTAGCCCGTAATTTCCCCGTCCTACGTTTAGTTTTATGTTAATTTTAGTTTAAAGTTAGGTTTAATTTTAATTTAGATTGTAACTTATTTTTCAGGTCAAGGTTATGTTGTGAAAGTAATAAGGAATTTAGAAAATTCTTGCTATCTAAAAGGTGAGTAGATGAATGGTTTTGATTATTATGTTTTGGGGAAACCCGATTTATTAATTATCGTTTGGAGATGAGGACCTTATATTTTTTTTGGATGTTTATATGATTACTTAAAAGGTTTTTGGGGCTGTTTATAAAGATTTATAATTTGGAGTTTAAGTATGTGAAGAAGTGGATTAAAGCATGCTAAATTGTGACTATCGATATCGATTTACGGTAAAACTGAAACTATGAGTTTTCTATGATGTTCTTGGATGTATAAGCGTATATTGGGTGTTTAAGGTTACATCGAATGTTTAAAAGTGGATTAAACATTGTTAGTTGAGAATTACTACGGTTGTCTGACTAGCGCCTTTTAGGTCGATATATTTAAGCCTAGGTGGTTAGTTAGTCGATATTTGATCTCTGAATCAATTGTGGATATTTCCAAATGTATAGGGGCTGTTTTGGGAGTGATTTTACAACCGTTATGTTGCTGGAAATTAGTCAGAAAATTATTAATTTTAGAATGTCCGAAAAAGGAGCGAAACTACACTAGTTTAGGCTAGTTTCGTTTCTAGAATTGTTAATCGTTGGGAGTTGTTGGAAGTGAACCCAAAATGGTTTTATGAGTGATTTTGGGATGTTTTAGAATGATTTAAAGGCGAATTTTCCAAAATTTGATATTAGGGAATTTTCGGCCTAGAAAGAGGATTGTTACGAGAAATTGAGTTTAGACTTAATTTGAGCATCATGGTAGTGATGTGTAGGATCATGTTACTCAAATACCTCGGGTAATATGGTAGTAGGTTCGCTTTAAGCATAGGCCTTTCTTAAAGAAGAATATTGTCATTAAGGGAGATTATACGGTTGTGCACAACTCTATAGCACTTAACGGGGCAGGTTCATTCCATTCGTACAATGGAAAAGAATATTTCTCATAAGGATTTAAATTGAGAAAAGAGTGTTTAAACTCCTTATTGAGCGTAGTCTCTCTTTGTTTGTGGACAAAGAGGAGATTAGAGGTATTAGTGAAAATTTTAAATCGAAAAGTTTTAAATTGAGAAAAGAGTGTTTAAAACTATTTCGAGTATTTTATCTTGTTAATTTGAGGATTAAGAGATATACATATGTATTGGAGTTCGGGTATTGAGAAGAATACCAAGTGTTTGATGAATGTGGGAAATTTATAACAATTATAACTTGAGGGTTATGAATTGTTTGAGTTGTAACTTGGGAGTCATGAATTATTTTAGATATAACTTGTGAGTTATATGTGAGTTGTTGACATGGATGATTGTTTGAGAATATAGTTTGTGATTTAAAGTATGTCTGTGAGCAATTTTTTTGAGATGTTGAAATTGTTTGGAAGTTGTGAGATGGGATGAGTTAAATTTGGACTTAATAAATTCAGGCGTATTCAAAGCATAGTTTTCCTTTCTGTTCATTTACTCATTGGGCGTAGCCTCATGATGCTACATCTTTTTTTTTCAGGTATTAAGGGGGAAAGAGCTGGCATACGATGAGGACTCGAAGAGGAGTTGGTTTAGATTTGTGGAAACATGGCGCCGAGTCTTCGTTATTTTTTTTTGTTGATTTAGATGTTTAGATGTCATATGGGATTTTTTTTATATATTATTTTATTTAAAGTTTAAGTGATTGAGATCTTGTTGTTACTTTTCAAACTTGAAATTTTGTTTAAAACAAATGAGTTCGCGAACATGTGACAAATTGGATATTTCTTATTTTATTTGAATATTAGAAAAAAGGTATTATTTTATTGTGAGTCTTCCGCTGTTTTACTTGTGTTTTGGAAAGTCGGGTTTTTACAAAAACCCTAAGTTACTCTTATGAAATCACGACTTATTATGTGAGTTATACGAGAGGATTAAAGCCGAGATACGTAATTTAAAAGTGTCTACAGTAAATGGATAATGTTTAGGAACCTTATCCTGGTAACACTGTTGATAGTTTTGCATTTTGTTTATAGATAAATGATCTAATCCTGATCATTCATGTGGGTGACATGAAATAGAAGTTTCATATGCAATGTTGATTGTATAAGACAGGACCACGATGTTTGATCAAATTTCTCATTAATACCGTTTATGAGAAATGATCTAATATCAAACTAAGTTTATCAACTGTGATTGATCTCAATCATGAGTGAAATGTGGATTCCTATTTGTGGAGTTATGTTATTTGATTCACATGGTTGAGAGCGATCTGATATGAACGCTCAATACACTCCTGTTTTGGGAACATAACTAGATAAAGTAGCTGGGAACACATTTTTACGAGATGAAATTCATAATTTTTCTATAAATTAACGGTATCAGTGCGATATCTAAACATTTTAGGAACTTTAGGAAACTCCCTTGATGTACTGATTCGAGACATGAACAAGTGACTCCACGACTTCTATTGATCACAGAAGTATATTATCTGTAGTTTGACTGTAAATAATGTTCATTGGAGAATCAGTGAGAACACAAGGATAAAGAGGTAATTATAGTGGCAAAACGGTAAATTTATCCGTCTATAATTATGAGGGTTCCATGTGAAGAATATATCACAGATATAAATAAAAAATAAACTAAATGAACATAACTCATGTATAGTGAGGGGAGTTTAGTTATGAATCTATAGTGGAATTATTCATGGTTAAATAATAAGTAATTAACTTATTATGAGTTAATCACTTAATTGACTAATTATTAAGCCCATGATCTATAGGTTCATCAGGTCCCTATGCTAGCCCAAATATCGTTGTAGCAAAACTAAGTTATTAATTCAACTTAAGAAGAACAAATAATTTAAGTAATTGAATTTACTTAAAATTAGGCAATATTAATTATTTGAATAATGAGATTATTTAAATAAAAATCAATATTAATATTATAACAATATTAATTATTTAAATGGAAATTAATTAATTGTTTAAATAAATAGCTTATTTAAACAGGAATTAATGTTAATATCATTAATTATTTAAATAATGAGTTTATTTAAATAGAAATTAATAATTAGTATTATTAATTAAATAATGAGTTTATTTAATTTGATAATAAATATTAGGGAGAATTAAATACAATTGTTTTAAGAAATCAATTGGTTTTGGTCCAAAGTAATTAATTAATTGAATAAGATTCAATGGTAATTAATATATTAATTTTCAGCTAAATGTGTTTTATTAGAAATAATTATTTGAATAAAGAAAAGTCAAAGAATAAAAAGTTAATAATATATATATATATATATTTGTTAACTTGGCTTCAGGTTCAGCGTGGCATGCACTGGCTTGGTCCGAGTGATTTATATATACAATTATTTCATTATTTATCTTTTCTATATTCAATAATGAGGAGATAATGATTAGATATCATATTTTTCTATAAATATGACGATTGAGATTCATATGATGTACTATTCTCACTTTAATTAGGAAAGTGAAAATTCTCAGGTCTTTTATTCTTTTAGATCAATTCCCACAAGTTAGTTTTGCTTTCGATCGGAATATACCGAAGAAGATCCGGTGTTGCTGATGTTTGATGTTGTAAAAGAAACCTTCAACCGATTCTCTATATTTTTTTAAAAAAACCTTTTATTTTCGAAAACGAGCATGAATCTACACGTTTTTTTTATCACAAATTGCATGATATTAATAGATTGTTAATTAAATATTATTTAGATTACTAAATGATATTCCGCTAATTTAATTAAGCAATCCCTTCAGTTATAGCTAGTATTCAAAGCAAATTTTGTGACAACTCAATTGCAATTAATATTAATTTAATCTCAACTATTTATAAAATAAAGTTTCAACCATATGATTTTTTCAAAATGCTATTTATATATTTGAAAGATATGAAATCTATTTAAAAACACCATAGGATTAGGAACTTAACTTATATATATATATATATATCAAAAGTGATTTTTAAAAATCTATCCGATTGCTTCTAAAAAAAAAAAATCTATCTGATTTGTTTTTTACCAAACAAAGAGAAGATAAGTTAAAAATTTTATAAAAATAAAATAAAAAATCAGCTAGCAAGTAAAAATTTAAAAGAAATTATTTAAAATATATTTTTTAATTTATGTCTATACTTTTGATTATTGATTTAAATTGCAATTCACTAACTTATTTATTTATTTATTTTTTAAAAAAATTTAACCAAATTTTTAAAATGAAAATAGTTTTCTAAAACTTACTTCTTCTTTATTATTTTAAAAATTTGATCCAGATTTTAAAACATAGATAACAAAATATAAGATTTGCATAACCAACAATTTTTTATTAAATTAACAAAAATGAAAATTGATATTTAAGGGTAAAATAAAACAAGGGTAAAGTACCTCTTTAGTCCCTGAGTTTTGAAGGTCGTGTCTATTTGGTCCTTGCGTTTTCAATATGTGTCTAAGTGGTCCTTGCGTTTTCAATTTGTGTCTAAGTGATCCCTGAGTTTTGGATGACGTGTCTATTTGGTCCTTGCGTTTCCAATTTGTGTTAAGTGATCCCTGAGTTTTGGATACTATGTCTATTTGGTCCCTAGATTTTCAAGAACTATTATAAATAAGTTTAATTGGTGCTTCATTTAACGTATTCGTTAACTTCTTATCATACTATTGACTTAATGCTGACATAACATGTTTAATTGGTCAAAATACGAAGATAGGAATAATTTTTTTTTATCAGTCTAGACCTAAAATTTGACATAATTATTAATCTCATTTCAGTATTTTGATCAATTACACATTTTATGTCACCTTTAAGTCGATATTATGTTAATGAGTTAACAAATTAAGAAAGAATTAAATTTATTTCTAATAATCTAGGGACTAAATAGACACAATATTTAAAATTCAGGGACCAAATAGACACAAATTGAAACGCAGGGACCAAGTAGACACAATATCCAAAACTCAGGGACCACTTAGACACAAATTGAAAACGTAGGGACCAAATAGACACGAACTCCAAAACTCAGGGACCAAATGAGTACTTTACCTATAAAACAATCAACATAAAAAATATTTGGTTTTAATTCAATGTGATTATGTAGATAATTTGATTTATAGGCAGTTGTTTATAGAACTAATATGTAAGTGACGGCTAATATATTCAATCAATAGATGCTAGATTATAAAATGTCATTATATCAAATACTTAATAATTTTATTTATTTATTATTATTATTTTTCTATATCTCAAGAGAACCCAACATCTAAATCGGCTTCTAAAAATTAAGTTTCACAAAAAATGAATTCAACACATATATTGGTAATCTCATAATTCTCAAATCAATAAATAGTAATTTTTTTATTTATTATTATTATTTTTCTATATCTCAAGAGAACCCAACATCTAAATCGGCTTCTAAAAATTAAGTCTCACAAAAAATGAATTCAACACATATATAGGTAATCTCATAATTCTCAAATCAATAAATAGTAAATTTCCTTACAATCGTAGTGCCTAATTTAAAAACTTCCTAGTTTATTAAAATCTAGATACATAAAAAAAACAACTTATTTGCAAACAACTAATTTTAACTAAATATCAATTCAATATTTTTGGGATGGGAACTATTGTTTTAGTCAATCTATTTTATTCATTCATGTTTTGATTTGATATTTTCTATTAAAACTTTGGTTTTAGTTCGTTATTATTTAGATCTGAATAGTATTTAAGGTTTTGAAATAAAGTTCACGAACTGAGTTATGTGTTGGTAAACTTTTGAGTTTTAATGAGAATTTGTAATGTTTTAATGAGAAGTCTTCCGCCGTTGCAAGCTTAAAGTTTTGGGAATTTTTAGGTTGTTACATTTGTTTGTTTGACTCATTTTAATTATATTCATTTATTGATCCACCTGATTTTTGTAATTTATTGGATAATATTTCTCCTATATATGTGCAGAGATTTGTGAAAAACAACCAAATCGATGGCGGATGGTAGATTTGTGAGAAAGTTGATGAGATGTGCAGCGAGGATGGCACATTTGCCAAGAAATTCAATGATTGTGCGATGACTTTTTTTTTTCGTTCTAGTTGAGAGATTTTGAACGTTTTTGGGAATGAGACTACTTTCGTTTTTGTCTAATTGAGGGGTTTATGTTTTTAAAGTTATGTTCAATGAGGCTTCGTTTCAATTTAGAACCGAGTAATAGGGTATACAAACTGATGAAAAGAATCGTTTTCTTTCCAATTGTTGCCGTCTTGTCTGGTTTTGAGGCTTCCTTCAATTACTAAGAGATAAAAACTCTATACAATTGAGATACCTAATATTTATTTTAATTTAGGGTAAAATGCAAAACACAGCTTCAGTCGATTTTTGGTACCAACCCCTTGTGGTTTGAAAATGAATATTTACTACTAGTTTCTGTTTAACGTCATGCAAATTGACCACTTCCTTACATCTTTGATTTTCTTTTAGCCTTAACTTTTCGTTTAAACTCGATTTGAATGATTCAAGATGTTTTGGAATCCTCGTTTTGAGCTCTACATTATGGTAACTTAAAAACTTAGAAATCGTTAGTATATAAAAGAGTTATCATCATCAATATATTAGATCGGGTTGAAGTCGTAAAAATTTTATATACTAACGATTTCTAAGTTTTTAAGTTACTATAATGTAGAACTCAAAACGAGGATTCCAAAACATCTTGAATCATTCAAATCGGAGTTCAAACGAAAAAGTTATGGCTAAAAGAAAATCAAAGATATAGTAGTGATCAATTTTTCAATCGTTTAATTTAATGAACTAAAACGGTATAAATATTCATTTTCAAACTCAACTAATTTTTGCATTTCGAAAAACCACATAGCTGTGTTTTTGCATTTTGCCCTTTAATTTAATGAGTTATTGAACTAAATGGAATAATTTATTGAATTAATTACTATACAACTGACGTACCTGATATTCAAGCTTAGATATTAATTCAATAAATTTTTAGAATTTGTCTCAAATAACATAATTCTAAATACTAATGAGACTAAAATGTCAAAGCTTTTCAAAAATTACTCAAATAGTATAATTATAATTCATTAACTTATTGAACTATAGTTCAATAAATTATTGAATTATTTTTCATAGCTATTTAATGAAGTTGTTTTTTTCACCTTTTTAAGTGCAACCTCAATAATTTATCAAGTTATTTGATTATCTTTCATTATTATTTTCAATGAATTTGTTAGTTTTTTTTTTTTACTTTTTTTAGTTCAATAAATTATTGAATTATAATTCATTAAATTATTGAACTATAATTATGCTATTTTAGTAATTTTGAAAAGAACTAACATTTCAATAATTAGTAGGTAAAAATATGTTATTTAAGTAATTTGCCCATAAATTTTCAATTGACGAGAAAAAATTATTGAATTAATTACTATATACAATTAAAATACCTGATATTCTCAAGTTCAAGTTTTAATTTAATAAATTATTGACAAAAGGGAAAAATTAATTAAATTAATTACTATATACAACTGGCATACTAGATATTCAAGCTCTGATTTTAATTCAATAAATTATTGATTAAGAAGAAAAATTTATTGAATTAATACTTTGCACAAATCAGAAAAGTGACATTTTTGTAATTTTAGAGAAAATGAAACTTTTTGAGCTTATTTTCTTTGGGTTTTTCTAAAATATCATTTTAGAATATATTAAGTAGACTGCTATGAGAGAAAATAAGTTTATTAAAGGGAAATTTCATTGGTAGCAGAATTTTCTGCAATATTTATAAATATAGTATTTTTTATAAGTATTTATAAATATAGTAGTTTTTTAAAAACCCTCACTTATGTAAATCAAAGAAATCAGTGATGACTTATAAGGTTGGACATGATTATGCTATTTTTTCAAGAGCCCCTTTATTAAATATGCACTTGAATCCAAAGCATTAAAATATACTATCTTATTTATTTCAAATATTTGAGCTTTTTCTTAACAACTTGATCCGGAATTTTCATAAATGTAACAATCTAGTCTAATTCTAGACATTAAAATCTCATTAAAAAAAACAATCTATATAAGACCAAATAAAACTTCAACAATCAAAATGAAACTGGAGTGATCTAGACCCAATTAGAATAGATTTCTGGGTTTTTTTTTTTAAATTAACATATTTGAGCTTTTTCTTAACAATTTGATCCGGAATTTTCATAAATGTAACAATCTAGTCTAATTCTAGACATTAAAATCTCATTAAAAAAAACAATCTATATAAGACCAAATAAAACTTCAACAATCAAAATGAAACTGGAGTGATCTAGACCCAATTATAATAGATTTTTGGGTTTTTTTTTAAATTAACATTTTTTTAATTGTAAATTTCGAAAATAGCAAAAAAATAATTGATTTTTAGAAATAACACTTTCATTAAAATAATGAGACATTTCATTATTCAATAAAAGTTTTAAAATCATAAAAACGAACCAAATTTTAATAAAAAATGAGTTTTAATTGAAAAGATCCCAATTAGAACATAAAATACAATAATAATATTGATTATTCAATAATACAATAATTTTCTTTAATGAAAATGAACATTAATTTATTTAATAAAAGAAAAAAGTTCTTTAAAAAAAAAAATTCAAAAACTTCTAATATTTTTAAAAATATCAATTCACAAAGTGATATAGGGTGGAATTTCGGAGTTTTTTTTGTCGACTAGCCATTATTTTCAAAATATCTGGGAGTATGTTCAAAAGTTAAAAGTAATTAGGTAATTGTCCATTTTTGGCGAAGTCCGGTTTTAAAAACCCGTGTTTGTACATGTGGCAAAGTAAACACGAGTTTCTAAAACACGTTTTTAAGGAACGAGGTCTAGCTGGCCGAAAAGATATAAACTTCGGGTTTTAAAACCGGAGTTTGACCCTATTTACTCCCTCAAAACGGTAAAAATGTGAGGGAGCTAGATACTTAATGAAGTCCGGTTTTAAAAACCGGACTTCTTCCCTCATTTACTCCTCCAGAACACGGTAAAATCTAGGGGAAGTAAATATTTAAATGAAGTCCAGGTTTTAAAACCGAACTTCATGCACTTTTTAGGGCCACACACCCATCTTCCCCACTCCCATCAAAAATTGGTTTTTTCTTTTCTCCATCTGCAGCGGCGACGACGACATGTGAAGGGCTAGCAACGGCGGTAAGTCTCATTTTTCTTGTTTTTTTATGACTAATTTTATACCCGTTTATTGATTTCTTTGAGTTTTCAGATTGATTGAACTCATTTTCAAACAATTTATTGAGAAAATTCAGGTGGTATTTTAAGGTTTTTCTGGCCGATTTTTGTGAGATTTTCCGATAGACGTTTGATTTGTGTTTATCCGGTAAGATCAAAATTTTAATGTTTTCCTTGAATGTCATATGTTTGAAGTTTTTTTTTTTCTTTTTTTTTTTTTTTTTATAAAATGTAGTTTCAATTTTTTTTTCTTGAGATTTTAGAAGGCTATTTCCCAGCGACTCGAGGCTAATTTTCGACGTTAATATCGATTTTCCAGCAAGCGGTTAGTTTTGAATTTAGCATGTTTAATAAGAAAAATATGATATATATGTTCAATGGCATGATCACAGGATATATGGTTAGTATTTGCATGCTAAAAAATGGATGGTGTGAATATATATTTAGTTGTGAATACTATTATGCATGATTATAGGAAATATGATATTAATATTTGCATGATGGATAAAAATTTACGTATATCTTTAGTTGTAAATAGTATGCATGATTATATGAATTAGGGTTTTAAATAGTATGCATGATCAATGAATTTGATAATTTTTTTAGTTTAATTATTGAACTATAATTATACTATTTTAGTAATTTTTGAAAAGTTTTAAATTTCAGTGATTAGTATATAAAAATATAAAAATAAGTTATTTTAGTAGTTGCCCTTTAAATATTTGTCTTATCATAGGATAGAATAATAAATAAACTATATCGTCTTTATATTTTTTTTTTCAATTTACATTATGGAAAACGTAGATAACAATCCCCCATTAAGAGATGTCGGACTTGAATCAGGGTTGCCTTTAAATAGATTTGACGATATATTAGCAACCAATGATTATATAGATGTTCATACATTGACTGACGACGTGGGTGATTATGATATGGATGTGGGTGATCGTGAGCATGAACTCCCTTCGTCAATTTACACTCAGTTAGACATGAACATCATTAATTCCATATCTGAGATAGTTGCTCACAATTATGTAGGGTTTGATGATGGCTTTGATGTGTTGAGGAAAGAATCTATGTATGATACGAAGGAGGAGCTTCAATATGCTGTTAAGACAGCTTGCATTTTTAAGCATCAATTAATTGAGGTGGTTAAGTCGAATAACAGTGCTTAGGTTGTTAGATGTAAGCAACATCAAAATGGATGTGAGTGGAGACTCCGTGCCAGTTTAAGGAAAAGATCTGGTAGGTTTGAGATTACACAGTTCAATGGTCCACACACATGTGCTTTTCCCAGATTGAATCAATGTCATACTCAGTTAGACTCTTCTATCATCGCTATGGATGTTCTAAATATGGTGAGGGTTGAACCTAGAGTAAAAATTCTTCTACTGCAACAATTTTTAAAAGATAAATATAAGTATGCGGTCAACTACTGGAAGGTGTGGGATGGTAGAAGAAAAGTACGGGTGAGACTTTTTGGTGAATACGAGACATCATATCAACTAATACCATATTTCATGCACATTCTGAAGCAAAGGAATCCTTTGACCCAGGTTGAGTGGAGGCTTAACCTTATTCCTGAATCCATGGGTAATTCCTACTTTAAGAGTATATTTTGGGCTTTTGGACCATTGGTAGAGGGATTCAAACATTGTTGTCCTATTATCCAAATTGATGGGACCCACTTATATGGAAAGTATAAGGGAAAATTGTTGATAGCCACATCCCTCGATGCAGATGGTCATATATCATGGAGAGTGCTGATACTTGAGGATGGTTCTTGTACCATTTACGTCATCGAATTACTGACAGAGATGATATTTGTTTGATGTGTGATAGACACACAGATATTATAGCTAAACCGATCCTAGACTACACGAAATTTGATTTACGTGGACGCCACACTGCTAATTGGAGAGATCTATTGCGTGTGGAATTGGCCTTTTGGGATGCCCGTTTGGATCATATTGTTGAGGGTATCAGGATGCTGAGGGGTATAGGGATGTTGAGGATGGATATTATAGGTGGTATTATTCGATTACTCGACGATTCATCACTCGATACGGAGCGTCATTAGCCTATGTGGTAAGTGATGAAAGTTTTATTTGAGTTATTTACATAAATTAACTTATTAAATTTTAATTATTTTATTCATTTTTCTTTCAGAGAGACGTGGTACCCAATTTGGAAGACCCGATTTTACGCTCTAATAGGATGGAATGTGTGTCTAATCTTAGGACAGTTTATTGGGTACGACATGAGCATGGTCACGATCCCCCTCATCGAATGGGTCGTCCACGCGCCAGAAGAAATAATGCTCGTGCTTGTGCTCCTGCGCAACCTGAGGATCTTGATATGGATCTTCCCATTCTACACCATCAGCTATGGGACCGACTCAGTTTTCCCTTTCTTTTGGTGCTAGTCCATCTATGTTTTCCCCTTCATCGGGTGTTGGTCCCTCCACACCTTTTACTCTGACATTTTGTATGATTCCCACACCTGGATCTTCATTCACATCCTTTCAGCCTCCCTCGCTCGGTAGATGCGCCACCTACTATCGAGCCAGATATACCACCTACTCGAGGTCGAGGCGCTCGTGGACCCCGTCCATTCCGTGATCGACGACGACCTCCATGTGGGACCAGTGGCCATCATTGGTTGTCATGTTTTTTTTCATTTTAGAGTTTGGGTTATGTGTTTCCAAATATTATTGTACTTTTTTATTTTAATATATTACTTTTTCCATTTTCTTTAAAAACTTTATTTCAATTTTAATCAAATTCCAAACAAAGCAAAAGGAAATTTGGTTTTTTAAAAACCCGTATATTTATAAATTTAAAAAGGTAAAAAAAGGTGTTTTTTTAAAAAAAAAAAACCTTGGAATAGGGTTTTTGTTAAACATGTATAAATTTAAAAAGGTAAAAATTATGTTTTTAAAAAAAATAATAATAAAAACCCAAAAGGAGGGAGGTTTTTTTTTTAAAAACATATATAAAAAGGTAAAAAAAAGGTGTTTTATTTAAAAACGGGTGATCCGTTTTTGAATCAAGTAAAAAATATTCACCTAAAAACGGGTTTCTAAAACCTGTTTTCAGCACACGTGGATTAAAGTCCGGTTTATAACCCCCGATTTGTCCACGTGTCACATGACATGGTTAAAGTCCCGTTTTTAAAACTGGACTTCACAAAAAAATCCTAAACATGGGTTTTAAAGATCGGATTTCGCAAAAAAATGGACATTCTCCCAATTACTTTTAGTTTTTGGACATTCTCATAGATAATGTGAAAAAACCGGCCATTTAGCAAAAAAGTCCTGGAATTTCACTAGCTGTGTTATGGGTGAAATATCGCTAAGGTTAAAATGACCACGTGTCGGGCATACGAAGAGACACGAGGAATTTCAAACTCTTTCGGCCTACGCGGTCGAGCCTGGTTATATGAGCGTGCCACGCATGACGGACCCGACCTCCACCACTAACGAACGACATACCATCAAGAGAGGTGCGTATAGACGTGGACTCATCTCAAAGACATAGACTAAGTGTCCAAGAAAGAAGCTCTCGCTATTGCGGCTGCGCGCATCTACCCCCACCTCGAGAGAGCGTAGGTGCACACCACCTACCAACACACCTACACACCTACCTACACACCTACACCCATTCAATACCCAACACATGGACCAATCCCGAAGTGACACGTGGCGCGATGATGTCATCAACCCAATCTCCTATAAATAGGAGAAGAAATTCATTCATTTGGGAAGATATTTTCTATTACAATTCTACTTGAATTTCTCTGGCACACTAGCTCGACTTAAGCATCGGAGGGTGTTAGGCGCACCGCACCGGTGTTCTTTTCCTTTCCTGTGCAGGTACCTGCCTAGAACGCCTACGAAGCATCGCGCTACCTCTGATTCATCTTACAAATTACGTTCGTTGCCTACGTGGAAGCTTTCCATATTTACGCAACAACAGTTGGCGCCGTCTGTGGGAAAGAGTGTATAACTAAGTGCTCTACCATCAAGAATGAGTCGGAGGAGTCATACAGAGCACCGTGCTGGTAATGAAGGAGTGGAAAACAACATTCCTCGTACTAGAAGGTACCCGGCTCGTGGGGACAGAGACCGGGTTCAAGAAGAGGAGATCGAGAGAGTTGAACCCTTGCCGGATAGAAGGGTGGATGCCTTGGAAGAACAAGTTCGAGTTGTGAATCGAGACCTTTCAAAGGTACTTGAAATACTTAATCAGAAGTTCGTAGTCGACCGCCAAGAATCAAACCCCGTAGCGGCAAGGGCAAAGAACATGTGGAGTATGTAGATGAGTCGCGAACCAACGGAGGAGGTGGCTCGAAGGGGAAGCAGAGGACGAACAATCAACGTGCTTCCTCGTCCCATCCTGGACCTGGACAATCTCGGCTGAAGGGAGGATCCGACCTCCGAGATGTTTTGAATCAAAAGAGGAAAGAGCAAACCGAAGTTATGAAGTCCACCGCGGAAAGCACCCAACCTTGGGCGCCGGAGCTAAAAAAGCTTCAAGATGAGCTCGGTCACATGAAGAAGGAGTACCGAGGTAAGGCTCCCCTTGCATTGGAAGACCTCCTCGAGCAGGCAGAGCCTCCATTCACTGATGACATCATGGAGGTGGACTTACCCGCTAAGTTCAAGATGCCAACCATGCCCACCTATGATGGCTCTAAGGACCCGGTTGAACATGTTGACACGTTTCGGACCTGGATGGAGCTCCAGGGAGTCCGAGACGCAATCAAGTGTAGGGCATTCCCTCTCACTTTAGGAGGCCCTGCACGAGGATGGTATAGACAACTCAAGCCAAGGTCCATTTCCTCGTTTAAAGACCTTACGCGGTCCTTTGTGACTCGGTTCCTCGGAGGAAGAGATCACAAGAGCCTGGCCACGCACCTGTTAACTATTCGTCGGAAATGGGGGGAGAGCCTACGTGACTACGTGGTAAGGTTCAATAATGAGGCTTTGAAAGTAGAAGGTTATAGTGACGACATAGCCCTGGATCGCTATGATGGCGGGATTGAAAGATGAGAAATTCTTATGGTCGTTAGGCAAAAAGACCCCGGTTACATACACCGAGCTTCTTTCTAGGGCGCAAAAATACATGAGCTCAGGAGAGTTGCTCGGTGCAAGAAGAGCTCAGGAAGAAGGGGGTAGTAGCAAACACTCGGAACATAAAAGAAAAGACCGAACGGAAGATGCTACCCGGAGGGATGACCGCCATGGAGATGATAAGAGGAGGAAGATCGAAGATCGACTTGGTAAACAAAGTCTTCCTCCTAGCAAGTTCAAGAAATACACCCCTACCACCATACCAAGAAAGCGATTACTCATGGAGATCCAAGATAAGAACTTGGTTAGGTGGCCTTCGAGGATGAAAGCGGGATCAAACAAAAGAAATAAAGACAAGTATTGTCTTTTCCATAAGGATCACGGTCATACGACCTCCGATTGTTTTGATCTTAAGGAAGAAATTGAAGCTCTAATTCAAAGGGGGTACCTAAAGGAGTTCGTAATGAGGAGAGAAGGAGGTCAGCGTGACACCAGACCTGAACAGAAAGACCAGGACCGAGGTGGTAAAAAGCCCTTGGGAGGTGACATAAGAACTATATTTGGTGGACCAGCGGGCGGAGAGTCAAGCAGAAAAAGAAAAGCAAGTGCCCGAGAGGCAAGTCACGCCCCACATAGGTTCGAAGTCTTTACCACCCATACAATGCCTAGACGGGAGACAAAAATTCATTTCGATGAAGATGAAGTCGCTGACATCCACCAACCTCACAATGATGCTCTGGTAGTGGTAATCATTGTAGCTAACTTGAGAGTGCACCGTGTCCTGGTCGATGGCGGTAGCTCGGTAGACGTACTCTCCTGAGCGCATTTGAAAAGTTAGGGATTGGAAGAGAAAAATTGAAAAGAAATCTAGCACCCTTGGTGGGATTTGAGGGAAGCCAGGTCATCCCGGAAGGAAGTATCGAGTTCTGGGTCACTTTTGGAGAAGAACCCAACACCGTCACTAAGATGGTAGAATTCCAAGTGGTTGAGTGCCCGTGGCCTTATAATATCATATTGGGACGCCCTACTATCCACGCTCTCAAGGCCGTACCATCGACTTATCATCAAATGATGAAGTTCCCTACTGCAAATGGAGTAGGGGTGATCAGAGGGGAACAAAAGGTCTCTCGGGAGTGTTATTACACGGCTATGAAAGGTACTTCACAGGTAAACGTGATCGCGGTAGAGCATACTGAGGAAGAGGCGCGCTCTGCTACAACCAACTTGGTAGAAGAGGTGGAACAACCTCCCTTAGTAATACTACCAGAGAAGTTCGATCAAAGAGCAACACCCACGGAAGACATGGAGTCTGGCCTGGCTTCTACCTGAAAGGTGTGTCAAAATCGGGACTAGACTGGGGTGTGAGCAGAGAGATGACTTAATAAAATTTCAAGGAAAATATTGACGTGTTTGCATGGACTCATGAAGATATGCCTGGCATCGATCCAAAAATTATGGTGCATCGTTTAAATGTCGATCACACGTTTCGTCCGTCCCGACGAAACGTAGAGTGTTTGACCAAGCCAGGAATGGAGTTATAGGCGAGGAGGTAAGAAAGCTCTTAGAGGCAGACTTTGTCCGTGAAGTGCATTACCCGGACTGGCTATCCAATGTTGTTCTAGTGAAGAAAGCTAACGGAAAATGGCGGGTATGCATAGACTTTACTGACCTTAACAAGGCATGTTCAAAAGATAGTTTTCCCCTACCTCGAATTGATCAGCTGGTAGACGCCACCGCAGGACATGAGATGATGACCTTTATGGATGCTTACTCGGGATATAATCAAATTAAGATGTATGAGCCCGACCGGGAGAAAACTTCCTTTGTGACAAGTCAAGGGCTTTATTGCTACAAGGTTATGCCATTCGGGTTGAAGAACGCAGTGCAACCTACCAACGAATGGTGAATAAAATGTTCGCTAGGCGATTGGGAGAAACATGGAGGTTTATGTAGATGACATGTTGGTCAAGAGCCACCAGCGGACCAACATACCTCCGATCTAAAAGAGGCATTCGATGTACTAAGAAGGTACCAGGATGAAGCTCAACCCGGACAAATGTGCATTTGGAGTAACTTCAGGAAAATTCCTGGGGTTTATGGTCCACCAAAGGGGTATAAAGCGAACCCTGACAAGTTGAAAGCTGTCCTGGACATGGAGTCTCCTAAAAACCTTAAACAATTGCAAAGCTTGAATGGGAAGGTAGCAGCGCTGAATAGATTTGTATCAAGGGCGACAGACAAGTGTCTCCCATTCTTTAAGGTTCTCCGAAAAGGAAGTAAGTTTGAGTGGACAGAGGAGTGCGAGAAAGCGTTCATAGAGCTAAAAAATTACTTAAGCTCCGCACCTCTACTCTCCAAGCCTGTCCTGGGTGAAGAGTTGTTTTTGTATTTAGCTGTGTCAGAGACAGCGGTGAGCTCAGCTCTAGTAAGAGAAGAAGGTGGAGTCCAACTACCTACATATTATACGAGCAAAGCCATGGTGGACGCGGAGACTAGATACCCACAAATGGAAAAGCTGGCACTAGCCTTAATAACCTCAGCTCGGAGGTTGAGGCCATATTTTCAAGCACACAGGATTGTAGTTCGACAAATCACCCATTGAGGCAAGTTCTACAAAAACCTCAAGCATCGGGTCGATTGATGAAGTGGGCGGTGGAACTTAGTGAGTATGATATTCAATATAAGCCAGGAACCGCAATAAAAGGCCAGGTCGTGGCTGATTTTATAGCAGAACTCACACCGAAAAAGAGGAAACACACTTAACCCCCGAAAGAGAGCTTGCTCCGGACCAGGGACTCATCCCTCCACAAAGAGAAGGGTCCACTTGGACACTCTACGTGGACCGGGTCTTCCAATATGAAAGGTTGCGGAGCGAGGCCTTATCCTAGTCTCACCTGACCAAGCCCACATTGAATATGCTCTAAGGTTTGGGTTTAAGGCTTCTAACAATGAAGGCCGAGTATGAAGCGCTTCTGGCCGGATTGCGGTTAGCAAGGAAGGTGGGGGTAAGCCGTGTCAAAGTCTTTAGTGACTCTCAATTGGTTGTCAATCACATAACGGAAGAATATCGAGGCGAAGGGGGAAAGAATGGCGATTACTTAGCAAAGGTGAAAGAACTTCTTTGCACATTCGAGTGGTGGGAAGTTAAGCAAATACCACGCTCGGAGAATGCTAATGTTGATTCGTTGGCACGTCTAGCATCCGCCACGAGACCGAGTTGAATCGCTCAGTCTTGGTCGAATTCCTCCCTAGCTCAAGTATAGATGAGTTAGAAGCCATGGACATTGACAAAGCAGCACAATTGACCACCTCTTCCTGGATGGATCCAATCATAAAATTCTTAAGAGATGGTGAATTGCCTCTTGATAAAGTAGAGGCGCGACGGCTCCAACGTCGGGCAACACGTTATATAATGAGAGGAGATATATTATACAAGAGAGGTTTTTCTCTACCACTACTAAGGTGTCTCCTACCTGATGAGGCGGACTCACGTCATGAAAGAAGTTCATGAGGGAGTATGTGGTAACCACTCTGGAGGAAGGTCGTTGGCACATAAAATCATAAGGCAAGGATATTATTGGCCAACCTTGTACGGAGATGCCAGGTCATTTAGTCGAAAGTGCGACCAGTGTCAACGTTTTGCTACAATCCGAGACAACCACCCGAGTACTTGACTAATATCACAAGCCCTTGGCCATTTGCTCAATGGGGGTCGACTGATAGGACCCCTTCCTCAAGGAAAAGGTCGGACCAAGTTTGCTATAGTGGCGGTGAGACTATTTTACCAAGTGGGTGGAAGCCAAGCACTAGCCACAATCACCGAACGTAAAACCACCGACTTCATGTGGCGGAACGTGGTGTGCAGGTTTGGCATTCCATATGCCATAGTCTCGGATAATGGCAAACAATTTGACAATGAAAAGTTTAGATCATGGTGCACTGAACTCGGTATCAAACACTTCAAGTCTTCTCCGGCTCACCCACAAGCCAATGGCCAGGTCGAAGTCGTGAACAAAATCATTAAGAAAAACTTAAAGAGCAAGCTTGAAGGTTTGAAAGGGCTTTGGGCGGAAGAGCTTCGAATATCTTATGGGCGTATAGAACAACCGCAAGGACCTCCACTGGGTGAAACACCTTTTTCGTTGGCATTTGGAGCAGGGCGGTAGTACCCGTTGAAATAGGACTACCTTCCCCTCGAGTTGAACACTTCAACCCAGAAATTAATGAAGAATGCCAAAAGTTAAGTCTTGACCTGTTAGAGGAGCATAGAGAGACCTCCCGTCTCCTGGTGTGGCTGAGTATAAGAATAGAGCGGCGCTACTACAACACTCGGGTCAAACCACGCAGACTTTAAGGTGGATGACCTCGTGCTAAGAAAAGTACTACTTAACACAAAAGATACAAGCAAGGAGCTCTAGGACCCACCTGGGAAGGTCCTGGTACAAGGTCACCGAGATCGTGAGACCTGGCACCTACAAGTTGGTTGATCTTAGCGGCAAAGCATTGCCCCACCCGTGGAACGCCGAGCACCTCAAAGCTTATTATCAGTGATGTCAATGTATTTTTCTTTATGTTGAAGTTTTATTTTTCATGTTGTATGGATTTCAACAATCAAAGGAATCAGAACATGACTTTTCTACTTCGAAAGCGATTTTGATTCAAAGATTATAAGGGAGGAGGCCTAAGCTACTACCAAGGATACACCTTAGTTAAAGCTTAGGTCGAACCACTCTAAAATCTCAACAACTCATTCAGGGCTTCAAGCTTTGTAACTTTGTTTGAACGGGAAATCGACTACACGAACATACGTGATTGAAAGTTCAAAAGAATAGACCACTAAAAAGCTCAAGTTAATTAAAATTCTAAGTTCAACCAGGATGTAGGGTCGCATACCGCACTTCGACTAGCCGGACTTAGAAAATTAAATCTTAAAATCACTCAGGATGTAGGGCTGCATAGCCGCACCTGACGAACGAAGCTTAAAATTCGAACGTATAAACTCACTGCATTACTACAACCCTACATGTTCATGTGTTCAATAAAATCAACAAATGAAGAACTTAAGATGAAAAAATTCTAAGTCTGCCAGGGAGTGTTAGGCTCGCACGAGCGGCACCTGGTAGAAGGATTTAAAATGAAAAAATTCTAAGTCTACTAGGGAGTGCTAAGACTTGGCACCCGGTAGAAGAATTTCAAATGAAAAAATTCTAAGTCTACTAGGGAGTGCTAAGACTTGGCACCTGGTAGAAGAATTTCAAACGAAAAAATTCTAAGTCTACTAGGGAGTGCTAGGCTCTCATGAACGGCACCTGGTAGAAGAATTTAAAACGATAAAATTCTAAGTTTACTAGGGAGCGCCGGACTTGTACGAGTCGCACTTGGACAAAATTTAAGATAAACAAAATCTTAAGTTCATCCAGGACGCATGGCCACACAGCAACATCAGACTAACAACACTTAAGAAATAGAAGCGAGGAGGTAGAGGCAACAAAGGATAAAAGTTTTATTCACCAAAGAAGCCAAATGACTGAAGTTATATTCAAAAAAGCATGAGAATGCAACTAAAGGCGATCATACGCCTATACCAAGTCAAAAAGTTAAAGAAACAAACATAAATAAGTTAAAAGATGGACATGCCCCATCAGACAGAGAAAAGCATAGCGGAGCAACGTCTCAGAAAGTCAAACTGCGAGGAAGCGTTAGCGTAGGTCGTTGACGAAGCTCAGGTCCAAGTCCGGATACTTTTGAGATACATGGTCTACAGCATAGTCGATCCCATAAACGAGGATCTCTTTCTCCAGATTTTCATATTCTCCACAAGCTCTAAGCATTTTCTTCAACTCCTCTTTATCCCGAGTCCTTGCCTCCAAATCATTGAACTTAACCGACATTTCAGCAGAAATATTCTTCTCACGAGCTAAGTCACTTTCAAGAGATTGATTCCTAGCATGGGCCTCTTGCAGCAAGCGGGCTTTTTCGGCTAAGGAAGTGTCACGGTCACTTAACTCATCTTTGAGGCGTTCACAATCACTCAGCACTCTCAGGGCAGCCAGGTTCGCTCTAGCCCCCGCCTGAAAAGTTAAGATAATGTGTGGGCACGCACAAAAAGAATGAAAAGCAGAAGGGAGAGGGAATCATGAAGTATGTCAAAGTTTACCTTGAAAGACTCATGGATGGAAAGACCGAACAACTGGGTCGCACTCATCGAAATTGCTTCCTCCCGGTCATTAATCAAAACTTCCCTGAAGTTAGTAGTAATATTATCAATGTACCTTTTTAGTTCATCCTCACTCTCTCCGTGGGCGTAAGGGCCTTCAAACTCAGATAAGGAACGACGGGTACTACGAGAAGAAGAAGCGACCGCAACCGTGCCTGAGGGCGTATGAACCTCAGGTGACCTGACGCGCACTCGCTGACGACGATGCTCCTCGTCGGGCACATCACCAGAGTTAGCCTCACATATCAAAGTTTCGTTGAGCTTGGCGGCGCTTGCTCAATGTACGACATGGCACGCGACATATCTAAAAAAGGAAGTAAAGTATTATGGTATGATGAAACAATGTGAAAGCAGAGTCAAAACAAACATACCGGCTTCCTCAGAAACAGCGTCCTCAGAAACAGGTTGAAAAAGTCCAGTGGAGATCGGTCGTCTTTTTCGTGAGAAGAAGCCGGTGGTCTTTGCATCGCGCGATAGGGATATTCAATATCCGATTGATCACCGATCGAGCAAATTCGGAAAAAGGAAAAATCTCCCGGTTATTTCCTGCAATGCAACATGGTAAAGATGAAGTAAATTATTTGGGAAGTTAACATAGACACCTCAAAGTGAGCCTACCAGGAATCCTGAATTTTCTAGGAACGCGGTATACGTAATCATGTCCAGGAACATTAGACAAACCGGTCACCACCTACAAAGAACCATTGATTCTTCCAATTCCTGACGAGAAGAAGGACGTGCCACTATTGGTTCCCCCGCGCCGTAAGGTAATACATGAAATTCCCTCCAGGTAACGAGTTCAGACCTGGTAGAGACCATGTAAAGTTTTATAGGATAGAGGGCCCCACCACTACTAAGGTTCCAAAGAACCCAAGACCCGAGTAATATAGTCCACCCGTTCGGCCCAAGTCAGGCGGGTGCTAAGTGCGACAACAATAGAAATTTTTGAGGGAAGTAGTGAAGCAGGAGTCTAACCCCACACTTGAACATTTTCAAATAAAAGGCTACCTCCCCAGCCAGGAGGGTTGAAGGGCGTCTCCCCCTCTTCAGGACACCGTAAGCTAATGGATGAGGGGATGTCATATTTCACCCTGATATACTCTAATTGTTCTATGGTGATGGTAGATGGATAGGGGTGAATCGCGATATCTTGGGAAGGAGAAGGCCCGTTCGGCCTCGGAACTTTCCCCCCATGCTCATTGCGCCCCCGGTATAGTAACTAGATTCTTCGCCGGACATCCTAGAATGAAAATGATCTACCTTAGCTACTATCAAAACTCTCACTGAGCTACACTACTTGAATGAATTATACTAAGGGAGAGACCAAAAACGTACCTGGACTCTTAGTAATGAGGAATGGGTCGTCTCTGGTGCCCTAAGTAAGCAGTGTAGCTGTGAACATTCAAGCACGTCAACAAAGGAAAACAATAATTTTGTTAGAAGCATCTGAGAAGTTTATGGATCGACTGAGTAAAAGTATTGTCAAAAATTGCTAAGGGCATAGTGGAAATTAAATTCACTACCTCGAGTCAAGAGCGGAAGTTAAACTTGCTACCTCTACTCAAAGTTGGGAAGTGCGCGGCCCTGCGAAATCGGAAGTAGTTCGATTAATTTCTATGTAAACTTAGCAATGCATTGTAATTTACAATAAAAAAAAAAAAAAAAAAAAAAGGGGGGAAGAAAGTCACTGAATTGAAAGTGGAAATATTAAAAAAAAAAAAAAAAAAAAAAAAAAAAAAAAAAAGATGACCACATTGCCACATGAAGGGGTCGGGCTCACAAGACAAGCCCAACAAAGGGTCTGCTGGTTTCTTTAAAAAAAAAAAAAAAAAAAAAAAAAAAAAAAAATGAAGATTGTGGGCGTTAAGGGCCCGGCCAAAGGAGAGGCCAAGCCACGCCCACATCCAGGCCAAAGGCAAACAAAACGGACGGGTCAGGATCATGGAGCCGGTCCCGGGTTCGTGGTAGACGGGCCGACGGGTAGACGGCCGACGGGTAGACGGGTCGTGTGTTAAAACAAAAAAAAAAAGGAAAATGAAAAAACGCCATGCTCTCTCCTTCTCTCTCGATTTTTCCCTCTCCCCCAAATCGCCGATCCCCCTCTCTGTCTCTCGACTCTCGTGGGTGCCATTGAAGACCGAAGATTGAGCAAACCCAAGCCAAAACCTTCATGCAAGAGTAGATCTCAAGCGAGTCCACCTCCTTGATCGTATTCATGGCAGCCTTTAAAGATGAAATTGAAGAATTTGTTCGAAGCAGTGAAACGATTTAGACGAAGGTTCATAAAAAAAAAAAAAACGAAGGGGTCGATTCAGATCGAAGCTACGAATCGAGTCAGTTGAAGATCACCTCCGCGTTCTTCTCCTCTACCGCGAATCAAGCAACAATCATGAATGGCGTAGAAGCCCTCTTCTTTCTCATGGATTCAAATTGAAAACGAGGCCGTAAATTGAATTGAATTCGAGATGGATTCTTCTCACGCCTGGTCATGGAATCGTGAAGCTACCGCTCGATTGGTTTGCTCTCACGACTCGAGTTCATGGAAAAATCTGAAAATTGAAGAAAAATTGGAAGCAAATCCGAATCCCTCAATCCACGGGTAGACGGGTCGTTGAGGCACACGGGTAGACGGGTAGACGGGTTACCGGGTCGTAGTCTTGTCATAAAAAAAAAAAAGAGAGAAAAAGGCAACGCAACACCCTCCCCTCCTTCTTCGACTTCGCCCTCAACCTCTCTCACTCGTTCCCTTACTCTCTCGTGGCAGCCATGGACGATCAAGTTGAAGCAAATAAAAGCCAAAGCTTCGTGCAAGAGTAAATTTGAAGCTCCTGGCTCGTTCAAATCCGATTTCCTAGTCCTTGCATTGAAATTGGTAGCTTCAATTTCTTTAGTTTCATCCCTTTGCTTCCTCGGTTTGGTGTTGAAGAGAGAGAGAGGGGATCTTCGGTTCTCTATGGTCTGAAGAGAAACGAGAGATTCGTTTTCTATTCTCTGTTGCAACGTGAACACGGAGCGGCGAGCAACCTCGGTTAAATCCTAATCTCGACTCTGACTGGTTCAAACATCACAGAGAGGAAGCGAAAGAATCAGAGAGAAAATGAAGAAATTGATCTTCCTTGTTCTTATCTCTGGTTCACAGCTTGGCTCCCTCCACTCGATTAATCTGACCGTGAACCGAAGCGTGAGGATAGATCAGTGAGCAGCCATCTCGGTGCCCGTTGTCCGGTTCGGTGAGCAGCTACAAATCTGATTTATTGTCCCTAGTATGTTTTGAATCTTTTCCAATTGGTGGATTAAGTTACGAGGAAGAAGAAGGTTGAGTTTTCAAATTAAAAGGCAAAGCTCTAGTTACGATACTTTGTCAATTTGAAGTTTTTGGTCTACTACAATACTTTGTGATATGAGGTACAGATCTGCTATGTAATCGAGCAGAGGACCAACATTTGGATTCCCGAAAGCATGTCTATGAAAGGATGCTCTGCTATGTAATTCCAAACGCAAAAAAAAAAAGAGAAGTCTAGATCTGCTGTGTAACTTGCAGAGGTCCAATATTTTAAGATTTCTAAGAGCATTCTCCTAGCCAGCTCTGTTTTTTGGTTTTAAATACGGGGCTGTTTTGTTGAAGCAATGTAATCCCAGACACAAGGGAAAACTCGAGGATGTCACTAATGTTACTCGAGGATTTTGAAGCTACCAAAGGATGTGAGTCTGATTTTTGTTAGTGCGCTATGTAAATCTGATTTACAAGCTAAAAGCAAAAAATTGGTCTGCTATGTAGTCTCGCAGAGGTCCATAATTTCAAAATTTCAAAGAAAATTCAAGGGAGATGTCTGCTATGTGTTTTTCTACTGATCTACTATGAAAGAGAACATGGCTTTGTTAGGTAAAAATGGAACAACCCTGCTTGTGTAGTTCTACATAAAGTCTGAAAAACAAGTCTGCTATATAAAAGGATTCTATATGGATCATAATACTTTTGAGTTCGACACTAAGTAATCCTCTAATCAAAAGCAAGGGGGGATGCGTACCCGGCAAAGTCTACAAAGGTTTTACTTGAGGATTTTTTAAAAAAGTGCCAAAATAAAAAATAGGCCAATCGTAACTTAGAAAAACGCCGTATGAACGAAGAAATACGGGACTGTTTTGAAGCTACATGCCACTTGTGAATGAAAAATTGAGATTGAGGCCAACAATGTAAAATTGAAAGTTTTTTAAAAAAAAAAAAAAAAAAAAAAAACTCACTCTTCTAACCCGTTCCTCTTCCCGAGCACCAAGCTTCCCGACACTAGAATGGAGCTACAAGTCAAAGTTGAGATGAACAAAGATTAGAAAAATATACACATGATTGGAAACTCTTCATAAAAGTAAAAAGAAATCTTTAGTAGGAGAAGTTACCAAGCTACAAACTTCCTCAAGTTTCCTCAAAATAGGAAAGGAGAAGTGTGAAATTCTCCCTTATTTATAGTAGGATCAAGCCTCCTCCTAGCCCTTGGATCATGGTAAGTAAAATTGACGGCCTAGATCGGTGATAAAGGTACAAGGGTAATAAGTGTCCTACCAACCAAATGTAATAGTGATTTTGAATTTAATGAAGGGTTGAAGTAGTGGAGGTGCATGGTAGTAGTGACCATCTAAGAAAATACTTAGAAAAATTTCACCCTCAAGAGCACTCCCAAGTGGTCATAAGCTACCCCAACCCGACTTGGGAGTAGGGGGCCACTGTTATGGGTGAAATATCGCTAAGGTTAAAATGACCACGTGTCGGGCATACGAAGAGACACGAGGAATTTCAAACTCTTTCGGCCTACGCGGTCGAGCCTGGTTATATGAGCGTGCCACGCATGACGGACCCGACCTCCACCACTAACGAACGACATACCATCAAGAGAGGTGCGTATAGACGTGGACTCATCTCAAAGACATAGACTAAGTGTCCAAGAAAGAAGCTCCGCTATTGCGCTGCGCGCATCTACCCCCACCTCAGAGAAGCGTAGGTGCACACCACCTACCAACACACCTACACACCTACCTACACACCTACACCCATTCAATACCCAACACATGGACCAATCCCGAAGTGACACGTGGCGCGATGATGTCATCAACCCAATCTCCTATAAATAGGAGAAGAAATTCATTCATTTGGGAAGATATTTTCTATTACAATTCTACTTGAATTCTCTCTGGCACACTAGCTCTGACTTAAGCATCGGAGGGTGTTAGGCCGGCACCGCACCGGTGTTCTTTTCCTTTCCTGTGCAGGTACCTGCCTAGAACGCCTACGAAGCATCGCGCTACCTCTGATTCATCTTACAAATTACGTTCGTTGCCTACGTGGAAGCTTTCCATATTTACGCAACAACAAGCTGTTTTGACGTCCATAATTGAATCGTTCATTTCTAAATTACAAAGACTAAATCGTTATTAGAAAAATATTATCAGAATACCAAAAGTGGATATCAAAGCAAAAATGCAATAAAAGGGGGAGAAAAAAACACAAAGCAAGCAAACCAAAAGAGGAACCTAACTAACAAATATCCCATCTCGGATCTGTAGAATCTTAAACAGAATAATAAAACCGTGGGCTCCTATGTTTTTTTTTATGCACAAAACTATTATTTTGCCCACCAAACTTTTGCTCATTTGCTTTCATAATGACCATGTCCCATTTCATTCATTTGTAAGTAGAGGAGGGTGGGGAGATTAGAAAGAGAAAGAAAACTAAAACCCGAAAAGAAGGGCCTGTTTGGTAACCTTCATCGTTTCATTTCTTGTTTCTTATTTTTATTTCTTATTTTTTGTTCCTCTTTTTTTTTTCAAAAGAGAAACAGAAACATGTAACTGTTTCTTATTTCTTGTTTCTGGAAGAAAAAAGAAACATAAATGTGTTTGGTAACTATTTCTTATTTATGTTTCTCATTAAATTTTTTTTTTGAAAATATTATAATTTTAATTTTAAATGACATATTTAAAAATATTATATCAATAATAATATATTTTATAGGTCAAAACGGGACAACATAATAATTTATCAATGTGTTGAAAATTTTGGAAATAAGAAAGAGAAATTAGAAACTAGAATTTGTTGCTTCTAAAATTTCTACACAATTTTGAGAATTGTTTCTAAAAAAAGAAAAACAAGAAATAAGAAGAGTTACCAAACAACTCAATTTCTTAAAAAATGAGAAATAAAAACAAGAAACTAAATTGGGAAGGTTACCAAACGGCCCGAAATTAACAACTAATCATGAGTTGATCAAAACTTTAAGATCGTAGATCGATTTTTTTCATTCCCGAGGAAGTGCATTTTTTATCTGAATCTTCTTCTATGTAAGTTCAAATCATATGCTATCTACCACCTATTTAAGATATTATTTGGGAAATTTCATTGGGTAGCAGAATTTTTATCAATATTTATAAATATAGCATTTTTAAAAAGTATTTACAAATATAGCAGATTTTTAAAAACATACATTCATGTGATCAGAGATATTAGTGATAACTTATAAAATAATCAGTGATTACTATCAGATAATCATGATTTCTGCATCAGTGATTACTCATCAGTGATTACTTGTGAAGATATCACTGATTACTAGTGATAATTTTGTAATATTATAGGTGCGAATTTAATTTTTCTGCTATTTTTGTAAATATGTTTTTTTACTGCTATTTTTACAAATATTGAACCTATTTTTGCTATTTTCGCAAGAGCCCCGTATTATTTTATGAATTTATATATATGTAAATTATTCAGAACACTTGTAGATATATAAAAAAAAAAAAGGAAATTAAGTGTTTAAAAAAAAAAAAAACAGGAAATTAAAGCTAAGACCGACAAAGAACCCGATTTTATGGCTCATATTTCTCTATCAACTCATATCAATTCACATGATGGGAAAAGAAACAAAAAATATGAAAAATTAAAGAAAGTTTGATGCCACAGGCTACTTTGATCCCCAAGTGGTGCACAGGTTGATCTGTAACATTAATTTTTTTATGCGTAAGAATTAGATTCAAAAAATAAATATATAAAAATAAATATTGTCTAAAAGCAGATTGGAATTAATTAATGGCCGCCTAAGATTTTTTAAGTTTAATTTTGGACTTAACATTAATGGTAAGTCTAAACATAATTAAATTGGTTAGACATTAAGGGGGCGTTTGGAGTGCGGGAATCGGAATTGAATGCCTGAGAATTAGATGTCTGGGAATAAGTAGTATGGAATAAAATGCCTGAGAATTTGATGTCGGTGTTTGGAGTGTGCTGGAATGGGATTCAAATACCTGGGAATATGATGTCTGTGTTTGGAGTGTGCTGGAATTTGGTTTATGTGAATATGATTATTGTTTTTGTAGGAAGGAATATGATTTGTTATTTTATTTAATTATTATATAAAATTTAATTTAAAAATTGAAAAAAATAATTAATAATATTAAATTTAATTAAATTAAAATTATAAACTATATTTATTTATAAGTTTGAATTTTTTAATTTCCTTTTAAATATTATTTCATTAAATAAAATAAAATTGATAAAACATATAGGAATCAATTTCTTACAGTCATTTATTATTATATAAATTAGTTGATATTAATTGACGGTAAAAAATAAATGATTGTTTTCATTCAATATTTAGGGTTTAATAATAAAACAAATTTATTAATTTAAAAAAAGTGAAAACGTGTTATTTAAAAAAAGGGTAAAATGTAAATAAAACCCCTGTAGTTTTTTTCAAATGCATGAACACCCCTCTTGGTTTGAAAATGGCAAATCACACCATTGTGGTTCCAAATTTTTTCAATCAGACTCTTCCCCTTCAATGTCATTAATTTTATTTTAATCATAACTTCTTCGTTTGAACTCCGATTTGGATGATTCAAGATGTTTTGGAATCCTCATTTTGGTCTCTACGCTATGGTCACTTCAAAACTTTCAAATCACCAAAAACAAAAAGAGTTAACGGTGTCAATCATACCTAGTATTTTGATGTCAATCAACTCTTTTATTTATTAATCATTTCGAAGTTTTGAAGTGACTATTATATAGATCCTGAAATTAAGATTCCAAAATATCTTGCATCACCCAAATCGGAGTTCAAACGAAAAAAGTTATGGCTAAAATAAAATTTTTGACATTAAAGAAGAGGGGTTTGATTGAAAAAATTTGGAACCACAGGGGTGTGATTTACCATTTTCAAACCACAGAGGGTGTTCATGCATTTGGAAAAAACCACATGGGTCTCATTTTCATTTTACCCTTAAAAAAATGTTGTATTTGGAATTAAGCTTGAAAAAAGTACTATAAAGTCAAATTTATCTAAATTAGTTAGTGTATTATTTTGAACATTCTTTTTAAATTTAATTATGTATAATATATTGAGTTTCTTTAAAAAAATATTTTTGATTTAAAAAATATGTATATTTTTTTTTATTTAAAATTGAACATATTTTTTTAATTTAATTATGTGTAATTTATTGAGTTTCTTTAAAAAAATATTTTTGATTTAAAAAATATGTATATTTTTTTAATTAAAAAATATTTTTTAATTTTATCTTGTTCACTATAACCTAGTAAAATACTCGTAATATATTTTTTTTCCTATTAGAAATACCAAATAGTACAAAATTGGAGGAGTTTAATTAAATGCCAATGCCAAAGCCAAAGCTAATGCCAATGTTAAATAAAGGGGAAATTTGGATGGGAATTGAATGCCAATGCCAATGGTAAAAGAGGTTGAACCAAACAATGGAATGGGAATTGAATGCCAATACCCATGGGAATTGAATGCCAATGCCCGCACTCCAAACGCCCCCTAATAGTCTCTTTCACAAATTTAAAGGTTAAGTTGGAGTCGCCAACATGAGCATAACTCAACTGGTTTGACATATACTCCCTTCCCTTGAGGTTGAAAGTTCGAGTCCCCACACTTTAATGTAATCTAAAAAAAAAAGAGATTAAGTTGGAGCTTCACTCTCACAATTTGATATAATAACAATTAAAAAAAAATTAAGTGTAGTAATAAGTAACATAATTTTAGTGTAGGAGATCATGAGTCTTAGGCCATGTTTACTTGGAGGGAATTGAGGATGAAGGAATGAGAATGAGATTATTTCATTCTCATTGATCTTGTTTACTTAAAATTTGAAATGAGAGTGTAGGACCCACACAATTTGGCAATTTCATTTGCAATTTTCAAACAATTTCATCCCCTCATACAATTTCATCAATCTCATTCTCATTCCTTATTTTGTGGGTCTCACTAACTTTTATATTTTATTAATTTTATTTTCTCTCTACTTTTTATGGGTCCCACACGAAATAATACTTCATTCTCATTCCAAAACTCTAGTAAACAACATCAATGATAATTCTTTTCATTCCAATTCCGATTCCAATTTTTTTTATTCCAATTCTTTCTCATTCCCATTCCCGCTAAGTAAACGAGGCCTTAGGATAGAGTCAAATATTTTCACAAAGGGAGTAAACACAATACAAGGATAAAAATATAGAGTATTATATACATGAAATATTTTGAATTTTGGTGGGTGTGATATATATATATATATATATATATATATATATATATATATATATATATATATATATAGTTGTTTACGATTTTTTTTTAAATTTAATACTTAAAGTTATTCACAAAATTCCTTAAATATATTCATGTTTTGTTACTGTTTCGTAATTATTTTATTTATCAATATTGTAAGAATACTTCTTTTTAATAAAATGAGCTTAAGCTATTAGTCAACTATTCATCTAAAGTTGTAACCTAATGACCTAAAGCGTATAATATATAAATATATATTTATCAACATCATTCTTCTCAAATTAAATTATACTTCAATTTCAAAAATTATTCATTAAACTACATCATGAATACATATCTCAAGTTGGGTTTTAAGTGCAACTACCCGATTCATTTTAACTCTTAAAATCAAATAAAGCAACGAAAGCAAAATTAAATATAAATCATCATTTATATTTCATTAAAAATAAAGTTGATTTTCTGAACTCATTTTTAGTCATTTAAACAAAACCTTGAAAAACAAATATAAAATAGAATTAATTACACTAATAACCACTTTAATTCACCTAATTTCAGTTTTAATGGTTGTTTCATATTAATATCAGATTTACCCATAAAACACCATTTATGGTGACGATTCTGGTGTATTCCGATTTCAGTGTTTACCTTATTACCCTTTTATCTCTCCTAATAACTATATGTAATTAATGAGATATAGTTATTAGGACAACTCACGTCATCCATACTTCAATTTTCTAAATCAAAATTGTATACGTACAACACACAATCGTGTCCAATAAGAGAACTCTTGTTCAAAGGATTAGTAATAAACTTTGTATTGGGCTTAATTGATTACTAGGATTTAATTTGGACTTCACAAACCAAACAATCTCCCACTTAGAGACAAATCAATCACCTTTAACTCCCACTGCAATAGTAGTTCAACACTTGCTTGGAATTAAGAAGAAGAAAAAAAAACCCCCCCACCTTCTTCCCTTTGCTCCAAAAAAAAGCCTCATTTCTTGGGAGGGAATGATTTTTCCTTTCCTTCATTTTTTCTTGGAAGGATTTGCTTGTTTTTGTTTGGGTTTCTTTTGGATATTGAAGTTCTTTCTTGGAAGGATTTTCTTGTTTTTGTTTTTGTTTGGGTTTTATTTTTTCGTGTGTAAACCATGGTGGGTTAGGGTTTTGGAGAAAAATTAGAAATGAGTGAAGTGGATGAAATCTGAAGTGGACACAGGTAAAGAAAAGACGGTTTAAAAGGACATAGGAGCAGGTGAAACGGTGCACGGGGGAGAGGCATGAGATGTGACCTTCAAATGACCACACACGTCCCTAGATTTACTACACTGTAATTATATCCCTGATCGCCAAAAGACGTAACTACCCCCATTTTGTTCAAATTTTCTACCTTTTCCGTGAAAGAGATCACGTGCATAGCGCGTGAGAACTTAAAATCAACAATATGACATGTATGCACCCATTATCAAATTAATAACTATCTCATTGAGTATAGATGATGTGAGTTGCAAAAGAAAACAGAGAAACATGCAAACTTGATTGGAATGCATTCAACTGGCAGATTTATTTCTTGAGAATGATCATGAAACTTGTTCTGCCATGCACAGTTCTCCCTTAGGGCACACGAAGAGGGATGTATAGCTTCTGCCTATCCACCTCTTGTCCCCAATCATGCTTGATCCTCTGAGCATTGACTTTGAAAATATTGGATGGTTCATGGCCAATTAGATCCACTACGCCAAAAGGATACACCTTGGCAATTTTAAATGGCCCTGACCACTTTAATTTTAATTTGCCTGGGAACAATCTTAAATGAGAATTAAAAAGCAAAACTATTTCTCCTTCCTTGAATTCCCTTCGAATGATTTTTTTTATCATGCCACCTTTTACTTTTCTCTTTAAAGATCTTGGCATTTTCATACACTCGGTCCCTGAATTCTTCCATTTATAGTAATTCCAAACTTCATCTTCCTCCAGCTGATTGTAAGTCGAAATTAAGTGTTTTCAATGCCCAAAAAGTTTTGTGCTCTAGTTCCAATGGCAAATGACAAGCTTTCCCAAAGACAACTTGATACGGTGACATTCCCAGAGGTGCCTTGAATGTTTTACGATATGCCCATAAAGATTCATCCAACTTATCAGACCAATCCTTCCGACTTGGATGGATTACCTTATCTAGAATATGCTTAATTTCCCGATTTGAGATTTCAGCTTGCCCATTTGTCTGCAGATGATATGTTGTGGCAATCTTATGTCTGATGTTGTACTTGGCTATAATTGTTTCAAGCATCTTATTACAGAAATGTGTTCCTTCATCACTTATCAATGCTCTTGGGGTCCCAAACCGTGAGAAAATATTCTTTTTTAGGAACTTTACTACAACTTTGGCATCATTTGTGGGTAATGCAACTGCTTCAACCCATATGGATACGTAATCCACTGCAACAAGGATGTATTGGTTTCCACATGATGGTGGAAAGGGTCCCATAAAATCAATTCCCCAAACATCAAAAAGCTCAATTTCTAAAATGTTGTTCAAGGGCATTTCGTGCCTCTGCGAGATGTTTCCTGTGCACTGGCAATTATCACACTTTTGTACAAATTTTTTTGCATCCTTGAACAATGTAGGCCAATATAACCCGCTTTGTAATACTTTTGCTGCAGTTCGAACACAGCCAAAATGACCTCCATATGGTGAATCATGACAATGGAAGAGAATGGAATTCATTTCCTCGTCTGCTGCACATCGTCTTAACAATTGGTTCGCACACCTCTTGTACAAATAAGGCTCATTCCACACGCAAGACTTTGCATGATGTAAAAATCTTTTAAGCTTTTGCCCCGACAAACATGGAGGTTTCCTTCCACTGGCAATGTAGTTGGCAAAATCTGCAAACCAAGGATGACCAAGTGCTTTGATCATCAGCATATGTTCATCAGGAAAATCGTCGTGGAGTTCCACTCCCTGGAATCTTTCTTTGGTGAATTCTAAACGTGATAAATGATCAGCCACTTGATTCTCTACACCCTTTTTGTCTTGTATTTCCGCATCAAACTCTTGTAGCAATAAAATCCATCTTAATAAGCGTGGCTTTGCATCTTTCTTGGATAACAAGTATTTGTGTGCAGCGTGGTCACTGTGAATCACAACCTTGGTTCCCAATAAATAATATCTGAATTTTTCCAATGCAAAGACAATAGTCAACAACTCATTTTCTGTGGTTGTATAGTTTTTTTAGCATCATTCATCGTTTTACTTGCATAATAGATTGCATGGAAGGTTCGTTCTATCTTCTACCCTAAAACAACTCTAATGGCATAATCACTGCCATCACACATTAGTTCAAATGGCCTAATCCAGTCTGGTTGAACAACAATAGGAGCTTGAATCAATGCTGCCTTGAGGGTTTCAAATGCCATCATACAAGCCTATCCTATTACAAAGTGAGTGTTGTGCTCTAACAAGGAGCACAGAGGTTTTGTTATCTTGGAGAAGTCCTTGATAAATCTACGATAGAATCTTGCATGGCCTAGAAAGCTGCGAACTCCTTTCACATTGGCCGGTGGGTTCATATTTTCGATCACTTCCACTTTTGGTTTGTCAACTTCAATGCCTGGCATGGAAATCTTATGGCCCAACACAATACCTTCTTTAACCATGAAATGACATTTTCCCCAATTAAGAACCAGATTTATTTGCTGACAACGTGCAAGTACTTTTTCCAAGTGGATTAAATAGGAATCGAATGTAGCTCCATAGACAGAGAAATCGTCCATGAAAATCTCAAGTGAATCCTCTACCATATCACTGAATAGCGCCATCATACATCGTTGGAATGTGGCTGGAGCGTTGCACAATCCGAATGGCATTCTTTTGAAAGAAAATGTACCATAGGAGCATGTAAAAGTTGTCTTTTCTTGATCCTCTGGAGCAATGACAATTTGATTGTACCCGGAGTATCCATCAAGAAAATAGTAGTACCCTTTTCCAGCTAACCTATCCAGCATTTGATCTAAGAAAGGCAGAGGGAAATGATCCTTCCTAGTTGCTTTATTGAGGCGTCTGCAGTCCATGCACACTCTCTACCCCATAACAGTGCGTTGTGGGATCAGCTCGTTATTGACATTGGCCACTACAGTCATGCCTCCCTTTTTTGGAACACATTGCACTGGGCTCACCCATTTGATATCAGAGTTTGGATAGATAATGTCTGTGTCTAACCATTTGATAATCTCCTTCTTTACTACTTCTTTCATGGCTGGGCTCAAACACCTTTGCTGCTCAATGGAACTGAAATTTGTATCTTCCAACAATATCTTGTGCATGCAAATAGTAGGGTTAATTCCCTTGATGTCTATCATTATCCATCCCAATACTGATTTGAATTTCTTTAAAAGAACCAAAAGTTGTTGCTCATGGTCTTCTTCTAACATGGAGTTGATGATTACTGGGAAATTTTCATTGTCTCCCAAAAAAGCATACTTCAAATGTGCTGGCAAGGTTTTTAGGTTCAGAGAAAGTGATTTTTCCTTTGGGGGCATCTACACATTGAATGGCAGTGATCTGTCTGAGTGGTTCATAATAAGATGGTTTTGAAGTGTCAGATTCAGTGTATTCAATTGCTGGAATATCGTGTTTCTTTCCACACTTCTTCTTCCAATGCTTTTTTACAGCTGAATCTACAAGATCAATCATAGAACAACTTTCATGGTTAGGAAATTTCAAGGAATTAAATATGTTGAAAGTTACCTTCTAGTCATTCACACGCATGGTTAGTTCACCCTTGTAGACATCCACTAATGTTCTTCCCGTAGCTAAAAATGGTCTACCAAGGAGGATAGGTACCTCCTTATTTGCTTTAAAGTCCAAGATGATGAAATCTTCTAGGAAAATGAATTTGTCCACTTGTACCAAAACATCTTCTATTCTTCCTTCTGGGTGTGCAATTGATTTATCTGCAAATTGCAAGGTTGCTCTGGTGGGTCTAGCGGCACCTACTCCCAACTGTTTGAAAATTGATAGGGGCATCAAGTTGATGCTTGCTCGCAAATCACAAAGTGCCCTTCCACAATAAGTATTACCAATGGAACACGGAATGGTGAAGCTCCCTGGGTCTTGTAGTTTTGGTGGGATGTTTGGCTGGAAAATGAAACATATTTCGGAGGTCATGTTAACTGTCTCTACCTCATCAAGCCTTCTTTTCTTGGAAAGAATATCCTTCATAAATTTTACGTGATTAGGCATTTGTTGTAAGGATTCTACCAAAGGAATATTAATGTGCAACTGCTTTAAGACTTCCAGAATTTTTTTGAGTTAGACATCTTGCTCTTGTTGAATGAATCTCTGAGGAAATGGATGAGCATAGTCTCTTTTAGTTTTGCTTGTTGTGGTATGATCTTGCGCTATTACATTCTGTTGAGTGATTGAAGAATCAAGATTTGCATTTTATTCTTGAGGGCTTTCTTCAATCGGTAAGTTTTTTCTGTTGGGTTGGGTGTTTGCTTCTCTTTTTCTTTTGACAGGTTCTTTAGGAACAATCCCTTGCTGCTGGTTGGTGTTATCACTCCTTAATGTGATCACATTACAATGCTCAACTCCCTTGCCCTTCATATTGGTCACTGTGTCACCAGGTAAGTTACCATTGTTAGGAATGGTGTCCTAGAACTTGTAATTATTTAATAATAATAATTTATTTCGAATAAATTAAATAAATAAACATAAGTTCTTTATATTATCTAGATTGATTCAATTGACGATATTAGGAATATATGGAGATATATTAATATCAAACATTCAAATAGTAAACCCTAAGTTACTCTTATGAAATCACGACTAAGTATGTGAGTCATACGAGATGATTAAAGTCGAGATGAGTAACTTAAAAGTGTCTACAGTAAATGGATAACGTTTGGGAACCTTATCCTGGTAACACTGTTGATAGCTTCGCATTTTGTTTATAGATAAATGATCTAATCCTGATCATTCATGTGGGAGACATGAAATGGAAGTATCATATGCAATGTTGATTGTATAAGACAGGACCACGATGTTTGATCAAAATTTCTCATTAGTACCATTTACGAGAAATGATCGAATATCAAACTAAGTTTATCAACCGTGATAGATCTCAATCCTGAGTGAAATGCGGACTCCTATTTGTGGAGTTATGTTCTTTGATTCACATGGTTGAGAGCGATCTGTAAGAACGCTCAATACACTCCTGTTTTGGGAACATGGCTAGATAAGTAGCTGGGAACTCATTTTCACGAGATGGAATTCATAACTTTCCTATAAATTAACGGTATCAGTGCGATACCTAAACATTTTAGGAACTTTAGGAAACTCCTTTGATGTACTGATTTGAGACATGAACAAGTGGCGCCACGACTTCTATAGATCACAGAAGTATATTATCTCTAGTTCGACTAAAGATAAAGTTCATTGGAGAATCAGCGGGAACACAAGGATAAAGCGGTAATTACAGGGGCAAAACGATAAATTTATCCGCCTGTAATTATGAGGGTTCCACGTGAAGGATATATCACATATATAAATAAAAGATAAACTAAATGGATATAACTCATCTATAGTGAGGGGAGTTCAGCTATGAATCTATAGTGGAATTATTCATAGTTAAATAATAAGTAATTAACTGATTATGAGTTAATCACTTAATTGACTAATTATTAAGCCCATGATCTATAGGTCCATCGGGTCCCTATGCTAGCCCAAATATCGTTGTAGCAAAACTAAGTTATTAATTTAACTTAGGAAGAACAAACAATTTAAGTAATTGATTTTACTTAAAATTAGGCAATATTGATTATTTGAATAATGAGATTATTTAAATGACAATTAATATTAATATTATTAATATTGATACAATATTAATTGTTTAAATAAAGAGTTTATTTAAATGGAAATTAATATAACATTATCAATTATAATATTTGAAGGCAAAATTAATTGTTTAAATAAATAAATTATTTAAACGGGAATTAATGTTAATATTATTAATTAAATAATGAGTTTATTTAAATGGAAATTAATAATTAATAATTAATATTATTAATTAAATAATGAGTTTATTTAATTTAATAATAAATATTAGAGAGAATTAAATACAATTGGTTTAAGAAACAAATTGGTTATGGCCCAAAATAATTAATTAGTTGAATAAGATTCAATGGTAATTAATATATTAATTTTTGGCTAAATGTATTTATATATATATAAAATTTTGCGTCAGCGTGAACTTTTGACCCAAAGTTATATATTTATAATATAAATATATATATAAAACGTGGTGGGTGGGCGCACGCTGAAGGCTGAGTTTATATATATATATATATATATATAATTTTTATTTATCTTTTCTATTTTAATAATTTGGAGATAAGCTTTATCTAATTAGATTAGATATCATATTTTCCTATAAATATGACCATTGGGATTGATTCTATACTCCAAGTCCAAATCAGTCATATAAATAGCATGCTTAAATCACTTAATTCTCATTTTAACTTAACTCCCGAGCCAAACAAATCATTCAAGAACTAAGTTCCTAAATTTACCGTAAATTCTATTTATCCTTACCTTTTAGCAAATCAAATAATAGTCAATCAGTCCAACAAGGTATCAATTGATCGAACAAACACCACCTACAATAACACCAATTGAAAGCATTTTATAAACCATAACTAAAATGAGAAAAGTGATTTTTTGGTTGAACGATAATTTCGGATGAATAGTGTTCCGGATGAACAGTAACTCGATGAATAGCGTTTCGTGAACAATAACTCGATGGACATTGTTTTGTGAACAGTAACTCGATAACAGTTTTTTGTGATTTTTGAGTCTAGGGCTTGAAGGATGTTAAGGAAACGCTCAAATGAAATCCCAAAATCAAAATCTTTAAGCTTCAAGAGAAGAAATTGAAGATTTCAACCAAGAAGCTCATTTAATAACTAAAGTAAACAAAACCCATAAAAAGAACAAGAACCTCTTACTTTGAATCCTCTTGAAGTTGAACGAAAAGCTTCAAGAGTAGGCTGAAAAGATAGATTGGGTCGAGGGCTTTCCAACGCAAAAGGAATCAAGCGAAATGGAGAAAGGACGAGAAAAACCCATCCCTTGGAATCTTAGGAGGGGCGGCGACTTGGTGGAGAGAAAGGAAAATGAGTTTTTGTTTTTATTTCAAAATGAGAGGAAGAAGATGACTCCAATTTTAGATGAGATAAAAATAATTGCTAAAGAGTCCCCCAATTCTTTTCTAACTTTTAAAATAAAGCTCATGCTCTTAAAATACAAACTATCCTCTAAAATTAATCAACACAATTAATCTAAGGTAGAAGATAATTAATTATTATTAATTGACCTACTAATGCACCTATTTCACAATAACTCCTTGAAATCTAAAATTACCAAATAAAGATTAAAACTTCTAAATTCTAAATTACCGGAATTAAACTAATTAAATAAATAATTCTACCTCAAAATAACGGGATGTTACACGAATAATGAGTTAGGTGGTAGATCCCACAACATAGATAGATTGGCAGTTGTTGGAGTATCTTTTCATGCCTGAGAGATAGATCACAGCGGGAGGTCTTGCTGGGGTCAATTAATGTTAGTGTAAAGGCACGACCCTAAAGCAATATTAAATATGCTAAAAGACCATAAAGCAGCGGAAGTCATAAAATCAACAATTCATCATCTAAAGTCATTTAAAAATAAATCCCGAGATTCATAAAGTATAATAAAACATATATAAAAATAAAGAGAAAAATATTTCTGAAAGAGAGAGGACGAGAACGGAGAAGTGAAGAGCCAAAGAAGGAGGAGAAAAAGAAACAAACAAGGAGGCGTTTTACAACGTGGAGTTATTTTGTATTAGCTAGTTTAGTATTTGTCATTTCCATTTTATATTCAAACATGAATTCTAGTTCGAGAAACACTCTTATTTTCATGTTGTTGATAGCCATGAGAGGCTAAACCCTTTTGTGATGAAGTGTTAGTGGAGATGGATAGACATGAACCACTATTTTGAGATCCACATATTTATGGAGATTATGTGTATTGTCATTTATGTTCTTCTTTAATTCTGTATGAAAATATAGTTAGAAGAGTGTATGCAAGTATTGAAAGATATTTTGTATGCCAACTTTGTATGAGATATCACTTGTTCAACTTAACCATAACTTAGGAATAAAGGAAAGGCTAAGAAGAATATAGAACAGTTCTAGGGGATTCAAGAAAAGTAAAATTTACCCAAGGTTTTAGAGATGAGATCTAGGGTTAGATAATGCGTTAAGATTGTTTGAGAAAACTTATCCTCACTCTTGTTTTCCTATGCACTAGTTGTTTAATAACTCCATTCATATGTGAAGTCTCATAGCAAGTTTATTACTTGTTGATACAGTCTATCCAGATTCCTAGCACATCATCACATTCCCATCCTTTGATCTACACTTCGTGTTGATCCGTTTACTTTGTGCATTACAATACCTAGCCTTTGTTAATTAATTAATTAATTTTGTAGCTGCAATCACCCTTAGATCCTAATTGTCTTAAAAACAACCATCCTCGTGGGACACGACATTCACTTACCACTACTATTACTTGTTGATCATGTGCACTTGCATGTCACCCTTCACCACCTAGTTTAATCACCGCTCTCACCAACAAGTTTTTCGCGCTGTTGCTAGGGATGGTGCATACTTTTCGCTTTTAGAGATTGAGGGAGATTGAAGTAATTAATTGTTTCATTGTGTAATTACTTTTGTTGTTATTTGACCAATTTTATGAGTGTTGCAAGAAGTAGTAACTCTGAAGGAGAATAATTTCCATACGATCCAGAAATTGAGAGAACTTTTCGCAGACGAAGATTAAACAATCAAGCACGAATTAGAGTTGCTATGGATTAACCACCACCTGTTGCTGGAGTGGGGATGCACGAGGCAGCCAGGAATAGAGAGGATGATCTTCAGACAGTACAATACATTGAAGACAGACATATAGCAATGCGAGATTTGGAAGGCTTGGGACCCAACATAGCAAGACCAGAGATATAGACGGATAGATTCGAGTTCAAGCCAGTTATGTTCTCCATGGTTAACTCAATCGGTCAGTTTGGAGGAGGGAGTCATGAAGACCCCCACAATCACATTAGACTGTACTTGCAGGTTTACAACTCTTTTAAAATGCCTGGAGTGTCAGATGAAGCTTTGCGATTGTCTTTGTTCCCATACTCATTAAAAGGAAAAGAAAGCTCATGGTTACTATCAATTGATGTTGATTCGATCCATTGCTGGGTTGACATGGTTGATAAATTCCTTACCAAATACTTTCCTCTAAGCAAAGCTTCACAAATCTGAACTGACTTACAAAATTTTGTGCAACATAACAATGAGCCATTAGCTGATGCATGGGAACGATGGAAAGAGATGATACGACACTGTCCTCAACATGTATGCCAGGGTGGCTTCAGATTTTGACCATAGACTCATCTTCGAATGGAACCATCATGTCAAAATCTTATAGTGAATCACAAGACATTATGGAAGGGATAGTGTACAATAGCTAGCAGTGGCCCAGTGCACCACTCAAGCAAACAGATGGAGGTGCAGGAGTGGATTTAAATGCTCTAACGTAGCAAATGGCAAATATGTTCATGAAGAATCTGAATGCTACAATGGGGACTACAACCGCTTCCCCGAATCAAGGTGGTTCAGTGCACGGGGTGAATCAGATACACTTCACTTCATTTTACAATAGTATTACTTGCACCATTTGTCACGAAGGACACTCTGTAGAATTGTGCCAACAGAATCCAGACTCTGTAAATTTTGTTCAGTACAACAAGAATTTTAATCCTTACTCAGGCACTTATAATCCAAGTTGGCGACATCACCCTAATTTTTCATGGAACCAGTCAAACCATTTAGGAGAAGGACCATCTAATGCAGCACCACCAAGACTTATGAATTACAACTAGCCACAAATCACCAACTACTCACAATGAGGGCATGTGCCCTCACAAGCTCAACAACCAATGAACCAGCAGAATCAAGCATGTGACCTAGTTAGTTCACTAGAGCAATCTATGAAGGAATATATTACCAGGAATGAGGCATCAATAAGGAATTTAGAGAATCAAGTGGGACAGTTAGCATCCTCACTGAATGCAAGACCTCAGGGTTGAAGGGATGATTTACTAAAACTAGCGGAAATTTATTTAGCAAACTTATTAACATTTAATAACGAATCTATTAACATCATGCAAATTTGTGATAAAAACATGTAGATTCATGCTTAATTTCGAAAATTAAAACCCTTTTACTTACATTGAGTAATTAATGGAGAATCGGTTGGAGGTTTCTTTACAGCATCAATCCTCAGCAACACCGGATCTTCTATGCTATATCCCGATCGAAAGCAAAACCGACTTGTGGGAATCGAACCGGAAGAACAAAAGAAGAAGAAATTTCTTCTAAATTTTTCCCTAAGGAAAATCGTCAATTGGGCAAAAACTCGAGAGAGAATTTTCACTTTTCTAATTAAAGTGAGAAGTGTATAAAATATGAATATTTGGATATTTAAGGATATTACATATTATTGGAAGTTAAAGTATGGAATTATTGGGTTCAATTATGTTTATGCTTGAATTTGGATAACATGTGTTCTTGGATATTTAATTTATGATATTGAGACTTTTTGTTTACTTTGGACTTATTTTCTGAGACTGAGATCTTCCAGCAATTGAAGCATTTTGGCATATAAGTTATTCGAATTTGCAGGATTATGTGATCGATGAAAGTATGGGCTTACGAGCCTGTATGTTATAATGTTCTTGATTAATGCTGAAATGAGTTCTCTGTTAATATTTCTGTATTCGAGTTCTGGTTCTTTATTATCACACATGTTTGCATGGACGAATAATGAGATAATGCATAGACTGCGTGAGCTTGCATTGTTTGGTATTATTCATTGTTCGACTGTATATGTATCATAAGGAATGCATAGACTGCATGAGCTTGTATGAACGAAAGATATGAATAATGAGATAATGTTTAGTTGTGTGAGCTTGCATTATCTGGTATTATTCATGATTGCTATGATACATATATATTATAGACTGCTTAGACTGCGTGAGCTTTACATGTCATTGGTGAGATAACGGGATCATGTATTGGCTGCATGTACTTTCAACATCTAACGTTATTCACTGGAGAGGTTCTTGATTAAATGTAAAGAAAGTGTGAGTTTTGCATAGTTCTTGTTAAGAATGTAAAGACCGCGTGAGTTTTACATGATATTGGAGTGAGATAATGGGATCATGCATAGACTGTGTGTGCTTGCACATCTGACATTATTCACACATGTTCTTTGTTCTTATTCATTGTTGAGACTGCGTGAGCTTAACTTGTTCTAGTTGTATTCCTGAAAGATTTAACGTATGTTTACGTGTTATGATTATTACGAGCTTGGGAGACTTGACTACTTGTTTAGTTTTTTGATCTTTGTTCTTGGGAGATTTGCATGATTTTACATTTGGAAGTTTGTTTGGGTAGTCAAGAGATAGCAGTATTCGTTGGACACAAATTCGGATTCGGATTTGGGATCTAAAGTTACTTTCTTTTCAATTTATCTTCACTAGGTCTCCCGCTCATGAAACTACACTTTCAGGTACGGGACGAGGTCGCGACCGTAGCCGTGGAGCTGGTGTGACATGATTCCAGGATCGATGATGATGGATGGACTAGAGTCTGTTGTAGTCCATAGATTGCTTGTGTCATGACACTTTCATTTTATTAGTTTTATTTTCTTTTTGGGTTGTTGAGCTCTCTTGAGCAATATCACTTATGTTTATTTGTTCTTTAGATTTCTGGATTTATAAACCTATCTCATCTTAGATTTTGAATTTTATTAAAAGGGAAGCGCTTCCTATTATTGAATGATTTAGTTATGATATTTGAAATGAAAAAGGATATTTTCATCGATTTACAGGGTGTTCAATTATTATTTCAAGTCTTCCGCTTACGTTATTTATTAATTCAATTTTAAAGAGTCAGGTTTTTACAATCGCCTGCAACGAATCTTGAGAAAACAAATTTTCCATCAAAATCTTGACATTTACATTCAAGCCGATTGTCAAAACAGATATTTCTTCTCGAACATTTACACCCTCGTTGACTTTGAATCTAGTCAAAAGTGCTCTATTGCCCTCGAACAATTTCACTAGTCCGCTATAATGCTTGAAAGTTGAGACTATTATCTGACAGCTTTCATATCTTTCTAACTGTTCTTTCACTTGAACTCATGGATTAGGAGCTAACTGTTCTTTCTGCGTTGTTGGCTCATCCTCTCGATTCGAGGGAACATCAACTAACTCTCTGATTTTGCACTTTATGTGTAGAACTACAATAATAGATAAAATTAACGATAATATCTGTTTGTTCCAATCTTCATTCTTCAAATCCTAAGGATTCTCTTCCAACAAAAAAAAGATTCAATTTCTTACAAAGGCAATCCTTAATTTGCATCATCTAGAATGGAAAATTTGAACCATCAAAATTTTCAATCCCAATATTCTTTTTATAATCCATCGATCTTTTTCATAAGTGCCCTGAACCTGATGATGTGATGTGAATTTGCAGGGTTGTTAAATTCCTAAACTCCCTAATCTAAGAACGGTAAAATAATGCAACAAAGAATAAATAATAAAGTAAGAGAAAACGACACTATAATTTATACAAGTTCTCAATTGGTACGTCCTGTCTTCTACAGACTCTAAAGGTTCCACTATAAAGTTGAAAATTACATCAATGAGATGAATAATAAAGAGTGTACGATTTATCACAATTATACATAACCTTCGAGAATCACCCAAATGGTTGTCCCCTCTTTAATTTCTCTTAATAAGAATTGTTGGGATTGAGACCTCTAAAACTAGAGATCTGTAAGCGGAATTCCCAAGGATCTCGCAAAATAATATTAGACTAAAAACAAATGCATAAAAAAAATATTTACCCTTGTAGAGAAGTGTCAACTTTTCATAGTTCTTGATTACGATCCGGGACCACCAAAAAGTCTTCCTCACTAAACACAAAAGAGAACAGTGCATGGACACGATCCTTCTTGGAAAAAAAAAAGGAAAAATAAAATTTTGTTTCCCTATATCACATAGTGGTGGCGGTGGTAAGAGATGAGGGAGGAGGAAAAAAATTTCTAAGCTTTACAACTCTTAACCTATGAGTCTGTGTTTTTGGGTTTCTCCAAACTTTTCCTATTTATAGGAAACCAAGAGCCTCAAAAAATCTTTAAAAAAAAATATGAATTGAATCTTTTATTTAATTACCTAAAAAATTGAATAAAGATATTCAAAATTTTATTTGAATAATTTATGATTTAATATCTTTTAATTAATCTAATTAATTATTTAGGATATTCCTCATCATATTTAAATTAATCTATATTAACTTAAATCAATTATTCTCATATCTAAATATTTAAATTAATTTAATCCATAGATATTTAATTAAATAAAATGGACAATAATAACTTCTTATTATTGCTAGTGGCGTGTGGCCCTATACCAGGATAGTCCACACACACACTTCATCTACCAAAGGAAGTGACTGGGCATTTTATAATCCTCTTAATTTAATAGGCTTATTCTATTAAATAAATAAAACTTCTTTAATTTATTTCCATTTATTTTAATTTGACAATTTAAAATTAAATAATTAAATAGACTCTACTATTTAATCTCCCATTAATTTTAGATAACTTCAAAATTAATTAATTAAATAGACTCTGCTATTTAATCTCTCATTTAAATAATTAAATAGACTCTTCTATTTAGTAATTAAATAGACTCCTCTATTTAGTTTTCCATTAATTAAATAATTAAATAGACTTCTCTATTTAATTTCTTTTAATTAATCAAATAAATTATTCTTTTTTTTTTCCTTTAAATTAATTTGACAACTTCAAATTAATATACTTAAAACCATTTTTCCAAAGGACCTATAGGACTAAGCTCCAATTATCTAGAACTACATTAATTAAAACTCTTTTAATAAATTAATTCTTATTCATTAACTCCTAAATAACTTCACTATATAACTAGAGTTGTACTCGTAGTACTATAGACATAGTTATGTTCCTTGGCTATAATCATTAGCTAAACTTTGATCCTTCACAAGTAGTTTGTATCCATGGCTAGGTAATTTACCTATTTAACCTCCATGATGTACATCTTCTTCCTTAAGCCTAACCGACTCTCTAATGAATAGTCTTACATAATCTCCATTATGCGTTTGACTTAGTTCCTTGATCAGAGTAATATGGGGCACCACTGTTCAAGCCCTAAATCAATCCATAAGAGAACTACTTATCTATTTTCCTTATAAGGAAAAAAGTGAATTCCAATCTTGTGTAACTACATTCTTGGCTATAAGCAAGATTCAATCCCCAAAGGGGAGGCATATTGAGCGAACTATATCGAGTCACTTTCAACTATGTAAATCAAAGGTTTGTCTCTTACAAACAGGAGTTCATAATCCATTCAAGATTAAGATCAATTGTACATGATCAGACGATTGATACACAAAGTATCTTTCTGAACGGTTTTACAAGAAAACAGTAAGTACATATTATTCCAGTATACTATAATCGCAATTGCAGCAACATCCCTACTCATATGTCTACATGAGTTATCTAGATGAGATCACTTGTACTAATTTACAAGTAGATCCTATTAGTGGTGTTACCAGAAATAAGGCACCCAACCTTATATTCATAATACCATAGACTTTTCGATTTACAACTTAAGTGAGTCTTCTTGCATCCAATACTCACCTTAAGTTATCATAAGTAACTCTTGATCTTATGATGGGTTTTATTTACTACTAGTCAAAATTTACGTGCGTTGCACGTGTTTTATAAATTTTAAAAATAATCATTAACAAATAATTATAGACATTACTCAGTCCTATAAAAGAAACTAATTTTTATATTTATAAAAAAAGTTGTTTTAAAAAGTTATATTATTTATTCCAGTTAAATTTTTCTAAGGAAGAGGTTAAAATAATAATATTATTAAGATGGATACTAAATTTATCTAAAATTAAAGTAAAAAAATGTAATTTGAAAAAAAAAACCAAAATTTATAATTATTTGCAAAACTCAAATATGATGACTATACTATGCCATAATAACGTTTACACATAGATTTTTTTAAATAAATGAGTAGTATTTAATAGAATCAAAGAAGGAAGTGATTCATGCATTTATATTATTGTAGTATAAATATTAAAATTATAATTATGAAGCATCAATAGGATTAAAGTAATAATAAATATATATTTAAAGTTAAAAATTATTTTAAAAAAAATCATAGTTTTGGTTTTAATGAAATTCATCTCTAATTTTTAGTTAATTAAAAAAATTCTTCAAAATTAATTAAATTAAACATTTCATTCACTAACTTAATTAAATTTAATATATATATAAAAACTAAATTAGTTTTTTTTAATCACGTTTCCATGTGTTTTTCTTCTTATAGATCTCGAAATTTAATGAGTTGATTTAGTATAGAGTTATTTTTTCAAGGTATTTATATACATTTTTAGGAACATGTTGTTTGGAAAGAGATTTTTCTTGGTAAAACATATCACTATAATTTAATTATTTTTAAAGATCTAACATTATTTGAGTTTTTCGGCATTAGAAAAACAGAAAACTCCTGCAAGACTCCATAGATATGCACCTTTAAACAAACAAAAAAAAATTGAAAATTTAAGAAGATAATAGGTAGGTTTAAGACTCAAGAGTGCCTAAACCATTATGGAGTTTTGTTTATCCACTAATATAAATATGATCCTAATAATCTACTTCATAACTATATTGGTTAAATCTAAATACATACTATACATAAAATAAAATGATAATACTGAATTAAAATTATGAATCTAACATTCTCTTCTCCCACCTTAAATATCATCTTCATGGATGTCATTGTATCTTGGTTCAGTTTTTCCATTAATTAAATATCCCAAGATTTAACAAATTGGCCATGTAATTTGTTGCTTCGCCCTGGAGGTTTGGCCATCAAAATATCATAAAAGTTGTGGATTCTTCATTTGATGATTATGAAAACACACTACAATTGAAGGCCATAAAAGACATGTAGATTTGATCAATTCTTCTCTCTTCTAAAATTAAATATTCAAAGCAATTTTTATACTCACATACCCACGGTGTTTTGGGAAGCGTAAGGAATTTGAAATATCCATAAATTATCTATTTGGTCTAGAAAAGTCAAACGTTTTTAATATTTTAATAAAAATAATATAAAGAAGTGAAATTGGCATTTAATCCCATCGAAAGTCTCATTTTAGGTACAATTTACAATAAACCAACAACAATATCGTAAATACATGTCAAACCTTTTGGTTTATTAATTAATTTAATATATTTAAAAAAAATTAATATATAATTCTACTTATTTAATCTAATTAATTAAATTTTATAATAAAAGAGGGGCAAAAGGGGAAATCAAAAGTTTCTCCTCTCAAGCCCTTTTTAAAGATAGTATAGATTAACAATAAATGATGATGTAAATATTACCAAGTAAATAATTCTTTATTTATTTGTAGTCTCAAAGGATTACATAAGATTTAGGGCAGAAACCCAAGCAAGAACAAGCCCTAATAATATGGTCGTCGAACAAACTCAATACCGACACAAAGCTCTCTTACTCTCGGTGAAAGGTCAAAAGATGTAGAAACCCTTCCAATTCCCATTGGCGCTGCTGCACACTTGAAACCCTTGGCCAAAAGACTATATATATAATTGGACAAACCATCGCCTTTTGAATTCATAATGAATTGCTTTAATTTTCTAAATCAAAATTGGATATGTACGACACACAATTGTGGTCCAATAAGATATTAAAATAAAAATTTAGTACTACTCAATTTTAGTATTTTAGCGTTGTGTTATATAGAACAAAAAATATCGAGCACGGTGGTTTTCAAATCGTCTAATTCAAAGTTAAAACAAGCAAATTATAGATAAAAGAATATTTGTATATATATATTAAAATAAATTGAAAAAGAAAATAAAATTAGAATCTTTCACAACTGTCTGATCATTTAGCCTTCTCGATCCAATGTTCGCAACTCAATCCACGTCGCCCTAATTAGATCATCACACGCACATGCAGACAAGCGCAAATGCGCTCCTGCACCTCCACCTCTCACAGGCTGACACATGGCTCAACTGTCTCCTACAACTACTTCACACTGGCTCACGAGGCCCCACCGTTTTTGAATCTTGCTCTCACATTGCGATATGCGGCCTAGGTTTTTCCCAATACAAATTTTTATAGTTTCTAGATGCAATGCAACTACGTCTTTGCCCCTAGTCTTTTTGGTCAATGCCCGCCATGTCCTATCCCTTGTTTGGCTCACCTGCTGACCAATATTTACAATATTATTTAATTCAATATTTTAGATTTCTTCAGCCTACCAGAGCTTGACACGTGGAAAACGGTAACTTGGTTTTTCTTTCTCCTTCATATGGTTGAAAAACAATGAGAAAATATCCAAGAAAAATCAGATTTTTGGCATCCTTATTGAATCATTTTGAAGCAATATTTACATCATTTTTTTCATTTATTTTCAGTGATTTATTTGGCTATTAAGAGTCTTATTGTATTGTGAGATTTAAACTTCATATTTACTCTTTGAGAGAGATTTGTATTTGTGTGAAAATTTATAATTCATACTTAAGGTCAGCTTCTTAGTTGTAAATAGGAACGCTTTGGTTTGATCTTGCCCCTATTAAAAGGGTCAGGTTTGTTCTTGATCCCAAAAAATGAATGGTTGGGTTTGATTTTGGTCCCATGTAAAAGAGTTGGGTTTGATCTTGATCCCGTAAAATGATTGGGTTATACTTGCTTCTGGACAAGGTAATAAATTCTCGAGAGGCACTCGGGGAATGGACTAGGCCATATTTTTGGCGAACCACTATAAATTTGGTGTCAAATTTCTAACCATATCCTCTTTATTTATTGCACCATATGAAATTCTTAATATTTATTGTGCATATGAATTGGGATCATTAAATATCAATCATTTAATTGATGCTTCAAATATTTATTACATAACATTTATTGAAGTAATTATCAATTGTTAAAAATTGATTGTGATTATACATTTTCTATCTTAGTTAAAATTAGCTCACTTTGTTTAAGAGAAATTTAGTATAAATTTCATATATCTTATTTGAGCTTAAAAAATCTAATTAACTTGTTAATTAAAAGTCATAATCGAAGAGGTTTTTAAATTAACCTAAAACCGTATTCAACCCCTCTAGGGTTGCCATATTGATCCTACAAACTCTTGATCAAAGGATTAGTAATGAACTTTGTATTGGGCTTAATTAATTAAAAGGATTTGATTTGGACTTCACAAACCCAGCAATCATCGCCCACCAACTCCTTTTTTATTTGTTATGTGAAAAAACAATGGTTTAGCAGCATGAGAATAAACTCAATAAGAAGACAATTTAGAAATTAAACAATACTTTAAATACTCCCTAAAACTCCATTTGAGTCTAAGTCTCATCCTATCCCATTTTCAATGTAAGTGATTCTCATAAATAAGTCAATCAAGCCCTCATATATCAAATTCACTATAACCTTCAAGAATTTCAATATGTAGCTACTCACTACATTGAACATAGTAATACATACAACATCTATTATTGTGGTTTCCCAAGATTCCTCGCAATAATAACATCTCGTATATAATTAAACATCCATATGATGTATCGATCACATAAACATAAAACATATATTATTGCAGTTCCCAAGGACTCATCGCCAATAACAATATCTTGTTATAGACGTATCTATAACTAAATAATCCACTTGATATATCAATCACATAAATACACAACATCTATTATTGTAGTTCCCCTAGACTCATCTCACTAATAGAACTTCGTTATAGACGCATTTATAACTAAATAATTCCTATAATATTATAGTTTCATAAAACACATAACATTAGGATTGAGCCCTAGCACTTGTAATATTTGTAAACAAAAAATGATATGAATAAAGTTCATTATTTTGAGTCAATTTGTACATTTATTTAATATGTTCGATGTATATTACATTCAGATTATTGAAAATCTTCAAAGTTACTTAAAATGTAAATTTTTATTAAATGTATGTTATAAAAGGATCTAGTGCAAGATAATAACTCAAATAGTCTGCAGAAGATGGATACAGTTGGGAAACTTTATCTTGATAACACTATTGATGCGGTCCACTTTATATTAGTGCAAATGATCTAATCTAGATCATTCATGTGTAAGACATGTTAGTGAAGGTGTACAATAATGATTGTATAAGACTAAACCAAGATGTTTTATCAATTCCTAATTAACATCGTAGTAGGAAATGAATAAAACATCAACTTGATTATCAAGTGTGATTGATCTAAATCTTGAGTGTGTTATGAACTCTTGCTCATGGAGTTGTGTCATTCGATTCACATAATTAAGAGTGGTCTGTTGATACGCTCAATATCACTGTTGTTATGAGGACATGACAAAATGAAGAGTTGGAAACATTTATGCACGAGATAAAATTCATAACTATCTTAAAAATGAAAGTGTTATTGCAACACTTAACAATTTTAGAAACTTCAGGTAACTCTTTTGATGTAATTATTCGGGACTTGAACAATGAGGTCTTACTTTCTCACTGGCCCAAGAGGACTCATTCCATAGTTAGACCATGGATATGGTTCATTAGAGAATCATTGGGTACACAAAGATAAAGAGATAATTACATGGGTAAATAGTAATTTTGACCGAGCTGTAATTATAAGATTATCACATATGAAAGATATGTCACAAACTGACTTGATAATAAATGGACATAATTCATCTAGAGTGATGGAAGTTTAACTATTGGTTTTTAGTGGAATAACTTTTAGTTAATAATTATGATCAGTTAATTAATGAGTTTAATTAATTAATTTATATTTACTGTAGCCAATAATTTATAGGTCTATCGGGTCCTTATACTAGCCCAAATATCATTGTAATAAACCAAATTATTTAACTAATTAGGAAGAACAAATGAATTTAAGTAATTGATGTACTTAAATTAAGACAATATAAAAAGTTTATTTAAATGAGAATTAATATTAATATTATGGGCCAAATGTAAATAAGACCCATGTGATTTTAGAAATGTAAACACACCTTCTATAGTTAAAAACAAAATGAAAATTTATACTTTCAAAATTATACAATTTGACCCATTCCCACTAACACAATTAACTTTCTTTTAGTTATGACTACTTCATTTGAACTTCGGTTTGGATGATTCAAAATTTTATGTAATCCACATTTCGAACTCGACACTATGTTCATTTCAAAACTTCGAAATCATCAGTAAATAAAAAGATAACTTCAATTATACCTAATATTGTGACAATGATAACTATTTTAATTACTGATGAAATGAAAATTTTAAAAATCTAAGTATTTTTCATATGTAAATTTTAAAGATTAAAAAAAATAGGGGGAGGTAAGTACCCACTTAATTATATAAGAATGGTTTTTCAAAATTGACATTTTATGAATTGATATTTTTAAAAATAGTAAGTATGTGTAAATCCCAACCCAAACATATATTAAAGAAAATTTAAAGAATTAGTAGAAAAAATGACAGGTTCGAGTTTATTATGTTTATGTGATAAGATAAAATTGAAGTGGTCCAAAAGTTTTTTTTTAAATTTATGTATGTAAAGTTGAATTTGCCTTTGGATGTAAATGAAAGAAAAAAGGAAAAGTTTTTAATGATTACTGTGTGGAAACAGAGAGTTAGATTTTGGGATCCTCTCATTTCGGTTGCATTTTTTCTTTATCAAAACCCTCAAAGATGCCAGCGATACCTGCCAGAACTGCAACTAGAAGGTTTAGGGTTTTTTTTTTTCTTCTTTTTTTTTTTTCTATATATATATATTATAAATATATATATATGTATATATATGTATATATATGTATATATATGTATATATATGTATATATATATTGTATATATATATTATGTTTTTATATTATGTATATTGTATGGATCCCCCCCCCCCCCCCCATATATATATGGATATATATATGGATATATATATGGATATATACATGGATATATATATATGGATATATACATGGATATATATGGATAATATATGTATTAGACTATTGTTGGATAATCAATCAATAATATATTAAATTGACGGAGGAAAACTCGTATCTTTAAATTTTTGGGAGGGAATATTGATTTCTTACTAGTCGAGAGTTATGTATATATCTTATCTTAATTTTAAAATAGCATGAGTTTTAGTTATTTTAAAAATAGTGTTTTTTTTTTTAATTTCATCATATTATTGGATTTGTTTTTTTTTTTTTTAATTGTAGAATGATGAATCTCATCATTTTATATTTTTAATCAGGTTGTTTTGATTAAAATTCATAAATTTTTTTAACTTTTGTTAATTGATTGTGTAACGAATTCATTTCATTATTTACCCAAGGTTAAAAAAAATTCTATTTTTATAAGAATCTAAAAACTTGTACTATTTTTTGAAATTCAAAATTATAAAAAAAATTTTTTCAATACCCCAATTTTCCACATAAAAAAATGTTTTTTTTTCTAAAATTCTTAAAATGTTAAACTTATCTTGATATGTTCAATTAATATAATTCTAATATTTTGTATGATACTATTTTTTTTAATCTTTGTTTTCTCAAATTTTTAATAAAAGTTGTTTACAATTTTTATGTGAAATGCAATTTTAAAAACAATAGAGTGATTTAAAAAATATGAGATTATTAGTTACTTAAGAAAATATTTACATGTTTATAATTTTGAAAAGAAATAATATTTCTTTTAAAATATTTTGACATATTTTTATTAAACTTTAGAGTTAAAAAAATATAAATAACTTTAAAAGAATTATTATCAAACAAATGAAGTACTAGTTATCAAACTAGTCAATAGGCATAATTTTTTTTTATAAATAAATCTATAAAAAAACACAATAAATATAATCACAAATTATCTAAGAGATTGGGGAGAGAGTGCTCATTATTTGTTTTAGATATTACATAAAGTTAAGTGAGAAGAGAGGAGATGAAAACCTTCGATCTTTATGCTCAGATTAAACTTTGAGAGATTTTTCATTATTGATTTGTAAATAAAGGAAAATTTTTAATACTACCTCTATTTACATTTAATCGCATTATATAACTTTTTAATTTCTTATTTATAATGTGGATCCTACATTATTTTAAATTAAGCTCCTAATAATGTGAATATATACAATTATCTCTAGTTTCTCTTCTATATTATTATAGTACTAACAAATGTAATAGCCAAAAGGAAAGTTAAAAGAAAGGAAAAGGAGGGAATGAAATGATCTTAAGCATGCACTTGATGAGATGACAAATGGATTTTTTCCATAGCTTTAGCAACCAAAGGCAATCATCAAAGTTCACATTTCATCATGCAAAAGAATTCATGATCATTACCATCTGATCCACCCAATCTTAGGCCATAATTGCTCCACAGTTGTCACATTCAATTATACTATTATTTTTCACTTTCTTAAGTTATCTAATGAAATTTATATTTTGAATTTTTACCCAAATTCAACTGGTTAGATATCAGTAATGTGTCTCTTAAAATTGAAGGTTCGAGTCTTTCCTATTCAATCTGATGTAATATAAAAAAAATATCAAATCAAGAAAACTATTTAAATTTCCTTTTAGAGAAAGATTATTACATTAAATTACCACAAGAGTAATAAATCTAAACTATTAGATTAGAGTAAATTTAATCCTTTTTATTAATCCTCAACATTAATTTATTTTATTGTTTTTTTATATTAATCCTCGACATTAATTTATTAGGATTAAATTTTAATGTGTGAGCTGATATGCAATTCATTATATGAAATGAATAGGTGGTCATATAGATTTAAAAATTTAAAATTTTCATTACGATAAAATTTAATATTTTAATAATCCCTCAAATAATAAATAATTATTTGAAAAGAAAGAAATCAATGACGTAATATTTTTATAAAATCATCAAGCGTATAAGTATTATATTAAGTCTAAAGTATTTTTAAAAATAAAACAGTTGTAAAATTTAATTCCAAAGAAAAAAAATTAACTACAAAGAATTTTGTTTCTTTGAGTTTGACAAGCCAATTGTCACAATTTTAACACGTAGGTTAAAATTATGTCTGATTTTAATCAAAATTAATGTCGAACTAACATATTGATTGAAAAAATAAAAATAAAAAATCATTTAAATATTTGAATCTAATTCTTTAAGTAACTAATTACAATATTTTCAATTTTGATATTATTTTGTAGCTCATATGGCCTTGTTAAGAGGGCTTTAATCTCTTATAATCTTCTTTAATCTTTTATAGGTGTTAAGGATCCCACGAATCAAAAATAAGACCTAACCGTTTATAACTCTCCGGCCCCCCCCTCTCATTCCAATGGTTTATGAAATCCTTCATTTTAAGTTTTTTTTCTCAATTTCGACTCTATAAGCTTAACGCTTCTAACCTCACCCCTCTCACCAATTGGTTTGATGGGCCTAATAGGTCTATCTTTGTTTTTTTTTTTTAAGTTTTTTTTTTCAATTTTGATTTATATTCTTATAGTTTTTGAACTAATTCATCATATACGTTATATTAAAGAAAAATGCTGAAGTTTTAAATTTAAAATTCCTAGTAAGTAGATAAATATATATGATGAATATTTTCTAAATTAACATTATAATATTATCATTTGAATATACACATGGTTTCTAAGAACAAAATGATTAAAAAAAAGGACTTGTTTTGGTTTATAAACTTTTTAGAATATGTTCAAAAGAAACTAAATTTTGATATAATGATGCACAAATTAAAGTTGAGGCTTTTTTTCCAACCATATTAAACACTAAAAAAAAACCACCTTCTCAAAAAGTGAAAAATTGCCTAATTAAACAAACATATATTAATTCATCAAAAGGCAATTTATAAGGTTTTGAGAGGCACACGAGGTTTACCCAAAAAAAAAAATATATAATAATAATATTGGATGTTTGTGTGTTTGTCCCCACATCCTATAGATTAAGTTGGTATACAAGTTGGTTAGTTCTCATTATAACATTGATATAAATTTTGATGCTTTCGTGTTTCCACTTTAATTAGCTTTACACTTAATATGCTCTTAAATTAAGCCAACTTTTATTCCTTTCTTTTGGGGATTTTTTAAAGTGAGTTTGGTTTTTGTTAAATTAGGACTTCAATTTAAATTTATTATGATGGTAAAGGTAACAAATTATTTAAATATCTTGATTCTTTTAAATGAGTTTCCAAATATCATATTAAAAATATTCGTATATTTGACACATAGTTTAAATATTGGGGGAATTACTAACAACGCATAAAAAAAATATAATTACCAATATAACATAATTTTTGAAAATATACTAAAGTAACATAAGAGTTTGTGTCAAATAACATAAATCTACATACTAATTATTAAAATGTCAGAATTTTTCAAAAATTACTCAAATAGCATAATTAGTTCAATAAATTTATTAAACTATTTTTCATCGGTATTTTTAATGAATTTGTTTGTTTTTTGTTTTTTTAAGTTCAAGTTCAATAATTTATCGAACTATTTTACTATTTTTTTTTGTTATTTTCAATGAATTTATTAGTTTTTTTTTTTTACTTTTTTTAGTTCAATAAGTTTATTGAACTATAATTATGCTATTTGAGTAATTTTAAAAGGTTCACACATTTTAGTAATTAGTGTGTAAAAATACGTTATTTCAGTAATTGTCCCAAAATAACATATTGCTTATAATTCACTAAACTATTGAATTAGTTCACTAAATTAGTGAACTATTTATTTTTAATATTTAATATTTTTATTTTGGATTGAATAATTGTTATCTAAATGAGTTTTTAGGAATTGAAATCTCATTTACTAAATTGACTATTTAAACAAATAATTAAAAGTAGTGACATTTTGGTAAATACATAACTAAAATATGTTATTTAAAATTAATTACTATTAAATTTTTATATGATATGTAGTAATAACTTAAGTGCATACAGATTTTAATTTAAAAGTTGTTCGTAAAATTGATTTCAAAATAAAAGTAACAAATTGTTTCTTTAAGCAAATTTTAAATAAATTTTTTGTAATAATTAATTTTATTCTATCTTCTTAAATCAATAATTTTTTGTTTACACATGTTAATCATTTACACTTAGAAACATTACATACAACAAAATAGAAATATTGATTTTCCTAGTGGGTTAAATTATATAAAAATTTAGAAATTCTTAATAATCATGACTTCCATCCACTTCAAATTTATGAATAATATCAGTCTCTTCATTTTTTCGATGTGAAATTTTTAACAAGTCCCTCAAAACGGTGACTCTTTTTTAAGTTCACCGTTTTTTGGTTTAATCAATTTTCAGACTGGATGTTCATTTGAACTACTTGAGTTATGATATTATCTAATTAATTATGAATTTTCACGTAAAAATCAATAGGTAATAAGATGGGTAGTAGTTGATGTGACTTTCATTTTATCCTAAGATTCTTAACCAAATTAAAAAGAACAATAATAGAAAAGAAATGAGAAAAAAATTCTCTTTTCTTTTTCTTATATGGGTGGCTTTCAGCAGCCATGATTACCACTCCGAAAAGTTATTACAACCTTCACAATTCCTGCAAATTCCTCCAAAAAAAGTGAAAAAAATGGTGAAAAAAAATGGTCATTTACTTTCCTTTCACCGAAAAGTTCATTTCGTTTCGTTCATCGGTTTTCTCTCTTTCTCTTTCTTGACTTTTAAGATTATAAACAGATTAATTAATTATATTAATATAATCACTCATTATTCATTAAACAAATGGTTTCTAAAGTCATCACTCTCCTCCTTTAATCTTGCATGAGTTCATGTTACTTTCCCTTCACTCCATACCCTTTTTTCTTCTCCATCCTTCCAGAAAGAAACAAGTTTTTCTTATGTTGAAAAACCTGTTGTCACCAGAATTCTAATACCATTTATGTAAATTTGAAATGGGTTTTGATTTTTAAGACGTTTTGATTAGTGGGGTTTTAATTTTTTGGTGTGTGGGAGAATTTTGAGTGGGAGAATTTTGAGAAAATGGGTGTTGTTACTGTTGCTGAATTGAAACCAAGCATTTCTGGGAAGAGATCGTTTCGTCCAAGTTCGAGTATAAGGCATGCTACTGAATGGTAACCTCTCTTTGGATTTGGTTTTGTTTTTGTTTTCCATTGTTATAAACTGAGTTTTTTGTTTGCTCTATTATGTGTTTGATAAAATGCTTCAGTGAAGGTTTAGTAAAGTACAAGTTGGGAATCAAGCGTGATGTGTTTTCTGTTCTGGAACTGAAGTCATTTGGGTTTGAAAATGAGTTTTCAATCTTCTTTTTCTGAATGGTCATTTTCAAAAAAAAAAAAAAGATAAACAGAGTGAAGCTGATTTCATGAGAATTTTATCCACACTTTCTTTCTTTTCTTTTCATGATCATGCTAAGAAAAACTCTAAATCTGAGTCCCAGAATTACAGAAAAAAACTTGGCCGTTTTATTATAGCTGGCAATTATCATTAAAAAAATGTTTTGGAGTTTGAATTCTTAATGCAATGAAATCCAGAGTAAAAAGAGTTTGCTAATGAAAAGCTCTGTTTCTCAACTCTTCTTAAGCCAACCTGAGCATAGCTCAAGTGGTTAGACATCTGCCTCTTCCCATGGTGGTCTTTTCCCAATTTGATTTAATATCTAAAAAAAAGCTTTTCATGAGAGATCCAGCTTCCTTAGATTTTTAGCTTGGTCTAATATATTTCAAAAGACTAGTTTTTCATCAAGCTAAGCTATGCTGTTACAGAGCTCCATTTTTTTGGAAGAAAACAAATAAATGTAAACAGGATCATTTGAGAATAATAGTACCCACATTTGAGGTTGACCTGAAACATCTTGAGCCCATGGGACAAAGTCACGAGGCTTGGGGCGGCTTGTTGTCTTTATTTCAAGCTTTAGTATAAAAAAATTTAACTACAATTTAGTTTTTTCTAAGCAATTATTTTTGTTTTCTGCTATGTTTTGCTTCTTGCACAATGACAGACAAATTGTACTACAGTTGACTGAGGATGACTCATTTTCTATCTTTACATTGTATAAGATATGCATTTATTTTATGTGATAAGGCACTTGTGTCTGGTGCTAGTCTGTAATCATGTGAATACTGTTGATTTATTTTGTTTATTTAGTTGGTCGTTGTGTCACTTCACACATTTGCACCGATGAACCAAACTGTTTCTTCTACCCTCAACTTAAGATTTTAACCTTACTGTTTGCCAGTCTCATTCATTCCGTTATAATTGAGCCATCATTTTCAAGAATGAGCCACTCTTGTTTGATAATATCAAATCTTGTGTTCCTGTCCATACTTTTTGAGGTGTAGATAAAACATAGTCAGTTCTTTCAAGCAAATGGAAGATTTTTTTTTTTTTCGGTTGCTGATAATCCTTCAAGGTTCTGGCCGACACTAACAATTAACAAGCATGTATGCGCGGTCTGTTTAATCTGATGTTTTTACATTTTCCTTCTCTTGTCTATATGATTGTAACCAGTTGTCATATTGCAGGCCAATCTCAGATGTTTCCAGTGATCTCTGCATTGAAGTAGGAGGATCAAGCTTTGCACTTCACAAGGTAAGGAGAATCTTGGTCAGCCTCTTGAGTCTTTGAATTAAAATATCAGAAGAATGATTAATATAGAATTAGTATAATACTTGCATGGCTTCCATAATGGGTTCCTCTTTGTTGGGAATACCTTTTATACCAAAATATCAAAAAGGATCCGTACCACTCTGAAAACTTGATTGTAATTGAAAAGCTTGTTTCAAAGCACTAATTGACCGGATCCCATGAGAACTTCATAAGTTAAGCGTGCTTGGGCGAGAGTAGTACTAAGTTGGGTGACGACTTGGGATGTCCTCATGTTGCATCCCTTTTTATAGCGATGTTAGTTAAAGAATTGGTGTAATTTTGATTCCTTAACCTTTGGCTGTCTACATCAATTGTCTTGAGAAATCAAAATAGGTGGTGTCAAACACCTTTTATCTATGATATATATTCTTCTACTTTTAAGCCAAGTAAAAATAAACTCAGATTGATTTCTTAAATGCAGTCCAGTATATACCTAAGATGTTAGGATTGACTGATAATGGCCCTGCTTCTGTTTCATTTCCACATAAGAGGATGTATTTTAAATTTCCAGCTGTATTTAGAGAACCTAAATCTAAATCATTATTAAAAAATTAAACCCAGATTGGGAGAAGAAAAAGAAAATGGGTGACCAAAATTTGAAGCTTTTTTGATATGTTTACAAATATTTTGCAGTTTCCTTTAGTTTCTCGTAGTGGAAAAATTCGAAAATTATTGTTGGAAGCCAAAGACTCAAAAATATCCAGAGTTAACCTCTCTACTATTCCTGGTGGACCTGAGGCGTTTGAGCTAGCTGCTAAGTTCTGCTATGGTATGAATGTTGAGATTACACTATCAAATGTTGCCATGCTACGCTGTGCATCTCATTACTTGGAGATGACAGAAGAGTTTTCAGATAGAGACTTGGAAACCAAAACTGAAGCATATCTAAAAGAGATAGTATTTCCAAACATATCTAGCTCTATATCTGTTCTTCACCGCTGTGAAAGTTTATTACCTTTGTCAGAAGAAATCAACCTGGCAATAAGGCTTATCAATGCAATTGCTAGCAATGCATGCAAAGAGCAGCTCACTTCTGGCTTATTAAAATTGGATCACAACTTCCCCTCCAAAACAGCTCAAAACATTGAGCCAGAAACACCATCAGATTGGTGGGGAAAGTCACTTACTGTGCTCAATCTTGATTTTTTCCAAAGGGTTCTATCTGCTGTGAAGTCAAAGGGTCTAAAACAGGATATGATTAGCAAAATTTTGATTAACTATGCCCATAATTCTCTTCAAGGTCTAGTTATCAGGGACCATTTAGTGAAGGGAAGTTCCTTGGATTTGGAATTGCAAAAGAAACAAAGGGTGATTGTGGAAGCAATTGTTAGCTTGTTACCATCCCAGTCCAGAAAGAGTCCAGTTCCAATGGCATTTCTTTCAAGTTTGTTGAAAACAGCAATCACCGCTTCAGCTTCTACTTCTTGCAAATCAGATTTAGAGAGAAGGATAGGACTGCAATTGGACCAAGCGATTCTCGAAGATATTTTAATTCCTTCAAACACACATAGTGTCAACCACAGCACTATGTATGATACAGAGTCAGTAGTGAGGATCTTCTCCATCTTTCTAAACTTGGATGAGGAGGACGATGATGACAGTCACTTGAGAGATGAAGGTGAAATGATGTGTGATTTTGACAGTCCTGGTTCGCCTAAACAAAGTTCAATTCTCAAGGTGTCTAAGTTACTGGACAATTTTCTAGCAGAAGTTGCACTTGACTCAAACTTGATGCCTTCAAAGTTCATAGCACTTGCTGAACTACTTCCTGATCATGCTCGAGTAGTAAGTGATGGCTTATACAGAGCTGTAGATATCTTTCTCAAAGTAAGTATCTCTCTCACTCATCTCCTATGTGCCACAACTTCCCCCAAATTTTACTGCATACTTACATCTTTAAATGTGTCCTCGTATCCTTCATAGGTTCATCCAAACATTAAAGACTCAGAACGTTACCGCCTTTGCAAAACCATAGACTCTCAGAAACTATCTCAAGAAGCATGTAGCCATGCTGCACAGAATGAAAGGTTACCTGTGCAAATGGCAGTACAAGTTCTATACTTTGAACAAATTAGGCTGAGAAATGCAATGAATGGCAACCACAATCAGTTCTTCTTTGGCTCAATCAATGGCACCCAGTTTCCTCTAAGATCGAGCAGTGGCGCTGGAAGTGGAGCTATTTCTCCACGAGACAATTATGCGTCAGTTCGACGAGAGAACCGAGAGCTGAAGCTTGAAGTTGCTAGAATGAGAATGAGGCTGACTGATTTGGAAAAGGACCATGTTTCTATGAAGCAGGAGCTTGTGAAGTCCCATCCTGCAAATAAGCTATTCAAATCATTCACCAAGAAATTAGGCAAGCTCAACGTTCTTTTCGGGATCAATAGCATCAAACCTATAGGGACAAAGAGCAATTCCGAAAATCGATTCCCGTTTCAAAAGAGAAGACGACATTCAGTTTCGTGACGATGATTCTCATAGAGTGTGGATAAGTGAAGTGAGAGTGTATAGTTTTAACTTAGTGTGATTCTTGTCTAATATGGGGTTGATAGTTTTCAAGTGTTGATTCTGGCTGTTGCTATGTTCATCGAAATCGCTTTGATCGTTTTTGTGGTAAAGTCTTCAATTCTCAAATGCAAAAACTCCATACTTGTATTGTAGAGGTAAAGCCTGAATGTATGAGATTTTCACCATTAAAATATAGTTTAAACCATATTCTTTAAAATTATGTATATTTCTCACTCAGTTGTAACATCCTTTTAGGAAAAACCGTGTTCAATATTGTATCAAATTATAATGCATTAAGAAAGAATTTGAGAGAAGAAACTCATTCTTTCCAAAAAGTATCCTAATAGATTCTTTTAAGTTTGTAATCTGCTTTTAAGTCTTATATAGGATGTCTTTTCTTTCCTTTCACTCTGTATATATTTTAGTTTAAAAAGATTTTGATTTTTTGTTTTCTGTTTTTAAAAATTACCTTGGTTTATTAACAATGATTTCCATGTCACACCATCTATATATATCTGGAGAATTTTATAAATATTTATAAAACTTAACTTTTTAAATTTTTTTTTTCAGTTAAGATAACTAAAGATTGAAAGGTAAATATAAAAGTGAGATCAATCTCCACTCATTAGATATAACATTGGGAAGGAAAACTTAAACCTTCAACCTTGTGGAGGGAGCACATGCAATATTACCTAACCTTCAATCTTCAATCCCATTACGACTAGATGATATTGCCTTTTCATACCTAGAATGCTAATTTTCAAAACTTTGCCACTTTAGTTTAGAACAAAATAATTGATGATACATACAAAAACACATCCTAACAATGCTTTTGAAGGCTTTAAAAAAAGGAACAATATCAAGAGAATATTTCAATTACATGGTCACTTTCAAATGAAACATAAGCATCACATGGGTTGTCAAATGCTTCGTGCCTTGTGTCCTTTCTAAGGAATAAATCCAATTCTTGAAAAATACTTGGCACCCTCCATAGACTAAAATAAGGTTTGTTGGCATGGTTCCAAATATTTGTCATTGTCACATTATGCCAACATTTCAAGTATCACTATCATATGAGAATTATTATATATATCTGCAAATTACAAAAATGATATTATAAAGTATATAAATCAATAAAGTGAAGCTTTGATTGCATAATCATTAAAACAAAATTAATTAAAAAATTTATTGTGATGTTTTTACTTTTGCTAGTTCAAATCGTATAGCTCAACTATATTTATAAAAGAAAGACAATTATTTGTTATCTAATATTTATATATTGCCTATTGTTTTATGTTCTTTGATAATTAGTAATTCTAATATATCTTTAGGCACATCTATATTTTTTTTTCTCAAACAAACGGTTCATTTCAAAGCTCCAAATGGAATAACTTCTATGCATGGGAGTTTTTTGCGACAATGAAAGTTGTTATTTTTAACATGAAATTGGTTTAATAAAAAGTACGAGCAACAAAAAGAAAAAAAATATACATTCCATGTTTTCTTCAAATGTTCCTTTTGAACTCTCCAAATTAATGTAAAATTCACAAAATTTGTAGCAGCGTCTAGATTTAAAAGTTTTCACTTAAATTATACAAAATATCTCTAATCTATAGGGTGAATTTCAATTTTTCTCTTACGTTTTAAAAGTTTCAATTTTACCCTCAATCTTATAATTTATTTTAAAACTACCATTTGTTGTACAATTTTTATCAAGTTAATAGAAATTAAAAGATTGAGGGTATTTTAACTTGGTGTTTTTTAAATAAAAAGTATTTTCTCTACCAAATCATAATTTTTTAAAGAAATGATATTTTTGAAAGGGTAATTTGCCCAACAAAAGGTATTTTTGAAACAAATTAAAAGATTGAGGGTAGAATTGAAACTTTTAAAATGTTTAGGGGTAAAATTGAAACCTATCTCATGGATTAGGGGTATATTGTATAATTTAACAAATGGTTGATTTTAAAGTTGGAGATGGAAATTTTTTTGTGTTACATTTGTTTACGACAACTAATGTTGTTATTTTAAACAAATTTGCATGACAAGTGTTTTCTTGAAATGATCTTCTTTAACTTTCCAAAACAATGTGAAATCGAAAACTTTAAAATCTTTAAATACATCTACATATAAAAGTTTTATTTTTATTTTTACTTTATTTATTTATATTTTTTTTTTTCAAACAAACGGATCTTGTAAAACTCCAAATGGAATAAGTTTTTGTGTTACAATTCTGAAGTTTTTATTTTTACCATAAAATTGGTTTAAATAAATAGTACCAGCTAAAAAATCATCTACATGACAAAATGTTTTCTTAAAAATGTACTTTTTTAACCGTCCAAAACAATGTGAAATCAAAAACCACATTTTTTTTAGCATCTAGATTTAAAAGCTACTAACAAAAGTTCACTTCAAATGTATAAATGAAAGAATTTTTTGTGTTACAATTCTTTACGACAACTTATAGTTCCGAAATTATGCAATTTGACTCATTCTATTTAATGTTGATAATTTTTTTTAGTTATAACTTCCTCATTTGAACTCCGATTTAGATGGTTTAAAATATTATGAAATCCTTGTTTCAAGCTCTATATTATGGTCACTTTAAAATATCAATAAGTAAAAGAGTTATCACCATCAAAATATTAGGTATGATTGAAGTCATAAACCTTTTTATTTACAGATCATTTCAAAGTTTTTAAGTGACCATAACACAGAACTCAAAACGAGTATTCCAAAACATTTTGAATTATCAAAATCAAAATTCAAATGAAGAACTCATGTGATGTAGCGTGAGGCTGAGTCCACAGCCTCAACCAAGCAAATCCATAATTGAAGGGAAATCCATCCCAAGAACTAGGGGAAACTCATCCCTAAAGAGGAGAAATGCTCTCTCAAAGATATTTCTATTGATATGATAAAAGATAAGATAAGATATGAAACCCTAAGATGACTATTTATAGCCTTACAATAAAAACCCTAAATTTAACTAAAATAACTAGAAACTAATACTAATTCCCTAGTAATAACTCATAAATAAACCTAAACTAATTAACCTCTTATGATTCACATCATTACACCCACGCTAAAAAAAATAACTCGTCCTCGAGTTTGGTTCCGGCTAAGAGAAGAAGACGCCAATCGAGAAATCTCTACGAATTTCATCCCAAATCCAAAGTGGCACCAAAGCAATGGGCCTTGAAGAAAGCACAAACAATAAAATCCATGGTCTAGGATGTCGTCGAACCGGCTTCTTGTAATTAAATTTCGGGTAAATGGGTTTAAAAATAGATGATGAAAAATAATTGGAAAAATTGTCCTTGGGCTGAATTTGGTGGTTAAGAAATGGATCCAATAAAATGAATGATAAATTGGGTTTCGGTGGAATTGGAATTGATGGACTAAAACATGGAATTGGAGTTGAGAATTGGTTGGGGGAAAACAAATGTTGTACAGCGCCACCATAGAATTTTTTTCTTTCATCCTATTTTCCTTTGCGACTGGGTCATTCGTTTCTTCTTCATTGTTTTTTTTCTGCCACCGCTGCTAGGAGAACGAAAAAGCCGTCGATGGTGATTTCTTCACATGAATCGCTATTTTCTTTTTTTTCACAAATATGGTCAGATCCATTATCCTCACCTTCTTGTGCACTGAGCTCTTCCAAAAAAATTCGTTTCACATATGCTCCACTAACACCATGTAAAGCATCATAATAGAACGAGACTGCCACGATTTCATGATCCCCCATTTCGTCACTTTCATTTTTGATGTTATCGAATTCCAATGGAGGTGGAGATCCATTTTCCTCACCGTTTTCTGTTTCGTTCGCTCCTTCTTCATCGTCAACAACTTGTGCAGCTGTCGATTGAAGAACAATATCACTGTCTCTTAAAGATTCATTCACCCCCAGATTTCATCATCCTCATCTTGCACCACCGCCAATTGGACAGTAAAATCACTTTCTCTAAAAGATTCCTCCATCTCCCAGATTTCATCTTCTTGTAATTGACAGAATTCTTCAATCAATTTCGTTCTCATTTTTGCCCAACTTCGAATTTTCTTCTTCCCTCGATAGATCATGTGATTTTGGAGCCATTCCCACCAATATACCATATAACCTTTGAATTTTCTAGCTACAAAAATGGCTTGTTTGTCCCATTCAACATCATACCATTCAAAAAATTCATCCATTCTTTCAACCCAATTCCAAAATCTATCCAACCTAGAAAAACCACTAAAGGATGGAATCCTAACCTTTTGAAAATGTCTACCCATTGGGACACAGGTAATGGGTACTTGGTTTTTTTTTTTTGATGAAGTAGAACAGGGGATGAGGAAGGGCGATGAGACTGTTGAAACTGGTTGGTTTTTTTTTTTTTTTTAAATGGAATGGAATAGTAGAAGAGAGTAAGGATGGTAAAGATGAGATTGAGTGATGAATCTAAACAACGAGATAGAAAAGGATGAATAAAACAATGTGTCTTACCGAAAATATGAAACTAAGAACAAACCGTGGTGGTCAATCCACCTCCGATTCTTCAACTTCGACTATCTTCGTAATCGGACCTCTCAGAATGGCGAGACTCTAATACCAACTGATGTAGGGCAAGGCCTAGTCCACAGCCTCAATCAAGCAAATCCATGCTTGAAGGGAAATCCATCCCAAGAACATAGGGGAAACTCATCCCTAAAGAGGACTTTCTCTATTTGATATTTAATTCAATATGATGAAAGATAAGATAAGATATGAAACCCTAAGATGGCTATTTATAGCCTTATAATAAAAACCCTAAATTTAACTAAAATAACTAGAAACTAATACTAATTAATTATATTAAAGTAAACTAATTCCCTAGTAATAACTCATAAATAAACCTAAACTAATTAACCTATTATGATTCACATCATCATGATTAAAAGAAAGTTAACAACGTTAGTATGAGTGTGTTTGCATTTGACCAAAATCACAAACGTCTTATTTGTACTAACATTTTTTTTACTAAAATTACTTGGCCACTTAAAAAAAATTCAAAAACAAACTGTAAAAAAAAAAAAAACAATTATGACTAATTAAAATATATAAATTTTGAGAAAATAAAATATTTAAAAAATCTAAAGAAAGAGACAATCAATCGATTTCACAAACACTTATCAAGAACATGTTAGATAAATAATCAATTTCACCGCAACATGTTAACAAGATATCTGTTTATTTCTTAAATAATAAATCAATGATTTGTTAACCCTTACAAAAATATTTTGTTGTTACTATATTTACACACAAAAGAACTTCTTATTTACAAGTTAATTTACATTTGATTATTACTAGTTTTTATCAAGTAATTGTACATCGAAACACATAAATAATATTTAAATTTTGATAATGATAGAGACGTTTCATGAAAACTTTTTACCATACAATAAAAATTACATTAACACTTTCAAAATCAGACTAAATCAATAAATATCTCAAACCATGTAAATTAAATTAAAACTAAAATAAAACATCCCAAACCATAGGTCCTATATTTTACTATATATCATCAATTAAGAGATAAGACATGATAAAGGGATCGATTATGAGAAGTCTTTTATTGATTAAAATACTAACATATATGAATTATTCAAGTAATATAATAAGGATATACAAACGAAAAAAATTATCAAATCGTCGACTCTGTGGCCCAATGGATAAGGCGCTGGTCTACGAAACCAGAGATTCTGGGTTCGATCCCCAGCAGAGTCGTTTTGTTTTTAATATGAGCAAGTTTAAAATAATTAAAAAAATTTGTCATTTTTAATAAGAAAATCTTATCAAACACCGACTCTGTGGCCCAATGGATAAGGCGCTGGTCTACGAAACCAGAGATTCTGGGTTCGATCCCCAGCAGAGTCGTCTTTTTTTCAACCAGATACTTTTATTTTCTTATTATTATTAAACATAAAAGAAATTAAAATCAAATGTTTTTTTTTTTTTTTTTTTAATTAAAAATAGAATTGAAACTTTTTAAGAATAAAATTGAAGGGGAAATTCCTTCAATTTCTTTGCCGTAGAAATTGTCCCATAACAATTCAGATGAGAATCTCATTGTCTCGATTGGGAAATTCCTTTCCCTTCTCCGGCCTTTTCAGGTTAATTTTTCTCCATAATTTCTATCGCTATAGCAATCCCTAATTTCTGTAAATCCTATTATCTTCTTAGTTTAATTTTGTTGATTGAGATTTCAATCTTCCATTGAAATATCACTGATTTCTGTTAGTTGATCATTTTTCCGATTCCAACACAAGTATTGATTATTGGTTTCTTATTAGAGCTTTGTTCATTGTGTTGGATTGCTTGATTTCTTCAATGTTGCACTCATTTGTGTTATTTTAATGTTGTCCTAGTGGTCAAGGGTTTTCTTAAAGCCCCGAGGTCATGATTCAAATCCATGTGTGTCCACCTACTAGGATATTATCCTACGAGTTTCCTCACGTCAAGTGTTGTCGGGTGTTGTGGTTGTCCTGTGAGATTAGTTTAGGACCTTTAGGCGCTTGTAAGCTGGCCTAGATACTCATAGATATCAAAAGAAAAAATAATTGACAATTATATTAATGGAGGATTAATTTGAATAATGTGACTCAAATGATATAATCTTATAATTTTCAAATTATTGGAATTTGTTTCAAATAAAAGCGGCTGCCACACAACCCTTTGGGGCATTTGATTTGCGGTTTAGTGAATTTTAAAGCCCGAGTTTGTGTAGTATATGTTTGGCTTATTTGAATACACTTATGAAACCCATGAAATGTGAAGAAAGGATGAAAATTATGAAAAGGAAAATCTATGAGTTTTGAAAAAGTAATTTAATAAATGTACAAATCCACGACTCAAACCTTTAATCCAGATGCCGGGTGGCTTTGAGAAGACTGAACATTCAAGGAACGAGTTGTCATGGGAGTAGAGTAGTAAAGAGTTACAACGGGTTTAAGGACCATCCTTTCCTACAGCCTCCAGATGCTATTTGCCTGTCAATATTTAAGCAATGATAACATGATTTGTAGATGAAACATTATCTTTAATCTTATCGAGGACTATTGTTATCCTGCTATTTAGGAGTTCTCAGATAACTGTCACTGACTTCCTTCAATAGTTCTGATGGTATGCTAAAATGGCTCTTTTTCCCCCATTTCTCCATTTATTGGACAATATGTAAAGAGTTCATTTGAAAATTAGAAGTTTTTTTCCCCTTGCCCTTTGAGTTCATAGATGAAAGGTTTGTGGTGTGGGAGCCTTCTACCATTTGAATGGTGAATGTCGAAGTGGAGTAGACAATTTTATTTTATGGTTCCACACAAAATTAACCCGTAAAACTATCATTATTTCTGAACTTATCTATAATTTGAGATAATAATGTTTTTTCTTTTCATGCACAGGAAGCTGGAGCAAGATGTGGAAATTGTCGTAAGGGTTTTGCAGCCTGGACCTTTGGGGATTATTGAACACAAGTTTTCTGCCGAAGAGATACGATCAGCACAGTCCACAGTTCGTAAAGCAGTATATAATTGGCGAAGGAATGCAAATCTTGAACAGCAAAGTAGGATATTAAATAATCATATTCCGAAGTAGATAGCATTTTCATAATGATTTTGGGAGATTCATATAGGGTAACTTTTACGAAATTCTCAGTAGAACTATTGACTATTTTCACAGACTTCAAATTTAATTCGAGTTCAACACTATGAGTCTCTCACATGAATTGCATTACTCACTGTTATTTTATATTCCTTTTTATTGTGATATAGAGATATTTAAGTCGGGAGATCAAAGTCTAACAGGGTATTAATATTTCAAAAAATTTATTAATTGAGAATTTAAGATTTTTTTTTATTTGTTTATGTCATTGAATAACTAAACCTCAAGCAATGGATAATGGAAGTACTGTTTGAGTGTTCTCTCTAAATCACATAGAACTTAAATATATATAAAAAAAAGAGAGAATACCCGGGAAATCTATACTTCTTAACATGGTTAAAATAGCTGTAAATTTTAATCTCCAGGAGTAGATTCTCATCCATGAACTTAAAAAGTATAAGTCTTGGTTTTGGAAATGTAGTTGTTATCCTAGTAAAAGGGTGCTGAATATTCTTAAATTAAAGCAAAGTGTTGTGTTGAAGGACTTTTGTGGATTACAGTAGTATGTGGTTAGATGAAATATCAAAAAGCGGAGATGATTAGATGACAATGACAATCAAGTGTGGCCAAATTTTGCTATAGAGATGAGGTATCCTTCTTGAATGTGACTAGAGTAATTGTAATTTCAAGACTTGGGTTGTTGGTGAAATTTTCTGACTAGCTCTTGCTCTTCTTTTTAACAGTACTGATATATTGACTCTTATAATATTATGTGTTTTTAAGTTGGGGAAAGACTTTATTTTGTCTTAAGCATGATTGAATATATAGAAATATTGACGTGAGTATAGTTGAAGTAGTTAGGCATTAGTGCTCCCTCTCTTTTGAGGATGTAGGTTTGTGGCTCCCTTCCCCTTGAACCATTTCTTTCAGATGACAGATTTGCTCATGGGTGAAGGTTAACCGAAACCGAGCTGGAGAAATTGAAAACTGAACGGTTTATTGATTGTGTGAACTGTGATCACCGGTGCGGACAAACCGGGGACTGTGCACACCCTTACTAGAAATATTGTTCAAATAATAGGCAAAAAAGTTGTGATAGGAAGTGGGAGATTCAATCATGTGACAAAATTCAGCTTTGCTAATCAAGTAGGACTCCTGGTTGATTATAGTAATTATAAAGTTGAAAGACTTTTAATTTAGAAGGAAGAACAATAATAATCTTCCGTTTGATCGAAATTATTGGTATAATCCTCACCAAGATGAGTGACTTAATTAAAATGTAATTTTGTTTATTTTTTTAAGAAACAATTTAAAATTCAAATCAAAGAGAGAATCCCAAATTGGAGAGGGAAGAAAATAACCCAAAAAAAAACGTGAAGCAAAATTTGTGTGGGGGCATCCATCATCAACATTCTGAAAATGATCTTTGTTGACTTTAATATAGAAAATGAATGCAAGGTCGGTTCCTGGCATCACATCTTTGATTATATCAAAGGTTCTTTTGGTACAATCAATTGCCTTCCCTTAATGACCCAGATGTTGATTGCTCATATTTGGATGCTTCATTTTGGGTAAAATACGTTTTTGGTCCCTATAGTTTCACGTTGGTTTCATTTTCGTCCCTGTACTTTCAAAACTGACTTTTTTCGTCCCTGTACTTTTTTAGTCCTTCTGTTAACTTTTCTATTAGTTGACTGTTAGTCATTGGTGACATGGTATTTTTAATGACGTGGCAGGTTTACTTGATTTTTTTATCAATATTTTTAAATGATGTAGCATTTTAGTTTCCTCCTCTCTCTTTCCTTAAGCATCTCTCTCTCATCTGCAATTTCTCTCTCTCCTTTTCTTTCAAAAATGGAAACAAGATCCATGGAAATCAAAATTTGAATCACGAGCTCGCGAACCAACAGATCGAAAGCTTCGAATGACATTAATGATAAATTTGAATCACGAGCTCGCGAATCAAACGACAAGGCGATTAGATCTGCGACGGTGGTTTGTGGTTTTGATTTTTGATGGATCTGGGTTTGTACCGAAGCTTCACACAAAAACGAAAAATGAAAATGATTGTGGTTTAGTGAAGACGACGAAACCCACCAAGCGCTAAAACAACATATCGTAGTTGTTGATTACCAAAAAAACAGAAAAAATTGTAAAGCCCAGATTCGTTTCATTTCGTTTCTCTTGTTTTCCTTTCACAACCCCTTTTGTGATTTAGAAAAAATTGTAAAGCCCAAATCTCAACCCTTTCTATAAATCTGTTTTGATTCGAGTCAGCTTCTTCGATTTCCCCCTCCATTGATATAGATACAAGTGGTGATTGGGATGAACAGAGCTGACAAGGGCGATTTACATGGGTTTTTGCTTGAATTTTCTTCAAATCTGGTCTTCAATTTGAACACGAGAGAGGTGAATATTGGTTACCCTTGCTGCCTGAAATCTCGATGAACAGCCGCATGAGGAAGAAGAGAGCGTATGTAGCTTCAATATAAATCAGTCAATTTGATTTTTCTATGAATTTTTTCGAATTAAACGGTAGGGGTTCTCACTTCTCTTCACTCTTCCCTTATGGATTTGCCCAGCTAGAGAGTAGGTAGGAGAAGATCAAGAGCTGATTCGTGACCAACTGGTTTTCGTTCTCACTTCAAATTTTGTAGCTTCGATTTGCTTCAACCCCGATCTTCCATGGCTGGTTCATGAGGAAAATGAATAATTTTTGCTTTTGATTTATCATTTATAGATACTCATTTGATTTAGGTCCATTGTTGAGGATTCTCGAAACAGGATCGATGAATTCGAAGGAAAAAGCTGCGGATAGAGATAGAGAGGAGAGAGAGAGAGAGAGAGAGAGTTGTGAGAGAGATGAGAGATGATAATTTTAAAATCAATAAAATGCCACATCATTTAAAATTTACCATGTCAGCTTGCCACATCATAGAAAATACCTTGTCAGCGAGTGACTAACAGTCAACTAACTGAAAAGTTAACAGAAGGACTAAAAAAATGGGTTTTGGAAAGTACAGGGACGAAAAAAGTCAGTTTTGAAAGTACAGGGACAAAAATGAAACCAACGTGAAACTATAGGGACCAAAAACGTATTTTACCCCTTCATTTTTTATGCTCTTTCTTGAGTTCAAAACAGGAAAGGTTGCCCGCCTTAATTATTCTTCATATCTTCATACTAAAATTATACATCAATTTATTGTCTTCTTTTTTAACAAGTTTCTGAGACTTTGAATTAAAATGTTAGTTTTACGTTAATGAACCTTCTTGATTTTTTTTTTATGTTGAATGAGTAGTTAAGATGAAGTGAAAACCCGACTCATAAATTTGTGACGAGTCCATAAAAATCTTGCGATTTAACTCATTGTAATGAGATTCCAAATTAGAGCTTATTTTTGCCCTAATTTTCCATCCATACCTTCCTTTATTTTGTTCCCTTGTTAATGTCTTGTTCCATTGTTAATGTCTCTAAAAGTGGAGAAGATCACATGTTGGAGAAAGAAAACATGGGCCATTGAGATTCATAATATGCCTTGTAATGCTATAGGGAAAGCCCTTTTTTATTTAACATCATCAGTATGTATTACACTAAGAACAAGAGGGTATATGGTATGCTCAATTCTCAAGTTTGCTAGCCTAAATAAAGCCAAGAGTTCAAACATACCCCAACCAACCAAAAGAGAGAAAAAAAAAAGGTAGAAAAGAGAGGACATATAATAGCAGCAAATTTTCGAAGGAGTTGTGTTGAAATCACAGTTTGTTTCAAACCCATATAGCTTTGGCACTCATGAGCAATGGTTCAAGCTCATTCCTGACCTGAAGGCTCATAACTTCTCTAGCACCGCCAATTAACTTCTGCCCGATGAACACAACAGGCACACTTGGCTGACATCCTAATTGAAGCAGCAGGGTCTCTATCTGCTGCCCATTAGGTACCTCATCAAGCTCATACACAGTAGGGTTTGCTCCATAGCTTGATATTAGTGACTTTATTGTATGACTCATTGAGCATTGAGTCCTACTGAAGATCACTACTGGCTTATCAGCTACCATCATTTTCACTTCATCCATATCCATGGCTTTTACAAATGTAGGATTTTTCTTTAAGGCTGTCAAGTAAAAGGAGAGTTGAATTTTCGCTGTTATGTGTTTTGAGCTCCCAACGTGGTCTTTTTATAGCGGGTGGGTTTCATGTCATGGGTTGTCAATTTATGCTTTTGCAAGTTGGACTATCAGAATTTTGTCTGATTTTTTTTCCCTTTTGTACTGAGATTGAATAACATTAGAAGGGAATAAAACTTTGAGGATAATCAGGTTCCCAAAATACCCCTCATTGTACCTGATAAGACCTTTCTAGAGATCTCTGGCATTATGAATGTCAAGGTTGCCTGATATGATCCACAAACCCAAGTTATAGATGACATCTTTGAAGATTTCTGATTGATTAATGAAGTTTTGTAGCCATTTCTCAATCTTTAGCCATTGAAAATATTGCAATTTACCATTCATGTAGAAATCAGGCTTATTATCCATATTTTCTGTCATTTAAACCACAATCGTCGCACCGGTCCAGCCATGTCATCTTTGTAATTCATATAGCTGAAATAGGCTTGGGGCCTGACTCATTTTGGAGCATCTGGTTAGAATTTGGGCTTATCCAATTTTAAAGAAGTTACATTTTTTTTTTTCTTTTTTGTGGCTTTTTCCTGAACAAGATCTGGCACCTTTTTCTTAACAAAGTCAGTCTGGGAAATAAAGCTAAATCTGAGAAAGTTAGGATGCTTTAATAAAGGCAATCTGTTAGCAATCACATGAAGATCTGCCTATCAGCCATACATGAAGGAGATAACATGAAACTTTAATGTCCAACCACATGATCTTCTCTTTTCTTATTGCATTACCTGTAGAGAAATGCTTCTACATTATATTCCAAGAAAACCAACCATGGGTTGGCTTAGTGGTTAAGGGAGCTTTCTTTAAATTTTGAGGTCATAGGTTCAAATCCGTGTGTGGCCCACCTACCTAAGATATTAACCTATGAGTTTCCCAATGCTAAGTGTTGTTGAGATATGGCTCATATTTTAATTGTCTCTTGTTTCACTGAAAGGGCAAATGAAATTGATCTTCAAATCTTCAAGCAAAATTTGGCAAGATCACTATAAAATCAGGATAAAAAAAAAAAGAAAGAAAATTCCCAACTCAGGCAGGAAGGGAATCTTTTTTTTTGCATGATATGTAACTTTCTTTCTTTTTTCTGGCCAAGTGGTTCTCATCTCAAAGATGTATTTCCTCATACCAAAGAGCTTTGATATCAATAGTTGAGCATATCTTATTGTCCTCGTTTCTAAAATTGGGTATATTTTTCTACCTTTTTTTGAAAAAAAAAAAAAACATCATATCAAATGATTGAGAGATTCCTTATTTCTGATCTTTGGGCCCCTTAATTAAAAGATCTTGGTTTTGGAATGAAATGAATTTGCTCACCATTGTTTTGAACGGCTTACACAAGTTCGACTTGGAGTGAGGCTTAAGGCTCAAGGATTAATAGTCTATTTTGGAACTCAATCAAAGCATATAGATTCGTAAATGGATTTGTATGTCTAGGCTACTTTGGTCTTGCTTGTCGTTTCTCGACCGTATTTTCTTTATGGGAACATGATCAACTAGAAATTATTATGTTGCGGGTAATGCTTCAGTTTAACATTCTCATATGAGGTTGGAAAGTTTATTGGCAACAGATCGGCATGGGGTGATTTATCATGCTCATGCTCCTCAAAGATGAGTTGATCATTCGTTACGGAAGAATTATAAATTAAAAACAAAACGTTGCTATAAATGTTTTTAATAAATCCATACCAATTGAGGCTTCACAAACATCATTCATTCCCATATGATTTTATTAGTGACGTTTTTAACATATTCAAAATGAGCTTTAAAATCTTTATATAAAAAAAAAGTGATTATTGACGGAGAGATGTGAGATTTTTTTTTTTATATATAACCTTTATCAATATTTTGTTTCATTTAAATTGAGTCTCTTCAAGAGAAAAAGCTGTAAACTACCTTTTGACCTAATAAAATATAGCTCTCACATTAAACATTGATAAAATTACAGTCTACTAGTAAGAAAGAACCATTTTATTAAAAACTTGTCATAACAGCATAAAAGATTGAGAAGATTTACCTACAATCCAGTTAAGCCTCCTTTTGCATCAATCAAAAAGTAATAAATAAAATCACCTTAAAGTGTTTTACTTCTAGAAACACTTTGATATCGACTATTACAAAAATTAATAGGGGTGTTTTATAAAATGATATTTTTAAGGACAACAAATAACACTCTTGTGGTTTCGGTCAAAATCATGAATAGCTCCCATAGTTTAAAAATGTTAAATCACACCATTGTAGTTTCAAATTATGCTAATAAGACCTATCCCCTTAAACATTGTAAATTTTATTTTAGCCATTAGTTCTTCGTTTGAACTCTGATTTGGATGATTCAAGATGTTTTGAAATTCTCATTTTTGGATCTACATTAAGGTCACTTGAAAACTTATAAATCACCAGTAAATAAATAGGTTAAAAAACTCAATCATACATAACATTTTGATGAAAATAAACTATTTAATTTATTAACGATTTTGAACTTTTCAAGTAACCATAACGTAGAGCTTGAAATGAGGATTTCAAAAGATCTTAAATCATTTAAATCGGAGTTCAAACTAAGAAGTTATCACTAAAAGAATTTTACAATGTTGGAGGGATGAATCTTATTGACATAATTTGAAACTACAAAGCTGTGATTTGTCATTTTTAAACTACAGGGTTATTTATGATTTTGATTGAAACCACAAAAGTGTTATTTACAATTTACCCTTTTTTTTTATTGTAAATTTCAAAAATAGGAAAAGTTTTTCAAATTTCACAATCATAAAAACTATCTAAATTTAAAAAATTATCAAATTTTAATTGAAAACATCCAGATACAATAATAAAATAATAATATTGATCATTCAATAATACAAAAGAAAAAAATTAATGAAAATAAATTTTCATTAATTTAATGAAAGAGAAAAAAATTAAAAATTTCAGACGTTTTGCTAGCTTTGAAATATCAATTGAAAAAATGTCACACGGTGGGATTTTTCCAATAAATATGAGTTGTAAACATCTAGAGAAAGATAAAAATAAAGCATAAAATATTTAGAACCCCTTTTTTGTCCTAAACAGTATACTAGAGGTTCAAAAAGATATTGCAGAATAGATGCCTAAGCAAAGCAAAGTGGCTTTTCATATGATACCAATTTGGTCATATAGGAACCACAGAATTGTAGTGTTCCCCAAGCCCAAAAGCATGCTTATGGTATGATAGCCTAATGCTTGAATTTAGTAAAACAGCCCCACTGTCTGACTTGTATTCCTTCCCCATCTCCACATCAGGGAAGGATCCGGAAAATATCATGATATGTTTTTTAAGGCAATGAGTCAAAGCACCAAGCTCGAGTTGCCCTCCCCATGCCGCAGTTGATTCGACTTCCTTGCAGTAATTTTCAAATCTTTCAGCTGGTAAATCAGCAGAATTACCTTCTAGCATGTTGTCTGAGAGGAAAAACGGCATGTAATCAGATGAATGGTCCCTCATATAAGCCGCTACCTTTTCTCGAAGTTCTTGGTAACTGTATGGAGATGAACCTCCAGAAAGAACTGAGAGTTGGTTTTCAACGGCACGGTAGAGGCAATGTCCATCGGGCTTAATTTCGTGAATGGTCAAACCAAGAGGTCCAAGCTTCTTTTCCAATTTATCATTCTCAACCATTCTATCACTCACAATGTTGCTCTGCTCCTCTTCAATTCTTTTGTCTCTTTCAGCTTCTTGTTGAGCTCTCTTCTCCCTCCGCTTTGTGCTTTTGCTGGGTTTTGAATGGTCAGGTTGAGCCATAGATACCCCAGCTATGGCCTTAACTAGATTATCGAGATTGTTTTTTTCATTCCCGTTACTGTTACTATAGCCAAATGACGCAAGTTCTTCAATATGCTTATTTTTTAGCTTTGCAGAAAGTTGAGTTATCTCTTCCTCCACCTGTTTCTTCTTCAATTTTTGTTCAGCTTTGCTACCTTTAGCTGCCGCCTTTTTAAGTTCAACTTCTTTGTTCTGCAACTGTGATATCTCTTTCCTGCATGCAGTAGAAGTATTCATTGTGAAAAATAAAATAAACACCAATGAAGACTATAGAAACATAATAATAATAAGGCCCTTCGTCCATATCAACAAATGTCTAAGAAAGAACTCAATCGTCGTAAAACACTATTGCGGATCATAAGCTTTGTGTTGGGGGCAAATGAACATCTCACATCATGCAGAAATCGAGCAACTGCAGTTGACAAGTTTAAAGCCCATCGACCCCTGTCTAATTAATGGCGAACATTGAAAAGCCTGATAAAAATCAAGTTGGGCGATTATAAATTATATCAAAGAACCAACTCTTCTGTGTGGTGAAAGCAAATTAAAAGATCTAATTTGAATTACTTTTTTTTTTATGATAAACAAGCTATTTCATTGATATATGAAAAAGCCAAAAAACGGCCAACGAGGATTACAAAAACGCTTTCCAATTGGAAGCAATAATAGAGGGAGGATAATTACAAAAGGATTTACAATTTGCACTCCACAAGGAGGCATTGAGGACACAAGCCTCCCACACCTCAAGCCAAGATCTTTCCTTGCCTTCAAAAATTCTTCTATTCCGTTCTAGCCACACGTTCCAAAGAATAGCTCTCACCCCATTGTCCCACAAAATTCTTTTCTTTTTATTGGTGAAGAGCGTTGAACCTCCAATAAAGAGCCTTAGTATTAGCCTCATGATCTTTATGAAAAATCCACACCATCTCAAAAGTCTTCAAAAAGGACAGCCAAATATTAAGAGAGAAGCAGCAATCAAACAAAAGATGCACACTGGACTCAAAACACTTTCTACAAAGACTGCACCAATTAGGTTGGAGAGTGATCCAACGATTTCTAGACTGAAATTTTTGGTTGGAGTTGATGCCATCGTTGATAATCAACCATAAAAATACTTTAATCTTCAAAGGTGACTTTCCTTTCCAGAGATAATTAATAACACAATCACTAGGATTCTCATCCACTTTCCACAAAGTCTTAAGAGCAGACTTACTAGAAAAGCCGTGGGTTGCATTCGGGATCCACAATCTAATATCCTCCCTATCATTTCAGCGGATAGGATCCAAAAGATTAAAGAAATTAATCCACTCAGCCACTTCATCATCTTTGAGGTGTCTTCTGAAGATCACAACCCAGGAATCAAGCTCACCATGCCAAAAACTACTAATCGGCTGCTTTTTCAGGACTGCAATACGAAACAAGGAGGGAAAAAGAGAGGCAAGGGTCTTCTCCCCAATCCACACATGCTCCCAAAACAAAACAGCAATTCCTCTTCCCACACAGAACCTGCAATTAGCCTCCATAGTTTGCTTGAGGTTATAAATGTTCTTCCATGGGGATCTATTACCACTATTAGGTTTAATAGCCGAACACCAACCCATCAAATCCAGCCCATGAATCTCCCGGATGATCTTGTACCACAGAAAATTAGGTTCCAAAGGAAAGCGCCACAACCATTTAAGAAGGAGAGCTTTGTTCTTGAGCTTCAAACCACCGAAAGCCAAACCTCCATTAGTGAGTGGAGGAGGGATTTTATCCCACTTAACAAGATGGCAGCCTTTTAAACCCTCAGCCCCTTTCCAAAAGAAAGACCTTAAAATCTTATCAATGTTCTTTGTAACAGCCACCGGAGCTTTAAAAACCGAGAGAAAATAAGTAGGAAGACTATTAAAGATAGAATGGATAAGAGTGAGTCTCCCACCTCTGGAAATCATTATTTTTTTCCACTTATCTATGCGCTTGGTGATCTTATCAATAACCGGATCCCAAAAGGCCTTAGTATTAGGATTACCACCAAGGGGTAAGCCGAGATAAATAAAAGGGAGCTCCCCAACCTTAAATCTACCATTCTCCACCAGCCATTGAACCTCTTCATCATCCAAGTTGATACCAGCAATGGCAGATTTGATAAAATTGACACTTAAGCCAGAACCTTCTTCAAACTGTTGAATAGTGATGACAAGGTTGCTGATGGCATCTTTGTTAAAATGAGAGAAAAGAAGAGTATCATCTGCAAACTTTAGATGAGACACTTCCATATTGCCTATCTTGAACCCTTTAATCCAGCCTCTAGCTTGATTTCTCGAGAGAAATCTGCTAAAACTGTCTGCAACCAAGAGAAACATGAAGGGGGATATAGGATCACCTTGTCTAACTCTTCTCGAGGCTCCAAATTTCCCTTTAGCTCTACCATTAATGAGGATCGAAAAACTAGCACTTTGGAGGCACCCTTTCATCCAGCTACAACACTTTGGATTAAAACCTTTAAGAGCAAAGAGGTTCAACAAAAAATCCCAATCAACACTATCATAAGCCTTCTCAAGATCAAGTTTAATAATAGCTCCTTTCATTTTCCTTTTCTTATAGTCTTCCACCAATTCATTGGCCACCAAAATGGAATCAATGATCTGTCTTCCTCCCACAAATGCATTTTGGAAGATTGATATGGTGTTAGGGAGCACAACTTTCAATCTCTCCGCAAGAACTTTGGCTAAAATCTTATAGAGGCCGATAGTAAGACTAATTGGCCGAAAGTCCATAACAGCTAGGGCATCCACTTTCTTGGGAATGAGAGAAATGAACGTTTCATTCACTCTAGCATTGGTGATCCCTTTCTCAAAAAACTCATGGAACACCTTCATAACATCAACCTTGATGATGTTCCATGTTTTTTTAAAGAATTCAATAGAGAAACCATCTGGGCCAGGAGCTTTGTTCAACCCAAGATCCGAGATAGCCTTGAAGACTTCAATTTCAGTGAAGGGGATAGTCAGCCAAGCACTATCCCTAGGAGAGATAGGGCACCAATCAATGTCATCCCCGGATGATTCTCACTCGCCCATCTTCTTAGTAAAAAGAGAAGAGAAAAAATCCACAAACTCCCCCTCAACAGCTTCAGCATTCAACAAGAGCTCACCAGACCTAGCCATGACTTGGTTTATAAAATTCTTCTTTCTTCTCCCTTTTATAAAGCTATGAAACACTTTAGAGTTTTCATCCCCACCTTTTAGCCACAAAGACTTGCTTCTTTGTCTCCAATAAACACTTTCTTGCATGACTAAATCCAATATCTCCCTTCTCAATCTGAATCTGTCTTCTCTTTGCTCAAAGCTCAATAACCCATCTTCATCACGCAAATCTAGAGCCTCCATATCAGATTGCAACTTGGCTTTTTGGGTAACAAAATTACCAAAAACTTCTCTATTCCAACTCTTAAGTTTACCTTTCAGCAAAGATAATTTACACATAAAAGAATGCCCAGGCCATCTTTCATCTTTCAAAGAAGACCACCAAGTCTCCATATGACCCATGAACAGCTTGTGATCTAACCACATGTTCTCAAATCTAAAAGGGGGAGGACCCCAGACAAAATTACCAGTGGCCAGAAGTAGGGGAAAGTGATCAGAAGTAGTTCTCTTGAGCCTCTCAAGCGTAGCATCCTGGAAGAGGTTAAGCCAATCCTTAGTAACTAGAAACCGATCAATCCTTGTGTGAACCGGGGAATCTCTGAAATCAGACCAAGTAAATCTCCCATTTCTCATGGGGATATCTTCCAAGTTAAGGTCGTCCACCAAACGGTTGAAGTCTTTCATACTTTTAGTTACTCTGCCTCCATTAGATTTTTCAGCCACCCATCTAACAACATTGAAGTCACCAGCCAGCACCCACTTACCAGCACACAAACCTCCAAGGGCAGCAATCTCCTGCCAAAGAAAACGTCTTTCCCTTTTGTGATTAGGGCCATACACACCAGTGATCCAAAAGATAGAGAGATCAGGGAGCTTGATTTTGACAGAAAGGGTAAAGAGACCACTATGAGCTTCAGTAATGGTCAAATCAGGATTAGACCACATAATGATAATGCCACCTCTAGAACCAAGAGCATCAAGGGAGGCCCAGCCAACAAAACTACTGCTCCAAATAGACTTAATGATGATTTTGTCCACCATAGCCAATTTTGTTTCTTGCAAGATGACTAAATCAAGATTACTACTACGAATAACATCCCTCACGAGGCTTCTTTTAGAGGCTGCCCCAAGCCCTCTAACATTCCAGCTAAGAATCCTCATCCACAACATTCGTGTCCCTTTGGAGAATCAAATACTTTGATCTCTCATATTTAACATTACTTTTAAGATTAACAAGTTCCCTTCTACCTTTACCACTTCTATTTGGAGATTTAGTCACTCTTGAGCTAACTTGTTTTCTAATAGGCATAATGGTAGCAGCCTTGCATCGGAGCCAATTAGCCAATGAAACTCTTCTTTCCCCACTCCAATCAACCAAAGCAATAAAAGTGCCCGCTTTTCCAATATTAGCTTCCCAAACATCATCCAAAGACCCATCAGCTTCAAACATAACCAGCTGATTCTTACCTCTACCTTTGGAATTCTTTTTCCTTAGAGGAACTATATACCGCCTAGGCGGCTGCCCCCAGAGAAGGAGCCAATCAAATCCAGGCTTCATTGCTCTTTTCTTCCTGGCTCTATCAACAAACAAAATGAAGGCTTTTTTGCCCTTTTTTTTCCTGTATCTTATTATGTATTTTTATATTTCATATATCGATTTACTTATGTTGTTAAGAATTATGATGTGTTTTGTGTTTTCAATTGATTTTGGTGAAATCAAGCCAACTTTTGTTCTTCTAAATATATATAAACTAATATTATTATATAGCAAGCTTGAAAAAAGCAAACCACGATCTTTCCTCTAGCACAAGAGCCTCGACCTTCAAGCTCATCAACATCCCCCTTTATCAATTCTTTTTCCTAAGGAACTATATTAGCTTCGTGAGAAGGAGCCAATGGATCTATCTCATTGCTCTCTTCTTCTATCACAAACAAAATGAAGTTCTAGAACTTGATCAGCTGGATTGATCTAATCTTTGAGATAATACAAAGGGACTGGTATGATATAATTTGTTGTTGTTTGAACAACCAACTCCTGCTAACTTAGGCTTTCTTCTAGCAAGGTAAGAGCACCATTTTCAAGTCTAAAGCACAGAGTGACCTTAAGCTATTAACTTCCCCCTTATCAACTTTTCTCCAAGTCGTTCGTAGTTGATACCATCTTTCTCATTGCTCTCTTCTTGGGATAAGGCGGAATTAATAAACTCAGATGGAATCGGGCCCAATTTGCCATCCATGGTATGTTAATGGTTTGTTGTTTGAAGAAACTTGCCATGAACTTGGTTTTTTCCCAGGCCCTTTCCAAAGAAATATTGGGCTTGAGGCTATAATTTAATTCTTCACCTCCAAGTCATTTAAATAATACACATTTTCCCAGGTGATTCTTTTTATAACGCTAAATAAAGTCTTCGAAACCACCCACTTCCCTCCAGGCCAATTTTCAACGCCTTTTTTCAAACTTGCCTGTCTTTTCCAAGAAATATTGGAAAGGGGGTAAAAATAATTTTTCCATGTGAATATTTAAATAATACACATTGTCATCAACAAAGGATCCTCTTCTATTGGTGACTTTGTTGATCATTACCGTCCCATTCTCGCACTCGATTCGCCTAAAAAATTTTTGGTTTTGCGGGGTTACAATGAGATGATCTATAGCATCCCTAATCCACACAACAATTTTAGGCTCACAAGAAATGCAGAACCATAGTTCTCTATTTTTTTCCCGTAAGAACTCTACCATTTTTATTAACCCTATCCGGACCAATGAAGAATCTCTTATTCTCCACCTTACAATTGCTATCCTTCCAAAAAGCCATGGAACTAAGAAACTCAGAAAATTGAGTGTTCCATGGGAGGGGCTTGGGACCAAAGACGGATTAAAAGGTAAGATATGATAGTTTGGTATCGTGGGAACACTGTAGTCTTCACCGTAGAAGACGGCAAAGACGGTGGAAGGCTACCTACTCCGGTGTTAAAGACACCGGAGAGGACAAAAACAAGGATGTCTAGGGAAGTGTGTCTGAGAGAGTTTGCATCAAAAACATTTCCTTTTTTACTCAATAAAGATTAAAACTGATCTAATTTGAATTACTTAACATCCAGCAAATCATCGGTGGCACAAAACATTGACGCCCATAGCATACAAAAGAAATGTAAAAAATATAATGTGGGGAGAAGCCACAAATGCAAGTCGAAGTGATCAAATTTCAATTTACCTGTGCCTAGAAAGCATTTCATCACGAGTTTCATGATTCTCCTCAGATGCTTTATCTGAAATCGGTTCAGATGGTGTGTCCTCTTTCTGCTGATCGTCTTCCATGTCCACCCTAATATGAAAGAAAGAAAAAGAAAGCATGTAACATCGTCAAAAGCTTCAATTCAACTTAACTTACAAAAATAGCCAATTGGCCTTTAAAATAGGTGTGAGATAGAACTCCTTTAAATGAACCCTCAACATAATTCATCTACAACAAAGGTTTAACATTTTCAGCTAACTGTATATGCAAAAATTATTACCTGTGAAACAGAAAACAATTGTAAAAGGCTTTTCTTAATGTATATTAGTAAAATAAGAACGAAGAAGTTGAATATCTCATTTAAGGTCATGGAAGTTTACTTTAACATCACAAAGCAAATTGGAGAAGAACCAATGAAAATCTTTTTTAATATGCGTGAGTGTCCACGCCAGCATGTGCGAACTTGAACTAATCTCACGAAACAACTACATGACACTAAACCACGCGGCGTCCGGAAACTCGTAAGAAAATACCATAACTAGGTGGTCACACATGAATTTGAACCCACGACTTCAAGGCAAAAAGAAAACCCTTTGACCACTAGGCCAACCCATGGTTGTTCCGATGAAAACCCATCATAAACAAATAAAGCATTTATATTTTTGATAAGAAACATTTCATTGATTAATGAAAAAATACAAAAGGCCACCCGAGGATTGCAAAAAATTATTCCAATTGGCGGCAATGAGCGAAGGAGAATAATTACAAATCGTTTTAGCATTCGCAGACCATAAGGAAGTGAATCTAATTAATAACTCCCAAATATCAATCATGCTCAGAGATTCCTCTTGAAAGATCCGTTTGTTTCTTTTCCACCAAAAAAGCCAAATGAGAGCTCTAATCGCATTACGCCAAAGAACCAAAGCTTTGTCCTTCAAAGCCACCCCACACAGCAACCCGAGAAGTACATGTTGAAAGTGGAGAGGACTCGGGCCATGAACCTAAAAAATTTGAAACAGATTCCTCCAAATACAAGCAGAGAAAGGGCAGGACCAAGGTTATCAAAAACGTACGATTCGCGATTCGAATCGTACGTTTCGAATCGAAACGCTAGGGTTTCGATTCAGATCGCTTGTTTGACTCGTAAATGGGATGAATCGGTCGATTCATGTCTTGAATCGTAAGACTTTTTTTTCCGTTTCAGAAGATGGGAGAATGAGTTGAAAACCTGATTGTTGAAATGAAGATGACAACCCTAACGAATCATAGATCTGAGATCTGATACTTGATGCTTGGAATCACGAACTGAAGAAGACGGCGGCATGGTTGAGAGTCTTGAAATCCGCCATGTTTGAGAGTCTTTAGATCTGAGATTTTTTAAAGCCCGTGGGTAGATGAAGTCGTGAACCCCCCTTTTTTACTTGTTCAGTCAGATAGATAATTTTAAGAAAAATCATTGAGTTCTTTCAAATATCATATTTTTTATAATATGAAATAACTTATAAGAAAATGATTCGCGTATAATTTTTTAATGTTAATTTTAATAGATACTCATTATATATATGTTTATTACATATAAATTTGTGTTTTTAAATAAAAAGCAAAACTACCCAAATAAACACTCACACGCCGACTGGGGAGATGTAAATGACTAATGATGCCCTTTTGAATTAAATATATTTGAAATACCTAAAAACACGTCCAACATTTATTAAACCGTCAGAAGGTTTGAAATCCGTAAATCATGCAATGATTTTAATTGATTTTTTGGATTTTAAAATTGGATAATTAATAAAATCATAAAAATATAAAAACCAAATCGAAAGAGAAAAAAGGGGATTTTGCTTTTCGAAACCTAAATCTGAGAAAAGCTACGGCGAAAGGAAATATAAAACGAAAGGAAGACAAAAATGGCGAGGACTCGAGGAAACGTTAATGGAGGACAAGGGGTAAGTAGTTTATTGTCGTAATTTGTAGTAGAGAATGTTTTTTTATATTCTATGGTATTCTAAAACAAACAGGGGGGATGAAAATGCAGGGACGAGGACAAGTAAGAAAAAATAGTGAAAAAGAAACAGTGATGGTTGAATCAGAAGTCAAAAAGATTAATAATGAAGAGGTATTATTGATTTTCAAAAAACATATTAGTAGTGGATGATTTAAAAAGTAACATGCATGTGCTTGATATGGATACATAATCGAACAGGAAGAAGAAGAAATAGAAGAAGAGACAAACATACTAGAAGAGGAACATGCAGACGAAGACGAAGACGAAGAAGAAGCAGAAGATCAGGTAGATTGAATTAAATTTTGTGTTTGAAAAACTAATTGAAACGTTTTTAAAAAAGTAAATATTTACTTTAAAAAAAGAAAACATAGTCTCTGTAAAAAAATGGGTTTACTTTTTTAAAAATGTTTATAAAAAGTCTACATTTGCTTTATTGTGAAAAGGAAAACAAAATGTTGATTTTTTGTAAAGCAGAATGTTAGAGCAAGCAGGACAATAAGTGCAAAGGCCAAAACACAAACAACTGGGAGGAGAGCAATCATATATGAAACTCATCAAGAATCATCGAAACTAGTCAAGAGGAAGATGAAACAAGGAAGAAAAAAGGGAAGGGAAAAGGAAAAAAATTTGGAAAAAAAGAGACAAAGGGTGGAAAGAAAAGAAAGAAGAAGGAAGTTGAAGAGAATGCAAATGTTATCGAAAGACCAAAAAGAAGTAAAATGGGTGGACGAACAACTTCAGAAACATACACGGATAAGTTTAGTTCAAACGACAAAGCAGATGATGGACCAAAGTTTCATTTACTAACACCACCAACTCAGAACGAGTAATGTGCATACGTTTATCTACATGCAGACTAGCTACAGTGGGTTTTGATTTTATAAAACTATGATGCTGTTATTTTGTGATGTAAACTGATAAGTTTGAGATTTTGTATTAATTGGAAAGATAAGGTAATGGTAGTGAACTTCTTGACTTCTTTGATAAACGTTTATTAAAAATAAACTTTAAAAAAAAGAAATCACTGATTAGAATAGATAAAGGAATCAATATATTGGCTACGTTTTTTAAGATGCATATGAACTACACTTAGTTATGTTTTGTGGAAACTAATATTAAATGATTAACTACAATTACTGGTGAAAACTGTTTACAATTTCATGAATGAAACTTAGATGTAGTGTGCTATTTCAAAGTGAAACTATAAAAATGGTGATAAAATATAAATGTTTGCCAAAAAATAAACATTTATTTTGTAACTATGTATTTAAAATAACTCAGATAATTTTTAAATGATGGACAGGCTACTGATCATTTAGGAATACTTAAATATTCAAACATTAAAAATAAAAGTAAACTGACATTGTTATACCCAGTTTGGAAGATGAAGAGATACATTTAAATTTGTAAAACAAGATAACAATTACTGCTATAGAAAGAAAGAGAACGAAATGGAAGAGATGAAGCAACGTAGAAGAAATGAATTACACAGAGAAATTCAAAAAAAGATAGAAACAAAATAAACAAGGAAAAATGATAGGGAAAACGTATTAGAAAAAAATAGTAAATCTTTAACAAATCAATTACTGTTATAAAATCCCTTAATTAAAGGAAACATTCATTACAAAATTAAAAAAGGAAACAAATCAATTAAGATTTGTAAGGAGCTAATAAAATCGGCAGGGGCAAAAAGGTAAACAACACATATGGCTGCAACCGTGGATTCCTAAGATTGGGGTGGTTGTTGGGTAAAATTGAAATAAAATATAAACAACCATCAAAAGTGGATTAAGGTGAATTAATGTGGTTATGGGAGCAATTATTTCAATTTTTTAAAGTTTACATCAGTTTTATTATAAAATATATTTTTTAATTTAAAAAGATACTTGATCATTTCAATTGTATACTATATTTATGAGATAAAATATATATCGTAGATGTAAAAAAAATACGCACATACCATATTATTATTATAATCTCAAATTTTTATTATTTATTTATTAAAAATGTTGAAATAATTTTATATTAAAATACATTACATAAAATTGTTTCTTTCTCTGGTAACAGTTTTAGAATTTTTCCATTTTTTGAATTAAATAGAAAACAAGTTACGTAAAAAGACTTCCACATTTTGACGGTTCTGAGGAAAAAGTAAAAATGAAACATATTTTAAAATAAATATTTCACTATGTTTCCTTCCGTTAAATCCTGCTGAACGAATATAAAAAAAAACATTCAAAATCACACTTGTCCTGCATTCGGGAGGCGGCCTCTCTGAATAATCTCTCAAACTTTTGAGCTGCTTTTTTTTAATAATAATTTAATAGAAAATCAGTTTATGGGCTGTCAATATGTTGTGTCCCGCAACTTTTAGGGGGCGTTTTGTTGTGTTTTGTAAGAAGAAATATGATTTAATTAAATGTCAATGTCAATACCAATGTTAATGTCAATGCCAATGCTAATTATAAGTAGGACTTATTAATTTAAGAGAGAGTTTCAAGCCCAATTGGATTATTGAACCCAATTGAAATTGGCCCAATATAGTTAATTAAATAAATTTGATTTATTAATTAAATATCTTGTAAATTTCGGCCATATGTATAATTTTGGGAAAATAATTATTTGAATTATATCCTAAAATAATTTTGATAGATTTATTTACCCAAGATAAATCAAATAAAAGAAAAGAAAATAACCTCTTATTTATCTATGATATTTTCGAATATACCAAGATAATGGAAAGAGAATATCTTTTTCTTTTTATATTTATCTCTATGGAATATTTTAATGAGATTAAATTTTCCATTAGCCTATAAATAGGAGGCTTGGATTATTCATAAATCACACAACTCAGTTCCTTATAAATTGAAATTCTCTCGTCCTTCTCCCCCCCCTACTGATTTTGCTATCAAAATTGGGAAGAAAATTCTTTTTTTTCTTCCTAATTTCTTCTAAAGTTTGATCCCACAATCGGATTTCGTTTGATCGATCGGAAATAGCGTAGAAGATTACGTGTTCTCGAGGATTGATCTCGTAAAGAAACCTCCAACAAATTCTCCATTTATTACTCAATAAAAGTGAAAAACCTTTTATTTTCGAAAACAAGCATGAATCTACATGTTTTTATCACAAATTGCATGATATTAATAGATCTTTAATTAAATGTTAATTAGATTACTAAACGATATTATACTAATTTAGTTGATCAATCCCTTCATAAGAAACCCAAAGATCACCAAACTAGAGAGATTGAGATGCACTGTGATAATGACTTGTACACTTCTCAAATTTTGTTTTACTTTAAGTTTATTCACCATTATAGGTTATTTAGTGTTTTTTAGAAAAAATTAAAATTGCAATATGTAAAATTACACGTGCATATCAACTCATTTCACTACTTTTATGCAAAGGGCAATCATAATCCCAATTTATAATTAAAAATAATATTCAGAATGATGCTGATTTCAAGGTTGATAATCTCTTTAGCCTTTCCATTTTCATCTCTTCCAAACCTTTGAGACCCTTGTTTGTGGTTGAACTTGTCTGAGAACGCAACCTCTCTCTCATATTTGGTTTGATCAAATGAAAACCTATTTTTCTATTTTCATTGTTTGCCTTCACTTTGTCCATGTAGAGATTGTCTAAAAATAAACCAATCTTCTGCTAGAATTCTGAACTCGTTGAAATACAATGACGTTAATAAGAACAACATGCACTTTATAGTAACAATCATAACATAAAATAATGGAACACAAAAGGAAAGAGAATGACTAATAAACACCTTGAAATTCGTTAATCCTCAGTCAGGCACTAAACTTATGGTCGTTAACTTGAAAATCGCCTCTTAATCCTCTTGTCCTCAATGTCCATCTCCAGGACACAAATTTATAATAAAAATTGCAAGTATAGAAAACAACAAAACCATTTATTTTGAAAGATACATACATTATGAATCAATCCATTTTAATATGAATGGGAAATTTTCAAGAAACTGGTTCATGAATGTGCATTTTTCAATGCTTTTAACATTAATTCATTTATGAATTAAAATATTTAAATGGGTATTACATTACATTCATTTAATTTAATTTAATACCTATTATAATTAGTTTATAAAATAGAATTTAAATTTATAAAATTTAGTTTCATAACTTAAATAGGAGGGAAATCAAAAGTTTCTCCTTTAAAGCCCCCTATGCACAATGAATTGTTGGATCCTCATTTAATATATTGAAGTTGTAGAGGTAAAGTGTACACACAGATTTCTACTTTATGAAAATTTTCAAACTACAAATTCATTATTATTAAAAAAATCAATAATATATATATATATATAAAATAAAAAAAGGGTAAAAGGGAAATTCAAAAGTTTCTCCTCTTAGACCTAGTATAGAAATCCTCATGTAATATTGAAGTTGTAGGGGAAGGTAGAGTGTACACACGGATTCTTACTTCATGGAAATTTTTAAACTAAAAATTCATTTTCATTCAAAAAAATCATAAATAAAATAAAAAGAGGGAAAAAGGGGAATTCAAAAGTTTTTCCCCTTAAGCCCCTTTTAGAGGTAGTATAGATATGAATATTAAGGTTATTTATCCATATTTCATCTATATTTTCTCAATATATAATATTTAATTAATAATAAATAAATAAAAATTGAATCTTCATAAATAAAATAAAAAAGGGGGCAAAAGGGGAATTCAAAAGCTTTTCCCCTTAAGCCCTTTTAAAGGTAGTATAGATATGAATATTAAGGTTATTTATCCATATTTCATCTATATTTTCTCAATATATAATATTTAATTAATAATAAATAAATAAAATTTGAATCTTCATAAATATAATAAAAAGAGGACAAAAAGGGAATTCAAAAGTTTTTTCCCTTCAGCTCATTTTAGAGGTAGTATAGATATGAATATTAAAGTTATTTATCCATATTTCATCTATATTTTCTCAATATATAAATAATAAATAAATAAAAATTAAATCTTCATAAATAAAATAAAAAGGGGGAAAAAGAGGAATTCAAAAGTTTTTCCTCTTAAGCTCATTTTAGAGGTAGTATAGATTTGAATATTAAGGTTATTTATCTATATTTCATCTATATTTTCTCAATATATAATATTTAATTAATAATAAATAAATAAAAATTGAATATTCATAAATAAATAAAAAGGGGGCAAAAGGAGAATTCAAAAGTTTTTCCCCTTAAGCCCCTTTTAGAGGTAGTATAGATATGAATATTAAGCTTATTTATCCATATTTCATCTATATTTTCTCAATATATAATATTTAAGTAAAAATAAATAAATAAAAATTGAATCTTACGATTCAGATTCGATACGATCCACGATTTATTTTTTTAAGAAAACGATTCACGATTCGATTTACGTTTTGATAACCTTGGGCAGGACCAAAAAAGATGGCATGGGTCTTCTTCGTTGGCACAACACAAAATGTAGCGGTTGGGCCTCAAAGCCATTGTAGAAAACTTCCTTTGGAGCTTATCATTCGTGTGTAGACCTCCAAGAAAAACAGTCCACACAAGAACTTTCACCTTCTTCGGGTAACAATCCTTCCAAATAACCTTGATGATGTCGGGAGAGAGCGAAGAGGCAAGAGGGAAAAAAGATCTGAAAGCATTTTGGCAAGAAAAACCATCGTTACCATAACCCGTCCAGCACCTCACATCGATGGAGTCACCCACCCTGCAGCTATTAATGGTACTCAAAAGGGAGATGAAAGCCTCACATTCGTTATCATTAAGATTTCTTCTGAAAGTAAAGTTCCAAGAGTTACAATGGGTATCCCAAAAATCCGAGACTTTAGCCAACGGGGCAGAAGAAAGCCGGAATAAAGAGGGGAAGAGATCAGCAAGGGGTTTGGAAGCAGGGCTCCAAACATCTTTCCAAAAACTGATAGAAGTGTCGTTACCAAGCTTAATGGAAGATCGCTCTGTCAAAAAACTTTCCAATTTAGTGATAGCTTTCCAAGGATTGTAGGACGAATTATATGCATTAGAAGAGGCCTTCCACTTCGAGTCAGAGACACCATGGATGGTTTGATAACTTCAGCCCATTGGGAAATATCTTACAGTGGCAGCCTCCATAGCCATTTGAGAAGAAGAGATTTGTTCCTATTAACAATACTTCCTATAGCCAAACCACCCAGATCCACCGGTTTGGAGATAATATCCCATTTGATCAAATGAGAACCACTATCTTTGTTGGCTCCTTTCCAGAAAAAGTCACGAAGGAGTTTGTCAATGGCATCGACAATAGAGATGGGAATCACAAAAACTGAGAGGAAGTAAACCGGAAGGCTGTTAAGAACAGACTGAACAAGCGTCAATCTACCACCTTTGGACAACAAAATATTCTTCAATCTATCCAAGCGTTTCTAAATTTTTTCTATCACAGGATTCCAGAACGCCAAACATCTGGGGTTACCTCCAAGCATTTAAACTAAACTAAAGTTGCAGATTAGTGGAAAATCTTCCTACTCATATCCAAGCATTAAAACTAAACTTGTACAAATAAGCTTAATATTTAGTCTTTCAGAAAATTGCTGACAAAGATATTGAAGCCAAAAAAAACAAATCTGGAAAAGAAAATACTTAGAACTAATCCACAAGTTCAGATTTTGAATTAGGTTTCAAACGAAGAAGATTACAAAATATCCATAAATCAATAACTTAGTGGATTAAAACAACAACAATCGATTTCTCATACCCAATCCAAAACTGGCTCCTAAAATTAAAGTGAGAGTTCATGGATTCAAGCAAGAGAGAGAGAGAGAGAGAGAGAGAGAGAGAGAGAGAGAGAGAGTAGTTACCTTTAGTAAGAGTCGAAAAATTGTGGAATTGAGAAGTAATCACAAGAATTAGGGCAATTCAAAATGAAGAAAGAAATGAAGAACAGGGGTGAAAGATTAGAGAGAAAGGAAAGCGGCCATACTTAGGGCAATTCTTTGTTTGGTTTTTCCAAAAAAAAATCTTTTTTTTTTTTTTTTGAAATTGAATGTTTGTTTCATGGGAAATTTGGGTAAAATGACCTCCAAAATCTTAAATTAATGTTTTTTGACCTCCATTCTCATAATAACCTTTTTTGACCTTATGATGATGTCATCTTTGTGTGAAAACTCTCATTTACCCTCATCTCAACTTTCATCCTCTCCTCCATCTTTCCAAAAAGAAGAACAAACATTTATCTCCCTCTCAAATTCTCATCCACCATTGATTGATCTATCAACTTCAAGTTTGAATCTTCATCTCTAACAACGAAAAGGTACACAACACCCCTCCAAATCTCAAACTCTCTTCGACATGGAAATCGAAGGATTTCCGGAAATGGAAAACCTTCGAAATCCATGAAAATCGCATAGAAATCCTTTGAAATCCATGGAAATCTTTCGATTTTCATGGATTCCATGGATTTTCAAAACCGGACCTTGAACAACAACAACATCAAGAAGAAGAAGAAATCTAAAAAAAAAAAAATTGGCAGCCCTCTGGATTTTCAAACAGGGGGGGGGGGGGCTGGCCCCCTAATTTTTTTTTTTTCCTTTTTCTGGATTCCGGAGGTTACCTTCGTATTCCGGAGTTCTCCACAACTTTTTTTTATTTTTTATTTTTAGATTCCGGAGATCCCACAACTTTTTTTTTAATTTTTTTTTCCGGAATCCGGAGGTAACCTTTGGATTCCGGAGGAGAACTCCGGATTCCGGAATCAAATTCCGGAGGTTACCTCCGGATTCCGAAGCTCCGAAATCCTTTTTTTTTTTTTTTTTGGGATTCCGAAGTTCCCCACTTTTTTTACTCAAGATGATGAAAGAAACCCATTTAAGAATGAAGCTCCAAGAGTTGGTAATGGTTGTGGGTTTGTTGAAGATGAAGCTAAAAACATGAGTTCTTCTTCTTCTTCTTATTGTTGTTGTTGTTCTAGGTCCGGTTTTGAAAATCCATGGATATCCTTCGATTTCCATGGATTTCGAAGGATTTCCATGCGATTTCCATGGATTTCGAAGGATTTCCATTTCCGGAAATTGAAGGAGTTTGAGATTTCGAATCGTCGTGTACCTTTTTGTTGTTAGAGATGAAGAATTAATGGAAGTTGAAGTTGATAGATGAAGAAGAATCAATGGAGATGAAGATCAATGGAAGTTGGAAAGTTGAGGGAGAGTTGGAGAAGAGAGAAATGGAATTTGGAGAAGATAAAATGAAGGGTATTTTTGAAATTTCATACCAAAATGACATCATCAAAGGGTCAAAAAAGGTTAATTTGATATTAGAGGTCAAAAAACATTTATTGGGGATTTTGGAGGTCAATTTACCCAAATTTCCTTGTTTCATTTATGATTTATTTATTATTTCTTTCAAATATTTGAACGGAAATAATATTTCTCACTCACAATTAAAGGAAAAGTTTTTTTTTTTTTTGGTAAAAACAAGGGGTAATTTTCAAAACTACCCATTTGATAATGTAAATTATAAAAAATAACCCCATATTATTAAACATTTTAAAACTACACTAAAATTAATAAGTGTCATCTATTTATTAGTGAGATATTACTACAATTCATATAAAACTGCCAATTTAGAGTAATTTTTTTTTAAAAATCATACTTAATTTTAGGATATATTTGATATTCTTTAAAAAAGGAAATGCAAAGCCCAAATAAGAATGAATGCTCAAATAGGAACCACCATCTAAGACCCAAATTTGGGTTTATTCTCAATTTAATAATAATAATAATAATAATATCTTATTTTACCACCTCTCTTCCCCTTGTTCAAAACGAGGCCCTCTCCGGGGATAAGGGATGACAACGGGCGGGGCAGGGGCAGGAATGCATTTCATATCTCCTAACTCATAGAGATTTTTAATCCTCATACTCTACCCTATCCCCTAATAAAAGAATTGGGGGCTGGTTTGAAGATTCTCCGTTCGGAGATCGGTTTCCCGCATGAAAAATTCTTCGTTTTATATTTTAATTCTTATTTAAAAAGGAATATAAAATGAAATATATATTTAAAATATTCATTTTTAAGACAAAAGAAAACCTAATACTAAATATATTATAATTTATTAGTTAATATATATATATATATATATATATATATATATATATATATATATATATATATATATATATATTTTAATAAATAAAGATAAAAATATATAAAATGCATAAGATATTATCAAAATATTAGGTTCAGGGCTGAGAATGTATTCCCATCGGCTCAGCCCCGTACCCTAAAACAAATCAGGGGAAATTTCCCCCCTAACATTAATAAAATAAGGGCAGGTCGCGAAGAGCTCCTAACCCGTGGAGAATTTTACCATCCCTAATAAATAGGGACTTTGGAGAACTTTGATGATATTCAATAAAGAATTTTAATTTTTGAAACTTAGTCGCTTAAGAATTAAGTTGCATCATAGTATCTCTTGTGTGCAAAAGATTATGACTTCCTATCATGTCGTTTAACTTGATATGAACTATTTCTTCCCCATTATTCTCTTCATTTTGTTATTATTTTGGGATAATTGTAAATAAGGATTTATGTGGTTTGCAGATCTGAGATGTGAGATTTATCGTACTTTTATCGTATGTACGGTTTCGTTTAAAATAAATGAAAAAAATAAGAATAAATGAGTGTAATTTTATAGATCTTACAAATTACATGAGTGTTTAAAACCGTTTATAAAATATAGCTATGTATTTTATAAATTAGATAAACTAATTTATAATTATGCCTATTAGTTTATCTCTCTAAACATTTTTTCATTGTTCATGAGCTGCTTGCTATATGTGAAAGATCATATTTCCTCATTATAGATATTTGGAAGAAGATGTCAAACTAGGGTGGTGGATACTTATTTTACCCATGTACCATAATTTCTATGATTTATCATCACTATTTCTATGAGCGAACCAGTTAATTATTAGTATTCCCTCCTGATTATAGATTCGAACTTCTCATTTTTAAAAAAAATTATAAGATAATATCTATAAAACTCATTAACATTAATTATTCTTCTCTAGTATTCTTCAAACTTTGATTATAAACATATGTATATAAACTTCCTCTAAATCAAATCTTCATCTTTAAAAAGAATTTAACATTAAAGGAACCACCGAACTTTTTAGATTTGGTAAAAGATTATTCTTACCATACTTAATTCTTTTAGACCAGTCAACTCGAACATACCTCAACTGGTTAAGTACCTACTCCCTTCTCTTGAGGTCGATAGTTCAAGTCTCCCCTCTCCCACTTTGATGTAATATCTAAAAAAATTCCTCTAGAGTAAATGTTTGATAATTAATACGTACGTAATTCTCACCTTGTATCTCTCTATTGGTGGTCTTTTTTTTTAAATTCTTGTAATGCACTAACTTCATATTATGATGTTTTGGGTCCACACTTTCAAGTATAGTTTTCATTTGCTTTACCTCATTTCCTACCATAAGTTTTATGTCCATTACAGGATATTGAGAGATTATTGCACATTCTTAGATTAAGTGCCAGTTCGAAATAGATTTTGAAAGTGTTTAATAATGTTTTTAATAAAGAAAGTGCTTTTGATAACCATTAAAAACATTTTTAGACACTTTCAAAAGCTATCACAAACGGGCAAAATGAAATGTAATTGAGAATAGCCTATGATAGGATATAATCTTGGGGGAATGTGGTGCAAGTTCTTCCGACTATTTGCGTGGGCAAAGGTCATCATTACCTACGAAAATTGTTGGCAAAGGACATCATTGCCCACGAACATCGTGGGCAATAGTCTTCAGTTTTTTTAAAAAATATTCTTAAAAATGCACTACTATTCTATATACATTAAAACCTGTAATGAAGACATTTCATTTCATATAAATCATTTCCAGCAAAATTCAACTATAGTAGATTCAATTTAAAGCATTGTTCTAAACAAAATATTGTTCAAATATAAGTTATTACAAAATACTGTTCTAAGCAATAGAAATACTGTTCTAAGCAATAGAAACGACTACATAAAATCACATGTTCGAGAGATGGTCATCATCTGGTGGAGGTTGTTCATATTTGTTCATGAATGCCATCAACATGGAAATTTTTTCATTCTGTGCATCACGTTCAGCTTTTAGTTCCTCAAATTGCGCTTTACTCTCGGATACATACTTTTCTCTTTTTTCCCTTTCGGCCTCTAACGCACGCTCTAACTCCATAACACGTTGACTTTCTTGATAATGTGAACTAGAGCTAGAAGAACCCTCAGACCTCGAAGGGGGCTTTGGACCTTTACCCATTCCCTTTATGTAACCGGGACGATGTCCTAGAAAATTAATGAGTACCATGTGAGGTTTTTGATGTGGCGGACGATCAACGGTACTATCTCCTTCTTCCTCCACATTTTCAGTTTCTCGTTGGCTTGCTTCCAAAGTTTCAACCATTTGTTGGTGTAATATGAAAACAAATTTGAAACTTATAATCAAGTCATTGCATGTATTTATAATATAATTAGATAGTTAATGCAATAAAAACTTACATGATCAGATTTTGCCCAATCATTCGACCATACCCCATCATTGTTTGAATACACTGCTTGGAAAAGATCGACCTCGTGAAAAGCCGGATTCACCTCTCTCTGCAAATAAAAATATCATATATGTATACTCCGAACAAAACCTATCTCGACACAAGGGCAACGAGTCCTTCCATTCTCGTTCAAAACTTTTTTTTACAAACCCTAAGAATGACTTAACTCCTAATAATATACTCCGAACAAAACCTATCTCGACATTTTATCCAGTCTCTACCCATTTCAATCCTGAACACAAAATTCAAAGTAACACTATATGATCAATAACTTATACATCCTATGCGTAATTGGATCTTTTATTATTTTTATGTTGTTGTGTTGTGTTGTGTTTAAAACAACATAACCCTCACACCACCACTACTTGTAAATTATTATGACTACCATAACTGCAGGATAGTCATAATACACCACACAAATGTTCTAAATTAATATGGCTAACTTTGCTGCAGGATAGTCATATTCCACAAAAAAACAGAAACACAATAAACAAATATAATATAAATATACTAGATTCATTGAGTTTAAAAAGTAAATGAACATTACCTTTCGGAGTCCGTGTCCGCCATATGTGTTTACTTTGGGCAGATTCCACGCAATTTAACACAAAAAAACTACCTACCTACCAGGCCATCATACATAAATTAGTTCTAATAATAATCTATTTAAAGAACAAAAACAATTCCAATTTCATCAAGTGGCACTAAAAAAATATAGTCTCGAAAAGGGCCAAACTAATGAATTTATTGAAAATAGCTTTGTCATGTTAATGTATTTTATATACTTGTAATATGTTTTTTTTTTTAAATTAGTTCATAAATTTAGGCTCATAATATGTTTTTTTTATATACTTGAATTACTAAGAATTGCTTACAAAAAAGAAGTTACCCATCGATTTTGTTTTAGAATTTAAAAGTTATTTGTGGTGTTTTCTCAGATTATTCTTTAAAATTTCCATAAAACATGTTCTATTATTCAAGATAGTCATAAAAAATATATGTTAAAAAAAACACTTCCAATTTCAAAAACTTCCAAAAACTTTTGTTGTATTTTCTTAAAATTAGTTCATAAATTGTTGGAAAAAAAACTCATAAGATAAACAAACTTAGCAATAACAATCTATTTCACGCACATAAACACTTTCAATTTCAAAAACCCCCAATTTTTCTATAAACCCTAACTATGAAAAACCTAAGAAATATGAGTAAATTTGAAAAAATCTTCCATAAAACATTTCTAAAACATAAAAATTAACAAAATATTAGAGAACAACGAAAAAAACCTCACCGGATTTGCGAGTATGGTCGACAGAAAGGCGACTGGCCGAGAGAGAAAAGAGAGAAAGAAGAAGAGAGAAGAGAAAAAGAAAGACGTGAGAAGGAAGAAGAGGAAAATCTGAACCCTTTGCCGACGAACGCGTGGCAGTCGTGGGCATTAGTGGTTTTTGCCGACGATTTACTTAAACCGTTGGCATTGCTTCTATTTTTATTTTTATTTTTTTAATTTAGTGCCGACAATTCATTTAAACCGTTGGCAATGAGTATTTTTAAATTAAAAAAAAAATTACACAAATTATCAATGTCGACGATATATTTCAAAACGTTGGTAATGGTTCACCAATATCGACGAATAAGGCAACATTGTGGGCAACTACAAAATGAATGGGTACTACCGGCGCACCTCCACGTCGGCAATGCCCACCACATACGCCGGCAAAAAGTATCACCGACGTCACTTCCGCGCCGGCACTGGGTTGCCATGGATGCCATTTTCAGGCATCACTGGCGCGGCTCTTCATAGCGCCGGGGATGCTAAGAATGCATCCCCGGCGTGATTTAGGTAAGCGCTGAGGATGCTAATAAGGCATCCCCGGCGTGGTGGCGCCAGCAGTGGGGTTAACCTTTAACCCCACTGCCAGGTATTTCTGGTGCCATAAGCGCCGGAAATAAGGTTATTATTATATGCATGTAACCCCAGTGTCGGCGCCATGCGCGGGTATTGTCACTATTTTTTAAAAAAATTTACTTATTTTAAGCTCATCAAAAGCCACATGTTTATATATATATATATATATATATAAATCTAAACCATATAAAATCCAGAACCAGAAAAAGTTATAACAAAATGTGATAGAAATTAACTAAAGTTTAATTAAGACAAATATAATATCTTTAAGATAGTAAAACATGTCTTAAAATACTACAATAGACACGTAATGTGTTCAAAGTACATGTAAATCCTAAGCATGACCATCCCCACCACCTCTATAGTTTCTCATGAACGCATCAAAGTCCTCTCGAAGTTTCCTGGCCTCTAAATCACGTGCCGCCTCACGAGCCTCACGTTCCACATCACGAGCTCGAAGTAACTCAATAGTAGTAAGGGCTTCAACTAGTTGTTACTGACTTTGAGCTAGTTGTTGTTGACTTTGGGTGAGTTGTTCCACTTGTGAAGACACAGAAGATCTCGATGAACTACTTGACTTTGGGGGAGGTTTAGGCCCTCTGCCATACCTCTCCTATAGTCTAGTTTATGACTCAAAGTCATCTCCATTGCCTCGATATTAGTAATAGGTGAGCTTGAATCCGTTGTGTCTGACGCAACTTCTGGTGGCTTCATATATTCCACCATTTTTTTCTAAGACAATAGAAAAAAACACGAAATGAATATAAAATATTGAAAACAAAAACATAACACACTTAAAATAATAAACTTACGTGATGTTCTTCGGCCTGTCCGCTCACCCATGTTTTTGGACTATCATAAGAGTGTTGTTGCTCAAACACGTCGACCCATAAAATGTGTATGATACTACACTTAAAATAATAAACTTACGTGATGTTCTTCTGGGTAATCTTGTCTCTACAAATATTCATATAAAATGTGTATGATACTACAAAAATAGAAAAAAGATTAATAAGTAAAGTGTGTGAAATAGTATTACTATCTCATAAAGCTTATTAGCATTGGATTTCGAGCCACCTTTATGTAAATATGGTACTGCCGCTCGGGAATGACTGTTTGTCTCTAATAGTTTCTACACAAAATGAATATCATAAGTAATTATTTAGTTATTATTCATAAATAAAGATACTAAGATTTAGATAATACAATTTTACCTTAAATTCAGGTGATTTCAACTTCTCGATTAATAACCTTCATTCATCATCACTATGCATTCTCGGATGTTTCATGCGGTCAGCTTGCTCTTCACCAAACTTTTGTACGTTATTGCGGTAGTATTTTCCAAGCTCATATCAATACTCATTCGCAGAGGATATCATTTTCCCTTCAATAGTTTTCCAATGTACGCCATTGGTCAATTGAAGATTGAAATTGTCCTTAACACATTAGCAATCATGTTAGTGCAAGTTATATAATACTTGCAAATCATATATCTAAATACAAAACTCACTGCAAGTCGTTGCCTGATATCATTAAGAATCTCTGTCGGCACCAAATCATATCTCTTGTGGCTTGGTGGTATAAGGGCACGCACCAATATGCCGGTCTCAGTGATAAATGATCTAGCATTGTCGCCAACCACCTGTTTTAAGTCTTCCGGGATAGTTAGATCTTTCTTACTCGTCCCCTTATGCAGTGAAAGGTTCTTCGCATAACCACGTCTAGGAACCGACGATTGAGACGAGACTATAAAACAAATTAAGTAGTAAGTACAAAACAAAGCATAAGTGACATTCACAAAAAATGATTCTTACCATGATCGAATTGCAGGCGAAGGTGACTGAGAATGCATATCATGTAATGACATCGATGAATCTGAAGTCGATACATGCCCTGGTGAGAGCAAAGGCGACTGAGAACTCATCAATGTATCCGTTGATGGCTCCGTAATAAATACCCCGCCTGTACGATGGCGAGGAGTCTTTCGGTTGCCCGGTCGATGGGTCGTGACTCATTCATATGACCCTTCCCCTTATTATTCTTGTTTAAAACACGCAAACACAATATTTGTTAAAAGTTAAGAACAAACGCATGTTTAAAAATTATTTATTAAACCTAACTTACTATTCTGAGTCATCATTTTCCGACTCATCCTTCTCATTTTCTGAATCAACAATATCGTTTTCCGGCTCTTCTTCATTATTGGTTATAAACTCTTCTATGTCATCGTCTCTATTGAGCCTTTGTGCAACTAGCCTATCACTGACATGAGTATCTATGGGTGAACTCACATGTAAAATCTTATCATCCTCGTCATCTTCCTCTAACTCAGGGACATTCCACACATTTTTTTGGCTTAAAGTTTAAACTACTCTCCAATCTTTCCCATATTTAATATCATCCAAGTATAGAACTTGTTGAGCTTGACTAGCTAAGATAAAAGGTTCTTCTTCAAAATGATTTCGAGATATGTTAATCGATATGTTTCACGACTCTTTCTTCATTTTAGATGGAGATGTGTCAAACCATGTACATCGGAATAAAACAACTTGATTAGATCTTAAGTAACTAAGTTCTATAACCTCTTTTAAGAGTCCATAAAACGTCGTTGATCCTTCATCTTGATCACCCTTAACAGAAACCCCACAACTCGTAGTAGTACGGCCAGAAGATCTTTCCATTGTGTGGAAACGCATCTCATGGACACAACATCCCGTATATGATTTAGCACAAATGTCTGGGCCCATTGACAATGCGTACAAATCATAGCTTACTTCATGACGACTTCATAATTCACTAACCTACATTATCAAATAAACTTTTGTATGAAAACTTATGGGTATAGTGTGCTATAAAACAAAAATAAATGAGAACATATCTTACACGACGTTTGAACCAATTGATGAATTGTACCTCTTGATGTTTATGTATGTCGCTCAAGCCCTCGTGTTCAAGTAAATCAAGGTGATCTTTATGGATGATTAAGTAAATACAAAGAATCTATATGAATACATTGGAACCAGTGTTAAAAATATGGAGTAGATATACATACCGTAAATATGGTTCTACTTCATCACAATTACTCAAGGTGTACCAGTGTGCTTTAGCAATGTTTGATTGTGTTAAGGTTAATAGATTGTAACGCCCGAGAGGACGAGACATATCTTTAAACACTGATATGTCACTCTCTACACGACCGTCAACTTCTCCTTCATAATTACGATCCAACTTATTAAATCGAGTCTCAATCCCTTGAAGATATCTAGAACAAAACGTTATCGACTCGTTGAAAACATATGCCTCTGCTATGCACCCTTCTGGATGTGTCGTATTTCTCACATAATTTTTTAATGTCTGAAGACTGCATTCTATTGGATACATCCAACTATAGCAGACTGACCCTACTATTCGAGCTTCATACAGCAAATGAATTGATAAGTGAACCATGACATCGAAAAAGGCAGGAGGAAATATTCTTTCAAGTTTACATAAGATGAAAGTGATATCACGCTGTAACTGATCCAACTCATCTAAACTTATTACTTTCGCACACAAACTACGAAAGAAATTACTGAACTCTATTACAACCTGACTTATGTTGTAATTCAAAAATGTCCGGGTAGCAATCGTTGAAACAGAACGTGGCAATCATGGCTCTTTAACCCAGTAAGTTTTTCAGCCTTAACATTAACACACCGAGATATGTTTGATGCAAACCCATCTGGAAATTTTACACTTTTCAAGAATTTACATGCCTCAATGTGCTGACTCGTAGTCAATACGTAAGCAGCAGCAGGTTTCACAAACTTATCTCTTCCAACTTTTTGTATATGCAATTCAGCTCGTATTCCCAAGTCTGCCAGATCGTGACGTGCTTTCAATGTATCTTTATTCTTTCCTTTAATAGAAAAAATTGTTCCTACCAAGTTATCACATATGTTTTTCTCTATATGCATTACATCCAACTTATGACGTAAAATCAATTTAGACCAATAAGGAAGACTAAAGAATATGCTTTTCTTAGTCCAATTGTCGTTTTCTTCTGGTCGTTTTCTCTTATTCTCTTAGGTGCAAGGATGCTTACCAAACTTGGGAAAAATCAATCTATCTAAATCTTGTATAATCTCAACTCCAGATTTAATATTTGGCTTGCCCCTCAATTCTTGTTTTCCATCATGCACTGTTTCAAAACGCCATGGATGGCATATATGAATATATCGTCAATGACTTATGAAACCTATTTTGCTTCGAATACCCATTGAAGAAGTATCTTCCAAACATATTGGACATGCTTTGTATCCTTTCGTACTCCAACCAGACAAATCACCATATGCCGGGAAATCATTGATGGTCCATAGCAATGCAACCCGTAATTGAAAATACTCAGACTTTGAGCTATCAAAAGTTCGTATACACTCACTCCCTAAATCATTCAACTCTTCAATCAATGGCCGTAAGAATACATCAATATCCTTCCTGGGTGACTTAGGGCCAGGAATCAGTAACGACATAAAAAAAAGTAGATTTCTTCATACATTTCCAAGGTGGTAAGTTATATGGAACCAAAATAACGGGCCACATGCTGTACGTGATTCTCATTTGCCCAAATGGTTTAAAACCATCAGATGTTAACGTTAGACGCACATTTCTAGGATCAGAAGCAAACAACGAAAACTCTTTGTCAAAATGCTTCCATCCTCCTGCATCTGACGAATGACATAAAACGCCTTCTGTTTCCAAACGTTTATCCTTGTGCCATCTCATATCGGACACTGTATATTTTGATGCAAAAAGTCTTTGTAACCTAGGTTTCAATGGGAAATGTCTAAGTACTTTTTGAGCTACTTTATGTTTAGTTTTTCCCTCATTCACCTCATATCATGGTTCCCCACAAACTGGACAAAACTCTTCTTTCGCGTATTCGATTTCTAAAAAGAACACAATCAAACTTACAGACATGAATTGATTTGTACCCCAATCCAAGCGCACGTAAGAACTTCTTATAAGCATAATATGATCCCGGTAGAACCGTCTCTTCGGGAAATGCTTCTTTTAATAACTCGAGAAGCATATCAAACGACTTATTACTCCACCCGTTTAAAACCTTGATATGAACTAATTTCACTAAGAAACTGAGATATGAAAAGTTCTTACAACCCGGGTATAACTATTTTTGTGCTTCATCGAATAAGTGTGAAAACTCGCTATCATACTCACCCGTGTCCACATTTTCCTCACCATCAAGTATATTTTATGGGTTCTCAGTTTCATATTCATGAAATGCACCACCTTGTAGGTCATTAAGCATGTCTATCATTCCATCATCATCATCATTTTCACTAAATGATTCATCTAAGGGAGGCATACTACTACTCGTGCTACCCATTTTAAAATTCTCTCATGGTATGTCCAACGGGTATATCCTCGTGATATTCCATAAATATGCAAATGCTCTCTAAAAAGAACACAATCAAACTTGCAGACATGAATTGATTCGTACCCCAATCCAAGCGCACGTAAGAACTTCTTATAAGCATAATATGATCCTGGTAGAACCGTCTCTTCGGGAAATGCTTCTTTTAATAACTCAAGAAGCATATCAAACGACTTATTACTCCACCCGTTTAAAACCTTGATATGAACTAATTTCACTAAGAAACTGAGATATGAAAAGTTCTTACAACCCGGGTATAACTATTTTTGTGCTTCACCAAATAAGTGTGAAAACTCGCTATCACACTCACCCGTGTCCACATTTTCCTCACCATCAAGTATATTTTCTGGGTTCTCAGTTTCATATTCATGAATGCACCACCTTGTAGGTCATTAAGCATGTCTATCATTCCATCATCATCATCATTTTCACTAAACGATTCATCTAAGGGAGGCACACTACTACTCGTGCTACCCATTTTAAAATTCTCTCCATTGTATGTCCAACGGGTATATCCTCGTGATATTCCATAAATATGCAAATGCTCTCTAATTTCTTGAATTGTGGCAAAACCAACATTCACACACTTTAAACAAGGACATCGAGTTTTTCCATTAGCATTCAAAACCGTCACCGCAACCTCTAAAAATGAACTTACCCCATCAATATACTCTTTACAAAATCTATCATTTAGATTCATCCAACTCCTATCGACATTCGACCTATTTTAAACAAATAAATTCCATGGTAAAGTTCTACTCTTCAATGTAAAAACCTCTTAAACGTACAAACTATATAAAAAAGAAATATATACATATTTTGAGACGACTAACTTTGCTGCAGGATAGCCATCTTCCATGACATTCAAAAAAATATACTAAAAACAAAAAATTATATCAACACACATGCCAACCTAAGCAAAACATAAAAACATTAAGACATGCTTTGAGACGGCTAACTTTGCTGCAGGATAGTCGTCTCCCAAAATATAACGACGTTAAAATATAAAAGGTCAGAAAATTAACCTGGATCCTGACATTTGTATATACGCTCACGAAAGATCCAAAAATATTATCTGTTTCAATTTACAATTGCATTATTCAGTCATTTTAATAGGCAACTTTCATATTTAATCACATTATTAAATAAAAAAAAAATTCATCATGATAAAATTCATCCCAAATATATAATCAATCATGTATAAAGTAACTAATTTACTTCATAATAACCAAATATTAACAATTTAATACTAAAAGTAAATAACACACACAATTGTTTTTAAAAAAAAAAACCTAAAAACTCAAAATAGTCAATTTGAACAAAATCCATATTGATAAAAAAAATTATCTCAAATCTCCATTCAATCATGTATTGTGTGTGCCCAATCTAATTCATAACAACTAATTATTAAGAATTAAACAATAAAACAACAAAAAACCCATTTTTTCAAAAAAAAAAAAAAACTAAAACTAAAAACTATGAAATCTAACCAAATAACAATTATTTTAGTAAAATAGAGTATAGAAACATACCTAAAACGATGGATAATGTAAATTTTGGCTTTTGAACGGGGGAATCGGTTAAGAATTGACAAAAAAATAGAAGAAAAAAAAGGGGCCGCGACATTGGTCTCGGCTGGAGCAGGGGAGAAAATCAGAAAAGGGAAAAAAGGAGGAAGAAGGGTCGGGGGGGAGCGTATGAAAAAAAGAAGAAGTTGTATCGTCGGCGCATGATAGCGCCGGCGATACTTAATATAGCTAGGCCCCGGTATTGGGCCGACACTGGGCTTGTACTAATCCAATACCGGCACAACATAAGGCTTGCACCGGTATTGGTCAACCATTTCCGGCGTACGATCTATGCGCCGGAAATGACTATCTTTTAAGTGGCAATGCCGACACTGTGTACGTGCGCCGACATTGCTGACGTCTATAGAACTTGTTATTCTTGTAGTCTAAGTCCCAATGCCCACATTTTCTAAATCATGGGCAATAGTTTCGTCGGGAAAAATGTATTTTTTTGTAGTGTTAATTGAAATTACAATTTATAAGTACTTCCCATAATTTGATAAACGTCGAACAGTGCAGTTGCACTCCTTAAGACGATATTTCCGTACTCTAGTTGTTTGCAGTTCTATGGCATACCGACTCACAAGATACGATGTCGTGTTTCGTGTGATCAACAACCAGATACACACGAACCTGGCAGAACCCTCAACAATTGCTCTCCAAAACTTTTACACAAAAAACTCAATAAAATATATGAAAAGAATAACATATGAGAAGAGAAAATCAATATATACAAATTGATTTTGGATATTTTTTTATGTGAAGGATTTGATCTCTATTTATAAGATAATAATCCTTCTAACACCCAAAATCTGTTATTAAAACAAATTTAAAAGTAATTAAAACTCAAATGAAAACCGACCAAATTGAGAATATAATTTACCCATTAATTTTCAGTATAAAGTTCATTAATGGTCAGCAATGAAAACGTAAAAATCATTCACTACAAAAAAAACTGTCAAAATGCGACCAGAAATTTGCGACCAAACAAAAAAGGTAGTTTTTTGGTGACCACCTGGTCAATTTTTTTGAAGGTTGACTCTAAGTGACCATCTGGTCACTTTTTTTGCGACTATATTGCGACCAAAAGCAGAAGTAGTCATAAAAAATTGTGCGAAATTATGGCGCGAAAGAAGCGACCAATTGGTCACCTACAAAAACGGCCACCTGGTCGCATATTTATGACTAAAAATATGACTTGGTAGCAAAAAATGGCGCGTAATTTTGGAGGGAAGAAAGCTACCAAGTGGTCACAATTAAAAGTGACTAAAAGGTCGCAATTTTGGTGACTTTTATTGAGCAGTGGTAGCTTAAAATTGGAGGGAAGAAAGCTACCAAGTGGTCACAATTAAAAGTGACTAAATGGTCACAATTTTGGTGACCTTTATTGAGCAGTAGTAGCTTAAAAATTTGGCGGGAATTAAGCTACCATGTGGTCACATTAAGAAGTGGCCAAATGGTCACAAATGTTGTGATTTTATGTGACCAGTAATATATAAATAATTTGGTGGGATAAAATCTACCAAGTGGTCACCAAAAAAGTGACCATGTGGTCGTAAATTCTGACTTAATGTGACCCGGGGCAGTGAGGAAAATGGTGGGAAATTTTGGCGGGAAAATGCAACCAGTTGGTAGCAAAAATACTATCATCTGGTCGCAAATGAGCAGAGGAGTCCATTATAAAAACCCCTCCACCCATTGTTTGTTAGCATTAAGAAAAAAGAAAATGAGAGAGTGAATGTATGTTCGTTTGATAGACGGGTATTTGAACGATGAGTTCGTGGCCGGGGTTGAACAGTTTGTTGAGTTTTGCATGACAACTGTCTATTATGAAAAGTATGGTGGAAAGCTACGTTGCTCGTGCAGAAAATGCGACAATAGGATAATCATACCGGTTACAGAGTTGAAGGTGCATCTTTATAGTCGGGGGTTTATGCAGAATTATTATCACTGGGTGTTTCAGGGGGAAACATAGGAAATGTTCGACGCTGCATTACAGGAATCGAGACTATACGAAGGTAGCAGCTCGAATGTAGAGGTTGTTGACGAAGAACTGAATGATAAACAACAGTATAGTCAGATGCAGCAAATGATACTTGATGATGCGGGGTATGAGAGCAATGAAAATTTCCGTGAAAGTTTAAACGTAGACGAAGATGAATGGGTTGTAGAAGAGGAAATGAATCCGGAAGCATGTAAGATGCACGAGATGCTAAAGACAGCCAGCCGACCATTGCACGATGGGTGTGCGGTAAGTCAACTTGCTGCTGCTACAGAACTTTTAAATATAAAGGCGCAGTACAACATACCTGGTAGAGGATTTGATGTGATTGCATCGTGGTTTCGTCGATGCGCTCCAAAAGAAAATAATATGCCCCACAGTTTGTACGACACGAAAAAACTAGTGGAGGGACTTGGATTACCCGTGGAGAAAATAGATTCATGTCAAAACGGATGCATGATTTACTGGGATGTGGATGAGGACTTGCATCATTGCAAATTCTGTTTTCTTCCAAGATATAAACAAGGGAAACGTAGCCTGATTCCGAACGCCCGTATGTTCTATTTACCGCTGAGCCCAAGTCTGCAACGGTTGTATGCATCGGATGTGACAGCCTCGCATATGAGATGGCATCACGAGCATTCACAGGATGAAGGTGTTATGAGTCATCCCTCAGATGCTGCGGCATGGAAGCATTTAAATAATTGTCATCCTGGATTTTGCACAAGAACCGAGAAAAGTCAGATTGGGCTTATGCACGGATGGCTTTAACCCGTTCGGGGCATCCGGGGCACAATATTTAGTTTGGCCAGTCATGGTAACCCCGTATAACTTGTCTATCTCGATGTGCATGCGAGACCCGGTGATTTTTCTAACAGTGATCGTACCTGGACCGAAAAGTCCAAAATAGAAACTGGATGTGTATTTGCAACCACTTATTGTAGAGTTGAAAAGGTTGTGGACTGACGGTGTTATGACGTACGACATTTCAAAGATTGGTTAGTTGTTTGTAAAGTTAAACCACGCCAGGTAGAAGAAAACTTGTTCGAGAAAGACGATCATGCAGAGGAAGCTGTTGCTTTTTAAGAAGATGAGATAAGATCGTGCAATCGACGATGGTCAGAATGCAAGTACTGTTCGTCTTTTGAACGATGGAACAATAACATTGCATGATGATGATGATACAAATGCTTCCACTTCTCACGCACGTGACATTGATGCTGAATTTATTCGAGATGATGAATCCGATGAAGAAGAAGAAGAAGAAGAAGAAGAAGAAGAAGACTTTATATGACGGACTTCTTGGAGACGATGATGAATGAGACATTTCGTAACTTGATTATTCACTGTGTATGTGTTTATTAAAACTATTTCTTTAATGAATGATTAAAAAATATATATATATATATTAATATTTGCGACCATGTGGTCGCAATTTAACACAAAAGGTGACCACATGGTAGTAATTTAGAAGGGAAAGGCGACCAGTTGGTCGCATTTTTAAAAAAGTATAATTATATTTTTCAAAAATATAAGTGAAATTACGACCATATGGTGGCAAATCTGAGTGATAAATTTAAATTTTCATGAAATTTATGGCGGTGAATTTAAAAATTATGACCGTCTGGTCGCAATATTTGGCGGTGAATTTCATAATTGCGACCAGATGGTCGCAATTGTTGATGGGACTCGTGATATGACAGCTGTTCTGGATAATGGTAAATGGGCGACCAAATGGTTGTTTTTTCAATAAATGCTACCAAATGGTCGCAAATATCTCTAAAAATGCAACCATGTGGTCGTAATTTCCCCAGCACGCGCAACCTTTCGTTTCTGGTCATGATTACATATTTGCGACCATTTGGTCGCAAAATCAGATTTAAATTCTGTTCAGTTTCCTTCCCCTCATTTCCTTTTCCTTTCCTTTCTCTTTTTCTTTCTCTTTTTTCTTTCTTTTCTCTCTTTCCCCCGTTCCGTTCCGTTCCTCGTTGTTTTTTCCCCGTTCCTACTCCAAAACCTAAAAACCCTAAACCTCCAATCCCGGTTTCTATTACGAGGTTAGTTTTCGTATACATTTTAAGTTTTAAGTTAGTTTTTAGTTAGTTTTAGTATATGTTTACACATTTAGTTTACTTAGTTGTAATTAATTAGTTTAGTTTAATTTTGTTAATTTCATTAATTGTAGTTTAATGAATCTAATTTAGTGTAATTAATTACTTAGTTTACTTTAGTTTAATTCATCTAATTTTAGTTTACTTTAATTAATTAATTAGTTTAGTTTAATGTTGTTAATTTCATTAATTTTAGTTTAATTAATATAATTTAGTTTAATTAAGTACTTAGTTTACTTAAGGTTAATTAATCTAATTTCGTTTACTTTAATTAATTAATAAATTTTATTTCAATTAATCTAATTTCAATTTAATTCAATTTAATTAATTAGTTTAGTTAAGTTTAGTTTTTATTAATTAATGTTAGTTAAATTTAATTAATTTTAGTTTAATTTAATCTAATAGTTGAAATCTTCATTACTTAGTTTACTTTAATTAATTACTTAGTTCACTTAAGCTAATTTTAGTTTACTTTAATTTAATTAATTAGTTTAGTTTATTTTAGTTTACATTAATTTAATTAATTTTAGTTCAATTAATCTAATTTAGTTTAATTCTTCATTACTTAATTTACTTTAATTTAATTGATTTTAGTTTAATTCTTCACTACTTAGTTTACTTTAATTACTTCATTTTAGTTCAATTAATCTAATTTTAATTTACTTTAATTCAAATTAATTAATTAGTTTATTTTAAATTATTTACTTAATTTATGTTAGTTTAATTTACATTATTTAATCAATTTAATTTAGATTATTTCATTAATTAATTAATTTAATTTAGATTATTTCATTAATTAATTAATTAAATTTATTTCAATATTTTAATTACGTAATTAGTATTAAATTAGTTTAGTTTGGTTGTAGGATTATGACCAGGCGACGACGCGTCCTCCCCGGTCAGACAGGCCGACGACGACGACGCGAGTGACGAGGCGTCTCGCCCGCCCGCCTCTTGCCGCTACCCCTGATGCGGACCTGACTACATACGAGTTGGACAGCCTCCTCTTTGGTTACGAGCTTGGACTTGCAGCCACGCTTGATGATGCAGTCCCTGAGACCCAGTCTGCGACACCTCGATTGCCGCAGGACTCCCTGGCCACGACTCCCGGGTTAGCATCAGGGTCTGCGTTAGGGTCTACATCAGGGTCGGATCCAGCTGGCCCCTCCACTTCATGCACGCAGCCTCCTCGGGCCGCAGACTCTACCCTTCGGATTGAAGTAAGTAATTTTGTTTATTGTTTTAATTACTTAATTTTTAAACCTTTAAACTTTGTTAAAAGTGTTTTTTTTTTGTTAACTAATTGTTTCTAATATCACAATAGTTTTATGTTTTTGCAGAGTACAGCGGCATACAACCGTTTCAAAACGGTTTCGCGAGGTCCTCCAGAGAATGCCTCTACCCAGCGACCTTCACTGGCAGAAGATTCCGACGACAGAAAAACGTCGGATGTACGACAATTGGAAGGTAAAAAACATCATTTATTTTTATAATTAATTAATTTTGAAATTTATAGAAATAAATTTATTACTTTAACAATTTTTTATTTCAATTTTTTTAGGGCAAGTTTCTTGTTATCGATCCCGATATCACGGACGGTAGATTGTTCCCCCTATGGGATAATCACGTCCAGGATCGATTCAAGGACCTCATGTACCGGGTGCGCAGAAAGCAAGCAGCAAACTGCCCTGTGTGGATGAGCCTGGAGGACCACGCGCGACTTATCGCGAGCTTGAGCACTCCTGAGGGCATGGCAGTGTCAAGGAGGAATAAGGTCAACCGCGCGAAGAATCCCACCAAACACACAACCGAGGCCCGGACCCACGACGAGCACCATCGTCGATTGGTAAGTTTTTTTTTTTTACGTACTTTTTTCTTGTTTTCTTTTTTCAATTAGTTATTAATTTATTATTTTTTCTTCTTCAATCTCTAATATTTTTAGGAAGCGAAGCACGGTCGTCCTGTCCCGCCTGATGAGCTGCACCGCGTTCTTCACATGAAGAAGAACGGGACGTTCGTCGACAATAAGGCGAAAGAAGTTCAGGTATTTACTGATTTTTCAATTATTTTTTTTTTCTTTAAAATTTTTCCTAACTTATATATTAACTATTTTATTTTCTGAATTTTAAATGTTTAGGAACGTTTCACGGAGTCGTTGAGTCAGCGGTTGCCCACACCAGACTCGCAACCGACTCAGGACGACCGTAGAGAGGCGTTCTTGGAGGCTGCTGGAGGGGTTCGACCTGATGGATCAGTTCCTGGGCTCGGCTCGTACGGGCGACGCCTTTACGCAGATGTGCCCCGGCCTCAGCGGAGCGGAGCGAGCACTAGCTCCGGCCCTTCTCCGGTTGAGCAGCAGCTGCGCGCAGACATGGACGTTATGCGCGAGGACTTCGTTTCTCTAGTCACTGCGATTGAGGGGACATGCAGGCACGGGTCGAGGCCCAGGTCACAACAGCTTTGGCCGGGTACTTCAGATCCCTAGGCGGCGGTCATTCATCATCGACGCCTCCTCCGCCACCCCCCGCCCCTCTGCAGTAGTTCTAGGATGCTTTCGTCTGTATAAAACGTTTTTTGAATATTTGATATATATATTTTTTATTTTAATTCCAATTTTTTGTTATTAAATTTTAATATTAATTAAATAAATAATTAATAATTAATTAACTAATTATTGAAATTTAAATTAAAAAAAAATTCTTAAATGCGACAATATGGTCGCATTTTGACTGAGTCCAAAAGTGACCATTTGGTCGCTTATAAAACGACCACGTGATCACTGTTTCATATGACCAACTGGTCACTTATCTTCAACATAAATCACGACCAGATGGTCACTTTTTAAGCGACCATCTGGTCGTGACCATTTGGTCACTAAGAAATACGACCACTTGGTCACTTTTCTATGTGACCAACTGGTCACTTATCTTCAACATAAATAAGCGACCATCTAGTCGTTTTTTCAAAAAGTTGACTTTTTTGCGACCAAACTTTTCTGGTCGTATATTTGTGACTATCCAGTCGCACAAATTCCGGACCGGCCAGCTTTTTGGCCACCACCATGTTCGTCGGTTTTTGGTCGCATTATACAATAAAAACGACCATTTGGTCGCAAATTGACAGTTTTTTTGTAGTGATTACAAATGACTTAGTACTATCAATAAAGTTGTAGCCACAAAATTTTGACTCAATCAAATATTTATATATATGTAATTGTATATATATAAACTCTATCATACATTACTTTCATATATAAAATTTCCAACAACTAGGGGTGAAACCGGTTCGGTTTTTTAACTAAATTGTGAAAACCGGACCGGTTCGGTTTTAAGAAATGGAAACCGAACCGAACCGGCCATAGAGACAAACCGGTCCGGTTCGATCCGGTTAAGACCGGTTCGGTTTTTCCGGTTCCCGGTTTTTTTGAGAATTGGTCAGTCTGTATTGGGCTGGGCTGGGCTAGGCTAGACTGTATTGGGCTGGAATTGAATGAGATGGGCCGGCCCATTTTTGTTTTATTAATTAATAATAAAATGGGACTATAAAACACCTTACCTGCGGTTTGAACCTGGGACTTGGAGCAGGAATTTCGGCAAGTTGACCAACTGAGCCATGCTATCATCTTTAAACTCTATTTACATTATTTAATAGATAGATCTTTCCCGGTTTCCGATTTTAAACCGGACTAAAATTAATAAAACCGAAAACCGAACCGATTTTTCCGGTTCGGTTCGGTTCTCGGTTTCTGATAAGAGAAAACCGAACGGTTTGGTTTTTTACGGCTCGGTTCGATTCGGTTTTCCGGTTTTTTCGGTTTTACGGTTTGAATTTTCACCCCTACCAACAACTATGACACTATGTTAAATCACCAATAAACTCAAAAAAATTCAACAAATTTCATAAGTGAAATTTATTCAAATTATAAATCAAGTGTTTGGTTGAACCTAGTTTGAATTCTTGGCATTGTGCACCAATAGAGAATTGCTTAGGTATTCGTATATATGTGTTGTGTCTCTTTCAATTTTCAAGTAAAGTTGCATCTTCCAATTTTCAAGTAAAGCTGCATCTTCCAATCTAAACAAATACTTTTATTCCATTTTTTGCTAAAAATATCCTCACTAGAATATGACACCCAAACATGATTTTAATGACAATCAGTATTTACTTTAACCTCAAACATTATTTTCTCAATGACATTTGTGTGCTGGTCTTTTCTATGACAAAAAATATTGACTTCATTATAATTATAGAAAAGAATCTTGCATTTTAATAAAAATATTTACATTATAATTTTAAAAAATAACAAAAAAAATCAGAATTTTTATTTTCAGAAATAATATTTTCATTATATATATAAACTAACAGAAGTTAAAAATTCTTGAATTTTAATATAAACCATTCTAATTAGTAACAATATTGATCATTCAACAATATAAAAGAAAAAAATTAATGAAAGAAAAAATATTATTTTTTAAAATAAAATAAATTTTTACTTTTTTTTAATAATAAATCATAAAAATATATTATGGGTAATAATTTCTCAGAATTTTTATTTTCAGAAATAGCATTTTCCTTATCTATATCTATAATCTATAATACTCTAAAAGAGGCTTAAGGGGAGAAACTTTTGATTTCCCCTTTTGCCCCTATTTAATATGCAATATTTAATTTTATAATTTAATTAATTGATTTAAATTAAATTAACATAAAATACAAATCAATTTATTTGAAATAATAACTATTTGTTTTTCAATATTTTGAGTTTTTAATTTAATTACGTACATTAATTATTTCACATACCAAGAATCTTTTGGGGGTTTTTGGCTTCATTGACCTCCAAATTTGCCAATTAAGGTTTATTGACCTTCATTTTTATTTTAAATTTTTTTGACCTTATGATGATGTCATTTTAGAGTGAAATGTCTAAAAAAACCCTTTTATTCTCTTCTTCCATGAAACCTTTCTCATCTCTCCTTCCATGAATTTTTTTTCTTCTCTTCTTCCATGAAACCATTTTCTTATCTTCTTCCATGAAATCTCTCTTCTCTCGATTCGTGTATGCATGACTTTGAGTTTTTGAGATTTTCATTTGTATTTTTTATCAATCTCAAAACCTCAACACCCTCTCTATTCTCTACCTCAACACTCTCTTCACATTACCAAGTAATCTTCAAGCTTTCAATTCTTATTATAAAAAAAAAAAAAATCTGGGTTACCCCGAATTTTGCACCGAATTTTGAGTTTCTTCCCCGAATTTTGAGTTTTTTGTCCCGAATTTTGAATTTTACACCGAATTTTACCCCCCGAATTTTGCACCGAATTATGAGTTTTTTCCCCGAATTTTAATTTTTTTGCCCCAAATTTTATCCCCGAATTTTGAGCTTCTTCCCCGAATTTTAGAGTAAATGATATTTTTTCTTAATTTAATCTATATAAAATAAAAAAAAAAATAAAGGGGAGATATATATATATATATATTTTAATTTAAAAAAAAAATCATCACTGTCTCTTAATTCGGTCTTCGCGGTCCACCGAATTAAGAAGCAGCAAGTTAAGTTAAGTTAAGGTTTTTTTTTAATTATAAAATATATATTCTCCCTTTTATTTTTTTTATTTTATATAGATTAAGTTAAGAAAAAATATCATTTACTCTAAAATTCGGGGAAGAAGCTCATAATTCGGTGCAAAATTCGGGGGATAAAATTCGGTGTAACATTCGGGGTAAAATTCAAAATTCGGTGCAAAATTCGGGACAAAAAACTCAAAATTCGGGGCAAAACTCAAAATTCGGGGAAGAAACTCAAAATTCGGTGCAAAATTCGGGGCAACCTAGATTTTTTTTTTTTTTATAATAAGAATTGAAAGCTTGAAGATTACTTGGTAATGTGAAGAGAGTGTTGAGGTAGAGAATAGAGAGGGTGTTGAGGTTTTGAGATTGATAAAAAATACAAATGAAAATCTCAAAAACTCAAAGTCATGCATACACGAATCGAGAGAAGAGAGATTTCATGGAAGAAGATAAGAAAATGGTTTCATGGAAGAAGAGAAGAAAAAAATTCATGGAAGGAGAGATGAGAAAGGTTTCATGGAAGAAGAGAATAAAAGGGTTTTTTTAGACATTTCACTCTAAAATGACATCATCATAAGGTCAAAAAAATTTAAAATAAAAATGAAGGTCAATAAACCTTAATTGGCAAATTTGGAGGTCAATGAAGCCAAAAACCCAATCTTTTGCTTCACTTTGATGAAAATGTTTTCATATTGCTCATTTAATCGAGAGAAGGGGATTTCAATCCATTAACTATTTGGTCATCATTTAAGATTCTTTCAATTTGTCCAAGATCGATATTTGTGCAAGCATGCATCTGGTGTAATTGCTACATTTATACATTTCAATGAAATCAATATGTGTTTTAATTTTTGTTCACTCTTCTCGAAAAAAAATAAGAATATAAATTGAAATTCTATTTTCACAAATCCATAGTTAGAAAAATATATCAAAGAACACTGAGTCTTAAGGTTTGTTCATCTTCCTCAACTCATTTGAATGAATGGGTATACGGGGCCATATGAGATAGATGTGGATATTATTTTCTTTGTCAAATGATGATTGATGCTGATTGCTTTCTTTCTAACTCTTTTTTTTCTTACGATATATGCAGGAAGTGGTTTTAGTTGGTGTGAAGACTGTGAGAGATAGATGTGGATATTATTTACAAAGAGAAATACGAAATTTTTTTGAGATAGTGGTAGTGTGACAATTGTAAGATAACGTTGTTAATTAGTCAATCCAATATGTATGAGACTTGATACAAATAAATTATAGATTTAAATTTTTTAATGAATATATACAGTCGAAGATTTCAATCTAACATGTATGTGACTTTTTGGGAATGATTAATTATGAGGGAGAATTTTTATTTTATTTATTTAAAACAATGATAAAATTTGAAGTCTTTCGTTTCCGAAAGAAAAAAACAAGGGTCAAATCATATTATAAAATTTTCAATTTTATGTACCAATTTATTGGAATTGATGATACAAATAAATTTTATACTTATATATTGATGATATGAATAAATTTTTTATTTATATATTGATTATACGAATAAATTTTATATTTATATTTTTGAATGAATATATAGTCGAATATTTCAAAACCAATGTACCAATCTATTGAAAATAGTAATGATTTTTTAAAATTAATATTTCTAGGAAAATATATGTCTAATGATCTTTCATATTTATGCACCAATTTTAGTAATGAAAATGTTAAATAAATAAATTTTAAACAATTTCTTATTATAAACAAAAATTCAATATCGTTCATTAATTCATCAAAAAAAATATTTATTATACATGGTTTTAAATATATGAGCATCTTTAATTTTATAATAAAACAATCACAAAATACGTGCATCTATTTTAAAAAACACGTTTTAATTTTATAAGAATAAGTTTATGCTTAAAATTTTAAACTTTTAAATAATAAATTATAATATAGAATGAATTCAAAGAGATTAATAATGAATGACAAAATAACATTCTAATATTCCGTTTCCTACCAAACATATTATGAAAAAGTATTGGAGATCAATAATGGTTTAGGCACTCTTTAGTCTTGAACCTACCTATTATCTTTTTAAATTTTCAATTTTTTTCATTTGTTTAAAGGGGCATATCTATAGAGTATTGCAGGAGTTTTCTGTTTTTCTAATGCCGAAAAACTCAAATAATGTTAGATCTTTAAAAACAATTAAATTATAGTGATATGTTTTACCAAGAAAAATCTCTTTCCAAACAGCGGTTCTACATCCACTTGCAAAGCAAGAAAACGAAAATATTGGTTAAAATATTATTTCCAAAGATAATGCAAAGTGCAATTACAAAAGAACTCATGGGTTACATAAATAGCACATAAAATTGCTAAGAGAAGAATAGTGTCAAAGATCACCTTTATTTTATTTATTGTTTTATAAGAACCCCTCAAAACGCCATTTCATTAAAATAATGAAAGAAAAAGAGAAAAAACAATACAAAAAAGTGGCAAAAACGAGCCAAAAGCCACAAAATCTGGGATTCCGTAAATCCTACTCTCCCAACACACTGCACCGCCACTTAATTACAAGTATGCGAGCCAACTATTTATAATTAAACCTAAAGGGTAATTACAAAAATATTTTGAAGTTGACACCTAAAAGGATGCATTTACATGAGCCAACTCCCAAACATAATCCCAGGATCTCGATTCCCCCCTTAAAATCCTTCTATTCCTTTCAAGCCATAGACCCCAATTAGGGCACGCTATCCACAGACATTTTCCCGTCTTTGAAAGGAGGGGATAATAGTAGCTCCTCCAACATTTGGTGAAAAGATTCGCAATCCACCCATGTTATCCCGAAAGTTTGAAAATTTTTTTGACAAATTTTCCTTGAAAAATTACACTTCCGCATAATATGATTAAGATCCTCTAAATCGTGATTGCATAAGCTACAACAATAGGGACTGGGGGTATATGAAGAAGATCGCTGAAGAAACTCGAAAGTGTTAATTTTACCTAGTGCAACCGACTAGATAAAGAACCTGACTTTGTTCGGGATCTTCACCTTCCATAATTCTGAAAAGAAACAGGTGGAAGGCCTCAAGGAAGGTGCAAGACTAAATTCAAAGAAAGATTTGCATGAAAAAATATTGGAAGAGTTTAAGAACCATGACCTAATATCACAAGAACCCTCTCTCATTGAAACGCCCTCGAGACTTGAGATGATGGAAGGTAATTCTGTCAATTCCCTATCCCAGATTGGTCTTCGAAAATGGAAATCGGTGTTCACTCTTAAACCCTCAGTTTGAATAAAGACTGAAATTGGTACGTCTTTTTCGAGAGTAAGGGAATATAACAAGGGGTAAAGGTATTGAAAGCAATTTCCACTTGCCAAGTGTCACAATCGTAGAATTCTTGGTATATGCAGACACGAATGTGTGGCGCTTGCCCCCGCTCACGGGCAAGCCAACCGAAACGCTAGGGCCTAACCCGCCCTATACAAAGACCTCCACTCACGTTTATCTGGAAAATGTTTTATAAAACGTGTTTGGAGAAATACATTTGAGAAAGCTTTGATTCATTCGAAAACAAGAGTACATTGTAAACAACAGCATTGAGAAAAAAAAGAAAGCTTGCTATCATACAACGAGGTAGGAAAATATTGAGTTGAGACTCTTCATACCCCCTATAGTACATTCTGGAGCATTTTCAGTCTGGCAGGCCTAGACGTGAAAAGTGGCGAGGAGTCACTCGTTTACAAAAGTGATTAAAAACATAATTAAAATCTTAATCTATTTACAAAGCTTTATTGAGACAAGGGAACAATATCGTGGGCATACGGCCATAAGTAAACAAGACCCTGGACAAGCATGATCATGACACCAAACATACTCCCCTCCGTCTCCAACCCTCCATTTTACACAGTTAAGGAAGATAGGGTAGCATTTGGATATCGCCTTCCATGGATTCCTAGTAGTTCCTCTGATCACTACATCTGTATCCCATCCATTTGGCGAACAACCATATTTACGCACTATCACTTTGTGCCATAGACTAAGAGGTTTAGTAGAAAATCTCTACAACCATGTTACAAGGAGAGCTAGATTCCTTTCGTTCAAGTTTCCAATTCTTAGTCCACCCTCACTCAAAGCACTTGAAACTTGCTTCCAATTGACAAGGTGAGTCCTTTTTCCCTCACCAGAACCCTCCCAAAAGAAGTTTCTCATTAACCTCTCCAAATCATCTCTAATACTTGCAGAGATTTGGAAAATGGACAAGTAATAAGTTGAAATTCCTGATAGAACTGATTGAAGGATTTTGCGAAGATGCAGCAGGATGAGCAGAGGAAGTCCCAAATGTGGGAGATGGAGCGAAAGATACTGACCCAGGACTCTTCACCTTGCGCGTTCTTTTCTTTTATGAAATAGAAGGTTGAGTGTGATCAACCACATTTTTCCTCTTCAAACATGACAAAGAGCGAACATTGAGCACCTTACTGGCAGCCAAAGCGAATCCCTCCAGCTTGTTTCTCTCAGACATACTTGGTCGCTGATAGTTCAGCTTCAAGCTTCTCCGCCTCTTTTTAACTGCAAAAAATTAGGTAGCTGAGGAAAAGAGAGAAACGCGAAAAAATATATACATATAAGGATAAGATACCTTTGACTCTAGGAAAATGATCCGAACGAAAAGGGACCCAAAATCCTGTCAAAACAAGCTCTTCCTCGCAGACAAAAGCTTCCCAGAAAAATTGTCCAATCTTCTCCAGCTCTTCGCAAGCGTTGATATCTGAAGCCTTGATGTCCGACTTTCTCAAAATCCGCACTACGTAAATGGAAAAATAAAGTAAGAACCAAAACATCAAATGAACAAAAGCAATGTGGAACACAATCGTTCTCACTCGACTTATTCCAGACCAAAGGAAGAGGAACCCCATCAGTAGCTAACTTTCCCCTAATGAAGAACCATCTATTCTTCCATATTTTATCACTAGAAGGGAGACCAATAACTATTTTTCTCCCAAAAGAACCATGGAAATGAAAGTGGGAAGTATCCCGTTGATTAGACCTGGAGGACCAAAAATACGAGAGCATCCTCAAGGTTAAACTCATGTCAGTTCTAGCAGTAATGGCCAAAAGAGTAACCAAGCCTCTCCACATATTCGGCATAACTTGTCAGAGGGAGACATCCAAATCCCTAAAAAAAGAAGCCATTCTTGTCCCAATAGGGAACCTGACTCCACAGTCAAAAAATATTTCATAAAAAGAAGACCAACCATCCCCAATGTTATGGTGAGCACACTCCTCTTAATTTGAAACCCTCATTTCCACATCTGGAGGAATGTGGTAAGCAAGGCGATAGAAATCCAAATCGGACTGTTTCAGCACAAAGAAGGATGGTCCACAACTCTTGTCCTACCACAAGAAGTTGCAGCAGCTTCATAACCTGGGTTACCAGGAGGATTGCGAGCATCCGCCCATCGCTAAGAGTCTCCTCAGAATCCTCACCAGATCCTTCAGATTCACTCGCAGACGATGAACGGCATAAATGAAGATCATCTAGATTCTCTTCCAATGATTCTGGAATGGGAATCATAAATTCGTCCTCTCGCATTCCTCAACAAGAAAAGATTCCCTAACAGTAGTTTCAGTGTCGTACTCATCAGCAATAACGGCTAATCCGCTAGAATAAACTTACGCTGTCACTCCATTTCGCCATTCTTCGGCTACCATTGCAGAAGAATGATCCATGGAGAAGTGAATTTCTAGTCCTAGGTCAGCGACTCTAAAATTAGGGAAAAGCTATCAGTGCATGTCAATAACTTTAAAGAAAAGGACTAACCTGAAATGAAGCACAACCTGGGGGAAGCACAACTTCTTCGTGCAAATGACTCTTGAATCTTCTAGCAAAAGAGGGATCTGGAATGCGAGAAAATGTAAAAAAAAAGGGATTTTCTCTTTTCTTATAAAATTTTAGAACGTTCACCTTTAAAGGTTACACATGTCAATAAACTTCAAATTCGAGTTGCCCCGAATCGTATGAACCTCTACTTTTTTTCATGTCCAAGTAACTCGGACATAAAAACAGGGGAAAACTGTAGAGGTAAAAATCACCATAGACCAGGCCTAAAATCAAAAGTCCAAAACTTGATAGGTCCGGCCCGATTAAAGAAGGAAATGTCATCAGCCTTTGCAACGAGCCCATCCACGTCTTCAGCGACCCAAGACCCACGAGTATGGACTAGCCATAAGGTCTGGAGCCTCGTAAATGAGCTCGGACCCTTAGAGGCGGTTTACCTTGGATGAGGAGCGGCCGAACATTACCTTACCTAGATATGTGGAGATAATCTCTCCACAGATCATGGGATAGAGATATTATTTTATCTCCCTAATATCAAGGAAATCTACCATATCTAATATAAAATATCTGCTATATAAAGAGTGGTATAAACCCTAATTCGGTAATGCATTTCTTGATTATTTAATCTAATACAATTCATATTTTCTGCCTCCAAATATTGGCTTGATCGTCAGAGACGGTTTGGAAGGCACCACACCGGTGTTCTCTTATTCTTTTCTCTCAGGTAGACGAGTTAATGGAGACCTAATGCACGTAATTCGCACACGATTGACCGTAGTGGAATTCATCCTCTACAAATACTATAAGGGGGTGTTTGGTATACCGACATTCGCTTTGAATGTCGGGGATTTGAAATCCCATGACACTATTGAGATTTGTTAGGAATGGTGTCCTAAAACTTGTAATTATTTAATAATAATAATTTATTTAGAATAAATTAAATAAATAAACATAAGTTCTTTATATTATCTATATTGATTCAATTGACGATATTAGGAATATATGGAAATATATTAATATCAAACATTCAAATAGTAAACCCTAAGTTACTCTTATGAAATCACGACTTAGTATGTGAGTCATACGAGAGGATTAAAGTCGAGATGAGTAACTTAAAAGTGGCAACAGTAAATGGATAACGTTTGGGAACCTTATCCTGGTAACACTGTTGATAGCTTCGCATTTTGTTTATAGACAAATGATCTAATCATGATCATTCATGTGGGAGACATGAAATGGAAGTATCATATGCAATGTTGATTGTCTAAGACAGGACCACGATGTTCGATCAAACTTCTCATTAGTGCCATTTACGAGAAATGATCGAATATCAAACTAAGTTTATCAACCGTGATAGATCTCAATCCTGAGTGAAATGCGGACTCCTATTTATGGAGTTATGTTCTTTGATTCACATGGTTGAGAGCGATCTGTAAGAACACTCAATACACTCCTGTTTTGGGAACATGGCTAGATAAGTAGTTGGGAACTCATTTACACGAGATGGAATTTATAACTTTCCTATAAATTAACGGTATTAGTGCGATACCTAAACATTTTAGGAACTTTAGGAAACTCCCTTGATGTACTAATTCGAGACATGAACAAGTGGTGCCACGACTTCTATTGATCACAGAAGTACATTATCTCTAGTTCGACTAAAGATAAAGTTTATTGAAGAATCAGCGGGAACACAAGGATAAAGCGGAAATTACAGGGGCAAAACGGTAATTTTACCCTCCTATAATTATGAGGGTTCCACGTGAAGGATAATATCACAGATATAAATAAAGATAAACTAAATGGACAATAACTCATCTATAGTAAGGGGAGTTCAGCTATGAATCTATAGTGGAATTATTCATAGTTAGGTAATAAGTAATTAACTGATTATGTGTTAATCACTTAATTGACTAATTATTAAGCCCATGATCTACAGGTCCATCGGGTCCCTATGCTAGCCCAAATATCGTAGTCGCGAAATCAAGTAGAAGAAATGGAAATTTTAATAAAGTGAATTACTTAAATAGGCAATATTAATTGTTTAAATATTGAGTATATTTAAACGGTAATTAATATAAACATTATTAATTGTTTAAATAATGAGTTTATTTAAAAAAGAAATTAATAATGAAATATTGTTAATTAGACATTACTAATTATTTGAATATTTAGTATATTTAAACGGTAATTAATAATTTGAAATTAATTAACAATTATTAATTGTTCAAATAATTAATTTTATTTGAACGGAAATTAATAATTAAAATTAATTAATTAATAATAAAATATTATCAATAAAATTATTATTTAAATAATGAGTTTATTTAATGGAAATTAATAATTTAAATATTTATTATTAATTATTTAAATGATGAAAATTATTTAAATAGAAATTAATAACTAAATATAATTTGATAATATTTAGTCTGGAGAAAATATTAATATTATAATTGTTTAAATAAAATATTTTATTTAAATGGTAATTAATAAATAAATTAATTAAGTTGGATTTACTAATTTAAGAGAGAGTTTCAAGCCCAATTGGATTAATGAACCCAATTGGAATTGGCCCAAAATAATTAATTAAACAAATTGTATTTATTAATTATTTTATTATGATAAAATCGGCCATATAATGTATTTTAGGAAGAGATAATTGTTTGAATTATATCCTAAAATAATTACATAGATTTATTTATCCAAGATAAATTAAAAGAAAAGAAAAATAATATCTTATTTATCTATGTATTTTTCGAAAATACAAGATAATGAAAAGATAATATCTTTTTCCTTTATTATTTATCTCCATAGATTAATCCTAATATGATTAGGATTCCTATTTTCCTATAAATAGGAGGCTTGGGTCATTGATAAATCATACAATTCAATTCCATAAAAAATTGGAACTCTCTCTTCCTCCTTTTCCCCCCTGGCCGATTTCCCTATAGTTCATTGGGATGAACTTATAAGTTTGATCCCACAATCGGGTTTAGTTTGATCGATCGGGATATAGCATAGAAGATCTGGTGTTGCTGAGGATTGATGCCGTAAAAAAACCTCCAACCAATTCTCCATATTTTACTCAATGTAAGTTCCGGTTTGATTTTAATTTTCGAAAATATAAGCATGAATCTACATGTTTTTCACAAATTGTATGATGTTAATAGATCCGTTATTAAATGTTAATAAATTTACTAAATAAATTTCCGCTAGTTTAGTAAATCATCCCTTCAAGATTCTCATCCAAAACTCATAATAAATAATTAACTTAAGAATTAGTTATTTTAATTATTCATTTTTAAAATTATAAATAATTATTTTTAAATTTATTATGAAACAATTTATCAAACAAAATATAGTCGATAAATTTATTTTAAATTTATACATTTAATTAATTTTTAAAATTTTATTGAATTTTAAATGATAATTAAAAATAAAAAAAACCAAATCATATTATAAAAATATTATTATTACATACTAAATACATGTTTTCTATTCTTAGACATCTAAAACCCATGTCGACATACCAAACACCCCTAATAATGTTCCTCCCATTAAATAGTTTATGAGACAACATTGCATAAACAATTTATTTAAGAATCAATTTAAGGAATAAGAGGGTGGATGCAAGGATAGAAGAGTTTTACTCACAACCTTTTTATTTCGTAAGTTATTCACTTCAATAATTTTAGTTATTCACTTTAATAATTTAAGTTACTCACTTATTTATAGTGCAAATAGCTTTGATCACTGCTAACCAGGATATAATCCATTGGTTAAGACATATAATTCCACACTCAACGGTGTGGTTAAATTCTCACCCCGACACTTTGTATAAAAAAAAGAAGCTTTGATCACCGTATATATTCGTGTTGTTATGTAACTAAATAAAACACGTGGACATGAGATTATAAGTTTTAATTCAACATAAAGTCATACATATTTTTTTTTAGATATTACATCAAATTGGGAGGAGGGGAGACTCGAACTTTCGATTTTATAATAAATGAGCAGGTGCTTAACCACTTGAGCTATGCTCATGTCACCATAATCATCCAGCTCGCAGCCTAAAGGCCGACCTAAACTCGGATCGGGTTCGGCTCGAGCTTGGCCTGAAAGTCAACGTTTGATGGGCCGGCTCAGCTTGTTAAATGTTTGGATTGGATTTGAGCCTCCCTTTTTTTGAACGAGCTGGCTCGTGGGCTGGCTCGTTTGAGCCTCTATAGAGCCAATCCAACGAGCCGACTAGAGCTCGGCCCAAATAAAGCTCTTAATATTTATTTATTATTTAAATTAAATTTTATATTATTACCAATTTAAAAATTAAAGATAAAAATAATAAAATAACTCCTTTCTTTTTATATTATATGCCTGAATCAGTACAATATAAGTTGAGAACAATGCATATGATTGACAAATGAGTGGGTGTCAACCTAGTTGGGATGTACTTATATTGTAGGGCTGCATTTTATTCTCAAATATTCATGTATCAAATAATTAATAAAAATATCTATTTTTTAAAGTTGATATTTTTGTGTAATTACTAAATAGGATAAAATAAAATAGTTAAATTATTTAATGGATAAAATGGAACAATTTTTACTTTCTTGCTTTTCAAAATAATAAGTTTAATATATTTATTTTTTCACTCTTTTTTGCTATTTAAAATAATAAGTTTAATATGTTAATTTTGTTAACTCTTGATTTTTTAAAAAAAAGTGATTCGAAAGTTACGCACCATTGGTTTTTGGGATAATGTAATATAAAAATGAATTCGTATGATAAGTCGAGCTTGGCTCGCTCCAATGAGCCAAACCCAAGCTCGGCTTGATGAGCCTAGCTCATGAGCCGAACCGCGAACCTTAAAATTTTAGATTGGGTAGAGCCGGCTCAGCTCGACTAAAAGTATAAGCTCGTTGGGGTCGAGCTCGAGCCGAGCCGAGCCTAAGCCTGAGCCTGGTGATGCTCATGTTGGCATACAGATTTCACATTTGAAGATATTACAAAATCTCTACAAAATTAATTATGATGTACATACTTTTATCAATTGACAATCCGCTTGGAAAAAAACCAAATGAGAGTATATAGGAAAATGTGATTAACATAAATTGACGGTCAAGGATAAAATATATCACATAGATAGATTAGGTCATCACCTAACAAAACTCTTTTTAAAGTAGTCCAGATGGAAAGATTGAAACCAATACCGATCAGTTATTAAAATTGAATAAATTTAACTCAACCTATGGACACTAATTTTTTTTTTTAGCGCACGTATGGACAACACTAATAAACACATGTCAACTTTTTTTTCAATAACAATATTTAAGTTTCGTAACATAGTGATAGGAACTCACAAGTTATATAAAATATATGAGTTACTCCTCTCATTACCAATTTGTTTTGAGATAGATGCCCATGATTATTAAGATGGTATCAAAATCCAACAAATCCAAACGAGCATTCAGTCCAACAAAGGGATCCAACCTAAGAATGTTGAGCCCAAATAGGAGTGTTCACGGGGCGGGGCGGGGACGAGGAATGCATTCCCCGTCCCCGTCCCCGTCCCCACTCCCATTCCCCGTCCCCGTCCCCGTCCCCGTCCCCGGTAAATTCCCCGTTCAAAGAGGTCGGGGACGGGGACTAGGATTCCCCGCGGGGAAATCACGGGGAACGGGGATTTTAACGGGGAATTTTCCCCGTTTAAATTTTTAATAAAAATACTTATTCAATTGATAAAATTTTGATGCAAGACATTTTATAGTTTTCAATTAAGACAAAATAAAAATATAACAAATTACAATAACAAAATTGAAAAAAAAAAATCAATAGGAATAAAAAGAAGCAAGAAAAAAAGTATTCAAAATAGATTTTATGAAAATATTTAAAACAGTTTTTAAAAAAACTTTTTATAAAACAGTTTTAAACTTTTTTTTTTATAAAACAGTTTTAAAGAAAAAACTTTTTATAAAACAGTTTTAAAACAGTTTGAAAAAAAAAATAGTTTTAAAACAGTTTGAAAAAAAACAGTTTTGAAAAAAAACAGTTAAAAAAAGTTTTATAAAAAAAATTGTATTATACAGATTTGAAAAACTTTTTAAAAACTTAATTTTAAATTGTTTTAAAAATTAAAATTAAAATACCTTTTCAAAGACATGTAAAAATATTTTAAAAATAATAAAAGAGGTAGACATAAAGATTAGGTTTATATAAAAATATTTTAGAATAAATTGTGTATATTTATTTTCGGGGATTTTATCGAGGATCGGGGCCGGGGTCGGGGTCCGGGACGGGGACCACATTCCCTGTCCCCGTCCCCGAAACTCGAACTGGGAATTTTTCGTCCCCATCCCCGTTAGGAACGGGGATTCCCCGTCACTTTTGGGGCGGGTCCCCGCGGGGAAAATGAACACCCCTAAGCCCAAAAAAGACACTATTTTAAAGGGGCACGTTGAGAATCCCACATAGGAAAGTTGATGGGAACTCATAAGGTTTATAAGATACATGAGTTACTCTTCTCATTACCAATTGGTTTTGAGAGGAGTATCTCATATATCTTATAAACCTTGTGAGTTTCCAGCATCTTTTGGGTTTCTCAACACATAGCATCATAAACAAATTATTTTGATGAAATCATCTTTTTTAAAAGTTAATAGATTTAATTATTAAAAAAAAAATAGCCATAGATTGAAATAGAACATTATGAAAAATGTGGATAAAATATATTTTAAACTTTTATTTCTCTTCTTATGCCAAATCATAAACACTTATCTATCACTACAAATAGAAATTAATAACATGAAGAAGAAAAATAATAATTAAAAGTTATGAGATTTCTTCATGTATCCGACATTCATCACAGACACGCTCTTACAAAAATTAGCAAATCGCAAAATTTTGATTGAATTAAATAAATATCAAAACCTACAACTATTTTTCTTCTTTCTATGGGGAGATAATTCACACGTTGAAGCCTCATAGGCTTGGTCTGCAAAAATAAAAGTATATCCCCCAAAGAGAAGGCCTCGTAGTACTCTACAATAGAACTTGTAAATTGGACAACTATGAACTTCCAAACACCTGAAAAAATGGAATTTATACAAGTCATTAGGCAGCAATTTCTATCAGATTGAAAACAGAGATATATATTTAAATTACAGATGAATTTCTAGCTAAATATTTTTTCTATCCATGAGTACACCACAACTAATCTCAAGGGATAACCACATGATCCTACAACACTCTAGCGTCGGGAAACTCGTAGAATAATATCTTAGGTGGGTCCATGACCTATAGGTTTTAAGGAAAGACCTAATATAAAGTTTGATAAGTTCACTAAATATAGTTAATCATGAAGTTAAGTCTGATTTTAAATAATTAGTCATTGCTTACCCCAGCTAGGATATTTTTAGACAGTCTCTGTTTGTTTTGTACTGCAGTATCTGCAACTGGTTGTGTTTGTGGGAAGTTACGAATCAGTTTTGGAAGTTTCTCGCTAACAGCAAGTTCAGAATTCATTTCAGAATAATCTTGAATCTTCTGCTTCTGTACGCAATATAAAAAAGAGATGTTTGGATTAATCAAGTATGAACAATGTTTACACTATGATTGATCGTCAAGCTCAACTGAACAAAGCAAATCCCAATTCAGGCGTAGTAGAATCCCAAAAAGTTCTCATATGTTAAGAATGCATGCTATGCCAATAAGGTAATAGACATACCTTCTTTAGCCGTTCTTCTATGGAACTCAATGCACGTGATTTATCAACTTTAGAAAGATAGAAATCCCTCTCTTTCTTAGCGGCAGAAATTTCCAAAGCTAGTTTCTGCTCTCGAACGGCGTTCTTGTATGCTACAAATAAAAACGTTCAACATCGGTAGCATGTTTTGAGCAACACGATGAAATAAAGCAAGACTTAGTCTTTGAGGTGATTACCAGTCTCTTCAGTAAGATCATCCCACTTGAATTTACTCAAATATTTGATGTTCCAAATATCATAGTAGAAAGATGACCTCTTTTTTCCTCCTAAAGAACACGAGATAGATAAGACTCAACTATAGTATAAAAAAACTTCAGACTTTTTTTTTTGTTAATGGAAAGATAAACTTATCAATAAGGGATAAAACAAATACAAGAGGATGAGAAATCCTCCCAAAAAAAAAAAAGAAATAAATTACAAAAAACAATTCCATTATAGAACATGGAATGCGATGGAAAATCAAAATCTAAACTATTTTACAACTTTAGCCCAACTAAATGTTCTGGAAACAAAAGAATCCCATAAGAGAAACTAAGATTTGGATTCTTCCATAAAAAACCGACAATTACGTTCCAACAAACAGTCCACGGTAAGGCAGCCACTGCGCATTTTAAAAAAAAAAGTCTTCTTTTTTGTGAATTCTTTGAACCAAAAAAATCCATAATCAAAAGATCCCTAGCATCCTGTTAGGGAAGGGGAAAGGGCATATTAGTAAATAATTGAGGTAGTTAGTTAGGGGTATTGGGTTATAAATAGAGTGAATGTGAGGGTGTGAAGATATCCATATTTTGAGTATTGTAGTCTTTAGGCTATTGAAGGGGAGAGTTCTAAGCCTCTCGAATGCTTAGTAGTTCTGTAATTGTTCTATTTCCGTATTAATATCAATTCGGTTCCTATCAATTGGTATCAGAGCTGTTCAATCCTTGGGAATGGATTCTGAATCTAGGACTAAATTGATGCTGGAAATCATGGATAAATTTGATGAGTTCGTGAAGGAAGAGAAAGAAGACCGAGAAGCGGTTAAGAAGGGTTTTGATGCAATTGCAAGATCATTTATGGATTTGAAAGAGGGAATGGGAGGAGGATTTCTTTTTGGGATCATCCTTGGATTTCTAATGCTCCCCTTAAGGTGGCTTTTCCTTCCTTACACAGGCTGTCTTTTGATAAGGATTCCTCTGTTGCCAATGTTTGGGATTCTGTTCTCAATTGTTGGAATTTGAGGTTTAGGAGGAATTTAAAGGATGAGGAGTTGTGATTTCGTTGGTCCGCTTCGTTTTGGAAAGGTGTGTATTGGCTCTTCTACGATTGTAGAACCCGTCCGAGGGGGATGAGTTCTCGTGTTAAATGTTATCTTGTCTTTAGTCCCTACAAGACATGCTTTTCTAGGAGGATCTCCACAAAGCCTTATGGAGGGTAAATCCCATTAAAGTGAAGGTGTTTTTTGGTCTCTCCTTAAAGGGGCCTTAATACTTGTGTAGCTTCAAAGAAGGTTTCCTTCCATGGCTCTTTCCCGAATTTTGTCCTTTATGTTTGGCTGATAGTGAAAGCTGAACCATGTTTTCTTGCTTGTCCTTTTACTAGGGGTTGTGGAACAAGCTTTTTTGGACTTTCAACTGCAAGGGCCTCTCCATCTTTTCGGTGGACTGCCCATGGTTTATTGTGTGGCCGAGGTTTAATAGAAAGGCTCACATCTTTGGTGTAATGCGGTTCGGGCTATTTTGTGGCTCGTTTGGTGGGAACGTATATACGGTTTTTCATTCTATGTTAATTCTTCTTCTGTGCATATCCTTTGGGATAGGTGGTTTGGTTTGCTTCTCCGTGGAGCGCCCTTGTAAAGGAGTTTTGTAATTATAAGCCGTCCCAAATTGCCCTCAATTGGTCTAGTTTTGTGTAATCAGTTGGGGTTTTTTGTATATTTCATATTTTCAATGAAATTGTCTCTTATTTAAAAAAAATTTATGGATTTGAAAGAAGAATTGAAGTCTCTAGGTGAAATGTGTAAACAGTTGCAAGATGAAGATGAAAGAGAAGAAGATTGGATCAGATGAAGATGAAAGAGAAGAAGATGGATCGGATGAAGAATTGAGACAAATTGAAGTAGATATTCAGCAATCAACTAATGAAGGTAATTCTGATCCTGACCTGAAAGAGAACATAAAATCTGTACAACTTTTACCATCGGCTGGTGAAGAACAAAGGATTAGTGTGACACATATTGAGCATCATCTGATTCCTACCAAAGAAAAAGATCGATCAAATGAGGAGAGTTTTAGGTGTTTTCGAAAGAAGTTGAGACCGAAAACTTTGCTAATCAGAATTCCCCTATCAGCCAGAAGGACTATTGTAAGAGGATCTCGACAAGAAAATAGCCAAATGCCGCAACTCAGATGGCCGGAGACGAAAGCGATGAAAACTCCTAAGAAGAAAGTAAAGAGATGGTCAGAAATGAGGAAACGAAGGAGACGACGTCGTCAGAGTTGGAGCTTGTCAGGAAAATGTCTTTGGGCGATCAAAACATTATCAAGAAGCAAGAAAAAATGTCGAAGGCTAAATCGAAAATACAGGCGAAAGCGAAGAGCACCGATCAGAGCATTGTTGACGTTCAAATGGATGAACACAATGAAGGTGCGACAGCGTGATGGTTGGTTTGAGGAGCGGTTGTTCTCGGTGAAGATCGGAAAGACGCGACGGCAATGGAGAAGGGCGGCGGCGAAGTTTGGCTGCTTGACCTACGGGAGATGGAAGAGTCACACAAAGCTTGTGAATGTGTGTAGAGAATCTTCTGGAAGAAGGCTGGATAATGGACCTGCACTTATTAAAAGAAAAGGTAAGCCCAACTTGAGGATATTGGGTTGTTTGATGATATGTCACGTACAGTATATGGATAAGAAGACACTGCTGGGAGACTATTCCAACATAATTTCTACAGTTTTACATGGGCTGAAAGCAAGTAAGACAAAACAGGCTAAAAAAATTAGTAGGAGTCTTGGGAAACTAAAAAAAGGATATGGTTTATTGACGTGGTGGGTTGGGCTACTGAAGGAGCAGAATGCCCATTTTGAAGACACTAGGTTATTGGGTGGTGGTACCCAGCAAAGTGTATCCATACTTTTACATGAAATTTCCAGACTCATTGGCAAAGGAGAGAGGTTTTTCAAATGGATTTTGGAGAAGAATATTTCTGATCCTTATCACCACTGTCAACGTCCGAATCCGACGAAGCGAGATCATCCATTCCATCTCTTCTATGGAGTCCAGCATGGAAAAAGAAGTGGAACCGATCAAAGAACTGTAATTCTTCCTCTCATTTTCCACTGGCAAGATCTTTTGGGTTCAAATTTTGAGAATTTGAGGGATTTGGGTGTGGATTACGGGGTTGTAAAAATCGTGGGAATTACCGAATCTGATTTTCTGGTTCATGCTTTTCGGTTCATAAACCCTCTTGGGTTCTTAAAAATGGGGGAAAATGGCGAAGGGATGAGACTTGGGCAACACATTTTTAATCTATTGGCAAATGATATGACCTATGGATTCAAGTCTGGGATGCTGTGGGAAAGTGAAGAGTACCATGGACTAATGAACTTAGGCCTATTAATCAATGGCTGTGGTGCAAAGCTTGTCAAAATCCTACCTTCTCCGCCATATTGGATACATGTAACAGACTGTTCAGGTTTGGCCTTAGAAGTGATCCTCCACAACATTTCCAAATTATGCATAACAAGGGTGGATATACAGATTGCTTTTTGTGGCATTATCTTGCTCACGGATTGTTCCTTTCTAACAGGTTATCAAACTAACGATATTCATGATTTCTTTTGTGACGGTTTTGTCGTACTTTGGATATACAGCGAAGCTCGGGAGATTGAAGGACACTGTTTTGCTGGGCTTTTCAGTATTGTTCATGCTAAGGAAGCCTGGAAGCTCTTTGTAACTAGTTCTGTGAGGTTGGGGTTGCTATGTGCAAAACCACTTGATATTGGAAGTGATGAATTATGGATAAGAATTGCAAAAGCCCATTCCATAAATATTACCTGCTTTATATCAATTCCACTTCTCCAATCAAGAAGAGCTTGGAATAGTCTGCATAATAAACATTACAAGTGGGGTTTTTTGAATCTTAAGCTTGATACGCTAGGATCAGCTGTTCAGATTGTAGCTGTCCTCTATTTCGACTGTCGGAGGAAGCTGATTGTGTGCTTTCTGGCTTGGCTGACTTTGGCTACTTCCATTTTTGTTTGGTTAGTCTTAATTTTCTCTTTCTTCTTGTCTTGTAGTTTTGGATTTGAGTTTGTTTTGAGTTTTCTTACTTGCACCACACCTTGAGGACAAGGTGTCTTTGAGGGGCCGGTATGTTAGGGAAGGGGAAAGGGCATATTAGTAAATAATTGAGGTAGTTAGTTAGGGGTATTGGGTTATAAATAGAGTGAATGTGAAGGTGTGAAGATATCCATATTTTGAGTATTGTAGTCTTTAGGCTATTGAAGGGGAGAGTTCTAAGCCTCTCGAATGCTTAGTAGTTCTGTAATTGTTCTATTTCCGTATTAATATCAATTCGGTTCCTATAACATCCCTTGGAGGAACCCAACTCAAGTCAAATTGTGAAAGAAGTTTGAACCAAAGTTTGCTTGTGTAATTAGAATGAAGAAAAAGGTGAGAAGCAGATTCACAACTACTCTTATTACACAAAAAACAAATATGTGGAGACAAATAGCAAGTGGACAAACATGATTGCAAAACATCCCCGGTGACAAGTTTCTCCAAATAAAAGGTCCAAAGAAAGAATTGGATTTTGGGTTGAGAACTCGAAAACCAAATAGAACCATAAGGGAAAGAATAAAAAAGAATAGAATGAGAAAGAAAAGAAAAGAATAGAATGAAACAGCCCAATTCAATATTTTCACCCATTGAAAAGCTCATTCACAATCATCCAAAAGGGTCAAAGCAGAAATCATATATCGGGACAGAATGCCAGAAACAAACATGAATATTAAATAAAACATTACCTGTTTGTTCACCATTTAACATATTAGCAACCTTCTTGGCAACTCTTTTATCAGTAAATTCAACCCATCTGCATAGTGCATATAAGAGGAGGATCAGGAACTAAATCCAATTCGGTTTCTTTGGTCTTTGTGAGGAAGAAGCAACAAAAGAATGCATGATTTACTAACTTCAAATGAGAATAAAAGATACTCGGGAGTAAATATTTAACATACCCTTCAGAAAAAAATTGCCCTCGAAACCCCCCAGCACGTTTTCGTTGAACTTGACTAGCGGAATCTGAAACATGGATGCATAAATAATCTAGAATAAACCAACTACAAGCAAATGATAGACTTTTAAAGTCAAATGGGGCTTAAAAAACCAAATATGCAATCAAAATATTGAAGCAACCGAAAAACAAATAAACAAACATGATCAATTATCAATTTATTACCCTCAGGCACAAGATAAATTCTTTGTAATTCGCCATACTGTGTGAGGATCTGTCGAAGTTTCAAAGGATCCATGTGTGGAGGAACTCGACTCAAGTAACAAATTCCACGCATGTTTGCCTTTGCAGCTTCCTTTAAGAGCCGTTCTGTCTTCTTCTTCTTTATAATCCTTTGACCTACTTTTCCACCACAAGACTCTAAATTATTTGCATAATTTTCACTAACAATGTTGTTCACTCTTCCATCCTCAGCATCTTTTGCTATAATTTGCTTATTTTCAAATGCCTCATTTTTTGCATTACTAACATCAGGGTATGGAATTCCCTCCATAGAACTCATTGCTTTGAAATCATATTCACTTACGTCAGCCTTGATGGAGTCCTCTTCTAAACAATGTTTAGTACTCTTCTTTCTCTTTTTCCTACTTCGAGACTTGCCAGCATCGGAGTTTAGATGGCTTAGCTCGAACTGAATAGAAATTCTTAGCTCTGTCAATTCCTCGGCGTCCGCACCTTCCGACAACAGCTGCTCCCTTTTGTTTTCACATCTTTTTCCATTTTTCTTACTAGATTCTACATTACACTCAGTTGTTAAATTAACTTCACAGCTCTCCTCCTCCGACATATTTACTGCAAGCAAGATTAACAGCCCATTTAGCAATTATAATGATGTAAATGGCTCGCGAAAAAAAGACCAGCTATAAGACATTCTTGCTATAAAAAAAATAACAACAGAAACAGTGACATCTATGTCTCAAACTTTTGGGTATAACACTTCACCACTACTAGTGCCCATTCATCATCTTCCAATGCTAACACCCAAACAAGAACTCATCTCCATAAATATCATATTAAATCATAAAATTCCAGCAACTATAAATCCATCAAAAACACCTAAAAAACCTCCAAAACAATCCCAAACTTCCATACAACTTATACCTTATTTCCTCTTCCAATACTAGCAATTACCCATTAAAGCAATTTAACTTAAAATTTCTAAAATTCCAACAACTTTATAAAGTAATATTATCATCCTAAACTCATCTTAAACCTCATAAAATTTATAACTCAACACCAAGGTTATCAAAAACGTACGATTCGCGATTCGAATCGTACGTTTCGGGTTTCGATTCAGATCGCTTGTTTGACTCGTCAATGGGATGAATCGGTCGATTCATGTCTTGAATCGTAAGACTTTTTTTTTTTTCGTTTCAGAAGATGGGAGAATGAGTTGAAAACCTGATTGTTGAAATGAAGATGACAACCCTAACGAATCATAGATCTGAGATCTGATACTTGATGCTTGGAATCACGAACTGAAGAAGACGGCGGCATGGTTGAGAGTCTTGAAATCCGCCATGTTTGAGAGTCTTGAGATCTGAGATTTTTTTAAAGCCCGTGGGTAGATGAAGTTGTGAAACCCTCCCTTTTTTACTTGTTCATTTTAAGAAAAATCATTCAGTTCTTTCTAATATCATATTTTTAATAATATGAAATAACTTATTAAAAAATGATTCACATATAATTTTTTAAAGTTTACATCAGTTTTATTATAAAATTTATTTTTTAATTTAAAAAGATCTTGATCATTTCAATTGTATACTATATTTATGAGATAAAATATATATTGTAGATATAAAAAAAAATACGCTCATACCATATTATTATTATAATCTCAAATTTTTATTATTTATTTATTAAAAATGTTGAAATAATTTTATATTAAAATACATTACATAAATTTGCTTCTTTCTCTGATAACAGTTTTATAATTTTTCCATTTTTTGAATTAAAAAGAAAACAAGTTACGTAAAAAGACTTCCACATTTTGACGGTTCCAAGGAAAAAGTAAAAATGAAACATATTTTAAAATAAATATTTCACTCTGTTTCCTTCCGTTGAATCCTGTTGAACGAATATTAAAAAAAAAACATTCAAAATCACACCTATCCTGCATTCGGGAGGCGGCCTCTCTGAATAATCACTCAAACTTTTGAGCTGTTTTTTTTTTAATAATAATTTAATAGAAAATCAGTTTATGGGCTGTCAATATGTTGTGTCCCGCAACTTTTAGGGGGCGTTTGGTATGCGGGAATCGGAATTAAATATCTAGAAATTAGATATATGGGAATAAAATTGATGGGAATTTAATGTGTTTGTTTGGAGTGTGCTGGAATGGGAATCAAATGTCTGGGAATATGACGTCTATGTTTGGAGTGTACTGGAATTTGGATTTATGGGAATATGATTGTTGTGTTTTGTAAGAAGAAATATGATTTAATTAAATGTCAATGTCAATACCAATGTTAGTGTCAATGCCAATGCTAATTATAAGTAGGGTTGAGCACAAAACCGGCCAAACTGAGAAACCGACCCGGCCCGACCCAATCCGAGAAATTCGGGTCGGTTTTACCGGTTCAATTAGTTTTCTCAGTTTGCTTTTGAAGAAAACCGATTTTCTTCGGTTTGGAAGGTTCGGTTTGGTTGTTTAACCGAACCGAATATATATTTAAAAAAAAAACATAATTCGTTTTCCTTCTTTTGTTCTATATTAATTTAATAATATTAGGTGTGGAAATTGAAATTCAATATTAATTGAGTTATATAACGTGTGAAAATTGTAATTGGATGTTATTGTGAAAACTATTAGGTGTGGAAATTTAAATTTGATGTGAATTTGTGTTAATTGAAATTAAATTTATTTAATAATATAGGCATAAATTATAATAGATGTAAAATTGGATTTCATTTAATAATATATGCATGAATTTTTATTAAAAAATGATTTTTTTATAATATGGAACATATTTAAAAAAAGGGGTAAAGGTCCAAACCGAAAAACCAAACCGACGAACCGAAGAAAACCGAACCGATCGGTTCCTTTAAAAAAGTGAACCGATCGGTTCACTATTTTCCTAAACCGAAGTGACTGGTTCGGTCCAAAGTTTTGGGCAAAATCGGACCGAACCGACCCGAGCCCATCCCTAATTATAAGGGGATTAAGATGGGAATTGAATGCCAATGCCAATGGTAATTATAGGTTGAACCAAACAACGAAATGGGTATTAAAAACTCATTCACATGGCCAATGCCTGCATACCAAACGCCCATTTATTTATATAAAGAAGGGTTAGGTTTGAAGTTTTTAATGTTACTAAATTTATACTAAATGCGTTGCACGTATATTTCTTTTCAATATTTTAAAATTTAATAATTTAATTTATGTGTATAGTGTTTTGTTTTTTTTATTTTTCCAACATTTTCGTAATTATTTATTATTTATAATTGATTCAATTCCTACATAATTATATATTGTATTGTGGGAGAATATTTTGTTTGAAAGGTTAACATAATTTTTATAATTAATCATATTTTAAGATCAAGTCCCCTTTCTAATTTTAAAATAATAATATAGAATCTAGAGAATCATAAATTTTTAAAAAAATGGAAATTTTACACTAAATATAAATAATTATCAATTGTCAATACTAATAATGGAGGAGGTTATTGCAATATAGTAATATGAGTCCTTGCTTAAGAAAATAAGGTTAATTTATTTTTCAAAAATAAGTTTGAACAAAATCGATTTATTTTTTGGAGTATTCTTTTCATGAGATGAGATATCTTGAAACAATCATCTTTTGAGAAACATATAAATGGAAAATATTTAGTAGTTAGAGTCTACTAATTAAGAATGTGATTACTTAAATAGGCAATATTAATTATTTAAATATTGAGTATATTTAATCGGTAATTAATATATAAACATTATTAATTGTTTAAATAATGAATTTATTTAAACAGGAAATTAATAATGAAATATTATTAATTATTTAAATATTGAGTATATTTAAATGGTAATTAATAATTTGAAATTAATTGATAATGATTAATTGTTTAAATAATTAATTTTATTTGAACAAAAATTAATAATTAAAATTGTTAATTAATTAAATAATGAGTTTATTTAATGGAAATTAATAATTAAAATATCATTTAATAATATTTAGTCGAGAGAAAATATTAATATTATTAATTATTTAAATACAAATATTTTATTTAAATGGTAATTAATAGATAAATTAATTTAGTTGAACTTATTAATTTAAGAGAGAGTTTCAAGCCCAATTGGATTAATGAACCCAATTGAAATTGGCCCAATATAGTTAATTAAATAAATTTGTAAATTTCGTCCATATGTATAATTTTGGGAAAATAATTATTTGAATTATATCCTAAAATAATTACATAGATTTATTTACCCAAGATAAATCAAATAAAAGAAAAGAAAAGAACCTCTTATTTATCTATGATATTTTCGAATATACCAAGATAATGGAAAGAGAATATCTTTTTCTTTTTATATTTAACTCTATGGAATATTTTAATGAGATTAAATTTTCCATTAGCCTATAAATAAGAGGCTTGGATTATTCATAAATCACACAACTCAGTTCCTTATAAATTGAAATTATCTAGTCCTCCCCCCCCGCCGATTTTACTATCAAAATTGGGAAGAAAATTCTTTTTCTTCTTCCTAATTTCTTCTAAAGTTTGATCCCACAATCGGATTTCGTTTGATCGATCGGGAAATAGCGTAGAAGATCCGGTGTTGCTAAGGATTGATGCTGTAAATAAACCTCCAACAAATTCTCCATTTATTACTCAATGAAAGTGAAAAACCTTTTATTTTCGAAAACAAGCATGAATCTACATGTTTTTATCACAAATTGCATGATATTAATAGATCTTTAATTAAATGTTAATTAGATTACTAACGATATTATATTAATTTAGTTGATCAATCCCTTCATAAGAAACCCAAAGATCACCAAACCAGAGAGATCGAGATGCACTGTGATAATGACTTGTACACTTCTCAAATTTTGTTTCACTTTAAGTTTATTCACCATAATAGGTTATTTAGTTTTTTTTAGAAAAAATTAAAATTGCAATATGTAAAATTACACGTGCATATCAACTCATTTCACTACTTTTATGCAAAGGGCAATCATTAATCCCAATTTATAATTAAAAATAATATTCAGAATGATACTGATTTCAGGGTTGATAATCTCTTTAGCCTTTCCATCTTCATCTCTTCCAAACCTTTGAGACCCTTGTTTGTGGTTGAACTTGTCTGAGAACGCAACCTCTCTCTCATATTTGGTTTGATCAAATGAAAACCTATTTTTATATTTTCATTGTTTGACTTCACTATGTCCATGTAGAGATTGTCTAAAAATAAACCAATCTTCTGCTAGAATTTTGAACTCGTTGAAATACAATGACGTCAATAAGAACAACATGCACTTTATAGTAACAATCATAACATAAAATAATGGAACACAAAAGGAAAGAGAATGACTAATAAACACCTTGAAATTCGTTAATCCTCACTCAGACACTAAACTTGAGGTCGTTAACTTGAAAATCGCCTCTTAATCCTCTTGTCCTCAATGCCCATCTCCAAGACACAAATTTATAATAGAAATTGCAAGTATAGAAAACAACAAAACCATTTATTTTGAAAGATACATGCATTATGAATCAATCCATTTTAATATGAATGGGAAATTTTCAAGCAATTGGTTCATGAATGTGCATTTTTCAATGCTTTTAAAATTAATTCATTTATGAATTAAAATATTTAAATGGGTATTTCATTACGTTCATTTAATTTTATTTAAAACATATTATAATTAGTTTATAAAATAGAATTTAAATTTATAAAATTTAGTTTAATAACTTAAATAGAAGGGAAATCAAAAGTTTCTCCTTTAAAGCCCCCTATGCACAATGAATCGTTCGATTTAAATCCTCATTTAATATATTGAAGTTGTAGAGAAGGTAGAGTGTACACACAGATTTCTACTTCATGAAAATTTTCAAACTAAAAATTCATTATTATTCAAAAAAATCAATAATTCAAATATATATATAATAAAAAAAGGGCAAAAGGGAAATTCAAAAGTTTCTCCTCTTAGACCTAGTATAGAAATCCTCATGTAATATCTTGAAGTTGTAGGGGAAGGTAGAGTGTACACACAGATTCCTACTTCATGAAATTTTTTAAACTAAAAATTCATTTTCATTCAAAAAAATCATAAATAAAATAAAAAGAGGGAAAAAGGGAAATTCTAAAGTTTTTCCCCTTAAGCCCCTTTTAGAGGTAGTATAGATATTAATATTAAGGTTATTTATCCATATTTCATCTATATTTTCTCAATATATAATATTTAATTAATAATAAATAAATAAAAATTGAATCTTCAAAAATAAAATAGAAAATGGTGCAAAAGGGGAATTCAAAAGTTTTTCCCCTTAAGCCCCTTTTAGAGGTAGTATAGATATGAATATTAAGGTTATTTATCCATATTTCATCTATATTTTCTTAATATATAATATTTAATTAGTAATAAATAAATAAAAATTGAATCTTCATAAATATAATAAAAAGAGGGCAAAAAAGGAATTCAAAAGTTTTTTTTCCCTTCAGCTCCTTTTAGAGGTAGTATAGATATGAATATTAAAGTTATTTATCCATATTTCATCTATATTTTCTCAATATATAAATAATAAATAAATAAAAATTGAATCTTCATAAATAAAATAAAAAGGGGGAAAAAGGGGAATTCAAAAATTTTTCCTCTTAAGCCCATTTTAGAGGTAGTATAGATTTGAATCTTAAGGTTATTTATCTATATTTTCTCAATATATAATATTTAATTAATAATAAATAAATAAAAATTAAATATTCATAAATAAAATAAAAAGGGGGCAAAAGGAGAATTCAAAAGTTTTTCCCCTTAAGCCCCTTTTAGAGGTAGTATAAATATGAATATTAAGGTTATTTATCCATATTTCATCTATATTTTCTCAATATATAATATTTAAGTAAAAGTAAATAAATAAAAATTGAATCTTACGATTCACGATTCGATACGATCCACGATTTACTTTTTTAAGAAAACGATTCACGATTCGATTTATGTTTTGATAACATTGCTCAATACCAATAAAAATTAACAAAGCTAAGAAGAGTACACAACCCTTCAATTTTTACTAAATTATCACTCACCTTGAAGCTTGGGTTCAAGTTCCAAACTTTTCTTTAAACAATTACAACCTGCAAACTAAATCCTATAACCATTAATAATAATTACCCTATCCAAAACTAAATTAAACTACACAAAAAGAAACGATGGAAAAACAAAATCCGGCACTGGGATCCATCAACGAGGTCCACGTTTTTTAAGCAAAAACAGGGGGTGGGTTGGTTGTGTGTCGGTTCAAGGAAAAGAAAAGAGAAAAATATTCGGGTCGTTTGATGTGAGTTTGATCGAAAACGGGTTGGGGAAAATCATTAGGTTTTTGAAAGAAAGATTGAATGGGGGGTTTTCTGGTTTAGAATTCAAAATTGACTTTGAATTCAAGTCAAGAACACAATAAAACTTAAATCGAGATTTTTTCTTAAAATAAAGAATTTGTTACCTTATTCAATTCTTGGAATTGAATTGAAAGAATCCAACTGAATCAACAACCAATCGCGTTCACCATTCAAATCACACCTAACGACGAAGAAAATCAATCGAAACTCGAGAATGATGGGGAGAGGGCGTCGGCTTCAAGAGGGGAAAAGAAAGGAAATTTGGGTAAAATGACCTCCAAAATCTTAAATTAATGTTTTTTGACCTCCATTCTCATATTAACCTTTTTTGACCTTATGATGATGTCATCTTTGTGTGAAAACTCCCCTTTACCCTTCATCTTCTCCACTCCTCTCTCATTCCAAAAACTCTCAACTTCTCTAACCAAAACTCTCCTCAACTTCCATTAATCTTTCATCTCCATTGTTCTTTCTTCTCCATGAATTTCTCAAGGAAATCCGGTTAGAAATTCGGAAGAAACCCCGGAATCCGAAAAAGAAAAAAAAATTCCGGAATCCAAAGATCCGGAGGAGATCTTCGAAAAAGGAAGAGAGAAAGAAAAAAAAATTCTCCGGAATCCGAAGATCCGGAGGAGATCTCCGGAAAAAGGAAAAGAGAAAGAAAAAAGAAAAAATAAATAAAGTTCTCCGGAATCCGGAGATCCGGAAGAGAGAGAGGGAGAGAGAGAGAGAGAAAGGCGGCCCTCCGGATTTTTTTCCAGGGTGGGGGGGGGGCTGGCCCCCCGTTTTTTTCTCTCTCTCTCTCTCCTTCCGGATCTCCGGAATTCGAAGAACTTTTTTTTTTTTTTTTTTTTCCGGATTCCGGAGTTCCCCCACTTTTTTTACTCAAGATGATGAACGAAACCCATTTAAGAATGAAGCTCCAAGAGTTAGTAATGGTGGTGGGTTTGTTGAAGATGAAGCTAAAAACATGGGTTCTTCTTTTTCTTCTACTTGTTGTGTTGTTCTTCTTCTTCTTCTTCTTGTTGTGTTGTTCGGAATCCGGAGGTCCAAAATCCAAGGATTTCCATGGAAATTGAAGGAGTTTTGAGATTTCGAATTGTTGTGTACCTTTTCGTTGTTAGAGATGAAGAATTAATGGAAGTTGAAGTTGAAAGATGAAGAATCAATGGTTGAAGGATGAGAAGTTGAGAGGAAATTTAATTTCTTCTTCTTTTTGGAAAGATGGAGGAGAGGAGAGTGGAGATGAGGGTAAATAGGAGTTTTCACACAAAGATGACATCATCATAAGGTCAAAAAAGGTTAATATGAGAATGGAGGTAAAAAAACATTACTTTAAGATTTTGGAGGTCATTTTACCCAAATTTCCGAAAAGAAAAAGAAAAACCTACCTTTTCTTCTCTGTAGAAGTCTTGAAGGTACATAATCCATTTTTTTTTTTTTGAGTTAAGTACATAATCCATCTTTCATTCAATTCATTTTCCTTATTATTATTTCCAATAATAATATTATAAAAATAATTTTCGAACACTAGTAACCTCTTATATTTCTTTTACTTAATATCAAAATAATTTACTTACCAAAGACGGGTCATTACATAAAGGGTTAAATGCATGAATGACCACTACACTTTGAGACTTTTTTAATTTACACCCCTACACTTCTAATTTGAAAAATTTTACCCCTGCATTTTCATAAGCCATCAAACTTAACTTTTCCATCCAAATTAACAGCATCCCTATTTTCTTTAATATTTTCTCATTTTTTAATTCAGAATATTCTCACTAAGGGTCAGAATTAACCCAACCAAAAGTCAAAAATAAATTACCTCTTATTACTTAAGAATGTAATAAATAATGAGTTCTTTATCAGTAGGATGGAACTGAAACCTGGGTGGTAAATGACCATCGTTGGCATGGAAGGAGTTATAGGAATTAATAGTATTCATAACCAAAAAAAAGGGAGAAAGGAAAGAAAAGGAAACCCCAGAAAACAAGTTGTTCTAAATTGGAGTGTCCAATGACAAGGGAAATGTAAATGAAATGGAAGAGAGAGAGAGGTTATAAGGGGAGTGGTGGGCCGGTGGCATGGGGATTTGATGCATCTGTTGAGAATAGGCAGAAAAGAAAAGAAAATAGTATGGCTGGAAAAAATCTCTACCTGTTTCTGTCGCCTGGAAATATAGAAAACTTTGGGTGAAATGATGTTTTTTTTTTCTGTTGAAGTGAAGAAGAGCTAAATTATTTTTTATTTTTGGTTCAGTTAATTCTAACCCTTGTTAAAATATTATAAATTACAAAATGAGAAAATATTAAAGAAAATAGGGATGCTGTTAATTTGGATGGAAAAGTTAAGTTTGAAGGCTTATGAAAGTGCAGGGCTGAAAATTTTCAAATTAGAAATGTAGGGGTGTAAATTAAAAAAGTCTCAAAATGCAGGGGTCATTCATGCATTTAACCCTTACATAAACACAAACTCATAGATGTTTTCAACCCATCCACTTTTGACAGATGGAGATAGTGAAGTAACAATTAGAGTAACTTTTAAAATTTAAGTTTAAATCAAATTTTGATTCTAAACTTTTATACCTTTTCTATTTTGATCTCTCAATATATTTTTTTTTTATAGGAAATTGATAATTTTCATTAAAACAAAAGTAGTTACAAAAGAACGGGTGATAAGAAATCAACCCTCACCAACCGGATTACATAAAAAATTTTCAGTCGGTTTTAATAAAAAAAATATCATAATTACAGAAAACAGAAGACAAAGAAGCTAGAAGTGACACTTTGTAATGTATAATATCCCAAATCTCAGCCGCAGTATGACTTTTGTTGTTGAAAATTCTATTATTTCTCTCCAACCAAACCTCCCACGGAATGACTTTAACCGCCGTTTCCCAAATCCATTTCGCTTTATCTTTTAGTATATGACCCGTGAGGAGATTTAAGATATTCGACCTCGAACAATTAGCGAAGCACCAAGCAACGTCAAAAGTACACAACAGCTTCTCCCACAAAAAACTAGAGAACTTACACTTGAAAAAAAGATGATCTTGGTTCTCAAACGACTGACTGCACATAGTACAAACATTAGGGGAGAAGCAGAAGTTAGGATTCCTTTTTTGAATGACGTCTGCCGTATTTAAACCTCTACCAGAAAGAGTCCAAATAAAGAAGTTTATCTTTTTCGGACAACCCGACTTCCAAATGCTTTTGGCCAAACCCTCATTTAGAATTCCAGCTTTACTAGTAAGAACACCCACATAAGATGCAATGGAAAAACCTTTGTCATCTAGATTCCAAACGCGAACATCTTCATTATGAGTTACTCGAGCTTGCTGCAAAATATGAAGGAGAGAAGTAAAATAAAAAAGTTCTCTATCTAGGAGAGATCTTTTTAGAGTAATGGACCACACCTCATTCTCGTCCGACCAATAGTCTCGGATCAAAACAGACTTATTACAGGCTAAAGCAAATATACGAGGAAAGACTCTCAAGAGGGGAAGATTATGAATCCACCTGTCCTGCCAAAACCGAATTCGTCTTCCATTACCCAATTTGTAGCTGATCAAATCCACTATTTTCTTCCCACACAGCCTAACAAAATTCCAAGGGCTATACCCTTTCACATTCAAGATTACCTTGGTACTCCAGCGATTAGAATCCAAGCCATAAATGCTAGAGATTACAGAATACCAAAGGGAGTTATGTTCCAAAGGGAACCACCAAACCACTTTGCAACTAAAGCTGTATTCCTCTCTTTCAGATTTCCAATGCCAAGGCCTCCCTTTATTTTCTGTCTCTGCACAATTTTCCAATTTACCAAGTGATTGCCTTTTTCCGTGCCACATCTTGCCCAAAGGAAATCTCGAAGACATTTCTCCAGAATATTAACAACTTTGGAAGGCATTTGAAAAACTGACATGTAATAGGTGGGCATACTTGATAGAACTGATTCAATGAGAGTCAGTCTACCACCCTTTGAAAAGGTTGCATTTTTCCATTTGTCTAACCTTCGAGAAACCTTATCTAAGACAGGAGCCCATAAATTTAAGGTCTTCGGGTTTCCTCCTAAAGGAAGACCAAGATAATCGAAGGGGAAAATTCCCACATTACATCCCCAAGTAGTCGCAGTAGAATTCACCTCTTCATCCTCAATGTTCAGACCATATAAAAAAGATTTCTGCCAATTTATTTTAAGGCCCGAACCTCCTTGAAAGATTTCCAAAATCTGGAAAATAGTTTCCAATTCTCCTTCTTCGTACGCCCCAAAGATCAGGATGTCATCCGCATATTGAAGATGATTGAGCTTTACCGAGTTTGAGCCAATGCTAATCCCTTTTAAGCCATTTGAATCTAATGCTAAACTGAGTAATCTACTCAAAACATCAGCAATTAGAAGAAAAGGGAAAGGAGAAAGAGGATCTCCCTGTCTCAAACCTCTTGAAGAATTAATTCTTCCTCTTGGCCTACCGTTTACATAGACAGAAAATTTAGTATTGGAGATATGTGCGCAGGTTTAGCTTATTTTCTGGGAACTTCAATTCTGTGAGTTAGTGTTTTCAATTCTGAAAGAATTTTTGAATTTGGCCTTTTGTATGCTGTTTAATATCATCTTAAAAAGCTTCATATAGACTGCCAATTGAAAATTCATTCTCGAACTCCACGACTTTTGAAATTTGTAATTGCCATTTTTCTTGAGTTCTTTGCTTTCAAAAATCACTGTTTATTGCTTTCACAATATCATATTACAAAATAGTTGAAAAATTAAGTATAACATGTGAAATTGAATGTGATATTAAAATAACTATTATTTATTTAGATTTATCACACATTTATAAAAAATTAATTATATTTAAGTATTTAAATATTAAATGATTTAATAAAGGTGATGGTGATATAATTTTAAAATAACTAAAAAAATAAATTGTTTTTCTAAGTTAATATAAAAAATAATTACAACAAAATATAATTTATTGAATTTATAAGGGTATAGTATTTTATAATATTAAAATAAACTTTATATTTTTTAATAAGAAATATTTATAAAAATTTATAAATTTAAAATCAACCGGAAAAAACTAATATAATTTCTTGAATTATAATTAAAAATAGAAATGAATAAATTAACTTAAAAAAAGAAGTATATATATTTAGAATAAACGGTTTATTTTTATTTGGTAGTATATATGAAAAAAAATGTCTTAAATAAAAAGAAAATCAACTACATATAATTCATTGAATTAGTAAAATAACAATAATTTAAATTCTAAATAGAAAATAATAATATGTTTAATAATTAATAAAAGAAAAATTATTTCAAAAAAGATTTATAGAAGAAAAAATATGCTAAACCTTTAAATTATTCTATATTAGATAGAATATCAAGTGCGACGCACGTGGTAAAAATCTAGTTATAATCTAAATACTCATCTCTTAGTAATCTAAGATTACAATGAGCCTCTGTTTGGTTCGAAGTAATCTTAGATTCCCTTATAAGGGGTATCTAATTTCATTGTTTGTTTGGGGTTTATTTAAAAATATCTGGGTAATCTTAGATTCCTGACATCCATATTTTTCCAGATATGAGGCTATTTGATTACTTTTGAATTCGGGTGATTTCTATGATTTTCACGAGAAGATAATCTTCTTTTTTACAATTTTAGCCCTATTTAATTTTGAAAAAGTTGTAAAAAAAAATAGGAAAATAACCTACACTCATGTTTTCATTTCTTCTTCATAATTTTGCGGTTTCTCCAATTTCCTATTTGTATTATTAATGCATGCTCTCTCTTTTTATATAATAGGTTTGATCGAAATTATTCTCAACAAGTTATATATATATATATATATATATATATATATATATATATATATATATATATATATTTTTTTTTTTTTCCCTTTTCTTTTCATTTTGCTACATTTGATAAAGATTTTTTCCACTAAGTTTTAATTTTATGATATTTTAATTTCTTCTCCATACATTTGATAGACCCCAAATTCCTTTGAGATAAACCCATTGTTGAAATTGCAAGTTTTTTTTTTATTTATTTTTTGCATTTTATTCATGATTGAATTTATCTCTATTTGTAGATTTGTGGATAAATATTTTAACATATTTTGTAAATGAATTATTGTGTGAAGTTTTATTAGTTCAAATTACAAGATATCCTCATATTATTATTAAGTTAAACAAATAAGGTAATCTAAGATTCCCAATAATCAAATACTCTGACATCAAATTTTCAAATATTAGATTACTAGTGGTATATTAAATTATAGCGAACCAAACGGGGCCGAAAGAAACGGCCTTTAATTTCGATTGAAATGAATAAGATTAGATTCAAAATTCCAGATTTAAATGGATAATACCACAGAAAAATTAAATTACTATACCAAACATATAATCAAAGGAATATTTTTCTTCTCGATTGATGAAGCTGAATTTGATGATACAACTCTTCAAAATCTTCAAATTCACATTTCGTTTTTTTTTATCTCCATCTCTCTATTCTTTGGTCGTTGACATTCTCCCATCCACAATTAATGTAACACTTGGAAGCTGACTTTATCCCCCTTTAAATTATTCCTTGTATCATGATGAGGATATACTCATAATCTATATGCTTCAATCAAGAATCCAAATATTATGTATGATTATGCCTTATATATCATGAATGGCTTCAACACTATGAATTGGAATTTGTTTTTTGTGAAATAAATTTAAAAAATAACATTTAGTTAGAAAGTATTTTAAGCGTGCCCATCGATAATTTACTTATAATTAACGGTAATCACGTGATTACCCATCTATCACTGATTGATATGCTAAAATATCTGTCATATTTGTAGATAAGAATAATGGTAGATTACATCTTTATAATTTATCTGATTTGCAAATCATATCCAATCTAGTTTAAAATTGATTTTAAACAACCGAATTGTTTGTAAAATTACAAATCAAACCATCTCTATTAGTTGTTAGTTATTATTATTTTGTAAATTTGAGACCGTCAAGTATGACATGCTACAATTCCATTTAAAATAATTTAAAAAAACTTTAAAATATTGGTGTGAGTTGTAGAGTTTGCACTCATCTTTTTATTTGGTTATTTTTAATGAAATTGGAACACGCGGTAGATGTAGAATAACTATATATGTCTTAAATTTATTAAAATTAACTTATTGAGGGGTGCGATTTGTAATTTTACAAACCACGTGATATTTAAAATCATTTTTAACCGACAAGAGTATGATTTGCCATTATCACTCATAAATATGTTTAAATTTCCCTACTAAAATGACTAGCCGTATGACATATCTCTCTCTAGGTGATGTTTTCAAAACTGAAGGTTCATTTTTTTATGATTATATAGAATATTGTTGGAGTTGGAGATTTGTTTTTTCATGTAAGTATAAATTTTAAGTCTATTAAAAGAGGTTTTTGAATTATTTTTTTTTAGATATTACATCAAATTGAGAGAGGGGTGACAAACTTTCGACCTCATGGGAAGGGAGTAGGTGTCTAACCATTTGAGCTATGCTCGTGTCAGCAAGTTAATTTTTATTTACTTCTTAACTGATAGTTGCTTAAGTATCCAATGGTATTATGAATGCTTTACTTTGATTGATCACAAAAAAACATCTAGAATATTCTCAACTTGGAATTTCTCATGCATTTGAGATCATGTAGAACAAAGATGAGGATGCATTAATATCTAAGATTCCCATAGGTGAAATCAAGAGGTTGTTTTAGGGGTTAATTGAAATGTTGGCCTTATCCTCAATTTATGGTAGGAAAGGAAAAAAAGTTTGCTGCAGCAGAATCTTACTGAGGAAGAATCAATGGCAATGGTGACCTTTGCTTTTAATATACCAATGAGAATCACACATTTTATCTTCATTTTATACTTTTAATTATATAACTTGATGTCTATACAGTTTGTTTTGATTGAGATATGTAAGAATCTGTTCGAGTTTCTTCATACGTCGCCTTTTCTTTCTTTCCCGGAAGGGGTGGGCGATTGTTGTTGTCTTGCTGATGTGTTTTGATGGGGACCAATATATACAAAGATTGAAATGAATTGGCTAAACTTGTATCGATCTCCCACGTCAGCCGTCGACATACTTTGTTACATTATGATAACTAATTAACTTGAAAGACTTCTTATTTCTCTGCTTTTTTTTGTAGTAGGGAAGAATCATGGCTGACATTGTTCATCAATGACAATCCATAGCTTGTGCTCAAGATTTCATTTCTACTAGTTATGATATTATTGATATTCTCGACACCCGATGCTATCGTCCCAGTTGCTGAACTAAATCTAGGAATGTTTTTTCTTATATAATGGATCTTATTCCCAAATATAATATAATTGTTTGTTAGATCGAAGGACGTGTCTTTAGATTTAACCATAACACATCAAGTGATGCCATATGTTTGTGAAAAAAAGGAGGTCGCTATCGAGCAAATCATCGATACGGGCCGTTTTCCTTATCCAAACAACTATCTGAAGGAACTTGCACTTTTCTATCCATTTACTATGTCTTCCAAATTGTTTTGATTAAACAATGCAATCATCCACCATCCCTCCCCCAGCCTTTATAAATATGTTCATTTATCCAAAGGCCAACATATCAAATCCTAAGCAAATATTCAAGGTTAAGCTCCCATTCCCTCTGCTTATTGTTCCTCTACAATCCTTTAGCTTTTCTCTCCTCCAGCTTTCAATCAGTATCTTTAGATTTTTCGTTGTGAAAAATCTCGTGGAAGGGAAAATTAAGTGTTGAGTGAAATTAATGGATAGAGTAAGAAGCTTGTCGACGGAGAAAGCAGTAGTGATTTTCTCCAAGAGCTCATGCTACATATGTCACAGCATCAAGGCGCTTTTTTATGAACTCGGTGCGAACCCAGCAATTCACGAGCTTGACCATGAAGCGAATGGGAGAGAAATGGAATGGGCTCTTAGAGGACTAGGGTGCAACCCTTCCGTCCCAGCCGTGTTCATAGGAGGAAAGTTCGTAGGCTCAACCAAAGATGTTATTTCTCTCCATGTCAATGAGGATCTCAAACAAATGCTCATAGATGCCAAGGCCATCTGGTTGTAACCTAACAGTTATAGAAAACAAAACACGACGGATCTTTTTTTTCCGCCCCTCGCCTGTTTTTTTAATAGTATTATATGTTAAAAAAAGGCTCTTACATAGTGTTGTAAGAAGGCTCTGATAGTTTTTGAGTTTCCTTGTTGCACTGTATAAAATGAAGTCTGCACTTACCTGTAAGTTGTAATATCTAAAATGCATGACAAAGAAAAGGAAATAAAAATTACATATTATGAGCCTTTTACCTACCAATGCAGAATAAAACATCGACCAACTTCTAAAAAGTGAATAGTAAGATCAGACAGCATACTGGAAGTTTTTCGATTGAGTATAAACCGATAAGTTGTCAATTTCGAGCCCACGGTGAATAGACTTTCTGATGATACATCACCTATTTACAGTTAATCTAAGTTCTTCAACAAATGAATTGTGTATAAGAAAATCTCTCCTTGCAAATTGATTGGTTTTTTTTTTGTTGGTGTTTCGAGTTATCACAGACAATAATATGTACTTTGTGCTTTTTCGTTAGATCTTCATACCGTTGCCAGACCGATTAGCTGCTTGTTGACATCCTGTTGCTTAATTATGACTTATAAGCATGTTAATACACACGTGCAGATATGTAATCGCTCGTTGAATATCACATACGAATTATTTTCGGCTTTGAAATCGAGCTCCAGATGTCTGATCCTCTAGATGTATGCATCACTTTGGCTGGCTAAACTATGGATGGGGGCTTCAATTTGATTAATCACTTGGGGTAACATTTCAGAGTCAGGATCCTTCACTAGTGGAGGGACAAAAGGTGATGCTAAGACTCCTAGTCCTGCTGAAAATTTTTCTGTGCAAGACATGCCAAAAAAATTCCGGACCCCGTTTCTACGAAAATTTAAGAACAACTTTGAATTATGCTTTTTTTGTTCAATGTTAGCTATATCTCTTAGCATATAGATAATTAGAAAGCATGTGAGTTACATCTGTAAGTATGAATATTTTGATGATCATGGATTTTTAAGCTTAATTTTTCAGATCACTTTGTCTATGAACTGAAAGAGGAAAGCTCAAACTTTTCTAACGTGGCATTCCGCCACTATGTTCAGCTTCATTCTGTCTATGAACTGAAAGAGGAAAGCTCAAACTTTTCAAACGTGGCGTTCCGCCACTATGTTCAGCTTCAAGCAGGAATAACTCATCCAACTCATTGGTGTGCTTATCTAGCTGTGGAACATAACACTGTTAGACTGATGAAGCTGAAAATGCTCACATGTAAGAAGGAATCATACAAGTTGGTGGACACATTCACGCTACAAAGAATTGCAGCCACCGAAGGATTCAATTCAAAGAAGGCGACTGCGAGAATCTGGTATATATTGACTGGACTGGCATTGCAGAATTTTTTGCTTTTTGTGTTTGTTGTCTTCATAGCTATATTCTCATTTCCACAAACTCTGCAAAGTAGAAGGCACGGTCATTGTTTTTACACGTCGTTTAAAAATCGAGAGAGAATCAATATCACCACTTGATTGTGTTACTAAATACAAGTATAATCAACTTAGAATTTACGTATCAAACGGTTAATGATTCATTAATCGGTGTGATAAACTAGTCATAACTACAGTGTTAGACCTGTCAACTTGTCCACCTATTGGAAACAGTAGTCCTTTTTTCGGAAAGGTGCTTTTATCAGTTTAAGCATCTAAACCCAAGCACAGGCTCTTTTGAATTTTCTTTTTTATGAACAAAAGCAATCTTCACTAAGTTGTCCCTATAAATAGTCTTGAATGAGAGCTCAAACTTATATAACAACGAGCTTCGAATCGAGATTAGTTTTTCTCTTGCACACTTTCCTTCTTAATATTTAAAGCCTATATAACCATATTGGACCAAATTAATTTGGTCCAAAAAGGTTATAAGGTTTTAAACAAACTTGAAAGAAGACATGGATAAGGTAAAAAGGTTGGCTGCAGAGAGGAGTGTGGTCATATTCAGCAAGAGCTCATGCTGCCTGTCCTATGCAGTGAAAATTCTTTTCGGGGAACTCGGAGTTAGTCCTTTGGTTTATGAGATTGACAAAGATCCTGATTTCAGGGAAATTGAGAAGGCTCTAGTGAAGTTGGGATGCAATGCGCCAGTACCGGCTGTGTTCATCGGTGGGAAGTTGGTCGGATCGACCAACGAAATCATGTCTCACCACCTTAGCGGCGATCTGACCAAAATGCTGGTGCAAAGCCATGCTATGAATAATTACTAAAAACTTCCATACTGTGTTTAAAAAAAACATTAATAAGTTGCCTCAAGGTTATTGATGAATAGTTTATGTTATGTTCTTATGTATCAAAAATTATGTAGCAATTGTTTAGCTTTATTATCTTAATATGTTTCTTATTGTTAATGAAGTTGGCTTTTATTGTGTTTACCTTTTGCTAATTGATTGCTAGGACTTTGAATATTGGACAAAGTTGCACCACAATCTCTCTTCCTCTCCTTTCTTTAATCTGAAATGAAAATTTAAGTGATTTTTCTTTCTTCATTTTTATGACCAATCCTTCGTATCAGACTAGCTGGAAATTCTCCAACTACGAAACATAAGTCGATCTTAGCTACCGTATACTCGTGAGAACTTTCAATACTTAGAATTTTTACTCAGACTGGGTGTCAAATGACTCTACTAGATTTGACTGTATTCTTAAAATTAGAATGCTCTTTTGATCAAATGTTAAGAGTGTGTTTGACATTACTTATTACCCGTTTGGAATAACTTTTACGATGACCCAAAATTCCTAAAAGTTATTTCAAACAAGCTGTTATAAAAGAGTGAAAAATGTTTTTAACAAATATGAAACACTAATCTTAGTAACTAAGACAAGAGTTGTGCCCTAATGTGATCGAGGAAGATGGTGCATTAGAAAACCCAAGTAAGTAGATAGGCCATGATGTGTTTGATGCGAGCAAAAAGAGATTGATTAGCCTTATATGTAAAATAAAAGCACGTTAAGTTTTGTCTCCATCATAGTTCACATGTGCACTCCAGACGAGTGACTCCTCGCTAATTTACATGTCTATAACTCCCAGAGAAACAATGTCTTAACATGTACTATAAGAGGATATGAAGATAGTTCTCTAGACACACAGCGTGTCTAAGTGAGCCATCGCATGACATATACCTTGTGTCATGGTTGAGGGTGAACATTAGGGGACGAGTGAGCCTCGGGATGGGACTCTCAGGGCATCACATGTCAACATACTGCCACTTCCCATAGCCATATTTCAAAAACACTTGCAAAACAATTATTAAAAAAAAGTTTCACTCACAAAACACTACTTTTATGACTCGTTTGTAGTAGTTTTTAAAATTGTTTAAAAATGTTTTTTTAATAGTAATAAAAAACACTTTCTTTATTCAAAAACACTTTCAAAAGTTATTTCAAACGGTCACTTAGAAGGACACACTCTAAAATATGGTCAAAGAATCAGTTTGACTAGCTGTCAAAATCTTGGTATTTTAAGAACATCAATTTAAAGAACAGGCTAATGTGAAATATAAAGATTTGTAAAACAAACTGTCAACATAAAAGAAAATATTATTCAAAGATCAATCATCTTTTCAATTCCCCTAGAGCAGTCATCCACATGCTATTACAAAAAAGTTGAAAGAGACAAATGCTCAATTTTTCCAGCTTGTCATTTGCTAAAAATATCAAAAAAAAAAAAAATCCAGCTTGTGGGGTTGTTGATTCTTCAACTTTATTTCATATAAAGATAGGCATCATATTCCATTCCTTTTGATTTTTATTCTCTTTGATTTCCTTTCTTCATATGCTGGTGATAGTCCTCAGTTCAGCAGTCTATATCATCAGCAGAGATTTTTGTGCAGGCTTGCCTAAAGCCAAGTTTCATACTTAGGTTGCTAATGTTATTTATATATGTGTGTGTATGACGTTTAATTCCCGAGTTCACGAGTTCAAATTTAGTGATCACCTATCTAGGATATTATATTAAGAGTTTTCCAAGGCTGTTTGTAAGGTCAGACGGTTGTTTTTTGAGATTAGTGGAAGTGTGTATAAACAAGCACAAACAAGTTTTTTTTCCTTTTTGAAAAATGCAAATAACATCTGTGTGGTTTTGGTCAAATGAAAGGACACCCCCTTTAGTTAGAAAATAAATATTTATACCTTTATAGTTTCGAAATTATGCAATTTGACCCATCTTCACTAACGTTGTCAATTTCTTTTCGTCATAATTTTTTTGTTTAAACTCCGATTTGGATTATTCAAGATGTTTGGAATCCTCGTTTCTATCTCTAAGTTATGGTTACTTCAAAACTTCTAAATCAATAATAAATCAAAAAGTTATCATAATCAAAATATTAAGTATGATCGAAGTCATAAACATTTTTATTTACAATAATTTAGAAGTTTTAAACTAATCATTACGTAGATCTTGAAACAAGGATTCCAAAACATTTTGAATCAACTAAATCGGAGTTCAAAAGAAGAAGTTATAACTAAAACAAGTTGACGACATTAGTGGAGAAGGGTCAAATTGCATAATTTTAAAACTATGAGGAAATAAATGTTCATTTTTCAACTATAGATGGTGTGTTTGCATATGACTAAAATCACAAGGGTATTATTTGCAATTTACCTTCTTTCTTTTCATGGAATATAGCTCAATTCAGTATTTAAATTTTTTTAGGAGTAAACCAGATGAGCTTGTTTGAATGTTTCATTTGTACCTATTTTATTGCTGGTAATGACATATCATTCTCACACACTCACATCAGTTTCGTATTATTCTCATTCTTATACAATTCAAATATATGCATCACATTTTCTTCTATCTCATGCTCAATCAATTTATTCTCAAACATCACAATTTCAAACTACACATTCTCATTCTCATGCACCAGACACCGAGAAGTGTGTTGTTTCATGTGAACTTTATCCTATTTATGCTGATTAATTATTAACAGAATGCCAAGGATCAAGGACAAAAGGGTTTTCAGGAACTTTTGATATTTTGAACTCGCTTTTTGAGATTGGAAAACGAATGGTAGGAATTGAATTTAAAATTTAAAAAAAAAAATTGTGAATCCAATGAAATCTTTGAAGAAATCTGTCAAATGCTTTAAATTGTTTTGAACATTCTACTTTTGGAAAACTTATTTAACTTTTGTGGAGCTGTACGATGAGATTTAATTTATGGTTGGTAAACAAAATAGAAATATAGATTGATTTGAAATGATGTAAGACATTTTTTATTTTTTTTAGATATTACATCAAATTGGGGGAAGGGGGCGAACATTCGAACTTATGGGAAAGAAGCAGATGTTTAACCACTTGAGTTATTTTCGTGTTGGCGAAATGATGTAGACATTAAATACAAATCTTCTCAAGAAAAAATTTACCCGTACAAAATACTAACCTTTACTTTGAATTGAAGTAAACAAAAAAAACCATCCTGGTGTCACAATCCAGTTTCAAAAACTCGGGGTTGCAACCACCAACCAAAACGACCATACTGATTGAAATTGAATTGGTAAGTTTTTATTCCGCGCCGTATGAAAAACCGATTAATCTATTCGGTTTTGGCCTTTTCAATTAAAAATCAAACTGAACCGATTGTTAATAAATAGTAATAAAATACTTTTTAAATTTAAAAAACCGAACATAAACTTGAACGAATCAAAACTAAACCGAAACTGATTAAAACCTATATAAACTGATCCTTGAACCGGTGACTCATTAGACCAAAACCAGTTCGGTTTCGTATTGCAAAAATTTCTTCTTTTTTCATTGGCTCGGTTGCACGTAAAAACTAGGATACAATTTGAGTTATTTTTATCTCTACCCATAAATATTGAATATTTTATAAAATATACATCAGTAAAAAAATTCTATTTGGTTTGGTAATATTACTGTGAAGCTATAAATAAAATACCCTTTTAATATTTATCTTGCCTAACATCATGTAAGTATATTCAACAAATATTCTATCAATGAAGAAACTAATTATTCAAGAAGGTATTTTAAAAAGCAAAACTTAGAATTGTAAAGAGAAATTTTATTGGGTAGCAGAATTTTCTTCAATATTTATAAATCTAGTAGTTTAAAAAGTATTTATAAATATAACCGTTTCTTAAAAACATTCATTCAAGTGAATCTAAGAAATCAGTGATAACTTGGAGGTAATCAGTGATTACATGCACGAAATATCATTTGATATAACGAATCAGTAAAATCAATGATTACCTCTGCGCAGAATCAGTGATTATTTACACAAACTAGTGGCAGTTTTGTAATATTTTAGGCGCGAATTTGAGTTTTTTTCTATTTTTACAAATAACTTTTTGGGCTTCTATTTTTGCAAATATTGAACTTTTTTCAACTATATGTGCAAGAGCCTCATTGTAAAAAGTACTTGCAAATAATCGGCTTCTTATCAAATTCACCCAATCCATGCAAATAAGGTAGTTTTTTTTTTTTTTAATAATGTTGGGGTGAGGGATTGATCTACTCTCTTGAAAGTGTAAGTACATGTCATTGACCACTAGGCTATGTCGTGGTTGGCAAATATATATAAGGTAGTTAAAATTACTAGAAAAGAAGAACACTTTCAAGATATCTAAAATTCTATTGCAATCAATATCTTTTAGATATTACACCAAATTCAGACAAAGGATCTTAAATATTCAACCTTCTAGAAGACCATACTAAATACTAATATCTAACCTCTGGTTAACCTATTACCATCATATTCAACCAGGTAGAAAATATACTAAGGGTGAGTTTAAAATGGTTTTTGGAAGTGTTTTTTTATCCAAAACACTTTTTAATTTTTATATGATGTTTGGCTACATCATAAAAATTATTTTTGAAATTTCTAAAAACACTTAGAAACAACTTAAAGTGTTTTTAAAGAAAATACTTTTAATTAGTGTTTTCCCTAAAAGTGTTTATAGTAAACATATTTTGCCAAAAATATTTTATTCAAAATGCATCCCAAACTCACCCTAAGGATGGTTGGGTAATATATATTTTCCTTTATTCTTGTTATTTCATGTTTTTTATTTTCTATTAAAAAAACAAAAATATGTTAGTAATTTTTTTCCAATTCATTGTTCTGTCGAAAATTTCAAATATAGAAAATGATAAATTTACTTGAAAATTATTTTTTTAAAATCAAATATTAAAAAAATATAATGTTATTTTTATTTTAGAAATTTTTTTTTGTCACTAAACTTAGTATTTCTATTTTGTCCCTGAAATTTAAAAATTATAATTTAAACTTTGGGGTTTAAAAAATAATTCAAAATGTACTCTTATAGTGAGTTTTCTATTAGTTATCATAAAAAAAAAGACACAATACCTCATCATTTAATATATCCAAACAACTTTCTTAAATTAATTTTTTAAAATTCCGAGTGTCAAAATTATATATTTTTTTAAATTTGTATACTAACTAGAACAATTCTTTATAATTCAGAGACAAAAAGGTAATTCTCAATTCCATGTTTGTAAATTTATTATGCAATCTATAAATAAAAAAAAATTATAAAATCACAATTTTAATAATGTTTTGAAAAATTAATAACAAGAAACCGATTTTCTTTTCCTTCTAAAATTGTATATAATTTTAGAAATGTTTTTCTTAAATAAAAAATGAGAAACTAGAAACGTTACCAAACTCCAAATAACCTTCTTTTTTAAATACTGAAAACAAGAAAGAAAAAGAAAAAGAAAACTTCCCAAACAACATCCAAGTGTCTAAGAACTTAATGTTGCAGATTCTATGTTGGAGAATGGAGACAAGCATATGAGTAATTTTTTTCAAAAGGTGAAAAAGGGAATCTTAAAGGTGGTTTTGTGGACTTGGAATCACAATCTGTTCTAACACTAACTAATGCCTCTACTGATCAATCATAGTCTATCTCAATAGCTTTTTTTTTGTTTTTTTGTTCTTTTTTTACAAAATCATAATAATTACTACAACTTGAATCATGGTGTTTTTTATGTTTGCAAATTAGTATTGTGTAGACATAGATATTAAAGGTGTGTGGTCTTTGACCAAAAATTGTTCCTCATGAGTATACCTACTTAAAGAGAAATTATGAATCAGAATAGACATGGGCTGGTGTTGGTCAAAGAGGTTTTGACGATCAAGTTAGAGAGGTTTTGGAGGTATTTTAGAAAAATAATAACTTGAGGGTTGAGTAAGTGATAACTTAAAGTATAGAGAGCTCTCTGTATAAATAGTCATCGGCTGGGTCAGATTATGTCCATGGACCAAAAAGTATGATTATACAAACATCCAATCAAGAGACGACAAGTGACTTAACCAACATATGACACGTGGTTGGGGCTGGAACTGGAAGACAATACAAAGCTAAATCCTGACGCAACACATGACATGATGATGTCATCAACTTCTTCTCCGATAAATAGGAGAACAACTCAGCTATAAGGTAATTAACTCTACTCTAATTCTCTCTAGCACACTAGCTGTACTCTGTCTTTGACTTAAGCATCAAAATAGTGTTAGGTCTACTTTTTTCCTGTGCAAGTACATACACTGCTCACCATTTACGCAGCACTCCACCACTGCAATAGACAACCTCTGACTCACCATATCTTCTGAGTTCATTGAGTACATAGAATCTCACCACTTTTACGCAACAACACCAAACATTAAATGGAATATGAATTTGGATCTTGGATCTTGGTATTTATGAACTTTCATCTCAAAAAACCAATTGATAATGAGAGGAATAGTCAATCATATTACGATTTTTTTTAATCTTTTCGCTATGGAATAACTGTCCCCTTCAAGATGGTGACTCTTTTGGCTCATCAATCTTAACCGGATTATATCTTTGGTCTAGATGCTCGTTTGAGTTAATTGGGCTCTTAGATCATCTTAATATACATGGAATTTTCATCTCAAAACTAATTAGGAATAATATGTGTATAAAATTTTATCATTCATCTTTTCGATGTAGGATCTTTAACAATAGGAATAACGTGGTATCAATGATTTAACTAGGCTCTATGTTTTACATGTATAGTTAATTCAACAAACATACCAATTTTTATTTTCTATTAGTCACTTGAGTTGTATAACTAATCTTTAAGGCTAGTTAATTCAAAATTTTGTTACAAACTTTCAACAGAATCTAATTGAAAAATATTGATTTGTTAAGAATGAAATTGAAACAATTTAAAGTGGATATTTATTATAATATTATAATTAAATTGAAACAATCTTAATATTCTAATATGAAGAAATAATTTAAAGTGGATAATATTATAATTATAAAATTTAGTGAGGGATAAGATTATTTAAGAATGTTTCTTCTAAATAGTACCTTTCAATATTTTAAAATTAAAGATTTTTTAATTTGTTCACTAATATTTACACTTTTCTCATGTTTACACCGATTATCGATGTTGCACTCATTTTTTCTTCAAGACTTGAAATAAAGTAATGTTATCTATCTTTAATATTTAAATTATATTTTATAAATCACTTTTTTACATATTAAATATAGATATCATAAAATTTGAATATTTTATTCTCATTTTTCGTATATCAAATATCTCTTTAAAAACGTCTATTTGGTGAGAATCTTTAATGTCATGAAATGGATGGACACACGTATTCAAATGTCATTCTCATATGATGCCTCCACCAAAATATTTTTTATTCCTTCCATAAATGTGTTATTAAGATTCTCTTGGTGAAAACATCTTCTAGGACCATTTTATCTTTTAGTGTTATTTGGTTCTCTCTTATTTTCATCAATTCTTATTTTTATTTTATATTTGAAATTAATCCAATAATAAAATTACTTTACATATGTATATAAAATAACTTTTGTTTTAATAGTACAATATTTTTACTTATTCATAACATATTAAATTACAATAGAATTAGACTAAAATTAAATTAGTCCATTTAATTCGAAATTCTATCGAATTTCTCAATGATTGGATTTTATCGAATTTCTCATAACATTACAACCCCACTCAATTAAACTTATGGCATAAAATAATTCGAAATTCTTCTCAAAAAATAACAAACGGTAACGGACACAAGAATGCCGTTAACCTCAGTTAACTCCTTTTCCGTTAATAAACGCCTCGCCCATTCCTTTCAAACGTCATCACAGAATCTCAACCGTTACCCGCCAAGCCACGTGGACAATCAGAATGAAGGGACAATACTGTAATTTCAGAACCAAGATAACCACGTGGCGAGATATGAACGCGAGTAGTTGAATTTAATTTTTGAATAGGATTTTCTAGTAAAGGTAGTTGAGAAAAAAGGACTGTGATTTTTATTTTTTTCCTTTTTTTTTTAATTTTAATTTTAAAAATAAAATAAAAAATGAACGAAGAATCAAGAAAAGAAGCCATCATGAAAGTGAAAGAAAATCAACGCTCTTTTTATCCACTTTTTTTTTTATTTTAAATTTCATATTCTTCGTTTTTCGCCGATCGAAAACCCTAATCGCGACTCTGATTTGATCTTGGAAATCGTTCTTCTCCGATTGATTCATCGATCCTTCCTTTTTTTTCCTTGCGCGTTTTCTTCATCAGGTTTCTTTTTCGCCTCTGTTTTTCTTGATTGATTGATACTCTTTTTTTTTTTTTTTTGTCTTTGTTTCTATTGAATCTCAGTAAATTAGATGTTGCATTAGTCGTAACTGTAGTGAAAATTCTGTAATTTTTCTTTTTGTGAAATGGATTTGCGGTCTTTTTAATGTTGATCATCGCAAAATTTGTATGTTTTATGGAATTGTGATCAATTTGATTTGTGAAAATTGCTTTTAAGAAATTCCTATGATTGATTCTGCTATTATCGAAGTCAATTTCTGACTAAATTTTAAAAAAAATTGTGTTGTGCAGAAATATTCAAGAAGACTACAATCTTTTGATTGATAGTGTTGTTCAAGATTTGTATTGGATCTTTAAGTTTGGGAAAGGAGGATAAGCTATAATGGTTGATGGAGATGATTCTCATGAGCTGAAATTCCGCTTATATGATGGAACAGATATAGGTCACGGCATGTACTCTGGATCAATGGCGGTTGAAACTGTTAAGCAGAGGCTACTTTCAATATGGCCTTTAGGTTAGGCTCTTATTGACTGCATTTCTGGTGATTTTTAGTAAGTGTAAATGTTTAGCGTGCTACATTACTAATCAAGATAGTTCGGTTTGCTTATTTACTGAATTTATATTTGTTTGCATTTGCAGATAAAACAATTACGCCCAAGTCGGTAAATGATGTGACACTAGTGCACGCGGGAAAGGTTTTGGAGAACAACATGAGTCTTGGTGATTCCAAAGTAGGTCTGGGAAACCTCCCTGGTGGTGTCATCACCATGCATGTGGTAATACAACCGCATGTAAAGAAGAAAAAAGGTTTCTTGCTTTCTCTTCCTTTATAAGCAAATTGTCAAAAAAAATTCCATTGCTTATGGAATTCCGTAAAGTGTTAGGCTTGATCAAAATTAATTAAAAAAAAGTAAATGGTAGCTTTTATTGTGATTACATAGCCTCTTTCAAAAATAGAAAATTAGATGGGGAATAAAGTTGAACTGAATGTGCAAAAGTAATGTGTATTGTTTTTTTTTTTAAATTAGTTTTTTGAATCTAACATGCTTGCGGAGGTTATAAAATTGAAGTAAAATCATATAATCTTTATGTCATGATGCCCTTGCCCGCTAGGTGCTATCTCGTTCATCGCCTTCTTGAGTCAGATGCAAGGGTTGTGATTTGTTATCTACTAGGGAAGTGAAACAGGCCTTTTGCTGTGCTTACACCAACATTTTATCAACTCTGTCCCCTCTTTCCCACATTCCATCCTTATGATCTCTTCCATTTCATTATCCTTGACTTCAAGGGTATCCCAATGTTAGTTTTTTTTTTTTTTAATTCTCTTATAGAAAATATGTTCTTTAACTTATATAGCCGATTTCTTGAATCATGTTTCTTTCAACTGTTCCATGATAATTGGAGAATGTGTATATTGTGTTGGATCGATGTATTGTTTTATTAGCCTTTAATTCTCTCTTTTCTTTATTAAGGTGTATGTCCAACCCTGCATATTGTTTCAGTCGTTATGTGGCTAGCAAAAATACATTTAAAAGTCTAATAGAATATGATTCACTTCTGTAGCCTGCTCTCTGTAAACCAGTTGTTAACATCTTCTCAGGAAACATTTAAAATAAAATGACATAGAAAGACAGAAAGTGATTATAGACAATATTGAGTCCTCTTTTCTATCTTCTCTCTAATTTCTTTGGTATTAGTAATACCCAAGTAAAATTGTCTTCTAATCAAAGTTGAACCTTTTTCATCGGTTGCAATGCAGACAAAAAGGAGGAAAAGAAGGGCAACATAAATTCATGCTCTTGTAACATCCTTTGATTTGTGAAAGGTTTACTTGGAGATTGCAAGAATTGTAGTTAGGAACGTGCTTTCCCCGCACTATTTTTCTCCTGATTTTGCTTAGAAGAATGCTCAATGTAACACTTGGTCATCTCTCCCACTCTCCCAAAGAAGCCTGAGGAGATTTGCATTCATAACATAATACCTTTCTTTTTTCTTGCGAGTTTTTCTGCAGCGAATATCATTCTTTTGGAGTGAAAAAATGTAAAAAAAAAATTGTCATCTTATGCACATTTGACAACTTCAAGGCATATTAAAGGTGGTGTTTGGATTAAAAAATAGAGAAAACTCTCTCGTGGACTAGTTTTTGGTTCTATGATTAATATCGAGTCGGATATACATGTAAAAATTGCTGTACTTGTATTCTTTCTTTTTACTAGAAATTATGTCTCTCTCTTTGCAAGAAAGAAAGAGGTGGATGTTCTCTCTCTCAGACAAATAAAGGGGAGGAATAGAGAAGACAAATTTGACATTTTTGCAGGTTATTTTAAGGTCGTGAATAAAACTTTCCTCGTAGGTTTGTGTGTTACTTCGTCCGGCAATTGTGGTGGGGAGATTCGACTCCAAGAGCAGTGGGGAGATTTGACTCCAAGATGAATACTTGTGTCAACTGAACCACTTGAGCCTTTGAGCATCATCTTCGTTGGATTCGAAATAACATGGCTCTTCATTATGTGAAATGTTTGAGATGAAATCAAAATTGTCTACTGTATGAGGAAACTTTTACTAAATCTTCACTATATTGTTCTTTAGGCAATGATAAAAATGTTTATCATTTTCCTAACTCTGCGATTTAATTGTCCAAAAGAGATATCTTAACTTGTAATGATTATTAGTTTATTTGAAATACTCATTATTAGGTTCTAATCTCCGGCCTCTATTTTCTTCCCTTAGACGAATCCCTCACTTACCTTTATTGAAAAATATAAGAAAAACTATTAAAACAACTCCATGGTGTTCCCTAATCATTATTACAAATTCTCGATTTATAGTGAGTTATAAATAATAATATTGAGTTAGAATCTTAAAGGCTCTATGGTTTGAAGTCTACTTCAATTTTAAAAGTTTTAATTTGATCCTTACGATTTGAGATATGTGTCAAACTTAGTCCATAAGGTTTTCAAAGTTATGGTTTATAAAAAATAATGAAATGTTCTCGTCATTATTGAAAAAAATTAACATTTTTCTTATGTGATATTTTCTATGAATGTGGCAACCATGTAATTAGAACCAATGTCAGTGTAGTGTTAACTAACGTGTAAATGTGAGACTTTTTGCCGTGTCAATGTAGTAACAACGAGGACGCTTTGTGAGTTTTTATCAAACCATGTGGATTAAATTGACACTATAGAAATAGAAAATTTGTCAAATTACGAATTGCCAAGTAATTATTTAAACCAATGACAAAATTACATGTCATTAAAATATAGACAAATCCAAATTCGACATGTGTCTTTAAATAAAATTAAAAGACATAAAATTGGCAAATCAAATAATGCCACGTGTTTTCTTTATGACTATTGGATGATACAAAATTTGTCCAATAAAATTATGCCACATGGCAATTGGGCTCAAAGTCAAATGAAGCTCATATCCACTAGAAGCCCACCAAAAACTCTATAAATAGAGAGATCATTCATTCATTAAGGTGGAAAAAAAATATTCATAAGCTAGAAGACTTTAAAGACTGAAGACTTCTCGAAGACTCTGAAGACCAAAGACTCCTTGAAGAACTTCTTGAAGATCGCTTTGAAGACTAAAGAATTTCAAAGACAAAAGACTTTTCGAAGACTCCTCGAAGAACTCCTTGAATATTGCTTTGAAGACTGAAGTTTCAACAACATCAACACTTTGATCCGAGAAATACGCCGACGGCCCTCGTATCGAAGCTTATACTTGTGAGAAATAATCAGAGGAACAATTTATTAGAGATTGTAACACTAAATTCATCAATACAAACATATTCATTCCGCATTTAATTTCTTTACTTAGAAATTTCTTTGTGTGAACAGACACTTTTAGAACCATGAGGACGAATTGACACAACTCTAAACCAAATGGCCTAAATTGAAACTTTTAAAACCATAGGAACTAAATCGAAACATACACAAACTATAGGGATTAAATTAGTAATTAAATCTATCATAATAATCAAGGTATCTATTTTTTTTACCATATTTATACTTTGAAAAAATTGCACAAACCACCTATGAACTATAGGGGTTGTAACACTTACATGCTTAAACTTTCAATTTGAACAATTGGCCCCCTGGATTTTATAAAGTGTTAAAATTATACCAAAAACATAATTTAACATATTACCTCAATAAATTTTATAATTAGACCCTCGAAAATCACTATAGAGATTATGAATACATTTCTAATGTCAACAGGAGACGAAGAAATGAGATAAGAGAAAAACTTCTGATCACAACCCTCAAAATGGATTTGACGTCGGGGACAAGGATGAGCTCGGGACTAGAGCTCTTGGGGATGACCCGTAGAGATTTCATAATAATTATTAGTAAATTGTCCAATTTTAACACTTTCTAAAGTTCAAGAGGCCAATTTCTCAAATTGAAAGTTTAAGGATGTAAAGTGTCATAAACATATAGTTCAGAGGTGGTCTATGAATTTTTTCTTTTTATTATTTATATTTTTGTAAAAAATTATCTCAATCATTAGATCTTCAATCATATTTTTTTTTAAATTACCCAACCAATTAAGGTTTAGTTTAATGGTAAGATAATTATAATTCCTTTATTGGAATTAGATAAATATTTGATCTCTACCCAACTATTATACATATAGGGTAAATGCAAATAAGACCCCTGTGATTTTTTCCAAATGCATAAACATCCCCTGTGGTTTGAAAATAGCAAATTACACCCATGTGGTTCCAATTCTTTTCAATCAGACACATTCCTTTCAATGTCAATAAATTTTTTTAGCCATAACTTCTTCATTTGAACTCCGATTTGGACGATTCAAGATATTTTAGAATTCTCATTTCAGGCTCTACGCTGTGGTTACTTCAAAACTTCTAAATTGTCAATAACCAAAAGAGTTAACAGTCGCAATCATACCTATTATTTTGATGTTAATAAACTCTTTTATTTATTAATCATTTAAAATTTTTGAAATGACTATTACGTAGAGCCTGAAATGAGGATTCCAAAACATCTTGAATCGTCCAAATCGGAGTTTAAACAAAGAAGTTATGGCTAAAAGAAAATTGTTGACATTGAAGGGAAGGGGTCTGATTGAAAAAAATTAGAAGCACAGGGGTGTGATTTACCATTTTCAAACCACGGGTGGTGTTCATGCATTTCGAAAAAAACCACAGGGATCTCATTTTCATTTTACCCTATATATATATCAAAACAAAAAAACCTGATTAGGAAGATAATATAATGAGACTCTAATAAGGTTGAAAATAATTAACAACTATTTTTTAAGGTTATATTATACAAAATGCTATTAACCTATAGTGTTGGTTTCACTTTTGCCCTTAATATTTTAAAAGTTTCAATTCTACCATCAATCTTTTATTTTGTTTAAAAAAATACCATTTATTGAGGAAATCACCCTTTAAAAAAATATATTTTATGTGCAATTTTGGATAAGTCTAACGAAAATTAAAAGATTCGGAGGTATATTTGAAAACACTATTGTTCTAATAAAAATGTAATTTTATGAACAAAAGATAGTTTGAAGGATTATTTTTTTTCTTTCTAATAAAGGGTATTTTGAAATAAATTAAAAAAGTTAGTGGTATAATTGAATCTTTTAAAACTTTGAGGGCAAAATTGAAACCAACCCTAGAGTATAGAAGTATTTTGTATAATTGAACTTTTTAAAAAAAACAGTAAGTATCCGGACCTGGCTTACATACATTTCAAACTAATCTTACCCTCTGTTTGGATCTTAGAGAGTATGAGAAATGATTTTAAATTCTTTATTTTGTTTGGAATAAGTAGCATTTAAAACGATTTTAATTTCCATTTTGTTTTTGGATGTTTGTAGGTACTGAAAAGAAAGTAAGAATATTACTAATTTAACCTTTTAATTTTAAATAGTTAGTGGGAAGTTAATGAGAGAAGTTAGATAGGCAATTTACCTTGAGAAATCTTGTAAAATCCTATCATTTTGGTTATGGGCTGGTTTGCATTGTAGCTTTTGAAATAATTGATGTCAACTCAGAAAAAATTTGTTGTATAATGAATAGATTAGTATTTTATAAATTCAGTGTTTGTAGAAAAATTAATGTTTGGTAAATTCAACTTCTAAAAGTGCTATGAAATATATAAAAAAAATTGTTAGTGTTTAGAAAACTGATATAAAGATAATATTTATATTTATAAAAGAAGAATTATCAATTATTTTTTAAAATTTTATTTAATATCAAATATACTTTTTTTTTGGCATAAAATAAGATTTTTTTTTTTAATTATAACTCAATTATAATTAACTTGATCTCAAATACAGATGAACAAAAATTATAAAACCAAGAACAAAAAATTAAAATATGTTATAAAAAAAGTAAGAATTATGGAGATAACTTTAATTTGCAAGAAAAAAAGAAAAAAAAAACTATGATATTTTCTAGGGGTGAAAGAAAAAACCGAAAAACCGAAAACCGGAAAAATAAACCGGGCCAAAACCGTAAAAAACCGAACCGTCCCGGTTTCCATTATACAAAAACCGAACCGGCTTCTAAAAAACAAGTAAAAATCTCATACCCCTTCCCTATTTCCCCCTAATTTTTATTTATTTGTTTTATTTTATATATTTACTTATCACTTTATTTTAATTTATATTTTATATAATCTAATTTTTTCAACTAAGTTATTGTTTATGTTTGATTTTTTTTTTGTTTCATCCTTCAATGTTGGAGGATTTTTTTTAAAACTAAATGCAAATGGCCTATACTTGAAAAACCGGAAAAAATCGAAAACCGAACCGGTAAAAACCGGACCGATTTCTATTATAAACCGAACCGGTCCGGTTTTTAAAATTAATTGAAAAACCGGACCGAACGAACCGGTTTCACCCCTAATATTTTCATTGGGCATAAAAGAAAATTTGTAAATTTTTATTACAACCCAACAATAATTATATTAATTTCAATATTACAACGCAACAATAATTATATTAATTTCATTGTTTTTGAAATGAAACAAACAAACTTTCCAACAAAATCTAGTGAATTAAGGATTGAATTAGAACCTCACTCTTCTTAATCCTAGCTAACGATTACTATGGCTTCTGATGAATTGTTGGATAAACTGCAAAAATTTCAACTCACGGACGCAGAAAAGGAAGAATCTTCTGCTGATGCTGCTCTTGCTAAATCTCAGAATAAAGAACAGAGGTCGTTTATTGAAGAAGAAGAAGAAGAAATTAACCCTAAGGGACGTGATTTCGAAAAATTACAACATGGGTATTTTTTTTTTCCCTTCTTGAATTTAGGTTTTTGACTTCTGCTTTGTTAATTTATTTTTGTGATTTCAATTAGATGCGAGCATTATAGAAGACGTTGCAAAATTCGAGCCCCATGTTGTGATCAAATCTTTACCTGTCGCCATTGCCATAACGAAGCCATGGTGTTTTTTTCCCCCCCTTTCTTTCTTGCTTTTACCTGAAATACTGTTTTTTACCAATTGGGTTTCTGAAAATTTTTCATTTTGTTTTCTTCCTGCTTTTAGACCTCATTGACCAATCCAAAGGATCGTCATGAAATTGTTCGCCAGGATGTTAGACAAGTCTGTTTCTTTTATCCTTAAAGTATGGAAAAATATATTTAGGATCCCTTAGTTGTGGAACTATTTGGTCTCTGAGTTTAATTAGTGTCTATTTCATCCCTCTATTTGGTCTTTGCCATTAGTTTTTTAATGTATGGAAAATTAATGACAAAGTCCTAATTGGTCTATTTTTGAAAATTTGGGGACGAAATAGACACAAATTGAAAACTCAAGAACCAAATAGACACAGCCTAAAACTAAAGGACTAAAAAGATATTTTTCCCTTGTTTTTGTTTTCCTGTTAATGATATTATTTTTTGTTTTTGAAGTTTATTACGATGAAAATTGGAATTGATTGTGGTAATATTTTGTGTTTGAATTGATGCATCAGGTGGTTTGCTTGATTTGCAACACAGAGCAACAGGTTTGGTTTTTTTTTGGGGGGGTTAATTTATGGAAAAAAACTTAGGGGTGTTTGTGTTTGTATTATTGGTTTATTTACTATATATCATTTTACATAACCCAAAAGTTTTAGTACACTGCAATAATTGTTCAACTTTTCTTCATTGTATACACATATTGTATAAACTCATATATCAAAAACAGACTACACAAAGGTAAGTTTCAAAACCGAGGCTTCTCAACCGCACAATCTAAAAAGCCCTCTAGTAAGCACCAATGGCTACTTACTACCAATTAAAAGGATACATGTTTACTTTTTAGTTTATAGTAGTTTTGGTCAAATGTAGACACACCCCAGGTAGTTCAAAGATGTATATTTATAATTTGTGGTTTCAAAACTATACATTAGACCCTTCGCTACTAGCACTTTTAAATATTCAATGTTTGGCCCTGCCATTTTTTTCCCTCCTTCCCTCTTCTCTTTCCTCTCCTTCTTCATCCCCTATGTAATCAAGTTCCATCACTAGATTTCCTCTAGACATCTGAAGATAGATAATATCTAAGAAAACTTGGGTCACCTTTTCATATTCCCCTTTTGGAGATCAGTAGGATCGATTCAAATGAAATAAACTGAACTCACAAGTTCTCCCATATTTGCAGAAGCAAAAGACTTGGGGTAAACTGGACAAACATGTATCTTAGATCTTATCAACTAGTTATGGATTAAGGAGATCAAAACCATTTGGGGAGCTTGAAAAATGGTTAAAGAGAATTAAGTTGTTGGGTTAAAAGATAAATAATCATGCAATGTGGATTATTTTGGTGTACAAAAGTTGTTTTGCTGGAAATTTTCACATTTTAAAGATTCAACACCAAGATAACATACACGAAATGTAATTTGATAAGAACCAAACTGATATTTAGTAAGAAAACACAGAAATAACAAGACTTAGCTATCTCCTTAGCTCAAAGACTGCTAATACCATAATATGCATCCCCTAACCCTCTCCCACTTACTCTATTTATAACCTCATACTCCTAACTAACTACCCCGATTATTTTCTATTATGCCCTTATACCCTTCCTATCATTACTCCGCTCAACTAAGAAAAATGGGACAAGAAAAGAATCAATGTATAGTTTCTGACTATTTGATTATTAGTATAACGGTATAAGTAGGCATACGTAAAATAGGTGGGGCCTATCGTTAAATAGTTAACGGTGTTAATCGGGGAGGGGTCTATTTGTATAATTTTGAAACAAAATGAGTATGAATATACATTTTTGAACTATAGAGGTTGTGTTTGCATTTGATTGACCAAAACCACAAGGATCTTATTTGCATTTTACTCTAGTTTTTAATATTATTTAAATTCAAAAAATTATATAATATTTTATTTCTTCTCTTGTGGTAAATAGAATTTTGGTGCCTACTTGTAAGCATTTAAGTTTTTTCCTTAATTTATTCCTCGTGTGTTTATGATATACACTTTTTGTTAAATATTTAAAATTTGGTGTATTTTTAGGTTGCCAAGGTTTGTCGCAAGTGTAATGTCAATATGGGAGACTATTTTTGCGATATCTGCAAATTCTATGATGATGATGTAGGAGAAGTTTCTATCATTCAGCTTTTCTTAAAGAAATAACATACAATTGAACTGTGTAACTAATAATTTCTGTTATTAATGCAGACCGAGAAGAAACAGTTTCATTGTGAAGCTTGTGGTATTTGTAGGTTAGTGAGCATTTTTCCTATTCTACTGTGATTCATCTTTTGATGTCAAGTTTCTCGCCTCAATTGTTCTTTGTGATTGAATTTTCAGAGTTGGTGGTCGTGAGAACTTCTTTCACTGTGAAAAATGTGGTATGTTTTTTTACTATCTTTATGGTTTGCTATAATCCAATAGTATGTTATTATTTGATTTGAGGTAATGTAGTTGAAGAATGTCACTGGATTGCCGAGATGGTTCTTGATATTATGCTACAAGCATCCATTTTCTGCAGAACATTGAAACAGATTAGTAAAATGTGAATAATTGAATGGTTCATTCAGATGAATTATGATCTTTAACGTGCACCGATATCAGAGTTTCAGGAATTACTGTAACTTATTCAACACTTTTTGACTTTTTTTTTCGTTCTTTCTTCTGGGTGAGAGAGAGAATATGCTGCATTGGATTTCTTACCAACATTTTTTTAGCACAGGATCTTGTTATGTTACAGCACTACGTGATAACCACCCATGTGTTGAGAACTCAATGAAAAACTCTTGCCCCATCTGTTATGAGGTTTGTGTTTTTAACCTACAATTTTTCTCAGGAAGGTTTAGTGAAAATTGTTCTCTTCCAATAATTTTTTAATAATGCTTGCAGTTTCTTTTTGACTCGATAAAAGCCACAACGGTTATGTGTTGTGGTCACACAATCCATTTGGAGTGCTTCAGAGAGATGGAGTCACAGAATCAGTGAGTTTCTTATTTTGAGTTAGAATATGACTTCTGATTTTTCAATTATTGTAATATTTACACATCTATCACTCAGATACCGATGTCCTATCTGCTCAAAGACAATTATGGACATGTCTGTATCCTGGGCATTTTTAAAACTAGAGGTGTGCAGTTTCTCTTTTCCTTCATTATTCTATATGTCGATTCGTTCTTCCTAGTTTAGCCATGATAAAAAAAAATGGCATACCAGGTAGCTTCGTGTAAGCGTTAGCCACCTTTGGATCTACTTTTCATTATTATACGTTGTGCCGACCCACCCTTCAAACTCCCAATTGATTTTTTTTGTTTCTTTCTTCATCATGTTGTGAAAGTTCCCCTCTCTAGCATTCCAAGGCTTTAGTTATATTTTCCAGTTGAGTAAGCTGAGAGAGATAAAGAGTGCATTCACATATAATGAGGAAAAAAGAGGAAGGTGATGGAGAAGTTCTGTTGCAGGAGAATATGTTTTGAACTCCCTTTAACTATTTCAGATTATATTTTATCGTAAAATTGATCTGATGAAAAATTATTAGTATTTGAGTGGTATTTCTGTTTTTCCTGTTATACCTTCAATGTACCAAAGATTTTTTTTTACTCTTTATTGTTTTTAATTTTTAAAATCTTTTCTATTGTATATAGATCAACTGCACCCCCATGCCGGAAGAATACAACTACAAGGTAGTTGCTTTTTACATGTTTGGATTAGTACAAAGCTAATTGCTCTTTTCAACACTCTCCATGTAAGAAATCTTCATATAACCCGGTTTCTCGGTTAAACAGGTACCAATTCTCTGCAATGACTGCAGCCACACCTGTAAAGTTCGCTTTCACATTTTGGGACACAAGTGTAGTCAGTGCAGTTCATTCAATACTAGGAGGATTTCTACTGAAGAAGGAGAAAAATAAAGGTAACCAAGATTATTGGGTTCAATTAACCAATTAGGTCTTATTGAAAGCTTGATGATTGGAGCCATATGATTCATTTAGCAATTGGGAGTCGCAATGGCAATCTGGGTCTCTTTATTTTGGGTGTATGGTTTGGCTTTTATTTGTTTTGTGGGGCTTCTGTGTTTTTTGCCCTTTTTACTCTACTGTTTTATTTGTACCGTTATTCTTAATTAGGGCAATATGGGTCATAGTTTCGTGTCGCCCCTCCCCGGTTTGATGTAATGTCTAAAAAAATGGGCAATATGGAGTTCGAGGGTGTTATCTTCTTGAGTTTATTGGTGCATGATGCCCATTGTATTATACAACCAAGCGAAGATTTGGTGAGAAAGAAATCAAGATTCTATTGACCATTTCATTATCCAATTTGGCATGCATATTATGGGTTCAAAAGAGAAGCAGGTCTCAGAAGGAAGGTTCTATCAGGAACCACTATAAAGTATTTGAATTTAAATCCCTCCAATCCAATTATTTTTGTGAAAAAGAAAAAAGAAAAAAATGAAGAGAAATTTAGAATTAATGACATGATAAAAAATTGTAGTTTAATTATGTTTTGAAAATCTGAGAGAAAAAAATCAACATCTCTTTTTTACAAATTTTGGTATGTTTCTTAAAGAGGAAAAATAGAGGAAGATAAACATATTTCTAAAAAACTAGAATTTCTTTTAATTTTTTCTTTATTGAAAACATAGAGTATTATGGAACGACTCCAAACATAGAAATCAATTATCAAAATTTTATTCAAATCTCTTTTTAAAAGTTGAGATAAAAAGAGAGTGATTGGTATGAACTTTGAAATTAAAAATAATATACATTACCTTTTAAGAGGGAATCTTTTAATTAGAGGTATGATCTTTGCTCTAAAAAATCAACAGGGTTCCCTAACTTACAAAAAATTATTCAATAACTTCGTTATAACGAAGCTTCCACACTCTTAACTATTATATCTATTTCACATTCAAGTATTATATCTATAACTCGTGAGTGTTTCCGTTTCTCCTATTCTACACATCTAATAGTTATGAGTGACAAATCTCATTACACCAGGACCATTGAATAATATCTCGTATAAATACCCGATAAACGATTCATTTATTGATTCAAAGTAACATGAAGATGGACTCATTCCTATTAAGGTAGAAAAATAAACATAGCATGGAGTCCAAAACATTACCAAACTTTATAAATTGCAGTTATTGAAACTCACCAACCAGCCATGATAGCATATTTACTGCCAAGCATTTAGTATTCAAACTACCTATCAACCTTTCCCCTTGAGAAAGAAATCCAAAACACCCTAAAAAAAAAAAAACCCAAAAGAACATAATTGAAAATCTACTAAAAAATTTTCAGTTTATGAAGAGATTCAAAATAGAAAGCACCACCAGCCAAAGAAACATGAAAGAACCAACTATAGAGATGACAAGGGAGGCTGTGAAGTGATGACAATAGCCTTCAAAGTAACCACAAACTTTTAACCATTCCATATGTGTGTTTCCGTCTCGACCGATAACTCCGATGGCTGCAGCAGCACCATCGGCGGAGAACAGCAGCACCGTCATGATGAGATCTAAGGTTATGAGCAACAAAGAACTCCTTGCATTGTTCTTATAACCTCTTGTCACCACAGAGTACACCAGAGACACTGCAGCATATGAACATGCTATTCCATTTGTCACTACAAAGTACCTAAAGAGAAGATTATGAGACGATTAAGCATTTTTCGATCTCGTTTGATAATGATTTTAGTTTTTCTCTATTGTTTTAAAAAGGTTAAACTTATTCATTCAATAATTTTACTTATCTTATATTTTCTCCCACTTTTTGAAATCTTGACCAAGTTTTCAAAAAACTGATTTTTTGTTTTTTTGAAATTTGACAATCATTTCAAAATAAACTTCTAAAAAAATGAAAAAAAAACAACCAGAAAAGTATTGATGAACAAATTAAATTTTTAAAAATCAGATTAACTAGAAACAGAATTGTTATCAAACGAGACCCTAAATATTTGTTGAAACTCAAAAGAAAAGACTTGAAAAAAACGGATTTTTGTTTTTGAAATCTGACTAAGATTTCAAAATGATTTTTTTAAAAAAAAAATAGAAAACAAGAAGAAGAAAGTATTGATGAACAAACTTAATCTTTTAAAATACAGAAAAATTAGAAACGTAATTGTTATCAAACAAGACCTAAATATTTGTTGAAACTCAAAAGAAAAGACTTAAATATTTGTTGAAACTCAAAAGAAAAGATTTAAAAATGAGAAAACAAAAAGAAAAATCACTGATTGAACAAACCCAACTTTTAAAAAACAGAAAACCAGAAACAAAATCGTTATCAAACGAGACCTAAACATATATCAAAACTCAAAAGACCACAAACACTCAGCAAAAGAAGGTATTCATGATTTACAATCAATCTCACACCTATAAATTTTATTAAAAAAAAACAAAGAAATACAAGAGAAAAAGAGAGAGAGAGAGAGCTTACTTAAAAGCAGACATATACTGCCATTTAGCAGTGGCATGAAAATGAAAAGGAGGCAAGCTTTTGATGAAAGTAATGGAAATAACCTTAGATTCATTATCAACTCCCACAACAATGGCAGCAACCAAAGTAAAAACGAAACCCAAAACTCTTGCCAATCCATCACATGGATATATCAATCTTCTCACACTTTCAATCACTTTTACTCCATCCATCCCAGTGTTTGATTTTTGTTGATTTGGCATCTTTTTTTTTCCCTTTTTTTTTTTACAAAGCAAAGGGGACAAGGAAAAATATTATAGGAAAACCAAAGTTTTTTGTGTGTGTAAGTAAAAAAACCAAGAGGGTTTAGGACAAAAATTGAGTAGGTGTCATTAAATTTTCTCAGATGAAGAAATAAATGCCATATTAATTGCCATACTCTGTGAGCCAACTAGCAAGAGTGCATTGCAGGGCACTCAAACTTCTAAGACAATAAATAAGGTACCCATGCTATATGTAATTTAATCATTGATACTTTAAATAGGAAAAAAGATCCAATATTTTGTGTATATTTGTTGTTGGATGTACATCTGCTAACGATAATTAGTGAACCTCACTGTTTATTTATTATTGATAATAAATTCATATATTATGTTGTAAATGATAGTTTTATAAAAGATGTTTGATATATTACGATGTACTAGAAATTATTTTGTAAAATTGAATTGATTTTATTCTTTTATTTAAATTTAAAAGGATAATTGCAAATCAAACTTCTATGGTTCATCTAGTTTACAAATCATACTGATGTTAATTGTAAAATTAGAAAACATAATCTTTTAAGTTTAGTTTTATAGATTGAGATACGTGTTTATTCTACATCTATCACGTGTTCAAATTCTATTTAAAATGATCAATGAATTGAAGGATTAGTGCGGATTGTAGATTTTATACCTCGCTTACAATGTAAATTAGAACACAAAGCAGACGGAGAATAAGCATGTGGCCAGATTTCGTTAAAACCAACTAGTAGAGGGGTGTGTTTTGTAATTTTACAAACTGCACGGTTGGTAAAAAAATATTTTTAAACCACAAGAGTGTGATTTTGTAAAGGAGACAAATCATATTGGTGTGATTTGAAATAATCCCAAATATAAAATATATCTCTTTTGTTTTATATATAATTTATTAGATTATGGAAACTAGTTAACTACCTATTTCACCTCCATATAATTCTAGATGACGGGGAAAACAAGTAAATTTGAATGAGAAAGAATAATTTAAATAATGAAAATGAAAAGCCATTTAATAATTCTTTTTTCAAAATTAGTATTTGATTAATTTCATTTAAATTTAAATGGGCTAAATTAATCAAAGTGCCTAACTTTTAAGGTTATTTTCAATTTTGCCCCGAATGTTTTAAAAGTTTCATTCTACCCTCATTCTTTTAATTTGTTTCAAAAAAATCCTTGGAAAACTATAACGTCCCGAGTATTTTTACAGGTAGATTTTTGTTTTTAATTTAATTTTTGAATTTATTTATTTTAAATTAATTAATTTGATTATTAGATTCATTTGTTAATTGCTAATTATTAGTTACTTATTTCCAAAAGAAAATCATTATTTAAAAACCCAAGTGAATTAAATATTATTAATAGGTCAATTAATAATTTTTGGATTCACCTCAAGCTAAGTTAATGTTATTTAATGATTTAATTTGGTAGGCCTATGGTGTTTATTTTAAAACAAGAGGGAAAGTTAAAGGGCCTTTTTGCAAGAAAAAGTTGTATCTTCAAATCCTAGGGTTTTATTCTTCTCCTTCATTTGAAACAAAAGAACCAAAATCCTCCCCTTGTGCCCTCAAAGCCGCCACTCTCCACACCGCCAAAGGGTGGGTTTTTATCAATTCTTCTCCGATTTTGCACGAATCTTTGTGCATTGGAACACTCTTGCTCGAGGATTCAAAATCTCTAACTTTCGAAGTATTTCCTCACCTCCAAGAAACCTCAAGGGTGAGTTTTCTTTCTAATTTTCTATGAGTTTTTTTTCATTTGTTGTTAAAATGTTGAGTTGATATGTAAAGTTCAAGTTCCATCCCATGGAACTTGAAAATTACAAATCAAATAGACATTTTAATCTTGATTCATGATATTTCTCTTGACCTTTGGCTTTAAAAATTCAAAACACTAATTCCCAAAAATCATTATCAAAACCGTGGCCACCATGGTGTCTTTCCCTTGAATTTTTGTATTTTCCTTTGTTTTGGGTGACTAAATCTTGTCCAAATACCCTAACTGTGGCCATCATGGTGTCTTACAAACTGTAAGGGCTGCATCAACCTGGCTTGTCGAGATATTATGAGATATATTATATTATATGCGATTATACGCTACATACTGTAAGGGCTAAGTGAACCTTGCTTGTTGATATATGCGATTATACGCTACGAATGTAAGGGTTGCGTGAACCTTGCTTGTCGAGACATTATGAGATATATAAGATGAGGGCTATTATGTACCTCTTTTGTCATATTATGAGACTTATGAGCTAAATGAGCTACTTATTAACCTACTTACCATTATATGTGATAACGTTGACTATGAGAGCTATTACATGGCTTGTTTGTCATTATTTGAGATGACCGGTCTTGTATATGAGAGATGTTGTTTTAGTTGAGTAAGCTCATTTTTATGTAGTTTGAGGTAATGAGACCTTGTGTTGAGCGGTGTTTTTAAATTTCATGAGAGGTTACCTTGGGGATGTGAAGTTCTACTTGAGACTATAGTTGGGTAGCTAAGAATGTTTAAGATCATTTAGACATCAATCCGAATAAGAATTTGAGATCTATCTTTACTTTACTTTCAATTTATCTTCACTGGGCTTTGCTCATGATATTACACCTTTCAGGTAATGATCGTGGGTGCGGTAGAGGTCATGGGAGAGGTGTTAGGGCCATGTGATCTCATTGCGATGGTGGCATAGAGATGGACTAGAGGATGTTATGAGTCCATGGACTTTGTCTTGTTTACTTTTCCATCTTTTGACATATTTTTGTATTTGGCTTATACGAGCAATGAGACTTTTGAATTTCTTATGTTTTTATGGATTTATGGACATGCTTGTTTTGAGATTTTATTTTAAAAGGAAATGCGCATTTCCACTTGAACTATTAGTTATGAGAAAATGTAAAGACATCAATCCGGATACGGATTTGGGATCTATCTTTACTTTCAATTTATCTTCACTAGGCTTTGCTCATGATATTACACCTTTCAGATAATGATTGTGGGTGCGGTAGAGGTCGTGAGAGAGGCGTCGGTGTCGTGTGATCTCATCGCGATGGTGGCATAGAGATGAACTAGAAGATGTTATGAATCCATAGACTTTGTCTTGTTTACTTTTCCATCTTTTGACATATTTTTGTATTTGGCTCATGAAAGCAATGAGACTTTTGGATTTCTTATGTTTATGAGTTGTTTTTATGGATTTATGGACATACTTGTTTTGAGATTTTATTTTAAAAGGAAATGCACATTTCCACTTGAACTGTCTGTTTTGAGAAAATGTATTACAGGGCATGGTGATAGTATGAGTTTTATTTGTCACCCTGTCGAATTGTTATAAAAATCAAGTCTTCCACTGTGCTTTTGTTTTCAAATGAATTAAAAGAAGTCGGGTCTTTTCAAATTTGGAGAGAATGAGGTAACATGAAGCATGTAAAGTGTGATTTTGAGAGGTTTGTGAGATTTTACAAGGTGTGATTACTGATTACTGAGAAAGAGGTATAAATGATATGATATATGTGGTTAATTGTTTATTAGTTTTGTAGTCTATTTTTTCTTAAATTTTAGAAAACTAATGAAATATAACGCGAATAATTATAGAGACAAAGCTAATCAATATAAGATTAAGTTCATAACTACTTATATAGTAAACGGTTTGTTGGGATTGAGGCCTCTAAAAGAGTTCTCAAATGGAAGTCCCAATGATCTTTCCTTGCAGTATAATATATTCAAAACTAAAATGCATAAAAGAAAACTAGCCCTTGTAGAGAAGTGTCTGACTCTTCCTCGTTCTTCTTGGTTACGATCCTGGGACACCAAAAAGTTCTTCCTCACTAAGCACAAAAGAGAATCGGTGCGTGGGCATGATGGGTATTGAAACCACCAAAAATAATAAACTTACTCTCGAGATTTATAAATCTGTAGTAGTGGTGAGTAAGGTCGATCTCCACAGGGAAAAGAGAATTATATTAAAGTTAACAAAAAGGGGGGTTTTGAGTTTTGGAAATAAAACAGAAAATAAATTAAAAAGAAAGAAAATCAAATGAGAAAAGCTTCCAACTAAAAGTTAATCTCGGTTATGGTTCATGGATTTGATCATCGATTACTAAACATGCATTCCTAAATTCTTCTCTAAATTAGTTGGCAGTTGCCAGAACAACAAGTGCTCTTCCTTAAATCCTCGATAGCCAAGATACAATCTAATGACTACTTCCCTAATTAACGGATAACCCTAGAATACGATAATAAGATTTAACCCTTTAACAGCATTAAGATGAGAAGAACTCAATTCTAACTAATAAATACAGTACGACCGATTCATTTAAGTTAGATCATAAATTCTCATAACATGAATCAAAAAGTGTCCTAATCAATTCATGCTATTATGCTACTTGTATTAGAACAATTAAACAATTACGGAGTTAAAGTTCTAACTAGCGATATGCAAAATTAACAATTGAACAACGAGCCTTATTGCACTAGAATTAACTAACAATAAAATAAAAGAGAAGGCATGAATAAAGAGAAAATAGGAATTAAATTAAGAACAAAATCTCACAAATTCATAAACCAAACTTTGATAATCCTTTAGTTGGAATAAATAAATTATCTAGAAACCATATTAAAAACTACCTAAAAGTTCTAAGAAAAATAGGGGAAGAAAGGATTTCTAATTAGGGTTCAAAAGGGTATTTAAATAGGCAAAAACAAGCCAAAATCGCATAAAATCTGATCCCTATCTTTTCCAGCCACGTAAGCCAGCCAAAAATCTTGTTTTTTTATATTTTTCTCGTTGCTGCGGCGGTGGGCATTTTTGCAATACTAAAATGGGCATAACTTCTTTGTTTTAAGTCCGATTTGAGCGCCGTTTTCGCCTACATTCATGAAATTCAACGATTAACAATAATATGGACATTTAAATCAATTAACATTCATATTTTAATTATTTAGGATATAAAACCACTTATAAACAGGCATAAATTACGAGCTATCAGGGCACTATCCTCTTTGGAAAAAGGAAGAGAGAAGAAAAATTTCTTCCCTTACCCTATGGGCGGCGGCGACAAAGAGAGAGGGAGATGAATTTTTCTGAGCGTTTCTTTGCTCTCTTGGTTGTGTGTGTTTTGGGATCACCTCAATGACTCTATTTATAGAAAAACCAATGCCTCAGAAAATCTTTGAATATCTTTTTAATTATTAAATGATTAATAAAGATATATTCTAAAATATATTTTGAATAATTAAGATATAATATCTTATTCCATAATAAGATAATCCCATATCCTTATTTAAATTAATCTTTATTAATTTAAAATAATTATTTCATATCTTAATCATTAAGATATTCCATATATTTTAAATTAAAAAAATGCAAATAATTGGTTAATATTTAACCAATTAGGGTCACACGCCCACCTTGTCATTTCCATGACAATATTGGGCATTTTATTTTTCTTTTTATTTAATAAGACAATTCCATTAAATAAATAAAACTTCTTTTATTTATTTCCTCTTTAATTTGACTTCTTCAAATTAAATATTTAAATAAACTCCTCTATTTAAATCTCCATTAATTTTTGACAACTTCAAAATTAATTTAATTAAATAGACTCCTCTATTTAATTTCACCACTAATTAAATAATCAAATAGACTCCTCTATTTGTATTTGTCTTAATTGATTTGACAACTTCAAATCAAATGCTTGAAATCATAAATTAACCATCATTAATTTATGTTAATGGACTTATAGGACTAAGGTCCAATGATCTAGAATTACATTGACTGAATTCCTTCAATCAATTAATTCTTATTCATTAACTCCTAGATAACTCCAGTAAATATCTAGAGTTGCACTCTTAGTACTATAGACATAGTTATGTCCATTGGCTAATATCATTAACTGCACTTTGATCTTTCACAAGTTAGTTCGTATCCATGGCTAGGTAATTGCACCATATTAAACTCCATGATACATCTTGTTCCTTAAGCCCAACTGATTCTCAAGACCGTATCAGTCCATAAGGGAATTACTTATCTATTTTCCTATATGGAAAAGAGTGAATTCCATTCTCGTGTAATTATGTTCCCAACTATAAGCAAGATGCAATCCCCAAAGTGGGAGGTATATTGATCAAACTATATCGAATCACTCTCACCTATGCAAATCAAAGGTTTGTCTCTTGTGAACAGGAGTTCGTAATCCACTCAGGATTAAGATCAATTCTACATGATCAACCGATTGATAAACGAAGTGTCTTTCTGTAACGGCTTTCCCGGAAGATAGTAAGTTTATCTTAGTCCAGTCTACTACAATCTCCATTGCAGCAACACCCCCACTCACATGTCTCTACATGAGCTATCTAAATGAGATCACTTGTGCCAATTCACAAGTGGGCCGTGTTAGTGATGTTACCAGAAATAAGGCACCTAACCTTTATTCATATATCACAGACTATTTAAGTTACACTTAAGTGAATCTTCCCGCATCATATGCTCACTTTAAGTTATCATAAGTTACCCTGGATCTTATGATGGATTACATTTTGTAAACTAATAATAAATGACAATGTAAATATTACTAATTAATAATTCCTTTATTTATTTATAGTTTAACTGGATTACATCATATTTAGGGCAGAAACTCCAACACGGCTAACATGATAATATTTAAATTGATAATTTTTTTTATAAAAAGTTTACAGGGATAATCAAGTATATGGCCCGTTTTTTACCACCCCCATTATTTTTTACCTTCGTTTTTTGTCTTTCATTTTGTAGCCCAATTCAGGTTCTGGACTATTTCTTTTTTACTAATTTTCCCCTATTTATTGCTATATTTTTTTAACTGTTGGCTGTCAATTATCTTCATGATTTTTGGGTATTAATTATTGCAAAATGCTTTTTACGTTTCTAATTATTCTTATTATTTCATGTCTTCTCAACGTGGTTCCTTTTGTATAATATTTTGTAGGGTAAAATGCAAGAATGACCCCTGCAGTTTCACCCAATTTTAAATATGACCCCTACACTTTATTTTTTTTACAATACACCCCTGCACTTATCAAGAAGCCATCATTTATTAAAAAATCATCTATTTTAACATTGAGTTATAATTTTATTCTTATTTTTTTTACATTTTAATAGAATATTAACATTTATTAACCTTTTCAACTAATATTGGGTCAAAAAATTGGGACCCACAATTTTCTAAAGTGAAGTTTGTGCCTGATTCGTGGTTCGATTCTTACCTGATTTGATTTGTAGTATTATGAAAGGTATAGGTCGGATGTTATTGTAAAAATCTTGATGAGTATATTGTTATTTTCGAAGGAGATGATAATTTTTCTTAAGTAAAGGATGACTGAATGCTTATGTAAACAATGAGAATCCCGGTTTTTTTTACCCAAGGTTAGTCATAAAGGTTAAGATATATTAATATTCTCTAAATGTTAAAAAAAAAGAGAATTAAATAATATTTCAATGTTAAAATGGATGGTTTTTTAATAGATGGTGGCTTCTTGATAAGTGCAGGGGTGTATTTTGAAAAAAATAAAGTGCACGGGTCATACTTGAAATTGGGTGAAAGTGCAGGGGTCATTCTTGCATTTTACCCTATTTTGTACTATTATACTCCCTAAACTCGTCAGATTATATGCTTTCTCTTTCATTATTCTCCTCAATCTTCAGTTTTACCGTAGTTGTTTCTTCAGCATACATCTTCCCTTTTTCTTCTTTTCTTCAATTTAATCGAGTCATGTAACTAGTCTGTATTTTTCCCTCAATATGAATCATTGGTTTGATCACAATCTGTACAATTGGTACATAATATTATTATTTTTATATATTTTATGTACCAAAACTAAACATATGTATAGTATACAATAATTATATAATGTACAAAAAAATACACATCAATGTTCTTACATTTCTGTTGAAGATATCACTTCCTAACTTCCCACTTCTTGCTTGTTTCACCTCTACCTAGTTCACCACTCTTGGGTTCATATTTTTTATTCTTTTCGCATAGAGTCTGGTCGTACTTAGCTTTGGTATTATCTCATAAGCCCAATATATTATGGCATACGCAGATATGATCATAAATGTCTTGTCCTTAGTTTTGAATGCGCCTATGATACCACTCAACGTAAGTTCATATCCTAAACGACCCCACAAGTACTCCTCGAACTGTTTCTTATCTTCAACCAGACTTAGATGCAGTTTGTTTATGTGAGTTGTATTTTGTTTCAGCAAGACATACATTCTACAACTATAAGTTTCACAATCTTAAGAGCTAGTTCTTTGTATTCCTTCACTATATAAATGAGTTTTGCAACTGATTGATTTCGGAAGTTCTTCAAAAATTTGTTCGCAATTGAGCTTTTTGGTAGATTATCCACATCTATGCATGGCTTACTTGAACTTTCTAAACTCGTGATCATACAAAGTTCCCTAAGTTCAAATTCCACTAATTTTCCTTCCAAGTTAAACTTTAACACATTCATATTTTCACTATGCACTCTTCTAATGATGATTTGTCATAGTGTTGTGAGGGAACGTTGATTTCGGCAACCGCATGAAGTTTTGAATGAATGACTCTAAGATCATTTTATACCGAGTGTTCGTCCTCTTCGTCTTCAACATGTCTATTATCTTTTGATTGTAGTAATGCATGTTCTTATCATTCAGTATAATATTAAGTATATTTAACATCATCCCACAATAATTTAAATAGTTTTACCTTTTTCTGTTGATCATCGACCTCTGTATCTTTCGGGTTTTTTTTTCCAATCTCAGTATAATTAGATTCATTGTTAACCCTTTCCTGTACATGTTTGTTTATTTTATACTTTTTTGTATCGTATCAAATACAAAATATATATATACTAATCTCTTTGTCAATGTCTTTCTTTGTTTCTTCTTGTTTAGATTCAGATTCTGAATCATCCCAAAAAACGAGATCATCCTCATTCCCCTTGTTCAAATCAGATTCTTGAACTTTTTTTTATCTTCTTTTAAACCCTTTGATCCAACCATCATGTTTAGGGATGACAAAAGTCCTCACGGGTTAGGGTTAAGGGGAAAAATTTTTTGATTTGTTTTAGGGTACGAGGATGTGAATACATTCCCCGCCCCGCCCTCGACCCCAAATATTTTAATAGTATCTTATATATTTTATTTACTTTTATCTTTATTTATTGAATATATATATATATATATATATATATATGGTTTTATTAACTAATAAATTATAAAATGTTTAGCATTGTGTTTTTCTTTTGTCTTAAAAATGTATATTTTAAATATAAATTTCATTTTTATATTCCTTTTTAAATAATAATTAAAATATAAAACGGGAAATTTTCCCGCGGGAAATCCGATCCTCGAACCCGTCCCGATTTTTTTGATTAGGGGATAAGGTAGGGTATAGGAATTAAAAATCTTCGCGGGTTAAGGGATGAAACGTGTATCCCTGACCCCGCCCCGCCTCGTTGTCATCCCTAATCATGTTATCATATCAGCATATCAATTAGTTATTTTTCGTACATATCATTTTTTTTATAAAGAACAGATTTAAATTTTTAGACTTTTGATTCTTTATATTTGTAAGAATGTCTATTTTTCTATACCGTAGTAAGAATCATTCTCTAGAAATCTTTGATTATTTTAAAAAATTAGTGATAATCCTTGTTTGAAGTTTACATACTTTTCCAGATTTTTCAACATTTAAATTTTTTAATCACATTATATCTTTAATATCTTAAAAGTGGGATGTTGGGGAATCATTTTTGGACCTTTTTACCCCTATATTATTTCTCAAATTTACAATTTATGTCATTACCAATCATTATCAATTTATTTCATAAAATATATTAAGAATATTTTATATAATAAGTTTAATATATAATTTTTTTTTGAGATATAGTTTAATATATAATTTGCTAACAAAATTAATAGTTGGTTTCATAAATTTTATGAACCTATTTTAGTATTTATTATTCAAAAGAAGTATAATATAATATAAAAATATTTTTCTTTGATAAAATAATAGGACATTAAATTTTGAAAAATATTTTAAAATAGTAAGGAAAAAAAAATAGTTCTGATAGTATACTCATCGATTTTTTTTTATATAGATTTATATCACTTTTATTATATAATTTTTTTTCTTAGGTTAAATTTTATATTTAGCTCCAACGTTTGTTATTTGTTCTAAATTAATTGAAAAGTTCAAATTTAATCCCTTAATTCCACTCAATTATTTAAAATTGAAATCTGTAATCTATACTTTATTAAAAAGTGATATCATACAAAGTAAAAATATAACATTATTATTTAACTTAAAAGTGACATTTTTTATGGTTTTAATTTAAAAAGATAAATTCATGACGTATAATCTATTAAAAATTAATATTTTTATCATCTTTAATGATCTAATGTACAATTAATAATGTCTATTTTTAATCTTTTATAAAATTATTATCGAATAAAATATACAAAATTCAAAATGATTTTAAAATTTTATTATTGAATATGTTTAGTTTATAAATAAAATTACTAGATTAATGCTATAAAAAAGTTACGGTCTTTTTTAAAGTTATTAGAAAAAAAAGTTTCGACAAAACTTATTCCCATTTACAAACAAATAAAATAATGCTGACATTTTATCAACTATTTATAAAAATAAATTAGGAAAATAGTTGTGATGTCAGATTTGAAAGTTTTCAAATTCACAAAACTTCAAAAGTCGTTTGGCAACGGTGGCGAGTTATCTTTTCAATTTTGACGTTTCTTAACCCTTTCGTATTTGATTTTAATTGTCAGTTTTTTTTTTTACTTTTGTTTCATATTTCGATTTAAATGTTTGAATTTATTATTTCTACAATATTTTTCATTTTTTTTTTCCAAAGATAAACTTCCATTTCAATTATTGTAGCATTTTTTTTTTATATTTCAATTCTATTGGTTTTAGGTTGCTTGAGTGTGGTTCAACTTACTCAATATAGACAATGCTTCGACGTGCTCGATAAACTACGACGGTGTTATTATCATAATATTTCAATTGTATCTTCTTCTATTTCATATTTCAATTTAAATATTTGAATTAATTATTTCCACAACATAATTTATACAAAGTATCTTATAAATAAGATTGGATTTAATTTTTCGTGATGTACCAAAAATCAATTCATTCTATGTTTCATTTGTTTTCATCTGTTATATCTTTACAGTTTGATGTTTCCTTTTCAACTTTGAATTACATTTTTTGTTTCAATTCTACTAAATTTTGTTGTTTGAGTTGCGGTTCAACTTATTTAGTGTAGACAATGCTCTGAGTGCCGAGAAAACTTTGACGGTCTTAATTATCATAGTATTTCAATTGTATTGTATTGTTCTTTAATTATAAAATATAAAGAATTTGTCTCAAATAGCATATATCTGCATACTAATTACCAACTTTTTAAAAAATACCCAAATAGCATAATTATAGTTCAATAAATTATTGAACTATAATTCAATTAATTATTGAACTATTTTTCATAGGTATTTTTAACGAATTTGTTTGTATTTTGGTTTTTTAAGGTCAAGGTCAATAATTTATTGAACTATTTGATCATTTTTTATTATTATTTTCAATGAATTCGTTAAAATTTTTAATTGTTTTAGTTCTGTTGAGATATATGATTAAATTTACCTTGAACCATTGGCTTAAGTTTTTGGTTCAATTGGTGATTTAACATATTTAATATAGTATTAGAGCAGGAGGACCTGAGATCAAACCTCCAATATGTCATTTGCTCTAATTTCCATGTGAGGCATATTTAATAAGTTCAATAATTTATTGAACTAAAATTATTCTATTTGAGTAATTTTTTAAAAGTTCTAACATTTCAGTAATTAGTATCCAAAAATATGTTATTTCAGTAATTGCCCCTAAAATTTATGTTCTTTTGTTCATAATTTTGTAAGACCATCTATCAATATAATTCGTACCGATTCCAACATTTAATTTAATAAATTATTTTTTGTATAATATTAAATAAATTTAGTTCACAATTATTTTATTAATATCACTGAATAGTCATTATAATGTATTTATGAAACCAAATATTATGTATTTTAAGATTATCAATTATCTTTATTTATTATCTTATTCAATTATCGCTTATGTATTATTGAATATTTAATAAATAATTTGATTAAAAGAAAATCAATAACTTATTATGAAATAGAATTGTCTTCATTAAAAACATAATTACATCTAAAATAAATAAATTAGCAATTCATAATTTGAAAAATACACTACAAAAAAAACTGTCAAAATGCGACCAGAAATTTGCGACCAAACAAAAGTGCTGGTTTTTTGGTGACCACCTGGTCACTTTCTTTGAAGGTTGACTTTAAGTGACCAGATGGTCACTTTTTTTGCAACCAGATTGCGACCAAAAGCAGAAGTAGTCATAAAAAATGGCGCGAAAGAAGCGACCAATTGGTCACCTAAAAAAACGACCAGCTGGTCGCAGTTTTGTGACTAAAATATGTCTTGGTAGCAAAAAATGGCGCGTAATTTTGGAGGGAAAAAAGCTACCAAGTGGTCACAATTAAAAGTGACTATCTGGTCGCAATTTTTGTGACATTTATTGACCAGTGGTAGCTTAAAATTGGAGGGAAAAAAGCTACTAAGTGGTCACAATTAAAAGTGACTAACTGGTCGCAATTTTTGTGACCTTTATTGAGCAGTGGTGGCTTAAAATTTTGGCAAGAATTAAGCTACCACGTGGTCACATTAAGAAGTGACTGGATGGTAGCAAATTATGTGATTTTATGTGACCAATAATTTATAAAAAATTTGGTGGGATAAAAGCTACCAACTGGTCACCAAAAAAGTGACTATCTGGTCGTAAATTCTGACTTGATGTGACTCTGGGCAGTGAGGAAAATGGCGGGAAATTTTGGCCAGAAAATGCGACCATATGGTAGCAAAAATACTACCATCTGGTCGCAAATGAGAAGAGGAGTCCATTATAAAATCCCTCCACCTATTGTTTGTTAGCATTAAGAAAAAAGAAAATGAGAGAGTGGATGTATGTTCGTTTGATAGACGGGTATTTGAACGATGAGTTCGTGGCCGGGGTTGAACAGTTTGTTGAGTTTTGCATGACAACTGTCTATTATCAAAAGTATGGTGGAAAGCTACGTTGCCCGTGCAGGAAATGCGACAATAGGAGAATCATACCGGTTACAGAGTTGAAGGTGCATCTTTATAATCGGGGATTTGTGCGGAATTATTATCACTGGGTGTTTCAGGGGGAAACATAGGAAATGTTCGACGCTGCATTACAGGAATCAAGATGATACGAAGGTAACAGCTCGAATGTAGAGGTTGTTGACGAAGAATGGAATGATGAACAACAGTATAGTCAGATGCAGCAAATGATACTTGATGGTGTGGGGTATGGGGGCAATGAAAATTTCCTTGAAAGTTTAAACGTAGACGAAGATGAACGGGTTGTAGAAGAGGAAATGAATCCGGATGCACGAAAGATGCACGAGATGCTAAAGACAGCCAGCCGACCATTGTACGATGGGTGTGAGGTAAGTCAACTTGCTCATCGCTCTGAACTTTTAAATATAAAGGCGCAGTACAACATACCCGGTAGAGGATTTGATGCGATTGCATCGTGGTTTCGTCGATGCGCTCCAGAAGAAAATAATATGCCCCACAGTTTGTACGACACGAAAAAGCTAGTGGAGAGACTTGGATTACCCGTGGAGAAAATAGATTCGTGTCAAAACGGATGCATAATTTACTGGGATGTGGATGAGGACCTGCATCATTGCAAATCCTGTTTTCTTCCAAGATACAAACAAGGGAAATGCAGCATGATTCCGAACGCCTGCATGTTCTATTTTACCGACCCCACGCCCGCACCGGTTGTATGCATCGGATGTGTGACCTCGCACATGAGATGGCATCACGAGCATTCACAGGATGAAGGTGTTATGAGACATCCCTCGAATCTTTGTGGCATGGAAGCATTTAAATAATTGTCAACCGGATTTTGCACAAGATCCAGAAACGTCGATTGGGCTTATGCACGGATGGCTTCAACCCGTCGGGGCATCCTGGGCACAATATTCCAGTTTGGCAGTCATGGTAACCCCGTATAACTTGCCTCCCTTGATGTGCATGCGAGACCAGGTGATTTTTCTAACGGTGATCGCACCTGGGCGAAAAGTCCAAAAAAGAACCTGGATGTGTATTTGCAACCACTTTTTGCAGAGTTGAAAAGGTTGTGGACTGACGGTGTTATGACGTACGACATTTTGAAGAAACAAAATTTCTTGATGCGCGCCGCGTTAATCTGGACGATCAGTGACTTCCCTGCGTATTCAATGTTGTCAGGTATGTTGATCTTTAATTGCTTTCATATACATTTTTGAGTCCGTGTTTAGCTTTTGTTACTACTTTCCTTAGTCAGTGTAGTTAATTGTGTGAACCTTAATTTCCTCCTCTTAAAGGATGGAGTACGGCGGGGACATACGCATGTCCACATTGCATGCTAGACACAGATGCATTTTATCTCAGAAACGGTCGGAAAACTTGTTGGTTTGACTGTCACCTGGTCGATTTTTGCCGTTGAATCACACTTTCCTGTTCAAACGGCCGGATTGGAAAAAGGGTCGACGATTAAGAAAACAAACCCCCCGACCATGTATAGTGGAAGACAGATTCTTCACTCGTATAGATACTATAGGGATGCGAAGATTACAGGTGGAAGGTGCAGAGAGTGCAAACAATGCGGCTGGGAAAAACATGGGTTGGAAGAAACGGAGTATTTTTTGGGATCTACCGTATTGGGAAGATCTACTTATTAGACACAATCTTAATGTAATGCATATCGAGAAGAATTTCTTCGACAACATTTTCAATACGATTTTGAACGTTCCGGGAAAAACGAAGGACAATCTGAAGGCACGTTACGATATACGGGAGATATGTCACCGTCCTAAGTTGGAGCCTGACGACAATGATAATTACGCAAAAGCAAAGTATATGTTGACGACGGATGAAAAGAAAACATTATTTGAGTGGATCAAATCCATCAAATTCCCGGACGGATACGTTTCGAATCTTAGTCGGTGTATAGACAGTCAAAACCATATCATGTTCGGGATGAAAAGCCACGACTGTCATATATTCATGCAACGATTGATGCCCGTCACGTTCAGACTGTTCCTAGAGAATAGACATTGGGAGCCGCTTGCCCAGTTGAGTGTTTTTTTCAGGGACTTGACATGTACAGAGCTGACGAAAGCTATTGTCGCTTCAGTGAGTTCAGAGATCGCCATTATTATTTGTAAGTTGGAGCGAATGTTCCCACCTGGCTTTTTTGACTCCATAAAGCATCTTCCATACGAGGCATTCTTAGGGGGTCCCGTACATTACCGCTGGATGTACCCATTTGAAAGGTAAGCACAGTTATTTTGTAATGTATGCGTATAAATCAGTACAGTGATCATCGAATGTAAATTATGTTTTGTACCCACAGGTACTTACGTCGGTTGAAAAAGATGGTTGCAAATAGATCACGAGTAGAAAGATCTATCTGTAGTGCGAACCTGACGCAAGAGACTACCACATTTTGTTCATACTACTTTGATCAACACATTGCAGAGCAGTTTCGACCGGCGAAACGAAACATTGTCGAAAATTTACTTGAAGGTGTTGACATGAACGACTTGCCGATTTTTACGGAACCTGGCATGACAGTTGGAAGATCAGTGCGTAGGCCGTTGACCGATTCTGAGTATCACGTAATGCAGACATACGTGTTATGCAACTGCGCAGAGATCGAGCCTTACATAGAGTGAGTTTGTAACTTAACATCATTTCATCGCATAAACAATTACAAACTATTTGCTAACTATTTTTGTAACATACAGATTATTTCTAACCGTATACGTTCGAATGACACGAGTTGGTCTTACAGACGCTGAGGAGGGGTCAATAATCGACAAAGAGTTTCGTTCTTGGTTCAGTGCATACGTGAGTTATTTTAAATTGTCAAAAAACCGTTGCATTATGTTGAAACAATTACTATCTTCCTAACATTACTGTATGTGGACGATGACACGGGTTGACTCCCCTACATTACCGGTGGATGATCCTCGCATCATTTCTTTGGCAAAGGGACCTGGACGGATAGCAAGGTCGTATGGTGGATACGTCGATATGATTCTGATTTCAAACGAAGGCGCATTCAGTAAACAAGGCAACAAACAACAGTGGTGTTTGCATAAAAGGTCACGTGTTTGGCACAAACAAAGACGATTACTTCGGAGTAATCGATGAAATTCTTGAGATTCAATACGCAAGTCCGACGCTAAAACGCATTATTCTGTTCAACTGCACTTGGTTCGAGACAACCGGACGAGGCGGAGTCCGTAAGATTGATCATTTACAAATCGTTGAGGTAAACAAGTCTAAGCATATGCGCACCGCTGATAGGTTCGTCCTGGCTTCACAAGCGATTCAAGTTTATTACCTGAACTATCCAATTAATAGACGAGATCTGACAGATTGGTTAGTTGTTTGTAAAGTTAAACCACGCCAGGTAGAAGAAAACTTGTCCGAGAAAGACAACCATGCAGATAGGGATGTGCAAAATAACCAATGAACCGAAAAACCAGACCGAACCGAGCTGAACCTGCTGGTTTGGTCCGGTTCCTCCTCTTTCATTGGTTTAATCGGTTTAAAAATATACAAAACTGAAGTTTTTCGGTTTTTGTTGGTTCATATTGCTGCATAACCGTGGAAAACCGAACCGATTTTACTATTAAAAAAACTAGTGCCTAGGTAGTTGTTTTATCTTCTTTCCCCTAGTCTTTTCATCTCCTTATCTTCCTTTATTATCTGACATTCCCATTTCCCCATCCCTTTTCATTCCCTTTTCATTTAATTTTTTTTCTTTTTCTTTTCCACCTGACACATCTCTTTTCCCAACCCACCCTTTCATTTTCCCTTTTTTAATAATCATTTTCTTCTACTTCTTTCTCCCACTCTTACACGTTCTTCCCTTTTTTTACTTTCATTTTATTTATTTCTTCTCATCTCCAGTCTGCATCAGGAAGCTTTCTTTTTATTTTCATTTTATTTATTTCTCATTCTCTCAAACACGTCTTCATCCCTTCTCACTCACATACATCTTCATCCCTTTATTGGTTTATCAAGCCTTCGATCTGCAACAGAGCCCCTTTGAAAAGCAAGATTTGAGGTTTACTCATACGTGAGTTCTAACATGTGGTCTTCTTCAAGCTTTAAATATGTTATTTTCAGATCTAATTTTCTGAATCTTCTCTCCCATTTCCTTTTTTTGAGTTGTAAACTTTTTTGTTACATGGCTGATTACCCTAATTTTGAGTTAGTTTGAGATACTTGTTTTGCTAATATTAATAACCGAAAACCGAACCGTAAAACCGAAAAACCGAAATAAACTAAACCGAATGGTTCCACCGAAAAAGAAAAACAGCTCGGTTCATACATAGGAAACCGAGGTGCTCGGTTCGGTTCTCTATTTCGGCCAAAACAGGACCGAACCGGACCGAGCCCAACCCTACATGCAGAGGAAGCTGTTACTTTTCAGGAAGATGAGATAAGATCTCGTGCAATCGACGATGGTCAGAATGCAAGTACTGTTCATCCTTTGAACGATGGAACGATAACATTGCATGATGATGATGATACAAATGCTTCCACTTCTCACGCAAGTGACATTGATGCTGAATTTATTCGAGACGATGAATCTGATGAAGAAACAAAAGAAGAAGAAGACTTTATGTGACGGACTTCTTGGAGACGATGATGAATGAGATATTTCCTTAACTTGATTATTCAAATGTGTGTGTATGTGTTTAATTACTTAAAACTATTTCTTTTAAGGAATGATTAAAAAATATATATATATTAATATTTGCGACCATGTGGTCGCAATTTCACACAAAAGGTGACCACATGGTAGTAATTTAGAAGGGAAAGGCGACCAAATGGTCGCATTTTTTGAAAAGTATAATTATATTTTTTAAAAATATATAAGTGAAATGGCGACCATATGGTCGCAAATATGAGCGGTAAATTTAAATTTCCATGAAATTTATGGCGGTGAATTTAAAGATTATGACCACCTGGTCGCAATATTTGGCGGTGAATTTAATTATTGCGACCAGATGGTCGCAATTATTGATGGGACTCGTGATATGACAGCTGTTCTGGATCATGGCAAAGTGGTAACCATATGGTCGCTTTTTCAAGAAATGCTACCATATGGTCGCAAATATCTCAAGAAATGCGACCATTTGGTCGCATTTTCCCCAGCACGCGCGACCTTTCGTTTCTTGTCATTATTACATATTTGCGACCAAATGGTCGCAAAATCTGATTTAAAATCAGATCCCTTTTCCTTTCCCCCGTTTCTTTTCTTCCTTTCTCTTTTTCTTTCTCCCTTTTCTTTCTTTTCTCTCTTTCCCCCGTTCTGTTCCCCGTTCTTTTTTCCCCGTTCCTACCCTACTCTAAACCTAAACACCCTAAACCTCCAATCTCGGTTTCTATTACGAGGTTAGTTTCGTATCTGTTTTAAGTTATTTTTAGTTAGTTTTAGTTTAAGTTTTAGTTTAAATTTAATTAGTTTAGTTTAATGTTGTTAATATCATTAATTTTAGTTTCATTAATGTAATTTAGTTTAATTAAGTACTTAGTTTACTTAAGGTTAATTAATCTAATTTTGTTTACTTTAACTAATTGATACATTTTAGTTCAATCAATCTAATTTTAATTTAATTTAATTTAATTAATTTGTTTAGTTAAGTTTAGTTTTTATTAATTAATGTTAGTAATTAAATTTAATTAATGTTAGTTAAATTTAATTAATTTTAGTTTAGGGTAATCTAATAGTTGAAATCTTCATTACTTAGTTTACTTTAATTAATTTCTTAGTTTAGTTTATTTTAGTTTTAATTAATTAATGTTAGTTTAATTTAATTAATTTTAGTTCAATTAATCTAATTTATTTTAATTCTTCATTACTTAATTTAGTTTAATTCAATTAATTTTAGTTTCAATTCATCTAATTTTAATTTACTTTAATTCAAATTAAATAATTAGTTTATTTAGTTTTAATTAATTAATGTTAAGTTTAATTTAATTAATTTTAGTTCAATTAATCTAATTTATTTTAATTCTTCATTACTTAATTTAGTTTAATTCAATTAATTTTAGTTTCAATTCATCTAATTTTAATTTACTTTAATTCAAATTAAATAATTAGTTTATTTTAGTTTTAATTAATTAATGTTAAGTTTAATTTAATTAATTTTAGTTCAATTAATCTAATTTATTTTAATTCTTCATTACTTAATTTAGTATAATTTAATTAATTTTAGTTCAATTAATATAATTTTAATTTACTTTTATTCAAATTAATTAATTAGTTTATTTTAAATTATTTACTTAATTTATGTTAGTTTAATTTACATTATTTCATTAATTAATTAATTTAAATTATTTCAATACTTTACTTACGTAATTAGTATTAAATTAGTTTATTTTGGTTGTAGGATTATGACGGGCAGACGACGTCCTCCCCAGTCAGACGAGCCTAACGACGCGGGTGACGAGGGGTCTCCGCAGACGCCTATTGTCGCTGCCCCTGATGCGGACCTGACTACAGAGGAGTTGGACATCCTCTTCAGTTACGAGACGGGACTTGTTGCCACGCTCGATGATGCAGTCCCTGAGACCAAGTCTGCGACACCACGACTGCCGCAGGACTCCCTGGCCATGACTCTCGGCTTAGCATCAGGGTCTGCATCAGGGTATGCGTCCGGGTCTGCATCAGGGTCGGATCCAGCTGGCCCCTCCACTTCATGCACGCAGCAGTCTCGGGCCGCAGACTCTACCCTTCTGATTGAAGGGGATACGTAAGTAATTTTGTTTATTCTTTTAATTACTGAATTTTTAAACCTTTAAACTTTTTTCAAAGTGTTTTTTTTTCCCGTTAACTAATAGTTTCTAATAGCACAATAATTTTTATGATTTTGCAGAGTACAGCCGCATACAACCGTTTCAAAACGGTTTCGCGAGGTCCTCCAGAGCATGCCTCTACCCAGCGACCTTCATCGCGAAGATTCCGACGACGGAGAAACGTCGGATGTACGACAATTGGAAGGTAAAAAACATCATTTATTTTCATAATTAATTAATTTTGAAATTTATAGAAATAAATTTATTACTTTAACAATTTTTTTAGGGCAAATTTCCTGTTATCGATCCCGATATCACGGACGGTAGATTATTCCCCCTATGGGACAGTCACGTCCAGGATCGATTCAAGGACCTCATGTACCGGGCGCTTAGAAAGCAAGCAGCAAACCGCCCCGTGTGGATGAGCCCTGAGGACCACGCGCGGCTTCTCGCGAGCTTGAGCACTCCTGAGGGCAAGGCAGTGTCAAGCAAGAATAAGGCCAACCGCGCGAAGAATCCCACCAAACACACAGCGGGGGCCCGGACACACGACGAGCACCATCGTCGATTGGTAAGTTTTTTTTTCTCGTTTTCTTTTTTCAATTAGTTATTAATTTATTATGTTTTATTCTTCAATCTTTAATTTTTTTTAGGAAGCGAAGCACGGGCGCCCCGTCCCACCCGATGAGCTGCACCGCGTTCTTCACACGAAGAAGGACGAGACGTTCGTCGACGATAAGGAGAAAGTAGTTCAGGTATTTAATAATTTTTTCAATTATTATTTTTTCTTTAAAATTTTTCCTACCTTATATATTAACTATTTTATTTTCTGAATTTTAAATGTTTAGGAACGTTTCACGGAGTTCTTGAGTCAGCGGTTGCCCACACTAGACTCGCAACCGACTCAGGAGGACCGTAGAGAGGCGTTCTTGGAGGCTGCTGGAGGGGTTCGGCCTGATGGGTCAGTTCTTGGGCTCGGCTCGTACGGGCGCCGCCTTTACGCAGATGTACCCCGGCCTCAGCGGAGCGGAGCGAGCACTAGCACCGGCCTTTCTCCAGTTGAGCAGCAGCTACGCGCAGACATGGACGCTATGCGCGAGGACTTCGTTACTCGAGTCGTTGCGATTGAGGCCAACATGCAGGCACGAGTCAAGGCCCAGGTCGCATCAGCTTTGGCCGCGTACTTTAGATCCCTAGGTGGCGGCCCTTCATCATCGACGCCTCCTCCGCCACCCCCCGCCCCTCCGCAGTAGTTCTAGGATGCTTTCGTTTGTATAAAACGTTTTTTGAATATTTGATATATATATTTTTTATTTTAATTCCAATTTTTTGTTATTAAATTTTATTAATTAATTAAATAAATAATTAATAATTAATAATTAATTAACTAATTAACTAATTATTGAAATTTAAATTTAAAAAAAAATTCTTAAATGCGACCATATGGTCACTTTTAACGCGACCATCTGGTCGTATTTTGACTGAGTCTAAAAGTGACCATTTGGTCACATAACATACGACCATTTGGTCACTTTTGTATGTGACCAATTGGTCACTTATCTTTCACATAAATTAAGACCAGATGGTCACTTTTTAGGTGACCATCTGGTCGTATTTTAACTGAGTCTAAAAGTGACCATTTGGTCACACAAAATACAACCATTTGGTCACTTTTTTATGTGACCAATTGGTCACTTATCTTCAAGATAAATTACGACCATATGGTCACTTTTTAGGCGACCATCTGGTCGTATTTTCAAAAGGTTGACTTTTTTGCGACCAAAAATTTATGGTCGTATATTTGTGACTATCTAGTCACAAGTATTCTGGACCGACCAGCTTTTTGGCCACCACTTATTTTGTCGCTTTTTTGGTCGCATTATAGACAAAAAACGACCACTTGGTCGCAATTTCATGGTCGCAAATTGACAGTTTTTTTGTAGTGATAATGTATGTATTGTGGTTGTTTTTATTTCTATATTCATATTTCATAAATATTTTTTAGTTAATTATAACAATTATCTTTTTTTTCTTAATAAAAATGATTTTGAGACAATTATTTAATATGTAATTTGCAATTAACAAAAATAAATTTAAAACATATAACCAAACAATTTTAATATAGATTTCAAAATATATCGACAAAAAAACTAAATGCGTCTTATGAGCTTCCGATATTGAGATAGGTTGCAATAATTCATCATTAATTAACTTATTCCATGTTTTATTTTCTTTTCTTTTTTTGGAGATATTATTCCATATTTTCTTCTCTTATTATTCGTTTTGAAATGATATACTACTGTAAAAGAAAAATTATGTAACAACCCGAAAATCCCAAAAATACATATAAACAAATAACCAACGGCAAAAACAATTTAAAGATGACATCGAGTCCATTTATTGAAAAATAAAATTCAATAACATATTTAAACCGATCGGTTTTACTTTAAAACTTAAAAACATCAAACAACTCAAAGTTTGAAAATTCTCAAATAAAAGTAAAATCGATATTCTTATGTAAAACAAAACAAAACATGAACACAATAATTTGTTCCCAAACAAATAACAAAGAATAAAGACTTTGTCGGCATTGCAAATCCATGCCAACCAATCACCGCCTCGAACCTCATCAACCACCGAGCTTCTTCTTTCCTTTACCTGAAAAAAATAATTGTAGCATCACGAGGCTACGCCCAATGAGTAGAAAAACGTTAAAAAGAAAATCATGCCATGAGAGATTTTTTTAAGACTTTAAGTCCATAACCGGCCTCACCATCTTCTGAAATTTCACTTACACCAAACACTCGGAAACTATTCACAACATTCTAATACATACGTGTATCTCTTAATCCTCAAAATTAACAAGATAACACCCTTGAAACAGTTTTAAAGACACTTCTCTTATTTTAAAACTTTTCGATTAAGAACTTCCACTAATACCTCTAATCTCCTCTTTGTCCACAAACAAAGAGAGACTACGCTCAATAAGGAATTTAAACACTTTTCACAATTTAAATCTTTAAGAGAAAATATTCTTTTCCATTACACTGATGGATTGAACCTGCCCCGTCAAGTGTTATAGAGTTGCACAACCGTATAATCTCCCTTAACGGCAATATTCTTCATTAAGGAAGGCCTTTGCTTAAAGCAAACCTACTACCATATTACCCGAGGTATTTAAGTAATATGATCCTACTCATCACTACTATGATGCTCAAATGAGTCTAAACTCAAATTTCTCGAAACAACTCTCTTTTTAGGCCGAAATTCCCTAAACTTAAATTCTGAAAAATTCACCTTTAAATCACTCCAAAATATACCAAAATCACCCAAGATAACACATTGGGATCACTTCTAACAACTTCCGACAATTTTCAAATCTATAAGCGAAACCAGCCTAAACTAATGTAGTTTCGCTCCTTTTTCAGACATTCTAAAAGTACTATAATCCTAACTAAAATTCAGCGGCATAACGGCTATAAAATCACTCCCAAAATAGCCCCTACACATAAGAGAATAACCAACAACAAATTCAGAGACAAAAGCAAAGAGGATCTAACCACCTAAGCTTAATTTTCGACTTAAAGGGCACTAATCCTTCATTGTGATATTCGTAACCAGAAATATTAAAACACTTTAAAATGCCAAAAATCATGATTAACATCCAATTACAAGATTAATTACCATAAGAAAATAGTTTAGGCAAAACCCGATGTCGATAGTCAAATTAAGCATACTTAGTCCCAATTTTTCACCTTCTTAAATCCATATAATAATATCATTATAAACAGCCCCAAAACCTCTTAATATGCATAGAAACGTCCAACTAACATACTTAAAATTCAGAGGTTTAACTATTAAAGAAAAAGGAAAATACAAACAAGAAACAATTTAATGTTTAACACAATTCTACTCACCTTTTCAAGCTAAGTTTCCCAACACTTTGAACTCTTTTCCAAAGTAATTTAAGAACCTGAAAAGGCACTTAAACTACTCAAAAATATATCCTAAATACCTAAAACTATAAAGGAAAAAATACAACGAACAACGCACGAAACGATGGGCTGGAAAACACACAAGAACAGCCCCAAATGGGGTTGCCCTTGCCACAGCAGCAGCAGCTTTATGACTGCTGCTATGGCAGCGGCACGGCGGCCCCCTGTGCGCGTCGTTTAGTGGTAGATGGACTTGGTAGGAGAGTTTTTTTCAAGAAGGAAAAATGTTAGGGTTTCTAGGGTTTGATGAATCTTAAACAAAGGATGAAGGATTTTAAGAAAAAAATGAAGGAAATTTGTTTTTGAATGGGTTTTAAATCCGATAACGAAAGAGAATTCCATATTTGAAAGGAGAAAACTAATTACCTTGAATTCATTCTTGAACCGGAACCTTCAACTTCCTTTTCAAAAATTCTACCACCACACTCCAACCCTAAGAGGAAAAGAAATCGAAATCGATTAAGAAAACGTTTTTGGAACTTTCGATCGATTGAAATCAATAAGAAGGAAAGAAGAAGAAAAACCCTACCTTTTTTCCTCTACACTGCCTTTCACGTTCTGATGAGAATGAAAGTCCAAATCCTTTTTTTTTTCTTTTTTCCCTCTTTCCCTTTCATGTTCAGCCACGTTTTTTTTTTCTTTCCTTTATCTCCAATTAATTAAAAGTAATTATATTAAATTCCTGAAAAAAAAATTTAAATAGTAATTACCATCACTTTCAATAAATATTATAATAAGTTAAATAATATTTATTTAACTTAACACTTACCGAAAAATACGGGACGTTACAAATTATTAGTAGCAACTTTTAGATTTTTGGCCTTAAAAAAAACAAAGTGCATGTGATGCAATTAATTAATTATTAATAAATCGATCTTTCTATAAAAGAAAATTGAAGATTAAATTAACGTTATTTTTTTAAGCAAGACTCATAATATAATATTGCATTAACCTCCTCCAATATTAGAATTGATGATTGATAATTATTGTTTTAAGTGTATAATTTTCATTATCAAATTTTATTCATTATTTATTATAATTATATGGATTGTATATTTTATATATGTTTTATCTTTTTAAAATTGGAGTTGGGAATTGATCTTAAATTGTGTTTAATTATAGAATTACGTTTAATATTTCAAGGAAAGGATTTCTCCACCAATACAATCTATAATTAGATAGGAATTGAATCGATTCAAAATAATTTCATGAAATAATAGAAAAATAAAACATAAAACTCTATGAAATGAATTAAATTACGAAATTTTGAGATATTAAAAATAAATACACGTGCGTTGCACGTGGTATAAATTTAGTACTAAAAAAAACAAATTTTTGTACCTTTTTCAGTGTTGCTTTAATCCTTTTTGATGTCCTTTAGATTCGTTATTCTTCATATATTTCTGATTTTCATTCGAAAAAATGTTTTGTTAATACCACGAATTTTCCTCTCAAACAAACGCTTCATATGCTTCAATGCGGTATCTCATTTTTTTGAACCGCTTGTTTGTAATGATACATATTCTCCCTCCCTCTCAGACGGTTTAAATCCCATCAATCATGCTCATATTGATTCGCGGTTTTTCCTTTATTGTTTCATTAAATGTTTTCCTTTTTTTGCCGTCGTTTTCAGAAATATTAAGGGTATATCGGTAACTATCACATTGTCTCTCACCTCCCTTGAGGAGCGCCTGAGCCAGATTTTGAAAGAATTTTTTTGGTGGCCAAATTTTGTTATTTTTCTTATTTGAGGCTATGTAGTTATCACAAGTTTAAATTGATAATGCTTGAAAAAATATAGGTAACATGTGATTTGGGGACGTGTCAATTGGGACACGTGGTACGCTATAATTGGATGAAGTCAAAGTCTTATTAACTACCGGATCACACATAATAGCTACCCTACCCTCTTGTTTTCCCCCAATTTACCCTCTGCGAATCAGGCTTCTCTGGTTTGCCCTAATTGATCAAAATCCCGTTCAATTCAATCGTAAGCCAATTTTCTTCCCAACAATGAAGAAACGCAATGGAAAAGGCAAAGAAGAGAATGGTCCCAAATCAACACTGATGAAAAAGAAGAACTTGAATCGGTTAGGAGGGGGCGGCCTCTCGATCTTGGCCTTTGCAAATGCGAAATCCAATAACAACTCCTTTAATCCAGCTTTGATAAGTATGAGACCAAGTATCTTTTTTTTTTTTTTTTACTTTTATTTCTCATTCTTTGGTAATTATGTGAAATTTGAAGTTTTGATTTTGATTTATTTTTCAATGTATATATATATATTACTGGTCTTGGAAAATTTATATGAGCTTCAAGTGTTTTAATGAATCCAAATTTTGTTTCTATATCTGTGAGTGTGTGGGTCAGTTAAAGAGACGGCGTTACAACACTTGATATTGAGAAACTCGTAGGATAATATTAGGTAGTTAGGCAGGCCACACATGGATTTCATGAACTCATGACCTCAAGGCTTAAAGAAAGCCTTTTGACCTCTAGTCCAACCCGTGGTTGGTTAGGCGGTGAATGAAATTGCAGACAAGAAAATTGTGTTTGTCTGTGTTCATTTTTATGTTTATGATTGGAAGAATACGTTGCAAAATCTAGTTTAAGGGCTTGTTAATGGAATTGGATATCAATTATTTCATACTGTAAATCTGTGAATTGATTGATTCTCATGTGTCTTTGATCAGAAAAGCAAAGAGAGTTTTATAAAAATGCTAAGCATGTTAGCAAGTATAAGAAGTCAGCAAAGCAAAATCAGCAGAATGATAAATCCTCGAGCTCAACTATTGGACTCGTTAAGGTATGAATGTTATCTACTGGCACCTAAACTTTCAATTTTGTTTGTAGCACGCCTATGGGTGAATCTTGAAACACCCCTTTTTTTATGTCAAAGGGCAAAATGGTTTTATGAAATAATTCATTAGATAATCTGTTCCAAATTTTCCTGCAAAACATTAGGAAACAGCTTTTTTACTTCTGTTTATTGGACGTGCACGAAGTGACCCTCTAACTATAAGATTGTAATTTGTAATAGACCTGAATCCATTGAGTTGCTTCTCACTGTTGTTGTCAAAAGAAAATATTGTGTATAGAATGTGGAGCTTGAACTATTAAATGATTCATTTTCTTAACTTGTTGGTTTCTGAAGGATGAAAAAGAAACTGAATATGAGAATCAGACGAAGGGAAGAGATGGGAAGGAAAGGAAGAAAGGCATATCTAGTCTCAGGGAACTGTATGAGAAGAAGCGTCAAGAGGATGAGAAAGCAAGAATGGAAAGAGAAGCTAGTATTGCGGCAAAAAAAGAAGAAAGAGAAAAGGCTAAGACTAAAAGAAACTCCATGAGGGAGAAGATGTTCAAGAAGACACAAAAAGGTCAGCCGGTTATGAAGTATCGGATTGAGCGTATTTTAGAGACTATTGGAGATGGAGCTTCATTAAAACGCTAATCTGTCTTATAGTTAGTTACTAAAGTTGTGCATCTTTTTGAGAGGTTGGTTGTTCTAAAATGTAGTGACTGGAGTTTGTGACATAAAATTTTGTAGTTGTAGAATGTAAATTGTTCTTACACTTGGAGTTTACTTCATTGTATAATCAAATTCATTTGACAACAAATGGATCATTATAATTTATTTGCTCGACATTGTTACATATTTTGTTTATCATCTACTGCATATTTAGCTTTCTGGATTCAGGTGTGATGGTAAAAATTCATATGCCTAAACTACTATGCCCAGAAGCAAGTTTTATACCCACCAACAAAAGAGAATACCGGATGTAACCAACTTAATATTCTTGGGTTTCATCTCAAACCCAATTAGCAATGAGAGAACAGAGGAGTTACTCATAGTCTTCTAAACATTGTTAGATCCTTTGCATCATTCGGATATGGGATCTTTAACATAGCCTCGAGATGGTGGCTCTTTTTGACTTTCATTCTTGAGTCCGGATCCATTTTCTTTTCTCTTCTTTTTTATGTGAGGATCCTTGTTAGCTTGTTGGGTTCTGATGCTATTATAATATTTATAGGTTTCTATCTTAAAAACCAGCAATGAGAAGAGTAACTCATAGTTTTATAACTATTATTAGGTTCCTTAATATTTCAGATGTGAAATGCTTTACAAACCAAAACAATTTATAGTATATTGATAGTCTTTATCTTATTTTTCGGGCTTTATGGTGTTTATTGCCCATGTGATTAATTTGCTCTTATATTATCTTTGATTATATCAATGAAATGAGCTTTTGAACCGTCATATTAAAAAAATAAAACAAAACAAAAACAATCTATAGTACATCCACACACATACAAAATAGAATGCTTGAGAATCTGGGATGCAAGGATCAAGAAAGTTTTGAGAGAATTAGAATGAATCGTTTCAATATCTCAAATTTTACTCTTTTTTTGCACAAGTATCTCAAATTTTCTTTATGATGAAAAACCAGAATAGCCTAAACAACAGAATCAATGATGTTTTTTTTTCTTTCTCAAATAGAGAAAATAAAGACATAACATATATATATATATATATAGAAGAGAAAACAGGGAAGTTCCTTGATGATGGATGATGATCTTTGAATTGAATCTCAAAGTGAAGTCACCATCGTCGAACAATATAAACTCTTCTTTGTTGTGGCGGCGTGCAAATGAACATGAGTGTGAGAGCTATAACTATTGTCAACCAAACTGCCATTAAATCCAAACCATCTTCCTCAGATGAACAGCAAAGCTTCCCCATTAGATTCCAAGTCTTCCTTCTCCCTCAAATCCTTTCCCTTCCAATTATTGAAGCTTAATAAATAAATAAAATTAAGAGAGAAATGGAAATGGAAACGGAAATGGTTTTTTTATATGATGAAGTTAGGTGGACTTTGGAAAAGTCCAAGTCTATGTTAGTCATTTCTTTTGTTTTGTTTGACGTACCAATTGGGTGTGGTTGGCTCTATTTTAAAAGTTTATTGTACCTTTTTTTTTAAATGAGTGAAAGAGAAAACTATTTTTTTTTAATACTAGATAACAACCTTTCAACTATTTGATTACTTCTTTTTCTATTTTTTGAACAATGGTTCAAATATAGGTCGAAAGAGTTGACGAGATGAGCATTTCAAATAAAATAAAAGGAACATTAATGTCTGGTTACTTGAACTATACTCAAGTCGGTGACTCGTAAGTTTTTTTTTTTCTTTTTATATAATGTTGTGTTAGCGGATTGGACTTTCTTGGGGGTGAAACTATATGCCTTAATCAATGAACTATCCTGGTTCAATGACTTGTAAGTTAATGATTGATCAATAAGACATTTATAACATAATATTTTATGACGTGATATAAAAATAATATATATTATATATAAATTAGGTAAATAATATATATTATTTATGACGTAAGGTTTAAATTTTATTTAGCCCAACAACTCTGTATTTTATATTTTTTGTAATGTTCTATTTTGAACCTTGAATTTTATATAAAAAAATTTGTGTGGATCCTCACCGTTATAAACTGGCTTTTGATTAGAAAAAGATAAAACTAATATTGTAATTAGAAAAAACAAATTGAATTCGATGAGAGAATTGTTTTTTTTTTAATTTAAAAGAAAAATTGATTTAAAATTTTAAAATAAAATTGATTTTTAAGAAGAATATAAAAAAAATTGAAAGAATAATTGATTTTTAGGGATAACTTTAGTTTTAATTAAAAAGGATAAAGTTTGTTAATTTAATTTTTTTTTTTTTTTAAAAAACCTTACTTATTGTGCTTAGTAATAAGCCATATGAACATTTTACTTATCTTGTTTTTTTTAATCTCTCTATTGGTAAGCACTCTTCCCCCTTTGTATTACTAAAGAATGTGTTGTTCCTATTGAGACATATAGTTATGAAGATGTTAAAATTTATCAAAGAGTATGGTTGAAACTCTATAAATTTGTGGAATATATATGTTGCAAATCTTACTTTTGTTGTTAGTAAGATTTGCAGCATATATATGCCACAAAATTGTCACAATTAGCTATCACGAATCAAAAAAATTCGTTATTTATGTTTGTTCTTTAATTCTATGTGCTATGTTTAAAGTTGATTGTTGTGTAAGAACTACTTTTTCTGGCTCTATAATTATCCCTTCATCCTATCATAACATAACATGAAGAGTCATTTTAGAAATAGAGTAGCCTTTTAATTTATGATGATGATAGTTAATGAAGACCAGACTATGAGGTTCAATTTTGGCACTCTGTATTATATTATATGGCAACTGTAAATGGGTAAAATCAATCACTTAAAACTTTTCTTTATCAATCGAGTCTTATTAGTTATAGGTTCTTTCATAGCACTTGGATTGGGATACTCATTCCGACATTTTGAATCATCATAATCAGGTTTTGGTTTATTTGATTGGATTGAATGATGTTCCCCAATTTTATTTCATGCTATTCTGTTTATTTTTTTTAATTTAGATATGTTTTTTAGTTTTAGTATATTTAAACTCACTTCTCTAATATTGGCTGCAATAAACGAAACATGAGTGCAAACTTCTTTTTTTAACAAGTAAGTCTCTCTATTTATTTTTGTATAAGATTCTAAATAATTTTTTAATTTTCAGTATAAATTCTTCGTCACAATTTCATGCAAACTAAATAAGACAAGTTTAGTTATTTTTTCTTAGTTCCTTCAAAACATATATCTTACTTCAAAAGAGGAACGTTTTATTTTAATGCACAAATATACTAACTTTTCATATAGAAACAATATTACTATATTTCAAACCACGACCATAAATTTATTCAAAGATATTGGTTTGTTTTACTTTTCTTTCCTATTTTTCCCTTACTAACATTTAACATTAAAAAAAATTCCATTAGAATTTTGTACAAGTTGTATTACCATGTATTTATTTTGAACAAGTTGTATATTTTCATAATTTCAAATTTTAACTTTAAAAAATTGCAAAAACACGTGCGTTGCACTTGATCTCAACTAGTAACATAAAGAAAGAGTAAAATTTCTGAATTTCAAACGTCCAGTATCACAAACATAACAAGTGATTTTTACCACTCAATTAAAATACGTTCACGTAAAAAAAATAAAAAATAAATAAAAAAAATAAATAAATAAATAAAAAATAACTATTCTTTAAAAAAGGTGAGAATGAATGCAATTCCAAACAAAATTTCCTATTGAAAACAATAATAATAAAAGGAATGAAAATTTTATTAGGTACTAAAATTTTGTACAATATTTAAAAATATAGCATTTTAAAAATATTTACAAATATAATAATTTTTTAAAAACCCTTATTCATATGAATTAAAGAAATCAGTGATTACGTATATAAAAATATGAATGAATACAATAGATTAGTAAAATCAATAATTACCTTTGTGTGAATCATGCGGAAATCAGTGATCATCTTGCGTGAAATAAGTGACAATTTTGTATATATTATATGCGCGAATAAAAAGAATAATACATATACTAATTATCTTATTAAAACAAATGGCTAATTAGGAATTAGATTAGAGAACACAAATTTTGATAATTAGAAAAGGAAAAATCACATAATAAACAAAACATCTTGCAACGTGTGACATTATCAACCAATAAATTTGTCTGCAATTTGACAAACCAGAAACCAACTTTTTTTTTTTTTCACAGAAACAGATTCGTCTCTTTGACTCTGCTTTTCCTTTTTATTTATTTTTTCCTTTTTTTTTCCTCACAAATTCAAATTTTCTGAATCAGCTGTTTCTGCTCTTCTGTGATGTGTCTGTGTTTTGTTACTTTCACACTGCCTCTCTCAAATTTCCATCTCTCTCTCTCTCTCTAAAAAATTGCTTTTCTTTAATCAATCTCTCTCTCTAAAAAGGGTATTAAAATTTCATCAGGTGTTTGCCTTTTACTGCCAAATATAGAAACCCATCAACGAAAAAACAATAATAAAAGCTTCAAACTTTCAAAAAATTAATGAGAAAAAAAAAAAGTTTTCAATCCATCGCATTGGCTCAACAGCCGAGGCTCTGTCCTTCCAGCAAGCAAGAATTCCTTTTCCTCTGATAAAATTTTGAAAGAGATTCCCTACCATTTTTACTAAAACTCTCAACATAGCCTCATTATTTGTGCTATTTGTATACCCTATATATATATATATATATATATATATATATCTACTTTTTTTTTTTCAATCAAAATATTATGTTACAACTATTCCATACAAAAGCAAGAAATCCGAGATTCGTTGTTAAGTCGGAATTAGTGTAAAAATGTGTTGTAATGTCAAAAGAATACGGTTGTTGGGAATTATGAAGATTAGATAACATATGATCTAGGGTTGTACGAGCCGAGATAAACTCAAGTTAGATTTATGTAGCCTTAACCCTCTTCTCCAAAAATGTGAGTCTAAGAACCCCTTCCTAATTCTCATGGCTTATGAATGATGAATTTAAATAACCCACCATCTGAGTTTGTAAAATCGGGAGCCAAACACGAATTGGACTCTTACATAAACCTAAACACCTTCTCCAAACCGTGAGTCATAGAATCCTATACCGATTCTCTAGGTTATCTCCCATATAGAAGGGAGAACAAACGAACAAAATGAGAAACCATGGATTGAGAAGAACAAAAGCAAAGTGGAGTTGAATTATCTGAAATGAATGTCTAATTAATTAATTAACATACAAGAAAAAATCTGCCCATAGTATACATGGTGACTACAAATTCACCTTAAATTTGTTCAGTACAAAGAAGAAGAAAAGGAAAGAACAAACTTGACTATCCTTATTAATAACTAAATGCTGTCTATCCCCCACACAGCTCAGCCAAAGTATAAAAAGAATGGCAATGGAGCTCCTCTGCTTCTGTAAAACGAACCTCACTCCATTCGAACAAGAGCTGCAATTATGTTATCGATACAGAGAACTACATTAGGAATCGTAAATAGTATAAAAGGCGTGTACCTAATATCTCCATTCCCGTTATCCGAGCTTCATATCAAGAAAGGTTTATTGCAGAATCTTCATTCTTTGTCCAAACGAAACTGGGCAAATCAAACCGCGGCCCGGCAACACTCCGGTAGATGTATAGTCTTTCCACAGGACAACTTTCCGGCCTCGTATCTGGGGGTCCCCTCTCATCTATAACTTCAACATTTAGTTTGGGCATCTTCTGAGCAAGTAACTTGCATGCTCCAAAACTCACCAAGCAAGAAGACATCCAAAGGGATCGCATTGTCTCCAGCTTTGCAGCATTGGCCAAAAGAGCTTTGTCACCAAAAGGACAGTCTCTAATCTCCAGCTTGCGAAGACTATCACATCCAGACAACACGTGATGAAGTCCTAAATCACTGTCCCCAGCAAACGCTAAAGAAAGCATCTCTAGCTTCTTGCCGTAAGTCCCAATATACTCGAAAACTCGATCAGTAAGAAGACCAGATAGAGAAAATCGCTGGAGATCTTTGCAATGCTCAACAATAGCACCAAAGCCTACATCAAGCGGCTGATTCGTGATGTAATCTGGACTTCGTGGATCCATAATACATAGACGGAATCGTGTCATATTCGGACGATTCCTAGCAATGGTCAATAAAGCAGCATTCGACATTTGACGACAAAAGTACAGGACCGATTGGAGCTTTGGGCAACCTTCAGAAATAGAGACAAGACCCTGTTCGGTAAGTGAAACGTTTGGTTCTGCCCCATATGGTTCTGATGGAAACACCCTTAATTCCCTCAGATCCTTGCAAGATGCTGCAATGGCTTCTAGGCCAGAATCTTCAATAAAATCCAGTACCTGCAGTTATAACCTAACCTTTATTAGGCAAAACATCTTGAACTGAGACCATGATAGAAAATCGAGGCAATATAAATTAAAATGTTTGAATTAAAATGCATTGTAAAAACAGAATTTACCCAAAGGCTCTGCAAATTATGACATTGGCTGATAAGCTTGGTAAGCTCATCGCATGGAATCATGGCATAGCTTAAGTTCAAAGATGTAAGCCTGGAGCATGTTGGATAAACTGTAGGAAGGTAAGAAGGAACCACATCCCAAAACCCTGATAGACTCTTCAATTTTGTGCAGCTTGAAAACGCTCCAGTCAAGTTTGAAAAGACATCAGATCTCAAGTCAGCTGTGTAACTTCCCGCACCAAACTCGATCAGCTGAGGTGCTCGACGAAGTAGGTTAGCATGTCTATCGAGTGGAACAGAACGATTGAGCCGCAGTTTCTTTAAGTTTGGACACCTATCCACCAGACGCTCCAACGCAGAAAAACTCACATCAAAGCCCAAACAGCCAATATTGAGCGATACCAGCGATGTGTATGAATCAGGAAAATGGCTGAGCCAATGTCCATTTAGATCATCTGCCTCACTCTCTCGTAAATCCAACTCTTTCAACTTCCTGGATCAGCCAACAACAAACCGAGTAAAAAACAAGCACAGGATATTTAACAAAACACAGATAACGCAAATTAACAAAGAACCACCTAATCTCTCCAAGCAAATTTCCCATTTCAAACAACCTTACATAAAACATATATTTTCCAACCTTAACCATCAAAATAATTAATCACATAACAAAGAAACAGTCTCCTGATAGCAAAAAAGAAAAAACATCCTCTAAAGTGAAAAAAAAATCATAATCTGATCAATACAAATTAACAAAAAAATCCCATCTTGAAGATTCACAAAAACAAAAAAAAACTACCAAAAGACAATGTAGTCAACAAAATAAAAGACTTGAACTAAAAAAAAAACAACTTTGAGTTTCAATTCACTAACCTCAGATCTGCAGAGTAAAAATTAAGGCAAAAGGAAACAAAACAAAAAACAAAAAATAATAATCACAAGAGATCAGATTCATAATCACATTAATCATTACCTAGTACAAACACGAACAAGAACAAAGCAAACAAAAAAAAAATTGAAATGATGAAACAACTAAACTAAACCCACATCAAAAAGACTAAAAAAAAATTAAACAAACCTGCAATTAGCAGCAATGGAAGCTAACCCATCAGTACTAAACCCTTCACAAGTAGACAAAACAAGAACTTTAAAATTCTTAAAAGACTTAGAAATAAGTTCCAAAGTCTCATCCGTAACCACCATTCGCTTGAGCTTGATCTCTTCAAGCAACGGATAAGCAGCAGCCATAGCTACGATCCAAGGATAAACATAGCCACCCCAACCATCAGGAACCAAATTAAAATCAGCAAAATGAGGTTTCCCTTTAAGCTCAACAGATCTCACATCCGGAAACCGTCTTATAACAATCCTAGGACTAACCGCGTAACAGTTCCCGACAAAAATCCTCTTCCTACAACACCTCTCAATCTCGTACCATGATTTACACACCATCGATATCGAGTTCCTGTCTTTCTGACTCGGAATAAACGAAAAAACATGTTCCATTACATCTTCTGGAAACGCGTTCGACATTCTCAACATCAGAGAAATGGGAAGAAAAGAAAGAAAGATATGATTTTTATAAACTAATAAAAACACGGATTCTCCATCAACACGAGTAAGGTTAATCTTTCTTCCTTCAGCGGGCTGGGTGGTTTCTTCCTTCAGCGGGCTGGGTGGGTTTTTAGATCTGAGACGCCATTGACGAAGCTCGATGAGAGGAGAGAGAGAGTAGAGAGAGAGAGAGGGGATAAGGTTTTTTTTTTTTTTTTTTTTTTTTTGAAAAAGAGTTAGTGAGGTAAAGAGTAAACCAAGGTTAAATAGTAGCGGGCAGGGTGGTGGGGTAACCGGAGATATTAATCTACGAACCATGATTCGACACGTGTTATGGTCAGTAATTAAACGGTCAGATTGTTGTTTGCAATGGAGAAATCTTATCCGGTGGTGGAAAAAGAGTAGCCGCAGAAAAATTGTGACGAGAAAATGATGAGATTTTGGGTTAGAGACGATATGTTGATGAGAAATTGGAACGAGATGATAAAATTTGTTTTTTTTTAATTATTACATCGAATTGAACGGATTTATGATATTTATGAAGTATATGTTCGGATTATTGTATGGGAATTAAAATAAATTGTGAAAACAATGAGTGTAGTAGAATGAGATGTTAAATCTAATAGTAAAAATCTGAAAATGCGATGACAATATAAATGAAAAAGAAATGTGAAACAAACGTGAAACACATCCTCATTCAAATTCCATTCTCAAACCCAACCAAACTCCATTGAATAGTTTATGAGAAGAGAGTGGGAAAATTTTCTATACTATTGTATTCATTAATTGTATATCACTTATATTTATAAATAATTGAGTCTATAAATTTTAATCAATTTCACATGTTTGGTTATTATTTGAAAGAGTATCAGAAATTTTCTCGAGAATAGATGACTAACTACTTGAGCTCGATAAAGAATGAGGTTTTGATAAAGTGTTACGTTGACGTCCCAAAAGGGAAGAAGAGTGTGCGGGGGGAAGGAATCTAATGATTCGGAATGCACGGCTGGATCTGAGAGAGGAGGCAAAGATGATGTGGGGACCACACACGATAAATTGGGAAATTAAAATTATAATATATCATATTGTTTTTTTTTTAATTAAAACGGAAAAAAGAAAATGGGGGATGATTTGATGTGAACTCTGGTATGATGACATCAGGACCGTCCAATCATGTGGATGGACTGTTTCGTTCAACGATTCATACTGATTGGTGATCACTTCACTTCATTATTATAAAGGAATTGTTTTTTTTTTTCAATTTTTTTCATTGAATTATAAATCAAAATATATATTATGAAATCTTAGATACTTTTTAAAGTACTAAAAATACTGTAGTCTGTGTATTTTAATATTTGTATTAAAAAAAATTATGTATTTTTAAAATGTTATATTCTAATTCTTTCATTTTACTATTTTATTATATTTTTACTAACTGTCTTATAAATAGTTTTTTGTCTTGTAAATAGTTTTTTGTCTTGTAAATAGTTCATGTCATGGTGTAAATTATAATTTTGATGAAAAGTTTATTTGTATTGGTTATCTTTCTTTTAAGCATCTTTATACTTATTATATTATCCATAGAATCCGTCTTGGATGATGTAAACTTCTTATTGACGTGAATTTCTCATCAAAATTAAAATCATTCATTAATTATTATAAAAATTATTAATAAAAATAAAATTACTTCCACCGGATTTTAGTCTATTGGTAAGATCCTATTCTCTCAATAAGTTACAAGTTTGAATATTCTCTTTATAAATTTTATAACAAATATTTAAAAAACAATAACAAATATTTAAAAAACAAAGTAGATCAAATTGATATAATTGTAAAGATTGGAGATGGCATCGGGGCAAGGTCGGGGACGCCCTTCCCATTCCCAAACCCGCGGGGAGTTTTAATCCTCAGACCCTACCCTATCTCCTAATCAAAAAATCGGGGACAGGTTCGGGATCAAGTTTTCCACAGAGAAAATTCTCTGTTTTATATTTTAATTCTTATTTAAAAAATAATATAAAAAAAATTTATATTTAAAATACATTTTTAAGACAAAAAGAAAACACAATACTAAACATTTTATAATTTATTTGTTAATATATATATTTCAATAAATAAAGATAAAAATAAACAAAATACGTAAGATATTATTAAAATATCTGGTTCAGGGTCGGGAGCGGTGCAGAGAATGTATTCTCATCCTCATACCCTAAAATAATTCGAGAAAAATTTCCCCCTAACTCTAACCCTAAACTCTAGGTTAGTGGCTCCGTAGGGCCCCTAACCCACCGGAGATTTTGTCATCCCTAATAAAGATCAAATTGACAGTCCCCACCCTTAGGGAGAATTTTACCATCCTTAGTAAAGATCAAATTGATATAAATGTTATATATATAACCTAAAGATGTTTTATAGTTGGGAAAAAAATATCTCGATACTCACGTCACAATTTTGTAACTCAAAGATTGAAAGATTGTAATTGATTATATAAAATATAGGAAAAAATAATTGATTCTATAAAACATGGTAAAAAATAGTAAAAAACTTTAAGAAACTTCAAAACGATTATTGCCCCCATTCAACCTATTTTATAGAATTTGGCATTATCTTGTAGGTTTTAAAATTTGATGTTACGTTATATTTATGAATGATTATTTGTAAGGGTGTAAGTTAAAACCAAAAAACCGACGAAACCGAGCAAACCGATCAATTCGGTCGGAGTCGGTTTTGGATTACCCAAAACCGACTAAATTCGATCGGTTTTAAAAAAATTATAATGGCCCACTCCAATCGACCCGATCGGCTGCCATGTTAAAACCGACCAACTGAACCATTTTTTCAATTGTTTGGTCGGTGGGGGTGGTGAATATTTTTTGTTTAAAACCGACTCCGACCGACCGACCCCAACCGATTTACACCCCTAATTATTTGGTTGAAATCATGGTTTATTTAGAATAAAACTAAAAAACATATACAATATATGTGGTTATGAGGTTTTAATCGGAAAATATGATGGTAACAACGTGATAAAACACAAAATTAACACTCATGTATAATTAAGAGTGTGTTTTGTTCTTCTAAATATACAGTAAGTCAAGGGTCGAATTAGGAATGACAACGGGGCGGAACGGGGTCGGAGATGCACCACAGGGATTTTTAATCCCCATACCCTACTCTATCCCCTAGGGAGGGTTTGGGGATTCCCTGTTCAAGGATCGAGTTTTCCGTGGAGAAAATTTCTCATTTTATATTTTAATTCTTATTTAAAAAGGAATATAAAAATGAAATTTATATTTAAAATATACATTTTTAAGACAAAAAGAAAACACAATACTAAACAATTTATAATTTATTAGTTAATATAACCATATTATATTTTTTTTTTCAATAAATAAAGATAAAAATAAACAAAATACATAAGATATTATTAAAATATCTGGTTCGGGGTTAGGGGCGGTGCAAGGAATATATTATCATCCCTCTAACTTAAAACAAATCGGGGAAATCCCCCCCCCCAACCCTAACCCCTATAAAACGGGGATTCCCTGCCCCTGCAGAGAATTTTGCCATCCCTTGATCGAACTCAACTGGTGTAAGTTATTCACACCACCAGAAGAAAAGCCATATATATTCGAGGGACACCTTCAATTTTTTTTGAATATGAGAATTTTCAATGTAATATTTTAAAAAAATCTTTGTAAAATTGATTTTTTTTATTTCATCAAAAAAAAAATTCTAGCTCCACACCAATCAAATGGGTGCGAGTTCTTGGAAGAAATGTTGACGTCCCTACAACAAAGGCAAGAGGCAAAAATATTAAATCTAATTTTTGTTTTGTCTTTTTTCGAACAGTAATTTCATTTTTTTAATTTGATTATTCGCTAATAAATATTCACAAGACGTAATCCTATGATTTTGTTCATGTATAATCTCCTCGGATTTAATCTTTGATTGAAACACAATGAGGATTATTAAAATAACCAAATATTAATTTTGAATGATGAAAAAAAAAACGTGAGTTAGTTAAAATAAAGAGTGCGGGCCAATTATTTTTTAGTGGCTTTTGTACATATGGTAACACCCAATATTTTATAAAAATAGTAGTCTAAAAAATTATTTATAAATTTAATATACATCAAATTTGTACTTATAATATTTTAAAATTATCACTTAATTTCAAGTAAGTAATCATTGATTTCCACACATAATCGCTGATTTCTACATAAGTAATCACTAATTCACCATATAAATAATCAATGACTTAACTGATTTACTGTATTAATTTATATTTCGTGCATGTAATCACTGATTAACATTATAAGTTAATCACTGATTTCTTTGATTCATATTAATGAAAGTTTTTTTTTTAAATGCTATATTTATAAAAATACTTTTTACAAATATTATAAATAAAATTATGTTATCCATTGAAATTTCCCTCTTTTTTATATAAATCTATCAAATAAGGAAAGAAAAAGTTTTTTTTCTAAAAATAATAATAATAATTTGAATGGATACGAAAAAACTCTACTCCTGTCCCTTTAAAAATTTCACTCATGATGTAAAATACTAATCAACATCAACCAATCCATATCGACCATTATAAGCATCCTTCTTCTCGGACCTTCCACTACAAAAAAAACTGTCAAAATGCGACCAGAAATTTGCGACCAAACAAAACTGGTAGTTTTTTGGTGACCACCTGGTCACTTTTTTTGAAGGTTGACTCTAAGTGACCATCTGGTCACTTTTTTTGCGACCGGATCGCGACCAAAAGTAGAAGTAGTCATAAAAAATGGCGCGAAATTACGGCGCGAAAGAAGCGACTAATTGGTCACCTAAAAAACGACCATCTGGTCGCATTTTTGTGACTAAAATATGACTTGGTAGCAAAAAATGGCGCGTAATTTTGGAGGGAAGAAAGCTACCAAGTGGTCACAATTATAAGTGACCAAATGGTCGCAATTTTTGTGACATTTATTGAGCAGTGGTAGCTTAAAATTGGAGGGAAGAAAGCTACCAAGTGGTCACAATTATAAGTGACCAAATGGTCGCAATTTTTGTGACCTTTATTGAGCGATGGTAGCTTAAAATTGGAGGGAAGAAAGCTACCAAGTGGTCACAATTATAAGTGACCAAATGGTCGCAATTTTTGTGACCTTTATTGAGCAGTGGTAGCTTAAAATTGGAGGGAAGAAAGCTACCAAGTGGTCACAATTATAAGTGACCAAATGGTCGCAATTTTTGTGACCTTTATTGAGCAGTGGTAGCTTAAAATTGGAGGGAAGAAAGCTACCAAGTGGTCACAATTATAAGTGACCAAATGGTTGCAATTTTTGTGACCTTTATTGAGCAGTGGTAGCTTAAAAATTTGGCGGGAATTAAGCTACCACGTGGTCACATTAAGAAGTGACCAGATGGTCGCAAATGCTGTGATTTTATGTGGCCAGTAATATATAAATAATTTGGTGGGATAAAAGCTACCAAGTGGTCACCAAAAAAAGTGACCATGTGCTCGTAACTTCTGACTTAATGTGACCCTGGGCAGTGACACAGGTTGACTCCCCTACATTACCGGTGGATGATCCTCGCATCATTTCTTTGGCAAAGGGACCTGGACGGATAGCAAGGTCGTATGGTGGATACGTCGAGAACTGATTCTGATTTCAAACGAAGGCCCATTCGGTGAACAGGGCAACAAACAACAAGTGGTGTTTGCATCAAAGGTCACGTGTTCGAAGACAAACGAAGACGATTACTGGAGTAATCGATGAGATTCTTGAGATTCAATACTCAAGTTCCACGCTAAAACGCATTTTTCTGTTCAACCGCACTTGGTTCGAGACAACCAGGACGAGGCGCGATCGTAAGATTGATCATTTACAAATCGTTGAGGTAAACAAGTCTAAGCATATGCCCACCGCTGATAGGTTTGTCCTGGCTTCACAGGCGATTCACGTTTATTACCTGAACTATCCGATTAATAGACGAGATCTGACAGATTGGTTAGTTGTTTGTAAAGTTAAACCACGCCAGGTAGAAGAAAACTTGTCCGAGAAAGACAACCATGCAGAGGAAGCTGTTGCTTTTCAAGAAGATGAGATAAGATGTCGTGCAATCGACGATGGTCAGAATGCAAGTACTCTTCGTCCTTTGAACGATGGAACGATAACATTACATGATGATGATGATACAAATGCTTCCACTTCTCACGCACGTGACATTGATGCTGAATTTATTCGAGACGATGAATCCGATGAAGAAACAGAAGAAGAAGACTTTATGTGACGGACTTCTTCGAGACGATGATGAATGAGACATTTCGTAACTTGATTATTCACTGTGTATGTGTTTATTAAAACTATTTCTTTAATGAATGATTAAAAAAATATATTAATATTTGTGACCATTTGGTCGCAATTTAACACAAAAGGTGACCACATGGTAGTAATTTAGAAGGGAAAGGCGACCAGTTGGTCGCATTTTTGGAAAAGTATAATTATATTTTTCAAAAAATATAAGTGAAATTACGACCATATGGTCGCAAATCTGAGCGGTAAATTTAATTTTTCATGAAATTTATGGCGGTGAATTTGAAAATTATGACCATATGGTCGCAAATCTGAGCGATAAATTTAAATTTTCATGAAATTTATGGAGGTGAATTTAAAAATTACGACCGTCTGGTCGCAATTGTTGATGGGACTCGTGATATGACAAATTCCTCGGGTAATGGTAAATGGGCGACCAAATGGTCGCTTTTTTCAATAAATGCTACCAGGATGGTCGCAAATATCTCTAAAAATGCGACCATGTGGTCGTAATTTCCCAAAGACGCGCGAAGTTTTCGTTTCTGGTTATGATTACATATTTGCGACCATTTGGTAGCAAAATCGATTTAAATTCAGGATCGCCTTCCTTCCCCCGTTTCCTTTTCCTTTCCTTCCTTTCTTTTTTTCTTTCTTTTCTCTCTTTCTCCCGTTCGTTCCCGTTGTTTTTTCCCCGTTCCCATTCCCCGTTCCTACTCTAAACCTAAAAATCCTAAACCTCCAATCCCCAGGTCTATTACGAGGTTAGTTTTCGTATACATTTTAAGTTTTAAGTTAGTTTTAGTTTATGTTTAAATTTAGTTTTACTTAGTTTTAATTAATTAGTTTAGTTTAATTTTGTTAATTTCATTAATTGTAGTATAATGAATCTAATTTAGTGTAATTAATTACTTAGTTTACTTTAGTTTAATTCATCTAATTTTAGTTTACTTTAATTAATTAATTAGTTTAGTTTAATGTTGTTAATTTCATTAATTTTAGTTTAATTAAGTACTTAGTTTACTTAAGGTTAATTAATCTAATTTCATTTACTTTAATTAATTAATAAATTTTAGTTCAATTAATCTAATTTTAATTTAGTTTAATTTAATTAATTAGTTTAGTTTTTATTAATTAATGTTAGTTTACTTTAATTAATTACTTAGTTCACTTAAGCTAATTTTAGTTTACTTTAATTTAATTAATTAGTTTAGTTTATTTTAGTTTTAATTAATTAATGTTAGTTTAATTTAATTAATTTTAGTTCAATTAATCTAATTTAGTTTAATTCTTCATTACTTAATTTACTTTAATTTAATTAATTTTAGTTTAATTGTTCACTACTTAGTTTACTTTAATTACTTCATTTTAGTTCAAGTAATCTAATTTTAATTTACTTTAATTCAAATTAATTAGTTAGTTTATTTTAAATTATTTACTTAATTTATGTTAGTTTCATTTACACTATTTAATCAATTTAATTTAGATTATTTCATTAATTTATTAATTTAATTTATTTCAATATTTTAATTACGTAATTAGTATTATATTAGTTTAGTTTGGTTGTAGGATTATGACGGGCAGACGACGTCCTCCCCAGTCAGACGAGCCTGACGACGCGAGTGACGAGGCGCGTCTCGCGCCCGCCCGCCGCGCCGCCCCGATGCGGACGACTATAGAGGAGTTGGATGGCCCTCCTTCTCGATTCTGAGCCGGGACTTGCCGAGTACTTGGATCCCCAAGGCGGCGGCCATTCATCATCGACGCCTCCTCCGCCACCCCTGAGAGTTCTAGGATGCTTTCGTCTGTATAAAGCGTTTTTTGAATATTTGATATATATATTTTTTATTCTAATTCCAATTTTTTGTTATTAAATTTTAATATTAATTAAATAAATAATTAATAATTAATTAACTAATTATTGAAATTTAAATTAAAAAAAAATTCTTAAATGCGATCATATGGTCGCATTTTATGTGACTAACCTGGTCACTTATCTTCAACATAAATTGCGACCAGGATGGTCACTTTTTAGCGACCATCCTGGTAGTATTTTGATCGAAGTCAAAAGTGACCATTTGGTCACATAAAATACGACCATTTGGTCACTTTTTTATGTGACCAACCTGGTCACTTATCTTCAACATAAATTACGATCGGATGGTCACTTTTTAAGCGACCATCTGGTCGTATTTTGACTGAGTCCAAAAGTGACCATTTGGTCACATAAAATACGACCATTTGGTCACTTTTTTATGTGACCATCTGGTCGCATTTTTCAAAAGGTTGACTTTTTTGCGACCAAACTTTTTTGGTCGTATATTTGTGACTATCCGTCGCGACAAATTCCGGGCCGGACCAGGCTTTTTGGCCACCACCATTTTGGTCGCATTTTTGGTCGCTTTATACACTAAAAACGACCATTTGGTCGCAATTTTCTGGTCGCAAATTGACAGTTTTTTTGTAGTGTTCTACGTAAAAAAAGAATTAAAAAATTATACATATACAATTTTGGGATAATTACAAATTAATTCACAAATTGCACCTTGGTTTTAAAATGTTGGTAAAATCTCTTTGGTTTAGTAAATTGTAAAATAAACCTTTCTTTCCGTTGATTTATCAAAATTTCAGACACATTGTTTATTTTATGTGTGTCATATATTCTAATATTAATAAAAATATTTTAATAAATTAGTATAATTTATAGAATACATTATTATCAATAAAGTGTAAAAATTTAAAATTTGTACATATCTATTAAAAATTTCTTATTATTTGAATAGAATTTGAACGCTTGACAAAAATAGAATAAACACGTGTCTGGAATTTTGACAGACTAATCGACAGAGGGGTGTATTTTACAATATACCAAACCACATAATTAATATTTACAAACGTTTTAAAATCACAGAGGTGCAATTTACAAATCAAGCAGACTATATGAGTGTAATTCATAATTATCTCTATAATCTATTTGTTTTATAAATCACGCCCATACTAATTTTAAATATTCATGTAGTTTGTCAAATTGTAAATAACACTATGCTATCGATTAATTTTAAAAAATGTAGGATGTATGTTTATTTTACGTATATTATGTAATCTAAATTTATTAAAATTAATCGATAAAAATATGTGATTGGTAGTTTTTCAAACCACACAAAGGGTTAAAATCATTTTTAAACTACAAATATGTAATTTGTAAATCATACACACCGATACCATATGGTGTAATTTGTAATTATTCTAAAAAAATGTATAAATTAAAACAATTTTTGAGATATGATAAAAAAAAAATACAGTTTGGTATTTTTCAAAATACGAGGAAAAATATATAAAAATAATATTGATTCAAGGGTAGGTAAGGTAAGACAGGTAATGAAGGGAGAAAATATTATTATTATTATAAAATTTATGACACCTGATTTTAAATAATATTACGAAAAAACCCACACGTTACATCTCAATCAAAGCCCCTACCCTTTTTTCCCGCGTTGTACGGACGTATGGTAATTTCTCAGACTTCGAGAATTACACTTCGAAAAATACAAATAAAATTTTAAAAGTAAAGAAAAATATTTTTTTTTCAAATACATTTTTTCTTTTAAGTTTTCAAATTTTGTGTGTTTCATCCTTAAATTTTGAAAAATATAATTATTTGATTCTCAAATTTATCATTTTGGGTATATTTTATCTCTGAGTTTTTTAAAATAACATCTCTTTGATCAAATTCGATAATTTATAATGAAATGATATTTTTAAAATCAAATTTGGTGAAAAAATATATTTTTAAAAACATTTTACAATGTAAAGTTTTGTATGAACTCAAATAGATATTGATACATCATTTTAAAAAGTAAAAATAGATGTTGACACTATATATTGATTATTGTACTTTTTTTTTATAAATAAATGCTCATACATTAAATTATAATTGAACTCTCAAACATAGCTTAGGAATAATGGAATAATATGCTATATAGATTACATTTTAGAAAGAAACATCATAATATGGAATTAATAATTAAAATAGGTAAATTAAATTGGGAAAATATATAAACATTTCTAAATAGTAATAACTTAAATAAAAATATTGGTTGATAAAAAAGGAAGATGGTATTCAATATACAAAATATATTTTCAAAATAATATTCATTTCATTATTTTTAAATTAATATTTAGTATATAGTTTTCAAGATATAATTCAAAATAATAGTCAATTTCGATAGAAACAGTAAACTATTTTATTAAAACAATATTTTAAATTCATTGTATTAATAAGAGAATGAATAATTAATTATAATAAAAATATTTCAAACTCATTGTATTAAGTAAGATAACATAATATATCAATATAATAATTGATTGTTAGTGGTAATTAATTATTGTGTGTCATATTTTATAAATTTTATAATTTAAAAGGGGTGTAATGGTCTTAAAATATTTCTAAAAAATCACTACTTTTATATATTAGAGATAAATAGTAAAAAAAGCGAAAAATAAGATAGCCCATAGTTACTGCAAATGGGGAGGTGAGCAATTTACGAAAATACCAGTGCCACGTAGGCATAAATGGAGGGTAAAATAGGCAATTAGAGAAAAGGACATTGTATTATGGAGCAGCGATGGTTCAGCATGGAGTGCATGGACCTGTCCCTTTTATGTCCAAAAGCTGAGAAATTGAAATCAACGGTTGAGATTTGATGTTGGTTTTGAGGGATGATCTTGACCGTTGAATGATGCCATGGTGGGCGTCTTTATCGATGGCTACCTTGAAGCCTTGTCGCTATCTTAAACTGTTTTTTAATAGAATTTAATTCTTTTTGTAAACTTAGAGGTTTTTTTATTTATTATTTTACATTTTAGGGTTTTTAATGAAATATGAATTAAATAAAACCATTTGTTTTTTTTTAATATAGTTTATACCTCAATTGAATTTTTATGTTTTTTTTTATTGTTATTAAAAAGAAAGTGACGATGCTCATTTTAGATTATGGGTTAAAACTTAAAATGTAGTTTTTCTTAGTTTCTTAGATTTATCCCTATTTTTATTAGTTTGTTTTTTAATTTTTGTTTTCATGACTTGATTTTTAAATTAAATCATCTTAAAACATGAGTTGCACTTCTTTACTTGAAAATTGAATATTACTTTTAGACTGTAACTTGGTTACTGATAAGTAATCAAATTAAAATAATTTAGGTTTTGTTGGGTAATTTTTTTTCAACGTAATTATTTGGTAATCTATTTTTTTATGTTAAATTTTTTTGGTTCAAAAACAAAAACTTAAGAACTTAAAACCTACATGATTAAAAAAAAAAAGAAAAATCCAAATATCGATAAACTAATTAGTTTTTAAATAACCATGTTTTAAAAAAATGGTATCAAACGGACTTAATTATTATTTTTTTATTTGATTTTAGATTTTTAAAAGTACAATTTTTATTTATTTTTTTTTATTAATTTAGCGAACGAAAGTAAAAAATTTAAAGTTGAAGAACAGGTTATAAATACAGATAAATAGTAGTTAGTTAAACCATTCTCACCTAGAATCTACCCATTTTCAATCTTATAATAAATACCAACAAAATTACAAAAATATCAAGAATAAATTTATGATGAGTTGTCTTGCACGTAAGTTCAATAGTTTATTAGTTTTCTTCAACAAAAAAAAAAGATTATTAGTTTGAAATGGTGTTTAAGACTCTTTAAAAAATGGTGTTTAAGACTTAAATGAGATTGTATTAATAAAATAACTATACATTAATTAAAAAATTAAGAAAATTAATTAACATCCCCACGCATGGTTTCTCCGGGAATCTCTCTTACACTCGAGTGCAGAAGATTAAAAAATATTGGAATATAATTATTTTTATTAAGAAAAATTAATTAAAATTCATAATTTATAAATAAGTACGTATAAATAATAATAATTAAAATAGTATGGCATTGTTCGATGTCGTGTGACAAGATTTAATAATCCTAGGTGATGACTTTGTAATAATGTCTTTGGTTCAACTGTCAGAAATTTATTAAACAAAATAATAATTATTATTATTATTATTATTACAAAAATTGGGGGTTTGATTTGCAACTTTCAGACCTGCCTGCACGTGAAGTGGTATGTCCAATGTCCAAAACTTTGAATTATGCAATTAATTATTGGATTAAAATTTTAAATTATTTTTGCAATAAATTATAAGCTATCTCCAAGATTTTAAATTTGAATATAAGCAAATAATTATGAGTTAAAAAAATTGATCTTATTTGTCCTCTAGTGTTTAGTTTTTATATATTTATGTGGTTCATATTTTATTGTACTAATAAAATCAAATTTTGTAGAAAATAAATTAGTTATTAATTCAAGTCTTATCGATATTAGTTGTAATAATGTCATTCACCAAACTCCTAATATTGTTTTGTATTTCTTTTCGACTCTGTATTTTGAGATTTATTCGTGATTCTTAATTTACATATTAAACCATACATATTTTGATTATTTTAATGAGAAAATCATTTGAGTTACAATATTTAATTGATAAGATTATCGATCATACCTATAATTAGCCTTTTTCACGTTAACTTTTTTTTTTGGGTCACAAAATAAAGAGGTTTTAAAATCACTAGCCTAAACCAATCGGTTTGAGATTTTATCTCACTAGGACCATAATAAATTTAAGTTTAGGAGGAACACATAAATAATAATATATAATTCTAAAATTTTACATACTCGTTAATAATATTTCATTTGTTAAAAATATACTAATAAATATATTCGTGAAATTAAATATATTTAACTCATATAGAAAAACCAATATCGCGGTTACAATAATTTTAAAATTAATCAAATCCTATGCATCTCAAATTCTCATTATATAAATAGATTAGGACAATATTTCATATATATATATATATATATACCATAATACTAAAAGTACAAAAAAAATATTTTCTATTATATGTAATTATAATTGGAACTTTAAAATAATAAAAATACACGTAGTAAATGTTTTCGTATACAAAAGTAAAGTAATACAAAAAGTAGTAAACCAAAAAGTAGTAAACTTCTTTGTTTATATCATCAATTCCTAATGTTTATTAGATTAAGTCATAGTATATATCAATTCAGTAGATAATTGAGGTTTAGAGTCATTTAAAACACAAAACAAACGTTCATAAAATTAAGAATTAAAAAGATATATAGGAATAAAATTCACCCTAAGATTATATCTCAAAAATCTTAATAATTCTGTCTTTAATTTCTAACTAAAATCTTTCTAGCTAAAATTGACGTATTTATTTATAAAACTTGAAAATAGATTATAATAAGAACTGGACCCATCTAAACCAATCCTAAAAAGGGATCCAAAATTAAATCAATTGAAAATACAAAAATAAAAAGGATTATATAAATGAATACAAATAGAGTGTAAAATGAATGAATTTGGTTGGTATTAAAGGGGAAATTTGATTATTTAAAAACAAAATCGTACAAGAAAGGGGAGAAATAGATATGGTTGAGAGAGGGGGGGGGGCCATGATTGAAATCATGGTTGAGGGTTAAGGTATGAACGTGATGGAAAAGCATTTTTATCAATTAATAAGACTTTATATATATATATATATATATATTAATTGGTGGAAGAGTCTCTATCTTATCATTTTAATTAACCTTCTTTTGTTTTCTCTTTCTATCTGTCTCTTTCCTAAATTCTTACATCATAAAGTTTTCTACAGTAATTATTGTGCGTTTGTACTGTTTTTTCTCATTAACAAATCATATGCTTTGGTTTATTAAAAAAAAAAAAAATTCATATGCTTTCTTTTTTTTCTCTTTCTAGGTTGAGAGTTTTAGAAGCTAAAGCTTATTTTGTATGTGATTAATAATTATTCATTTCCTCTTTTTCTAAACCTTAATCAAGACAAAAAGGCATTGTTTGAGAGAAGGATATATGAGTTTTGAGATTTAGCCTTTTTTGGGTTGGAAATAATAATGGTTGGTAATTAGTATTGTTAAAAAGAAAGTGTTTTTCACTTAGTAATTAGAGCTTTGTTAATGTAATTAATGGGTGTGTTTTGATTTATTTTTTTTCACTTTTTATTTTTACTTAAGAATGTAAGTTATTTTTTAGTTGTTACTTTTTGTGTTTTGTTTAGTGATAATGTAATGGTAATTATTTATTTATTTATATTTTTTTGGCTATGGAAAAGTGAAAGAGTCAAATGTGATGTTTTAGGTGTGGGTTGTTTTTTATTTTCTTTCTTTTTGTCATAATGGCTCACATATATATTGGTTTATGGATAGATTATAGATTTGTTCTTCCAATATGTTTAGATAAATAGAAAAAAGTAAATGTATGGGATGAATATGGAAACGGTTAATTATTGAGGTTTGTTTGATAATCATTTTATTTTATTTTTTTTTTTTTTTTAATTTATGCAATACGAATTTTTTTATAAAAAAAATAGTTTTTATGTTTTTGAATTTTAAAAATTTATTGGTTTTAAGTATTTTTTTAAATAAAAATAAAAAATAAAAGCAGAAATATTAATTGGTTATCAAATAATTCTGTTTTTCCTAATTTTATCTTTTGAATTCTTGTTTTTTTTTTTTTAATTATTTAAACAAAAGATTATCATATGTTCTTATGTTAAGCAAAAAGATTTCGAGCTAAGCTATAAAGTTTTAATAAGAAATACTTATCTCATTTCTTTTACGCATATATACTCTCATTGTTTTCTTTGACGCCTAATTTCTATTGCTACCCTTGTTGCATACATTTGCATTATCATTCTTTTATTTCCCAATACTCTATTCATTCTCTTTTTCAAAAAAAAAAAAAAAAAAAAAAAAAAAAAAAACTCAACTCTAGACACCTTCATGTGTTAATTTTGATTTTGAATTAGGCTTTAATTTTATTTACCTCTTGCACATTTATGTTTGTTATGTTCTAGTTCCAAAATTTTAAAATATCTTCATTAGTTCCTTAACTTTAGTTATTCTCTTTTTATAAATCATTAAATATATAAAAATTAAACGTGATATTTTTAAAAAATAAAAAATACATAGGTAAGTGAAATAAGTGTTTGAAGCCACATATAGTAATTCAATGTGGCAAATTTTGAAACAAAACTAACTTTTTTTGTTAAATATTTTATGAAAAGTTAATAAAATATGTTGATTGGTTGTGTACTCACGTCACGTGATCGATAGACGAGGGAATTGTGTGAGATCAGATTAGATAATACTTGGAGTTCAAATTCTTTGAGAACTTGAATAATTTTAGGTCATCTCCTTTTATATGGAACGTACCGTTTGATTGATAGAGCTCTATCATACACCAAGTCTTTTATGGTTCACCATTTTATTCAATACCACATAATTGCCATCCCTCTTAATAATCTGGGTTCATTCAAAACCATCCAACTTTTTTTTTTATTTCAAAATAGTTTTACATAAATTTAAAAAATTAAAATTAAAACCCGGTTTTCAAAACTGGCCTTAAAAAGAAAATTAACCGTTGAATTGGGTAGAGGGAGAAACAACAAATAATTGAAAATGGCTTTCTTTTTTGGGTGAGAGAGAGAGACTTGTTTGCAAACACATTAACTAGATAGAGTTGAAAGTAGTTCTGTGAAGTGTGTGGACCACCAATCTTTATTGGGTTGACTAAGACTTAAACGACTAAATAACCTTGGTAATTAATGGTATTAATATGCCTAAACATCTTGTGATTTGACACTTACCCTAAATTTTCTTTTTCCTTTTTCCCCTTTGAAGCAAAGTTATGCTAATCCACAATTTTTGTTTAATTACAAATTTATGTACAAATTAAATAGTAATAGCTTCTTCTTTTTTTTCATATAATATTGAAGTGACGGATTGAATCTCTTGACAGTGGAAGTACATGTCTTTATTTATTGGACTATGATCAGGTTCGTGTGAGAATATTGATATAAGTAAACTAAAAAAGTTAGGGGTTTGAGAGTTTGTAAATGAGTCCATGTATGGATTATAATGATTGGATTTTTCAATGAATACCACATTATTAATATCGTCTTAGATAATTTAGGGATTACACACCTTTGATTTGTGTCATCAAAGTATATACATGTCTTTTTGGTTCTTTTTCTTTGTCAATTTGAAATAATGATTTTTATCTTCTTTTCTTTATGTCAATTCCATGCTCTTTTATCTCTAATTCTACTTTAATATAATCTTTTAGTCAATGACACATAATAATGAGATTTTATATCTTGCAATAAGATTGTAAATAATAAGAGTTCACAAAATTTGTTTAGCATATATTTAATGATAATGACATCTTATGTTTAAAAAATATTTAGTATTTACATAAATTATTTGATTTTTTTATTCATATTAAATAGGTAGGTTTAAATAAAATAAAATTAAAAACAAAAAATAAAAACCATTATTATTTTTTTTAGAGATATTACATCAAATTTGGGGAGGGGAGACTCAAACCTTCCTCATGGGAAGCGAGTAGTTGCCTTGACCAGTGAAGTTATGCTCGGGTTGGCACCATTATCATTAGTTAAACATATGTTATCTTAATCTTAATAATATATTAAAAATGAGGATGAGTGGAGAATCTTTCATTGCCAACTTTACCATCATTATTTTCATTTAATCTAAAATTAGCCTCGAACTCTTTGACCATACTTTTAAAATACATCTACTCTTTTTTTTAATTGATTTACGTGAGTTGTAGATTCTGGTGCGTGCACATATGACATAGGGAAACCAATAGTTTTGAGTTTTATTGTTCATTATTTAGCGTCTTTTAATTGCTCAATGAGATGGCTTGAATTATCCATTTTACTCTATATAATCTTCTTTTTTTTAAGATTGTAATTTTTTTATTTGTGTTTATGCTACAAAAAGAAAAGTTAATCTTTTTTTTATTATTTCATTTTCTCCTGTTGCAAAATCTATTATAGTTTTTTTGTAGAACTTATTTAGAAATGATACTACGAATATAAACATTAAATTTTGTTGTTAGAAATGATCCTTTATTTTTCCACTTTCCAGTAATATTTAATGTTAATGTGTTTCTCTTGTGCACTGAATTTTTAGCTAAGTCGATTTCAACTCTCAAGAAAAGAAAGCACATGAATTTGATCTCCATAAAAGTTTTTATTAAATCAAAATACTCCTTGAGCGCATAAGGTTCCAATTTAATTTGATTTTGCACATTTAAAAATAATTTTTTAAAATTGTATATTTTAAATTAAAATTAATGACATAATTATCTTATTGAAATTTTAAATAGAAACAATTAATTTTATTCATTGTCCATTTAAATCATCAATAGAAAAATATATTATTTGTTATTTATATTTACGAAAGCTGGAGTGATTTCAAAAGACAATTATATTAAAAATTAAATATATTAAATTACTGAATTAATTAAAATATAAAGAAAAAAATTTAAGTTGTGTTAATTGATTTGATTCTTCCACTACAATTTTAAAAGAAATATTTATTATTGGTTAAATTGTGTAAAATATAAATTTACTATTATTTTATTCATTTTAAAACACGTGCGTTTAAGAATATTAGTACCAATAAAAGTCTAATGATGAGATAGGGTTAATTTTATTGAATGACCTGACATGAAAGAGGAAAGGGGAAGGGGGAAGAAGAAAATTATCATATTTTTATAAAATGTAAAAGAAAATACTATTTTTTTAACGATGTAATTTATGTTTAAATTACATATTTATCCAGTATTTAGATTTAACTAGATCAATTTCAATGTGAAAGGATATGAATTATTAAGGGGAGTTTAGATTGCCGATTTGAGAAGTATTAGTTTGTGTAACATTAAATTGTGAAGTCTGAATTTACATCATGTGTTAGGTCTATCAGTTTATATACTATAAAAGCTCATGTTTATGAAATAAATAGATTAAAAAATTATTATAATATTGCAAATCTACGATTTTAAAACTAAAATGATGTTATATGAAATTAGTGAAATAAACATGTAATTAAAGCATAAGAGGTGAATAAACAAAATAAAAATTCTATAGATGACACTTTTTAAAAGCTATTTTTAAAAATACCAAAGGATGTTAATTTTTATTTTTTTTAAAAAGGTTAGCTTCTTAAGGGGCGTTTGGAAGACAAGTTAGGGTTGGGTAGGGTGCGCTTCAATAGCCTACCCTATATTTGTTAGATGGATCTTGAAACCCCGAGTTTAATCTATTAAATCCATGAATTTTAAATAGTAGAGAAGGTGAGTTTGCTAACCCATCATAAAATAATTAAACAACACAAAACACAAACTAAAACTACCTACCAAACATAAACTATCTAAAGTCAGGCTTATATAACTCATACCTTCTACACATCCAAACATATACTATCTAAACCCAGACTTCACAACCCCAGGCTATCAAAACTCAGCCCAACTTACTCCTTTTACCAAACACTCTCTTAAAGACATGTGTAGATTGATTTTCATATTTGTTTGGAGTCAAATGAAAAGAAAAACTTTAACTTTTATTATTTTTAAAAATATCCATTCATGAAATATTAGTAGTAAAATATCACCAATAAAAAACTCTTCATCCCATCTCAATAAATTTGATTATTTTCTTTAATTTTCTCACAAGTTGTGAGGAAAACAATATTTAAACATAATTTTTTTTTTGGCGTATAGGGGAAGAGAGGATGACCTAAAAAAGAAATTAGATAGCATAGGCCTAGGGTTAGTAGGGGGTGGCAAAGGAAAGTCTGCCAACGCCTAACCCTATTAGCTTCTTCTGTCCAATCAAAAACCGTAACTCACGTTTATCTCTCAACTGTTTTCTTTTTTCTCTCTACATTTTTTTTAATTATTAAAAATTGAATTTTTAATTCATTTTATTATTTACATTTTTACATATTAATTATATTACATTTTTTTTATTGTGCATTATTTTTTCAAGGGATTTTAGGAATGATCCTCTCTAGATTCAAAACATACCATGATCCAAGAGTTTTTACACTTTTACCATTTGAAGGTAAGTTATAAAAGTTTCATTTCTTATCTTCAAATTTTATAAATATTTTTTTTTTGTTTTCTTTGATTATAGTTCTCGATTTTTAATTGAAAAAAAATACATGACACTATTTTTCAATGTATGATAATGAGATGAAAATTAATAATTGAATAGTAGAATAGAAAAAATAGAGCCATTATCTAAATCTCTGTTGAGAAAACGAGTAAAATGATAATGATAATTACACCCAGAAGATGAAAAAAGAGAAAGAGAAAGAGGAAAATATGGATAAATTATATTAATTGTTTTATATGGATAGGCATGCATTTTGTTAGTAAGATATTTTAATTTTATTCACATATCTTTACATGTAAAAGTTTTATTTATCTATATATTTAAGTTCAATCATATCAATAATTAATATTAATTTTTATAAAATTGATATTGTTTTGATAAATTATTAAAAAAAATTATATTTACCAATTGAAAAATTATCTCGGACTTATTAACTTTTCACTAACGTCATTTTTCTATTAAAATTGACACTATTCACTATCACTGTATAAATTATCTATTATCATAAAAATATTCTCCCATGACACTCAAAATTCTGAGACAATCTAATCTATTCAGAGCTTTCAAGAAACTCAAAACCTAAGATTTAACTAAAATACTAGATCTAGCAAACACAAAACAATAAAATATGGAGAACAAAATGAATCTTATAGAAATACAAATATTAAAATAAACCTTATAAAAATATTGACCAAATAAATATAATTAAACCAAATATATCATTTAACCTATATCTATATGATATCATCTCCAACATTATTTAGCATTGATAATTAGCCCCCCTAGTAATATTAGGGTCACCGATATAATTTTTTTTAAACGTAAATGAACTTACGTGTCAGCACCTAGTTTCCATTGGTCAATTATGATGAAAGTAGTTAAATAGTCATTGAGGTATTTAAAAAATTCAATTCGAGGTTACTTTTGCAAATAATAAAAAAAATAGGGGGTGGAATTTTGAAGAAAGTGGAAAATATATTAAAACCTAATTTCCATGGTGTCGGTGACACGTGGCATAATGGGTTTCGCTGTTTGAAATTAGGGGTCAAAAATCATCAACGGGCAGGTTAACCAAACTTATGATGAAGTCATAGAATTCAAATTGTGCCACCATTAAAATGTCTTTTTAACGTTTTTTTAATAATAAAAATTAAAAAAATAATATACTTTATTGAGTAAAAAACGAAAAAGTAATGTACTTTTTATTCAATACCATGATAAATACAATAGTCTAAAGATGATCTACTTGAAAAACTAGTGTATAATCTAAGACTCATGTGGTTCATTGTCTTTTGAACAAAACCTTGTCTTCAAAAATTCTTTTGAATCATTTTTTCAAATTAATTTCTCTTTTTTTTTTTTTAACCATAAAATCATCTTCTCTTTAATAATGTAAAAATCACTCATTTTGATGGCTAGTCTTAAATTTTTGCAAAAACATGTACACTTGTAGAAGATTGCTCTTTATAACGGTGAAGAGGAGAGTTTAAAATTTACCTTTTTCTAAAACCTTCTCTCTTTATCTATTATGTTTGGGGCGAAATATATTAATAGTGAAGTCTATTTTTTAATATGTTTATTCTATCAATGCACAATCTAATTTGCTTAAGTTTCGAGTTCTAATAAATTGGTACAGTTTGATATATTCTCGTTTCATATTTTTTTTCTTTTATTTAAAATAACATAATCATATTTGATAATTATTTTCTTGCCTAAAAAGCTAAAAAAATGTATTTAATAATAATTGTTTCTTGTTTTTCTCTCTCTCTAAATTTTGTAATTAAAAGAATATTTTTATTTAAACATTAAATTTTTTTAAAATTGAAAAATTGAAAGTAAATTATTTCATTTTTTTGATATATAGTATGCATTTTATAGGTAAAATAATAAAAATAGCTACTTCATTAATGTATTGAAAAACTGAAAAACAGGAACCATCATAAGAAATAATAATTTTGTACTTTTAAAAGTATTACATAGTTTTGAGAACATTTCTTAAAAATAGAAAACGAGAAATATATATATATATATATATGAATGAGACCTATTTGTAAAAATTTAGATATGAGAATCTGAAGCAAAAAGATGGGAATATTACCAAATGACCTCTATGTTTGGTATATTTTCACCTTGAATTTAATATTGAGGGTTTACTTTATTTCGTTCACATTTAGTTTCTAACAAATTTTGTGGATTAAAATAAAAATACATTTGACTAATTAGCCGGTAACTAAAATCAATTAAAGTTTTGTTAAAAAAAATCCCCTTATTCCTTAAAAATAGAGGCTAACGTAATCTATCTAATAAGCCTTAGAAGAGGTCAAGGGGACTAAATGAAGGAGATGTTTAGATATTGTTAAAAAAGTTACAAAGAAATTATATATATATATTGAAAAAAAAAATTACCTTTTATTATATAAATCAATTTCATTGTTCACAAAACCGATAATACTACGTTGAAACATCTTATTATTCTAAAAATAGGCTGTTTATGAAAATAAACATTGATAAATAAATAAATAAAACTTCAATAAAATAATTACTTTAATATATTTTCTTTGATTTTTTTAATTTAAGTGAAAAGTAGTTATGGGTACTTGGAATATACTTCAAAATCAGCCAATAGTATTTAAATTATATAATTTTAAAGAGAAAAAAATGTTAAAATATAATTTTGACCATTATAACTGCCTTAATTTTTAACCCGGTGTTTAAATTTAATTATATTTTAATCCCTAGACGTTTGACATATTTTGAGCCTCATATTTATTGATAAATTTCAAACTAAAATTTAATTAAAAAAATAACATGAGCTATTTTATTCTTATAATAGATTCAATACTTTAGTCAACAAAATAGGTATTAATAAGTAAAAAGTCACAAATTTTAGAAATTTTCATGATGTTTAAATTTAGGTTAAAACTATAAAGAATGCGGTGGAGCTTATTAAAATATTAGGCACCAAAAAAGATTATTATTTTTTTTTACCAAATTAAGAGCGTTTGTAAACTTAAGACAAAAAAAATCATATTTTAATTTTTTTTTAACCCTCAATAAAAACAAAAAATTACAAGAGTGTCCAAGTAAAAAACATAAAAAGAAAACCAAATCATAGAAATAATAATCATATCATTATTAGGTGTAGAGTGGAGTGATAATAATAATAAATGCAACATCTGAAAATAATTTTCTGATTCCAACCAATTTTCTCAACAACAATAACGAAAAAAATTAAATAAATAATAATTGGGGGCAGTTCAATTAAATTCTATTTAGGTAATGGAAATGAAATCAAAAGGACAAGACACTAGAATTTAATGCATCAAATAGTTAATCAATGGGAGTGTTACATCATTCGTTATAATGGAAAAACTCCTTTGGGACCCACTAATTTAATATTTAATTAATGTTTCAATTATTTTCTCTGCCAAAATAAATAAAATAAAATAATAAATATTAGCAGTCTCAATTTTCCTCTGCAGCAGCAGCTAAGAGGAACTCGTTTTATTACGTGATCGTGTGGGCCCCAGATTTGATCGGACGGTTGTTGTTGATTGATTTGCTTCTATCTTTTTTTTTAAGCCGATCCCCCACCTCGTGATTAATGTGTACAAAACGGTTTTTTTTTGAAAATTCTGGGGGACCAGTTTTTTTATTATATATCACCAAAATCTTTTTTTTTTTTTTTTTATAATAATATAGATTTAGTATTTAAATTGTTTTTCCTAATTTCTAATTTGATCTAAATTTTAAAAGCTTGATTTTAGCTATTCAAAGTTTTATTAAGTTATAAATTTATTTCTTATTTTTAAAATTTAAAAATTATGATTTAATATCCAAGGATTTGTCTGATAACGATTTTGATTTTATGTTTTCTTGGTTTGGGATCTGCTTTTTAACAAAGTTTTGAAACCATGACTAAATTTAAAATACTATTGTAACAACCCGTTACTTAGTAAGAAATTAATATTATTTGAGTAAATAATATTAGTAAAGTTAAGAATTTTAATTTTTGGAATCTAATTTAATTATTATTCTTGCTTTGGCAAAATTTTAATTTAATTATTAATATTATTATTATTAGGAAAATAATAATAATAAAAGAAAAAAGAGTCAGGTAAGGGAAAATGTAGTCAGAATGCAGTCTTTCAACAGAGAAAGAAAAAGGTACGTTATTCCTTCCTTCCTTTTTCCTCATGGCCGCCGCCTATGTGGTCATCTCAAGACCGGAATTTCGTTAATTCCTTCCATTTTCTTTAATGTTTAGGCGTATTGTGCTGATTGTTGAAGCGGAATTGCGTTTGGAAAAGTTAGGGGAAAGTTTATTATTCTTCCAAGAAAATGTGAGATCGATTCTTGTTGAAAATCTATTCTGTTTTGTTTTTAGTTTGCCGATTCTTACTTAATTTAGTGTGAATTAGAGTTTTAGGAACTTTAATTCAAAAGCCCCAAACTTTTTATTTCTTGATTCCCAATTCTTGAACCCTAACATTTAATTTTTGTTTTAAGCCAAATCAATCGACAACCTAATGTAGAATTGATAGATAACGAATGAATCGGAACACCAAAATTCTTCCCCCGTCATAACCGTCCTACGTCTGTCCTACACATGTAGCCCTCTGTCATAACCGTCCTAACCCGAAGTCAAACCCGTCACACTCCGTCCTAATGCTGTCCTAATTGTCCTACCATCGTCTTACCCCGTAATCCCTCCGTCCTACGTTCAGTTTAATGTTTATCTTAGCATAAAGTTACTGTGTTGTGAAAGGAATAAAGAATTTGGAAAAATTCTTGCTGTATACAAGGTGAGTAGATGAATGTTTTGGATTATTATGTTTTGGGGAAACTCGATTTATTAATTATCGTTTGGAGATGAGAACCTTATGTTTTTGGATGTTTTTTTATGTTTACTTATAAGGTTTTTGGGCTGTTTAGAAGATTATTAAATTTTGGAGTTAAAGAGTATGTGAAATTGGATTAAAGCATGCTAACTTTGACTTTCGATATCGAAATGCAGTAAGAATGAAAGCTTGAATTTTTCTATGATGTTCTTGGATGTTTAAGCATGATTTTGGATGTTTTTTTAAGTGTTTTAATATTGCTGGTTGTGTATGCCTTAATGAAGGATTAGTGCCCATTAAGTCGATACTTTAAGCCGACGTGGTTAGATACTCTTTGGTTTTATTCTCTAAATCGTTGGTGGTTATTTCCATATGTATAGGGGCTGTTTTGGGAGTGATTTTATAGTCGTTATGCTCCTGGAAATTAGTTAGAAATTTATTAATTTAGAATGCCCGAAAAAAGAGCGAAACTACACTAGTTTAGGCTAGTTTTGTTTCTAGATTTGAAAAGTTGTCGAAAGTGATTCCAAAGTAGTATTTTGGGTGATTTTGGAACAATTTAGAGTGGTTTAAAAGGGAATTTTTCAGAATTTAATTTTAGGAAAATTTGACCTAAAAAGATAGTTTTTGTGAAAATTTGAGCTTAGGCTTTTTTGAGCATCATGGTTAGTGATGTTGTAGGATAATATTACTTAAATACGTCGGGTAATATGGTAGTAGGTTTGCATTAAGCAAAGACCTTACTTAATGAAGAATATTGCCGTTAAGGGAGATTATACGGTTGTGCACAACTCTATAGCATTTAACGGGGCAGGTTCATTCCATCTGTACAATGGAAAAAAAATATTTTTCTCTTAAGGATTTAAATTGTGAAAATAGTGTTTAAATTCCTTATTGAACACATTCTCTTTTTGTTTGCGAACAAAGAAGAGATTAGAGGTATTAGTGAAAATTTTAAATCGAAAAGTTTTAAATTGAGAAAAATGTGTTTAAAACTGTTTCAAGTGTGTTATCTTGTTAATTTGAAGATTAAGAGATATACATATGTATTGGAGTTCGGGTATTGAGAAAGAATACCAAGTGTTTGATGAATGTGGGAAATTTATAGCAATTATAACTTGAGGGTTATGAATTGTTTGAGTTGTAACTTGAGAGTCGTGAATTATTTTAGATATAACTTGTGAGTTATATGTGAGTTGTTGACATGGATGATTGTTTGAGAATATAGTTTATGATTTAGAGTATGCTTGTGAGCAATTTTGAGATGTTGAAATCGTTTGGAAGTTGTGAGATGGGATGAGTTGAAATTGGACTTAATAAATTCAGGCGTATTCAAAGCATAGTTTTTCTTTTCTGTTCATTTACTCATTGGGAGTAGCCTCATGATGTTACATTTTTTTTCCAGGTATTAAGGGGGAAAGAGCTGGCACACGATGAGGGCTCAAAGAGGAGTTGATTTAGATTTGTGGAAACATGGCGTCGAATCTTCGTTATTTCTTTTCTTTGTTGATTTAGATGTTTAGATGTCTTATGAGATTTTTTTTATATATATATTATTTTCTTTAAAATTTAAGTGATTGGGCTCTTGTTGTTACTTTTCAAACTTGAAATTTTGTTTTAAAACAAATGAGTTCGTGAACATGTGACAAATTGGATATTTCTTATTTTATTTGAATATTAGAAAAAATGTATTATTTTATTGTGAGTTTTTCGCTATTTTTCTCGTGTTTTGGAAAGTCGGGATCTTACAACTATAAATGTAGTTTTTTTTTCTTCCGTATTCACGTTTATTTATTTATTAAAGTACGAATTTATGTCCGAAATAAAACTAGTTAGTCCATTTTTTTCATTGAAATTTTAATAATAATAATAATTAAATTTAGAACCCAATTTAACTTCAAGTTTTATAAAATAGAACTTTTAAATGTTAAACACTAACTTAAACAAGAAATATCATTAGATAGCATAATTTTATGTAATATTTGTAAATATAATTTTTTTTATAAAAAACCACCAGTCGCGTGAATCAATAAAATTAATGATTGTGTGTAAGGTGAATTTATGATTATATGAGTGAAACTAATAATACTTTTGTAATATTACATGAGCGAATTTGGGGTTTATGCTATATTACAAATAAGTTTTTAGACTGCTATTTTTATAAGTTTTGGGTATGATTCTATTATATGTATGTGTAAGTGCCCCAAATTTAATGGACTAATGTTATATTTTACCCTATTTTGTAAACTCTTTAGATATTTGTTCCATGCAAATAATATACCTTTGAAAATTATCATGTATTTTTGTTTAAAGTAAACTATCATGTAGTTTACACTAATATAACGAATGCTTCTATAAATGTAGTTTACACTAATATAACTATCATGTAGTTTACACTAATATATCATAACTTTGCTATTTTACTCGTGATTTGAAAAGTCGGGATCTTACAACTATAAATGTAGTTTTTTTTCTTCCGTATTCACGTTTATTTATTTATTAAAGTACGAATTTATGTCCGAAATAAAACTAGTCAGTCCATTTTTTTTATTGAAATTTTAATAATAATAATAATTAAATTTAGAACCCAATTTAACTTCAAGTTTTATAAAATAGAACTTTTAAATGTTAAACACTAACTTAAACAAGAAATATCATTAGACAGCATAATTTTATGTAATATTTGTAAATATAATTTTTTTTTATAAAAAACCACCAGACGCATGAATCAATAAAATTAATGATTGCGTGTAAGGTGAATTTATGATTATATGAGTGAAACTAATAATACTTTTGTAATATTACATGAGCGAATTTGGGGTTTATGCTATATTACAAATAAGTTTTTAGACTGCTATTTTTATAAGTTTTGGGTATGATTCTATTATATGTATGTGTAAGTGCCCCAAATTTAATAGACTAATGTTATATTTTACCCTATTTTGTAAACTCTTTAGATATTTGTTCCATGCAAATAATATACCTTTGAAAATTATCATGTATTTTTGTTTAAAGTAAACTATCATGTAGTTTACACTAATATAACGAATGCTTCTTTCAAAAGTGAATTTTAATATGTGACCGTGAAAGTTTTCTTAAGATATAAGAAGTGTGAACCTAAAACAATACAATTAAATTGGAATTAAAAAGATAACTATATTAATGAGATATTTTATTGGGTTGTAGATTTTAATACAATACTTATAAATATATTATCGATTAAAACTATTTATAAATATAATATTTTTACTGCATTTATTATTTATTAATAATAATTAATGTGTGTATTAATGATTCACTAATCGTGAAAATATATAATTCAATACTATTTTTAAACATGCTTTTATAAATGTCATAGAAAAAATTACTAAATTTGTAATCACTTTATATATTAATTATGTTTTAATATATTCTATCATTCGCAAATTGGCGGCTAAATTGTGGGATAACATTAAGATTTCTAACAATCCAACTTTTTGGAGTCAATTATTTTTAGTCAACGGATTAGCACCTTAAAATGTGTTTTGCATGTAATGGGTTTCATTGGATTTGGATAATGTCCATCCATTATCAACACTTCTTTCCGATAAAAGGTTGAAATTAATAATAATATTATACTAATTAAAGTTAAAATACTATTAGTGAAAGTTTTATGCATATGTTTCACATATTTTAAAAGATAAAAGAGAGAGTTTTCCGCAATTTCTATAGTTTAACCACCCATTAATGAATAAAATTTGGTTTCACCCCTCTCTGAAAAATATTGAAATAATCGATTCCTAACAAAAACAACTTTAAATTTTCTGATCAAATTCCATGAAAGTAAACAAATTTTTTTTTTTTAATATAGTCTATATAGGGCCCGACCTGAAGACACCCAAAATGAAAATAGAATAATCAGAATAAAGCCTAGTCTTGATTTAGCACAGACAAGCAAGCCCACGGCGGATGAGCAGAAATGAGTATATAAGGCCAATTAACCTATCAAATCAAGTATGAACAAAAAACCAATGCCTAAATTTTACGGCTCCTTGTCTATTTATGAAACACAAACTTGATCCTCAGAGGGTCATTGGCCGGTACCACACCGGTGCCCTTCTGATCGTTTCAGATCACTAGAACACCAAGAACCAAACACATGTCATTACATGCTCAATTGTGAGATCTACCCCTCACAACCTATATATGCATTAGATTGAAATTTTTATAATTAATTTTCCGTTAAAATATGATGTGATATTCAATGGAGTTAATTTAATACAATGTTACAAAAATTTTACAAATTAGTTTATTTAAAAAAAGAAAAAGTAAAGAGAGAGGGGCCGAGAAGAAAACTGAAAATGTCAATTCTGAATAATAGAAGGCAAAGGGTGGGGGGGTAGATTAAGAAAATGAATGAAGCAAGTACGATTAGGGGCGGTGGATCAAGGAAAGTTGGTCTCTGTTTCTTCTATTTTTTTCCACAACCGCGTGAGATCACAAATTTCTTAATTATAATATACCTTTTTTTTTAAATAATAAATTGGTAAAAAAAAAAAATAGTCAACAACTGCTGCAATGACTGAACAAAATAAAAGAATTTTGAAAAAAAAGACAGTTGTTTTCTTTTGGTTCCTCCGTATGATAAATTTATTCGACTATGATGATGGTTTTTAGTCTTGTCTTTTGATTCCACTTTTAATTTTGAGGTACATGGTTTTGGATCAAATGGTTGATTGAATTGTACTATTTTGTTTTAGTTACATATTGAACTATTTGGTTTGGTTTGAATCGATTCTGTTTACCCATATCATTTTGTTTTTCACGTCATTTTTAGTTAGGTCCAATTTTGTAACTAAAACTAAATTTAGAAATTGATTGTTTTTTGTTTTAATTTCTCACATTGTGAAAACCAAAAACAAAAACTGTTTTTAATCCTAAGCTTCTTAATCCAAGAACGATAAAATATACCATACTAAATATAAATAATAAAGACAGTATACTGCTGAATGATATATATATTTTCTGTATAACGAATAATAGAGTGTATAATTATTAACGATTGTCAATATTTGTCATCTACTCTCTAATTTTGTCAAAGTTTCCCATAAAAAATCAAACTCCTCTCTACCGCCACAAAATGGCCACTGTTATTCATTGGATAATTCACCACAGCCTCTTTCAAATTTGGTCAAACCAAAGATAGCATAATGGGCTTGTTTTACAGCTTAGGCCAAAATTCCATGGGTCATTTTTATAACTACCATTTTAATAATTTAAGATATAAAAAATACTTTTATATTATTAAAAATTTTAGAACTACCCTAAAATTAGTAATTGTCTAGTGATTAATTGGTGCAACTATAATAGGAAACTGTAAAATAAAGGTAAAAAAGAAACTAAAATTTTAACTAAAGTAGTTTTGAAAACTCTATGGGGACGTTTGGTGGCGGGTTAGGATTGGGTGGGGTGGGCTTCAATAGCTTACCCCATGTTTGTTAGACGGATTATCGAACCCCGGGTTTAATCTACTAAATCCATGGATTTTAAATAGTAACATTGGTGGGTTTACTAACCCCTCCTAAAATAATTAAACAACACAAAACTCAAACTAAAACCACATACCAAACATGAGTTATCTAACCCCAGACTTATATAACCCATAGTACCCCCTACACATCCAAACATAGACTATCTAAACCCAGACTTCACAACCCCACCCCACCCTACCCCACCCCACCCCACCCCATCCTACCCCTCATTTCAAACACCCCCTATTTGATTCGGGGGTATTTGTGATAAAAAAAAATTAAAATTGATTTGATTCATTTTGGGCTTTTACATGTATATTGGGCTTTGATTTAATTTTGATTCGGATCCAACAAACTCAACAATTTTTAGATTTTTAAGGTTTCATGAATACCCATATATATATATATAATTTTACATATATTATACATGTATTTAGGTTTCATCATCATGATAATTTTATGATTTTGACGCCTTCGTGGATTTATTTAAAAAAACCGACTTCCACACATCGTATATAAAAAGAAGGCTAATTTCAACTTTTCGTTTGTAATGGATATGACTTTTTTTCAATTTCATCTCTAATATTTCAAAAGTTTGAATTTAATCATTAATGTTTTATAATAAACAATTTGTCTCAAATAGCATAATTGAACTATAATTCAATTAATTATTGAACTATTTTTCATAGGTATTTTTAACAAATTTGTTTGTTTTTTGGTTTTTTAAATTCAAGTTCAATAATTTATTGAACTATTTGATCATTTTTAATTATTATTTTTAATGAATTTGTTAAAAATATTAATTTTTTTAGTTCAATAAATTTAGGAGTGTTCACGGGGCGGGGCATCCTCGCAAAATTCCCCGTTCAAAGGGATCGGGGACGGGGATTCCCCGCGGGGGAATCACGGGGAACGGGGAATTTAGCGGGGAATTTTCCCTGCTTAAATTTAAAAATAAAATCCCTAATAGAGTTAATTTTTCAATACAATTATCAAAATTCACTAATTTATCTAACTCGAATCCAAAAACAACAAATTACAATAAAAAAACAAGAAACAAGAAAAACAACAATAAAAACAAAGAAACAAAACATATGAAAAAGCAAGAAAGAAAAACAGTTTTTAAAATAACAGTTATAAAAAACAGTTTTAAAACATTAAAGAAAAAAACAGTTTTAAAAAACAGTGAATAAAAACAATTTTTAAAAAACAGCAAATAAAAAACAGTGAATAAAAACAGTTTTTAAAAAACAGAAAATAAAAAACAGTGAATAAAAACAGTTTTTAAAAAACAGTGAATAAAAACAGTTTTTAAAAAACAGTGAATAAAAAAACAGTTTATAAAAAACAGTAAAAACAGTAAGGAAAAAACAATAAAAAACAAAAAAAAAAAGTGAATTATCGGGGATTTAATCGGGGAACGGGGACGGGGTCGGGGTCGGGGATGCCATTCCCCGTCCCCGTCCCCGAAACTCGAACGGGGATTTTTTTATCCCCATCCCCGTCCCCATCCCCGTTGGGAACAGGGATTCCCCGCCACTTTCGGGGCGGGTCCCCGCGGGGAAAATGAACACCCCTAAATAAATTATTGAACTATAATTATGCTATTTAAGTAATTTTTGAAAAGTTCAAACATTTCAGTAATTAATATGTAAAAATATGTTATTTCAGTAATTGCCCATTTATAATATGTCAATTTTATCACTATAATTTTAAAAGTTTCAATTTTTTAAAAATATTTCTTTTAAATGTACTGGCCAGATTTACTTAACTCTTTTCGTAAAAATTTCCCGTTAAAACTTCAAATGGTGTTAATAGTGTTGGAAGAAATTGAAACATTAAAGATAAAATAGAAAATTTGAAACATTAAAGACGAAATTAAAACATTTTAAAACATCAAACACTAAATTAAAACTTTGGAAACATTAGAAACAAAGTTAAAAAAAAGTCATATACATAATAGACCAAAAAATTATATTTTAGCCTAAAACGAACCCAAAATAAAATCTCCACGAAAGCCCATTAATTTCAAAGAATTCGTTGGACTCAATATAATAAAAGTCCATCTATATTGGGCCAATATCTAGCCTAAACGAAATCCCTCACATACACACACACATATATATGTATATATATATATATATATATATACATATTCATAGCTTGCCCTAGTTTTTCTTCAACCTTTTCATTTCCTCCCTTTGTTATAAGCCCGTTAGGGTTTTTTCTCTGTTTCATGGCAGACAATTCATCTTTTTATTCTTCTTCTTCCAGAGATTTGTTGGGTTTTAATTTTATTTTATTTTTTTGGAATTGATTTTGAATAAGAAATGATTTTTTTTTGTTTTTGTTTTGTTTTGGGTGGCTGAGGATGATAAATATAAAGGGCAAGAGCTGCAATAATCAAAATTTGCGCTGTCCGTGTAGAAAATAATCTACATGGGGTTATTGCTGCGATGACGAATGTGCCAAAATGCTAATCTGAGGCCTTTTTCTTTTCTTTTCAATTTTTTTTTTATATAGAAAATTTTAGATTCGAGAGAAGGTTTTCTCGTTTTCTGATTTTGGTTTCTCGATTCTTGTTTTTTTAATTTGTGTAGAAATTATTTCACTATGATGAATTTGGTAAAGTGCTATGAATAATATCATTCAAATCAATGGTCATATTTATAAGCTAAAAGACTTTACGAATCATATTTGGTAACATTTTTCTTAAATATTTTATATAATGGGAGTGATAAATCTCTCCTATTATCTATGATGGGCGTGGAAGGCAAAGTGGGAGGATGAGAATTATATCTTACTCCCTTTGACTTTGGGACAATTACTTAAATGATATATTATTCAAATAATTATAGTTCAATAATTTGTTGAACTAAAAAAATCAAACAATTTAATAAATTCATTGAAAAAAGTAATGATTGAACTTGAACTTAAAAAACCAAAAAACAAACAAATTCATTAAAAATACGTATGAAAAATAGTTTAATAATTTATTGAACTATAATTATGCTATTTGAGTAATTTTTAAAAAGTTATGACATTTTAGTAATTAGTATGTAGATTTATGCTATTTGAGACAAATTCTTTTGACAAATCTATCTTGATAATTTTCTCTTATAATTAATGGGTAAAATATCATTTTGGTCCCTGAACTTTCACTCCAGTTTTGTTTTCGTTCATGAACTTTAAAAAATGACCGATTTCGTCCCTGAACTTTCCAAATCGTTTCGTTTTCGTCCTTCAGTCTATTTTTCTGTCTGAACATTAACGGAGACTGACGTGGTTTTTTTTAACAATATCTTAATATATTTTTTATTTTATTATAATTTTGAATGGTTATGTGTCAATGTTTTTAATCTCTATCCTCCATTAATTCACTCTATCTCATCCTCATTTCTCTCTTTCTCCACTATCGTCTTCTCCGGTGAACACTACCATTTATCTCTCTCTGCCATTATTGGGAACACTAGTGTTTAGAGAAATTATTTGTTTTCCAAGAAAATCACATAAACAGATCTTACTAATTTCTTCCTCAATTATTTCTCCTTTCTTCAATGGTATCATCTATTATCCCTTTCTCTGTCATATGGGTTTTGTTTGTTTTCCAACAAAATCACAGAAACAGAAAGAAAAAAACAGAATTTTTTTTGGGTGAAATTAAAGGTTCTTTCTTTCTTTTGGGTATGCTGTTTCAGAGAGGAAGGAGAGATGGAGTAAGAAGGTAATTTGCGATTGTTCATCAAGACCAGAACATGAGTTTGTTATGACGGATCTGCAGAGTTCATTTTTTTAGTTTCAGAAAATCATCTGGATCCATTAACAGAGGTAGATCGTCGATTTCTTCCAAAAGGTTCTAGATCTTTCCTAGTATGTAACAATCGCTTGTGGATTTCTCGAACCTTTTCCTTTCGATTCCATCTGTGATTCGTTTGAGAAGCTCGTTTTCGGCGAATATCCATGATTCCAGGATCTGATGCGTTGTGTAATCGAGATTAGGTTTACAGATCAGATCGTAATCGAGATTGGGTTTACAGATCAGATCATAATCGAGATTGGGTTTCCGGTCAAGATTCGGCTTTCCGATCCCTTACGTGTACAGAACTCTAAGCATTTCACATTCAGAACATGGGTTTGTTATGGCGGATCTGTAGAGTTCAAGTTCAAAAGCAAGAAGTTATGGCGGATCTACAAAGTTAAATCCCAGATATTTAACTAGTGAACAAAGGAGGAAGATGACACCGTTGCTATAGTTGGGGTGGGTGGTGGCGGCTTCAGATGAACAAAGGAAGAAGATGATGAAGTTAGGGTTAGAGGAGAGGGGAGAGATAATTATTAAATGAATAAAAAATGCCACATAAAATTGATTTAAATAACTAATGCCACCTAATTTAAAAAGCCATGTCAGCCAGCCACATCATTAAAAAAATGCCACATCAGCCTCTGTAATGTCCCAGACGGAAAAATGGACAGAAGGATGAAAACGAAACAGTTTGGAAAGTTTATGGACGAAATCGGTCATTTTTTAAAGTTCAGGGACAAAAACGAAACTGAAGTGAAAGTTCAAAGATCAAAATGGTATTTTACCCTATAATTAATATTGAAAAAATTCATACAATTATTCTTATTTAATTATAATGTGGTAGAAAATACAATGATTGAATTATTATTAGATCTAATCGAATTAGTTAATTATTTCAAGTTAAAACCAATTGAATTCATAAATCCAATTGAGTTTTAATCTCTCAAATAAATTAATGAGTCCAACACATTAATTATATTATTATTGATTTAAATATTATTATTTAGATAATTATTAATATTAATATTAATTATTAATTTTCATTTATGTAATCTCATTATTTAAATGATTAATATTATCATAATTTAAGTAAATGAATTACTTCATTTTATTCTTCCCTAAGTTAAAATTAATTACTTAAAAACGAAACATGATATCATATCACAATTTTTGCTTAAAAAAGGGAGAAAAACGGCCAAGCTTTTCAGATCTAGGATGTTTTTTGGATGATTTCGGTTCGAAGGAGGGATTTCGACAGGAAGCATTTTCAAATCTTGGTTGTTTTTTATTGATATCTGAAAGATGGATTTCCAGATTTAGGATTACTTTTCAGCGGGGAAGAAAATGGGGTACCAAAATCCAAGATATTTCGACCATCTAGTGATAGAAAAGTAAGAAATTTGCTGCTCTTATAAGACAGCCGAATAATGTTTCTTCCAATAAATGGCCCATATCTTGGAAAATTAGTATTCTGCCCAATATATGTTGGGCTTTAATTTATTATTTTAAGGAATCATACCATAGTAATTATATCATCTAATTTTACATATTAAATTTTTCTTTTGAAATTTTATAGGAATTCGATTTTATCAATATATATTATCTTCAAGACTGAGAATACAATCTTTAATTTTACAGTCATATTTTAAATATATTATATGTGAAATTGTCTTGAATTATTTTATCTTATATTTTAAAGGGTTATATCTAAGGATTTAAATTTTGCAATTTTTTTGTAATTAACAAAAAAATTAATTATTTACCATGAATCATTGAAATATGCTTCCATCAATTAACATTTTTTTTTAAATCTTAAACATGGCTCTATGTTTATTTTAAATTTGGTTTTTACTTTATTTTTTCTAAATTTGATATAAAGATTTATAAACTGAAATGGATTAAGGCTGCCCCTTAATTAGATTCAAGCTAGCTGCCCATGGGGATATATATCCTTTAGTTTTAATTAATTGAATAAAAATAAGGAATTTACATGTATGGAAATAGCCTTAGTGAGGCGGGCACAACGAAGAATCTCTCCTACATCTGATACCATATTTAGGAAAGTAGAGAGAGGGAATCTAGAAAATATCTGAATTGTATTATTCAATAAATGATGAGAAGATATTTATACTAGAGTCAATGGTAATAAAGTAAATATGAAGTAAAACTAAACTTCTAACTAACTTCTCTATTACCTAGTTATAATTTTTAGTTAAAATTATCACAAATACCGGATTAATCAACTTTAAGGTAGTTTTGAAACTTATAATAATATAAGTCTATTTTTGATATCTTGAATTGTTAAAAGAGTAATTATGAAAATTAGCTTATTGTAATGTGTTGCTTTCTTTTGTTATGAATTGATAAAAATAGATTGTTTTTAAATGTTTTTATTTATTTATTTTATTTTAATTATTTATAATTGAATTTTTTTAATCTTATATAAAATATTAATTAAAGTTAAAAATATAAAAACTGAAATATAAATATGATTGTAGCACTATTATTATTGTAAATTTTATATATGTTCTCTTGTGTTTGTCACAATTTCTAATTTAGTCCTTATCATTTAAAAATATGATGGGCGTGGAAGGCAAAGTGGGAGAGTGAGAATTATCTCTAAACGACTTTACGAATCACATTAGGTAACATTTTTTTTTTAAATATTCAAATAATGAGAGTGATAAATCTCTCCTATTATCTATGATGGGCGTGGAAGGCAAAGTGGGAGAGTGAGAATTATCTCTTACTCACTTTGACTCTATCTATGTATCTTGATAATTCTCTCTTATAATTAATATTGATAAATTCAGGACAATTATTCCTATTTAATTAAAATGTGGTAGATAGTACAATGATTAAATAATTATTAGATCTCATCGAATTAGTTAATTATTTCAAGTCAAAACCAATTGAATTCATAAATCCAATTGAGTTTTAATCTCTCAAATAAATTAATGAGTCCAACACATTAATTATATTATTATTGATTTAAATAATATTATTATTTAGATAATTAATAATATTAATAATTAATTTTCATTTAAGTATCTCATTATTTAAATGATTAATAATGTTAATATTAATTCTTATTTAAATAATCTAATTATTTAAATTAATAATATTGTCATAATTTAAGTAAATGAATTATTTAAAATGATATGTTTTTCGTAAGTTAAATCAATAACTTAATTATGTTCTTCATTTAAAACGAAACATGATATCATTATCATATCACAATTTTGCTAAAGAAAAAAGGAGAAAAACGGCCAAGCTTTTCAGATCTAGAATGTTTTTGGATGATTTCGGTGCCAAGGAGGAGGGATTTCAACCCGAAGCATTTTCAAATCTTGGTTGTTTTCGGTTGATATCGGAAAGATAGATTTTTAGATTTAGGATTACATTTCAACGACAAAGAAAATGGGTGGTGGTGGATAATGAAATGGTTATTTCTGGTAGCGAGATAATGGTTATTATCGGCGGGTGGGACTACTTTTCACTGGCAAGACATAGAGAATTCACAAAAGAAGGATTTCAATTGAAGGTTGAAGATGAAGTATATAAAAAAAAAAGAAAAGATAAATTACCTTTTAGTCCTTGAGTTTTGGAGGTCGTGTCTATTTGATCCCTAGGTTTTCAATTTGTGTCTAAGTGGTCCCTGAATTTTAGATGTTGTGTCTATTTGGTCCATGCGTTTTCAATTTGTGTCTAAGTGGTCCATGAGTTTTGGATACTGTGTTTATTTGGTCCTAGATTTTCAAGAACTATTAGAAATGAGTTTAATTGGTACTTAATTTAACGTATTCGTTAACTTCTTACCGGATTATTGACTTAACGCCGACAATAACATGTTTAATTGGTCAAAATACGAAGATATGATTAAATCTTCCATAAATCTAAGCCTAAAATTTGACATAATTATTAATCTCGTGTTAGTATTTTGATCAATTAAACATTTTACGTCATCATTAAGTCGATATTATGTTAATGAGTTGACAAATTAAAGAAGAATTAAACTTATTTCTAATAATCCAAGGACCATTTAGACACAACTTGTAAACTCAGGGACCAAATAGACACAATATTTAAAACCCAGGGACTAAATTGACACAAATTGAAATGCAGAGACCAAATAGACACAATATCCAAAACTCAGGGACCAAATAAACACGAGCTCCAAAACTCAGGGACCAAATGAGTACTTTACCAAAAAAGAAATAGAAAATAGATTTTTCTTTTCACAACTGTAATGTTTTCGTGGTTTACAAGCCAACCACTTCTACCAAGTTAACAAACTAAAGGTTTACGAGCCAACCACTTCTACCTAGTTCAAACTAAAGAAAAAACAAACTAAAGAAAAAAAAAAGATTACAGTGAAGTGGTTGGATTTTCAAACAACTATACGACCACGTGGCACCCCTCTGGAGGACCACGTGGGATGACCAAAGACCTCCACGACGCTAGTGAAGTGGGCCGGATGAACACCCACCAGGCCCAACTGGGTGGGTGCCCATCCTGGAAGATCACTTCAAGAGATTCTGAAGGGGACTCGGCCTCAGGAAGAGGACCCAGCCTCAGGAAGAGGACCGAGCACCAGGTCGATCAACTTAGCAAAATGAGCACGCGAGACCTGGCAAGGTGCGTGCTCATCCCTAGAAGACCAACTCACCTAAGCTCGGAAGAGCAGGTGACCATCCGAATAGAGATTGAATAAAGATGAGCTCATAGGCCAGACAAGGCATGAGCTCATCTGGTATGGACTCCTTTCAACACTAAAGTAAAGAGCCTGGCTGCTCTTCCAAGGAAAGAGCACCGACCACCGAGGCCCTCTCTCATACATGATATGCGATCATCCAATCGAGAGCTGGCACGTGGCCTAGGGCCTACGCCTGACACCTACACGGTAGGGTCATTATTACACCTCTTATAAATACCGGAGGAGACCCACTGTTAAGGTACGTTACTTCTACTCCTACTTTGCTCGGCACCACTTCTGGTCTGAGTTAGGCATCGGAGTGGATAGGCCGGCACCACACCGGTGCTCAGTTGTTTCCTTGTGCAGGTCACCTCTGTGCTAGGTTCTAAGCTGCTCTGCTCACTTCTCACTCCTCTTCTCATTCTTTAAAGTTAGTTGCACGGTCGCGGTCCGGGAGACACCCGACCCACAGGTCAATTCCAGGTCCACCCATTTTTACGCAACAACATTTGGCGCCGTCTGTGGGAAAGGCATATCTAGTCGTGTGTCCTACCACCGAGAATGAGCCGTAGAAGCTATGTTGAGCACCAAGATGAGGAGGGGGCATCTAACCTCCCTCCTACTAGGAAGAACCCACGTCGGGCCGCGAAAGGGCAAACACATGACCTCGACTGACCAGCGGAGAGGGCCCACCCCAAGGATGAAAGGATTGCTGCTCTGGAGGAGTATGCTCACAACACAGACCGAGACCTTAGAAAGGTCTTGGAGATACTTACTCAAAAACCTCATCAAGAGGCCCCAGCAAATCACTATGATCCTCAGAAGGACAAGGGCAAGGGCCACCTGCGTGAAGAGCAGGTTGATGAGTCAAATTCTTATGAAGAGGGAGCTTCAAAGGGGAAGCATAGGCCGAGCAATCGGCATGCTTCTGCTCTTCACCTTGGGCACTCCCGTGTGCGAACGAGGATCGACCTCCGAGAAGTGTTTGATCAAAAGAGAAGGACAAATGTAGAGGCTGTGAGGTCTACCGCGGAGAGCACACAACCATGGGCGCCTGAGCTGAAGAGGCTCCAAGAGGAGCTCGGACACATGAAGAAAGAGTACCGAGGTAAGGCCCCTCTTGCCTTAGAAGACTTGTTGGAGCAAACCGAGCCCCCCTTCACCGACGACATCATGGAGGTAGAGTTGCCCTCCAAGTTCAAGCTACCAACTATGTCCTCTTACGATGGTTCTAAGGACCCGGTAGAGCACGTGGACACGTTTCGGACCTGGATGGAGCTCCAGGGAGTCCGAGACCCCATCAAGTGCAGGGCGTTCCCCCTCACCTTAGGCGGCCCCGCTCGAGGGTGGTATCGACAGTTGAAAGCTCGCTCCATCTCTTCCTTCAAAGAGCTCACCCGAGCCTTTGTCACTCAGTTCATGGGAGGGAGAGACCACAAAAAGCCCGCCACTCACCTCTTGACTATCCGCCAGAGGTCAGGAGAGAGCTTGAGATACTATGTTGTGAGATTCAACAACGAAGCCTTGAAGATGGAAGGCTACAGTGACGACATAGCCCTGACCGCCATGATGGCCGGGCTCAAGGATGAGAAGTTCCTTTGGTCACTTGGGAAGAGGACTCCAGCTACCTACTCCGAGCTCCTCTACTGGGCATAGAAGTACATGAGTGCCGGAGAGCTTCTCACTTCCAGGAGGGCTACCGAGGAGGGAGGCAACAGCAGACACCCCCATGCCCAGCATAAGGGAAAGTCTCCAATGGAGGACCCTAACGCTGACAACAAAAGGAAGAGGCATGGGGACCGACCTGAGAAGCGGGGTTCTCCCTCAACCAAATTTCAGAAGTATACACCCACCACCATCCCAGTAGAGCAGCTGCTCATGGAGATTCGGGACAAGAGCCTAGTCAGGTGGCCGGCTAAGATGAAGGCCGGAACCAACAAGCGAAATAAAGATAAGTATTGTCTCTTCCACTGAGATCATGGCCACACCACTTCAGAGTGCTTCGACCTGAAGGAGGAGATTGAAGGCCTCATCCAGAGAGGATACTTAAAAGAGTTTGTGAGGGGAGGAGGTCACCGCGACGCTCGACCTGACAGCGAAGACCGGCACCGAGCTGAGCCACAACCCCCTGGTAAGGACATACGAACTATCTTTGGGGGCCCGTTCGGTGGAGAATCCGCTAGAAAGAGAAAAGCTAGAGCCCGAGAGGCGAGGCATGGCCCCTCTAGAGGAGAAGTTTTCTCCACGCGCGCAGCTGACTGGGAAGAGCTACTGACCTTTAGCGAACAAGAGTCTGAAGGGATCCTCCAACCTCACAATGATGCTTTAGTCGTGATAATCACAGTGGCTAATAACCGAGTCCACCGAGTTCTAGTTGATGGAGGGAGCTCGGTCGACGTCCTCTCCCTTAGTACTTATGATGAAATGGGGCTTGGGAGAGAGAAGCTGAGGAGGAGCACCGCACCTCTTGTCGGATTTGGAGGTGAGAGAGTCATCCCCGAAGGGAGTGTAGAGTTACCAGTCACCTTCGGGGAGGAACCCAACAATATCACCAAGATGGTAGAATTCCAAGTTGTGGAGTGCTCATCTGCCTACAACATCATCTTAGGAAGACCTACCATCCACACTCTCAGGGCGGTGCCCTCTTCATACCACCAGATGATGAAGTTCTCTACCCCACGCGGAGTAGGATTGATCAGGGGAGAGCAGAGAGTCTCCCGAGAATGCTATTACACCGCCATGCGAGGTGCCCAGCCAATGCACATGATCGTGCAAGAACTCCCCAAGGAAGAAGAACAGCCAGCCCCCGTGCACCTAGCTGAGGGTGCGGAGCAACCTCCCTTGGTGGTTTTGCCGGAAGAGTCCAAGCAAAGAGCTACCCCTACTGAGGACCTAGAGTTTGTCCCTCTCTTGAGTGAAGAGCAATGTGTCAAGATTGGCACAAGACTGGGGGCCGACCAGAGGGAAGAACTTATAAAATTTTTGAAGAAAAACTCAGACATATTTGCTTGGAGTCACGAAGACATGCCTGGCATAGACCCAAGAATCATGGTCCACCGTTTAAATGTGGACAACACCTTCCGACCGATTAGGCAGGAGCGTAGAGTGTTTGACTAGGCCAGGAATGAGGCCATAGCAGAGGAGGTGAGAAAGCTACTTAAGGCAGAATTCATCAGAGAAGTGCACTACCCTGATTGGCTCTCCAATGTGGTCCTTGTCAAGAAAGCCAATGGAAAGTGGAGGGCGTGCATAGACTTCACTGATCTCAACAAGGCATGTCCCAAGGACAGCTTCCCTCTACCTCGTATTGACCAGCTGGTAGATGCAACGGCCGGGCATGAGATGCTCACTTTCATGGATGCTTACTCGGGCTATAACCAAATAAAGATGCATGAGCCCGACCAGGAGAAGACCTCCTTCGTCACCAGCCAGGGCCTCTACTGCTATAAGGTCATGCCCTTTGGACTCAAGAACGCAGGTGCGACCTACCAGAGAATGGTGAACAAAATGTTTGCAGGGCAGATAGGTCGGAATATGGAAGTATATGTGGATGACATGCTAGTCAAGAGCCACCAGGAAAACCAGCACACCACCGACCTCACTGAAGCGTTCGACGTCCTAAGGAAGTATCAGATGAAACTCAACCCAGAAAAGTGTGCCTTCGGAGTGACCTCGGGGAAGTTCCTTGGTTTCATGGTCCATCAGCGAGGAATAGAGGCCAACCCTGACAAGGTAAAGGCTGTCCTGGAGATGGAGTCTCCAAAGAACTTAAAACAACTTCAAAGTTTGAATGGAAGAGTAGCCGCACTCAACAGATTCGTGGCTAGAGCGACGGACAAGTGTCTTCCATTCTTCAAGGTCCTTCGGAAAGGGAGCAAGTTTGAATGGACGAAGGAGTGCGAGGTGGCCTTCCTGCAGCTAAAGGAGTACCTCAGCTCGGCACCTCTACTCTCCAAGCCCGTCCAAGGTGAAGAGCTCATTCTATACTTAGCCGTATTAGAGACAGCGGTCAGCTCGGCTCTCATCCGGGAAGAGGACAGTGCCCAACTACCTGTCTACTACACTAGCAAGGCCCTGGTCGATGCCGAGACCAGGTACCCTCAAATGGAGAAGTTGGCGCTAGCCCTAGTGACCTCGGCCCGGAGACTAAGGCCGTACTTCCAGGCGCATGAGATTGTAGTCTTAACCAATCATCCTCTAAGGCAAGTCCTCCAGAAGCCTGAAGCGTCCGGCGCCTGATGAAGTGGGCGGCAGAGCTCAGTGAGTATGATATCAAGTACAAACCGAGAACCGCCCTGAAGGGGCAAGCCGTGACAGACTTTATTGCCGAGCTCACACCTGAAGAGCTCACGCCTGAGAAAGAAGAGCTGCCAACTGCGCCCACCGTGGAGCTCACTCCTGGGAAGAAAGAAGATCTACCAACGGCACCCACCAAGGAGCTGACTCCTACGAAAGATCAAGCCCCTTCACAAGGAGGAGAGTCCGCTTGGACACTCTTTGTGGATGGGTCATCCAACATGAAGGGATGCGGTGCCGGACTCATACTTGTCTCCCCGGACCGAGCCCATATTGAATATGCACTAAGGTTTGGCTTCTGAGCCTCCAATAACGAGGCCGAGTATGAGGCTCTACTAGCTGGGCTGCGACTAGCAAAGAAGGTCGGGGTGCGACGAGTGAAGGTGCTTGGTGACTCTCAATTAATCATCAATCAGATAACTGGAGAGTACCAGACTAAAGGAGAGAGAATGGCAGCCTACCTGGCAAAGGCCAAAGAGCTTCTCCTTAGCTTTGAGTGGTGGAAAGTCAGACAAATCCCTCGCTCCGAGAACGCTAATGCGGATTCACTCGCACGCTTGACATCAGTATACGAGACCGAGCTGAGTAGAACCGTGCCGGTTGAATTTCTTTCGAACTCAAGTATTGACGAGTTGGAAGCTATGGATGTGGATGGAAACCCGGAACCGAGCACCCCTACTTGGATGGATCCGATCATCAACTTCCTGAAGAGTGGAAAGCTCCCTTCGGATAAGGCTGAGTCTCGGCGACTTCAACGTCGAGCAGCCCACTACGTTTTGGAGGGAGACGTGCTATACAAGAGAGGATTATCCCTACCGCTGCTGAGATGCCTCACACCTGATGAGGCAAACTATGTTATGAGGGAAATCCATGAAGGGGTGTGTGGCAATCACTCAGGTGCTAGGTCCTTGGCTCACAAGATCATAAGGCAAGGCTACTACTGGCCTACACTCCAAGAAGATTCTAAGGCATTTGCCAAGAAATGTGGCCAGTGCCAACGGTTTGCGGTCGTGCCAAGGCAACCACCTGAGCCTCTGACCAACGTAATGAGCCCTTGGCCCTTTGCTCAGTGGGGGGTCGACCTGATAGGACCCCTCCCCCAAGGAAGAGGCCAGACCAAGTTTGCCATTGTGGCGGTGGATTACTTCACCAAGTGGGCCGAAGCCGAGCCCCTAGCTACCATCACCGAGCATAAGACCACGGATTTCATGTGGAGGAACATAGTATGCAGGTTTGGCATCCCTCACGAGATTGTCACTGACAACGGAAAACAATTTGACAACGAAAAGTTTAAGTCTTGGTGCTCGGAGCTAGGTATCAAGCACCTGCGCTCCTCCCCTGCTCATCCTCAAGCAAATGGCCAAGTAGAAGCAGTCAATAAAATTATCAAGAAGAACTTGAAGACCAAGCTTGAAAGGCTTAAGGGGTTATGGGCGGAAGAGCTTCCCAACGTGTTGTGGGCATACCAGACCACTGCTCGGTTGTCTACCGGAGAGACTCCTTACACGCTCTCATTCGGGGCTGAGGCAGTGGTGCCCGTCGAAATAGGCCTCCCCTCACCGAGGACTCAACACTTCAATCCAGAGATGAATGAAGAATGTCTAAGGCTAGGCCTAGACCTCCTAGAAGAGCACAGGGAGACCTCCCGCCTCCGCGTAGCTGAGTACAAGAACCGGGTGGCCCGTTATTACAACTCCCGAGTCAAACCACGAAGCTTCAAAGTGGGTGACCTCGTCTTGAGGAAAGTGATGCTGAACACCCGAGATCCGAGCACCGGAGCCCTAGGCCCGACCTGGGAAGGGCCATACAAAGTAGTGGAGATAGTAAGGCCGGGCACCTACAGGCTGACCGACCTCAACGACAAGGTCTTGCCTCACCCCTGGAATGCCGAACATCTTAGGATCTATTATCAATAATCTACTTGCTCTACTTTGTACTAGAACTCTGCTATGTAAGATTGCCAAAAATCAATGAATCTACTTTGTTTTTCTCTACTATTGTAAGTGTATGTATGGAGAGTGCAAGGTGTGGGGGCCAGAGCCAAAGTTAAGGAAGTGAATGTCTAACTTCCTTAGCCGAGCTCACGCCCAACCACCACCGAGAACCGAAAACTCGAGAAAAATTTCTAAGTCGGAAATTCAACTCGAGCAGGGGCCAACTACATCAGTACATTACAAAATCTACACTTCAAAATCAAATCAATAAATGAAGACAAAAAATTTTGACAGAGCTGAGGCCTTAGCTACAAGGAAGTGCTCAGCTCACAACTCTACACCGAGGAGAGAGGCTGACAAGCAAACCTCCCTTGGTAAATTCAAGTCCTACCAGGGCGCAGGGCTACCTTAAGCCGCCCTTGGTGGACAATGTAAAAGGTGAATGCTACAACCCACCAGGGAGCAGGGCTCACCCGAGCTGCCCCTCATGGATGGCCTCACCAAAAACCTAAGTGCATAAAGTCTATCTGGGTGCAGGGATCACCCGAGTCGCCCCTGATGGACGAGCACGAACGATAAAAGCTCCGAATCCCACCAGGGTGCAGGGTTCACTTGAGCCGACCCGGTGGGAGAGCGTAAATATTCTAAGGCTTCGAGTCTCACCAGGGAGCAGGGCTCCACCGAGCCCGACCTGAGGAGAGAGACCACAGATTAGAATTCTATAATTCCGCCCAAACGGGGGAGCTCCTCAGGGCTCTCCCTAGTGGAAAAATTCTAAGTCTTATTCCGCCACCAAGGAAGAGCTCCTCAGGGCTCTCCCGGGTGGAAGGACTTGGAATTCAATAATTCCGCCTAGACGGGGGAGCTCCTTAGGGCTCTCCCTAGTGGAAAAAATTCTAAGTCTTATTCCGCCACCAAGGAAGAGCGCCATCAGGGCTCTCCCGGGTGGAGGGACTTGGAATCGAATAATTCCGCCCAGACGGGGGAGCTTCTCATGACTCTCCCTAGTGGAAAATATTCTAAGTTTTATTCCACCACCAAGGAAGAGCTCCTCAGGGCTCTCCCGGGTGGAAGGACTTGGAATTCAATAATTCCGCCTAGACGGGGGAGCTCCTTAGGGCTCTCCCTAGTGGAAAAAATTCTAAGTCTTATTCCGCCACCAAGGAAGAGCGCCATCAGGGCTCTCCCGGGTGGAGGGACTTGGAATCGAATAATTCTGCCCAGACTGGAGAGCTTCTCATGACTCTCCCTAGTGGAAAATATTCTAAGTTTTATTCCACCACCCAAGAAAGAGCTCTTTAGGGCTCTCCCTAGTGGAAAAAATTCTAAGTCTTATTCCGCCACCAAGGAAGAGCGCCATCAGGGCTCTCCCGGGTGGAGGGACTTGGAATCGAATAATTCCACCCAGACGGGGGAGCTTCTCATGACTCTCCCTAGTGGAAAATATTCTAAGTTTTATTCCACCACCCAAGAAAGAGCTCCTCAGGGCTTTCCTAGGCGGGAAGAGTTAGAATAATATAAAGATGAAGAGTAACATGCAAGAACCAAAAGGTGAAGCAACATAAACTAGAATTTTTATTAAGTAAACATAGATGAAGCTGCTCGGTGGCATGCTTTAATACAAGGTAAGGTGGCCGACCACCTGGGAAAAACTACGACGAAAATAAGTTAAAGTTTAAAGGTGGACACGCCCACCTGAAGCGAAAAAACAAAGAAAACAAGATGAACTTCAGCTAAGGAGGTCATCCCTCCACATCAACATCAACATCAATGGTCTCTTCCTCAAAGACCTGATTACCACCACCACCTGCCCTAGCAGCCTCAGCGTCTGCAGCCTCAGTCATACTATTGACGAAATGAACCAATGCCTCCGGCACGTACAAGGTGTCGAACTCGGGAGACCTTTTATAGATGAGAGAACGTGCATACTTTCCCCCAACTTTGAAGAGCTCGACCTCGAGCTTCGAATATCTGGTAGTCTTCCTAAAGAGTTTCTCTCCATCGGTGAGCTGAGCCTGGAGCTCTCTAATCTTCTGCATCGACTGAAAAGACACTTGCCTTTCCTTGCGAAGGTCGGTTTCCAAACGTGCAACCATGGACTCCGCCGCCTCTTTTAAAAGAGCTTGTTCAGCCGCATTCCGCTCATGCTGGGCAATTTCCTCTCTTGCTCTGCTCAGCTCTCGGATGTTCCTCATCCCAGCCAGAGACATCATGGTCGTGCTCTGCAAAGAAAAGACATGAAGGCAGGAAAAGCTAAGTAAAAGTGAGGAAGAGGGAAGAGCACCTAGCAAGTCTACTTACCTGATACTGCTGGCGAATAGCATCCTCGTATAGCTTAGTGGTGTCCATGTTGATTAACTCGGAGTGGCCTCCTAAGACAATCTCCCCCATGCACCGAGTAAGGGAGTGCACCTGACGCTCTAAGGAAGAGGAGTCCTCTCCCTGGCTATAAGGGACATTGCAGATAAGTCGACTCCCTCGAGAAGAAGACGCCCGAGCAGCTAAGACTGGAGGAGCCCCAACCTGAGGAGACCGAGAGCGAACCCAACGAGGATGCTTCCCCGCTCCCTGGACCTGGACCCAACCACCCTGCTCGACCTCTTGCGCCGGGCGGTCATCGCCCGCTTGAGCTCGACGGCTATTCCGAAGGAACTCGAGTGCGTCGGACGACATGTCTGAAAGGAGGGAGATGATCAGTTCGTGCCTTAGTAAAATTCTCTAAAATAAGAAGAGTTATGAGCTCACCTGGGTCAGGAAGTGAGGCGAGAGCAAGTCCGGAGTCTAATAGCCTCTCTTCGGTGAGCAGGCAAGAGCAGCGATGATGTTGAATGGGGATAGCTAGAATCCTGGTCACCACAGCTTTGGAAGACTTTGGTTGAGTCGGACGTCCTCTAGGCCGAACTGAAAAACAAACTAAGTGTTAAAGAAGAGAACTTAGCACATAAGTGAAAATTACCTTTAACACATGCCCACCTGGAACCTGGAAGGAGCTAGGGACTGGAAAAACATACTCCCTCCCGGGCTCATGCAGCATCCAATCACCTCCCACGAAGAACCACTCAGCTTTCCAATTTTTTACGGAGGAAGGACTCTCCACTAAGGGCGCGTCTTGAGAAGCAAGGTAATATCTATGATCTTCTCCCGGTAATACTTTTAAGTGATAGAGGTATGAGATGGCTCTATAGGAAGGGGTGGCCCCTCGACCAAAAAGGTGCCAGAGAACCCAGCAGCCTAGCAAGATGTTCCAACCGTTGGGACTAAGCTGAGCGGGGGCAAGACCAGCCTCCGACAAGAAATTTTGAGGGAGGAAGTGTAAGGGAAGCCTAACTCCACAATTGAACATCTTACCGTAGAAGGCCACCTCCCCTGGTGGTGGGCTATGTGGAAGTTCACCCTCTGAAGGGCACCTAAGGTTGATGTAAGAGGGGATATTAAACTTCTCTCTCAAATGCACCAAGCCCTCCCTGGTCATGGTAGATGGAAAAAACGACATCTCTAACCCTTGAGGCTGAAGAGAATGACCCTCCAGAAGAGCACCTAGCTCTACTTCCGCTGCAAACTCATTATAGGAATACGAATCAGACGCGTGATCCGACCCGTCGAGATGAGCTCCCTCTAGTGACCTATAGCTCGATCCATCGTCTGACATCCTAATATAAGAGGCTCTAAACTTAGTCTCTACCAAGGAGTGAGCACCTACCAGCTATACTTCAAATAAAATTAAGCATGGAAGATGAGTGACCAAAATTACGCACCTGAATTTCAAGTGTAGAAGCTATGATGTATAAATCCGAGCAAAGTATTCGGTGTCACCTTTTAGCACTCCTACAAAAATGCCAACATCAATTAAGTTTGGTGAGAAGCTACTCGGTTCAAGTGTCTTATCCCGGCACCTAGCTGCCCAAAAATTAAAAGATATTTGCAATAAAGTGAATTAATTCTACTCACTTTGGGGGCAGAGAAATGATCAAGCTGATCGTTCAAGCAACACACCTGAGATTACAAAAGAGAGATATATTAATTAAAAAAAAAAAAGCACCGAACAGCCCCTGCTAAGGGCTAAAACCAATTCAAATGGCCAAGTGTTATTAAGCCCAATATGGATCAGCTCACTAAGAGCCCAGCAGACCAACCAATAAGCTCATTTTATTGGCAAGGCCCACGGCCCATTACATGATCATTTTTATTGACAAGGCCCACGTTCTCTTTCTATGAAGAAGGACAAATCAATTCTTTCTTCTCCCAGCAGCTGAGAACCGAAGACCCCTCCCCCTTCCTCTCTCTTCAACGCTGCAACAAGAAGGGGGAAGCCATGGAAGACAGGCCAAAGCTGAATCGAGCGAAAAATTCATGGAAATTAATGGTGATTTAGCATAATCTTTTATCCCCTCACTTGTCAAGTCGCCCAGCCGAGAAAATTCCATGAAGAAATCGATGGATTCAAATTGAAGCTAGCTTGTTCTTCATCTCTTGCTCCACGCCACAGAGATCCAAAGCTCACGAGCTTCTCACTAGTCACGAATTGATGGAGAACCAGCCACCGACTATCGAGAACCGAGCAGGTGAAGGAATATGATTGAAATCCCAAGAGAAATCTATCCCTCCTCATAGCAGCCATTGGAGCTGAAAGCTTGGAAATTCAGACGAAAATAAGTGGAAAACGGTTCTGTTCTCTTTTTTGACCATGAACCGAGAGCATGGAAGCTTAATCCATCGATCTCTCTCGTGAACGAAGCCACCATGAACAAAAATTTGAAGCGAGTCAAGGTTTACCCATGAATGAATCGAAGACTGATTCAAATTGAAGCTACAACTCGAATCAAATGAAAATAGAAAGGGAGATAGGAAGCCACCATGGACGAAAGTTTGAAACTCAACGCTGGACGACTTTCCCCACCAAAATCGTGAATCAGAATGGAGGAAACCCGCTCACTGATCTGCTCTCTCGCCTCCGTTCATAGCCAGAAATCAATGGAAGATTTGACGTGATCTTAATTTATTAAAATTCCAGAATTCTCTTCCTCACGGCAGACATTGAAGATGAAATTCAAAGCAAATTAGAGCGAAAATCCATGGAAATTGCCTCAGCTAAGTTCTCTCTCCTCTCCTTCAATCTCTCGTTTCTTTTCTTCCTTCGAACCAGACCCTGAAGCAGCCACAGATGAGGATTTGAAGCTCAACAATGGCTGATTGACAGCCCCTGCTCTCGTACTGGGAAAATACATAATGGAAGAGTGAAGAGAAGTGAGAACCCCTGCTGTATAATTCGGAAAAATCCATGGAAAATCGAATTGACTGGTTTAAATTGAAGCTACAAACCAGAACCATGAACCGAGAACCAAAAAGTTATTTTCTTCCTTGCGAATTCAGTCTCATTTGAACGCTCAAAGAAGCACCAGAGTCAATAAAATATCTGAAATTAAGCGTTGAACTCACCCCATTTCTCAGTGGACGGGTCTGTGGTTCGAAGAAATTGAAGAAGCAAATCCAACGTCTCTCAATTTCGTGCATGAATACAAGAAAAACAGAATAAATTAAGATTGTCTCTTTCTGTTCTCTATTCTCACGACCCCAGTTTTCGGTGGTCAGGTGGGAATCGAAACTACTGTGATAAACTACCCCTGTTCGGTTGATGTTTCTCACGCCTCGGGTCTCTTCTTCTAGAAAATCCTAACAAAAATTGGGGTTAAATCCACAACTAAGAATGAAAGCTGACTCGTGCTCTCCCTCGCAATTCAGTCCAACGATTTCAGAATTAAAAGTATAGAGTTTGAATTATTTTACCTGCTCACTGCTGGGTTCTCACGCCTCGGTTCGGGTCGAAATGGTAAGTTTGAAATTGAAGTTGAACGGTGACACCTAAAGCAACGTGAGAGGAGAAGAAAATTAAAGCTACATTTTCTTTCTTTTGATTTGAAATAATATGACAAGGTGGTGGAACTCAAATTCAACAAAATTTAGTCAAGTGACTCACCTCTAGCCTCGCTTCTCTCCCTTGCACCACTCTTCGAAATCCAAAAATTCAATTCTCAACAAGTTGTGCACACAAGTGAATTAAGATTGCAAAAGGATGTGTGGGACTAAAGGAATAAAGAATGGCTATTTATAGTGGGGCACTCCCACTCCCTAGCCATTGGATGAAAAAGTAAATCAATGGTTTACAATATTTGAAGAGACCATTCACTGGTACAGATTCCTCTTGCAAGTAGTGGATATAAAATCTTACATGATTTGAAGACTCCATAGCAAGATTCTTTTAGAATCTCCAAAGGACAAGCTACTAAAGGGAGATTTGATTGGTCAAACAAGCTACTACCTAGTCAAATATGCAATAAATATTCCACTTACCAGATCACTCCCAAGCAGTCAGGTGCTCTCCCTAAAACCCGAGAAGATCACCAAGCTCGGCTCGGGAGTGGGGGGCCACTGTTATGGGTGGATTTTCAAACAACTATACGACCACGTGGCACCCCTCTGGAGGACCACGTGGGATGACCAAAGACCTCCACGACGCTAGTGAAGTGGGCCGGATGAACACCCACTAGGCCCAACTGGGTGGGTGCCCATCCTGGAAGATCACTTCAAGAGATTCTGGAGGGGACTCGGCCTCAGGAAGAGGACCGAGCACCAAGTCGATCAACTTAGCAAAATGAGCACGCGAGACCTGGCAAGGTGCGTGCTCATCCCTAGAAGACCAACTCACCTAAGCTCGGAAGAGCAGGTGACCATCCGAATAGAGATTGAATAAAGATGAGCTCATAGGCCAGACAAGGCATGAGCTCACCTGGTGTGGACTCCTTTCAACACTAAAGTAAAGAGCCTGACTGCTCTTCCAAGGGAAGAGCACCGACCACTGAGGCCCTCTCTCATACATGATATGCGATCATCCAATCGAGAGCTGGCACGTGGCCTAGGGCCTACGCCTGACACCTACACGGTAGGGTCATTATTACACCTCTCTTATAAATACCGGAGGAGACCCACTGTTAAGGTACGTTACTTCTACTCCTACTTTGCTCGGCACCACCTCTGGTCTGAGTTAGGCATCGGAGTGGATAGGCCGGCACCACACCGGTGCTCAGTTGTTTCCTTGTGCAGGTCAAAACAAAAAATGGTTGTTGGAATTGATAGTTTAGGCCAAAGAGAAATGAATGGATCGTCCATTGTTACCAATTTTTTCAAATCCAAGGATCCCTTAGGCAAAGAAAGTAAGGAAATTCGCTGCTCTAATTAGACAGCCATCGTTACTTGGCTCGGCGACGTTTTATTTGGGGGATTTGGTTTATAAGAACTTACAAATAATTGTTTAATAAATTTATTGAATTTGATATTTGGGTATCAGTAAATTTATTAAACCTACTATTTGGGTAAAAATAGCAGTTTAATAAAATTATTAAACTAATAAAAGACAAAAGAAAAAAAATAGTAAAAAAATTATTAAATTACTGAATTGTTATTTGGTTAAAAAGTTTTGACATTTCAGTAATTAATATGCATATATATACACACACACACACACACCATATGAGACAATATTTTTTTTTTCTTTTTTAATTAGTTTTAGTTGAATTATTTAATTTTTTTTATATAAAATATTTATTATAGTCAAATCTAAAAAAATAAATAAACTAAGAAAAATTTACAATTAGAAATATAAATATGATTGTTGCACTATATTATTGTAAAATATATATTTAGTCTCTAACATTTACAACATTTTATAATTTAGTCTCTAACGTTTGAAATTTTTTAATACAGTCACTTGCGTTTTGATTAACTACAATTTTAGTTCTTACAATAATTTTTGTTAACTAAAATATTGATGTTGCCATACTTTTACTTATTAACATGGACATAAAACATCTACATGCTAAAATATTACATGTAACTTTCAACTGTTTGAAAAAACAATGAACAAAAATGATAACTTAAAGGATAAACAGAAAGAAACAATGAATTTTAGATGAGGAAAACTTGGAGGGGAAAAAAACTACAGGGCTACGCTATAGTAGATTTTAGTATACACACAAAACAAAAATAATTAAATTAAAATGAAAAGGAAAAAAAACCTCTTTTCTTTATCTTCGATTGCTTCTTGTAGATGACAAATTTTTAGTGGATTTTCACAAGTTTTCCTTGTTAGTCGGTTTAAAGAATTCCCTTCCTTACTTTGAAACATTACAAGCTTCCCTTGTGGATTTTGTATAATCAACCGAATTTGCTCTGAAATATTCTTAATCTACTCCCAAACACTATCTCAATATGTATAATGAAAATGTTAAAGAAATTCTTTCTCACATACATAAAATTCTCACAAGTGAATACAAAAGTAAAATATGTAACAACATTCTATAAAAATTTGTTTGAATCTCATAATGTTTTAGAGGTATTCATAAGGCTTGATGAAACCTCTATTTATAGGACAAATGGCTTCTCTTATTGATTTAGAGAGAAATCCTCTTTGTATATTAACACACTATGAAATTTACTAATTGCCCACATTTGTTCACGCCAAATCTTTCAATTAGCCTATAACATACAAATCTTCATAGGTTTACAAATTGCCAGTCAAATCAATTAACATTTCCTTTCTTAAAAAAAAAAAATAACCTTTCCAGTTTTTCTTTCTTAAAACATTTTCCAACCATTGACATGAAGCTAAAAAAGGTTATGTAGATTTCAAAACAACAATAACTAAAAAAAATTATTATTTCAAAACACCACTAAAAATGTCAACGTGAGCATATCTCAATCGGTTAGGTACCTGCTCCTTTCTCAAGAGGTCAAATATTCGAGTATCTCCTCTCCTCCTTCAATTTGATGTAATATCTAAAGAAAAAATTATATTTAAATAAGCTTGATTTCAGAAATTTTATTTTCAAATACTTGACCAATTTGAAAAAAATTACATGAATCAATAGAAATATAATATGAAAACTTTTTTGGGATTTGGAAAGTATATGAAATTATTGATAAAAGCCCTAAACTTGCTCAACAAGTTTGCTTGGTGACCAAGTCTTTGAAAGGAAGACCAAGCGGTGGTGCTCTCAAACAGTTAAGCAGTGATGGTGATTCAACGAATTCAGATGACATTGGTTCTAGTGGAGGTTCTAAAAAGTCCAATACGAATGATGAAGATTGGGAGGAGATGGATTTGAGGGCGGTGAGCGCAATAAGGCTGTGTTTGGCTAAAAATATTCTTGCGAATGTGCTGGAATTTTGACTGCTAAAGAGCTTTGGGAGAAGCTTGAAGCCTTGTATCAAGCTAAGGGTATCTCAAATCGATTGTACCTGAAGAAGCAGTTTCACACACTGCGAATGGAGGAAGGTACAAAAATCTCAGATCACTTGAGTGTTCTCAATGGTATCATTTCAGACTTGGAGGCAATCGAAGTGAATGTAGATGAAGAGGATAAGGCACTTAGACTCATCTTGTCTCTTCCAACTTCTTATAAGCACTTGAAGACGGTTCTAACGTATGGAAATGATTCTTTGGATTTTGCAGAAACTACAAGTAAACTCTTGTCGGGGGAGAGGAGGTTGAAGAGTAAAGGACGTGATTCACATAACAACTCTGTATTTGTAGTTAGCAATGGGAAGAAGAAAGGTTTCGTACAGAAGAAATGCTGCTGGGAATGTGGATTATCTGGTCACCTGAGAAGAGATTGTCCAAACAGAGAAAGTTCGGCAAAGGGCTCTGGGTCAGAAGCTAACACTGTCTCTCTTTTTTAGGGAGATGAAGACTTCGTTTGAACAGAGAAGAAATTCATCCTCATGGTATGACCGCTTTACCATGATAGAGGATGTGTTGTTAGAGGATGCACACGAGCATTGGCTTTGCAGCTATGCAAGGCGTGTGGTGGAATGGTATCGATGGTTGAAGAACTTCCGGGGAAGTCAAGTAGGTGGAAGTTGCACCATAATTTTAGCAAGGTTTATCGACATGTGTCGAAAAAGGAAAAATCTTGGAAGGTGATATTCCAAGTGGTCTACTTATATGGTGGAGTAGGATAACTCTCTAGTTTGAGAACTATGATTGTCGATGAAGACAATGATTGTAGCACAATCTGTGGATTCTTCATCTATCTTGCCAAGGTGGAATTTGTTGGGATTTGGCAAGTATATGAAATTATTGATAAAACCCTAAACTTGCTCAACAAGTTTGCTTGGTGACCAAGTCTTAATTGTGGCAATTGGATTTGCTTGGTGGGCAAGAATGAATTATGACCGTTAGATTATACTTGGTGACCAAGACTATCTGTATTATAAATAGAGGCAACCTTTGTTGGAAAATGCATCCCAAAAATACTGAGAGTGTATTTGTATTGGGTTCAGGGAGGGCTTTGGTGAGAGTGTGAGAAATATTGTAAAAGAAAATGTTTACTTTGAGAGCTTTTGAGCATAATACACGGTTAAGTGTATTGAATATTTTTCAGTGTAACTCTTGATTTATCATAGTGAAATCCGCAGTGGTAGCAACTGGACGTAGCCAATTAGGGTGAACCAGTATAAATCTTTGTGTCGTTTGATTGTGTTTGTTTCTTTATTTTTCTCGGTTATTTCTCTTTATTTCTAGTGGTGAATGTGGGAAAGATGGGTTTTTCCCAACAACTTTTCAACTACAAACCTTTCAAAAAGGTTAGGGGTTTTATTTGAAATTGAAATCGGTGTGTACAAATAATTTAGCCGATTGAAATTGCTTTTAATGATTATACAAATTGAATTAAAAAATATCTTTAATAGTCATTCCATAAAAAAAAAATATTCGACTAAAACTAATTATTTAAACATATTAAACACAAATTGAGATGAACTTAAAATAGTTACCAAACAATGAAATGAATAATCTAAGTTTTCCAAAATAAATAGCCCGTGTTAAACACCTAACATTTATAATTAAAAGGTTAGTATAATATTCTACTGGTAATATTACGTTTTTAGTTAATGAGGAAAGTTTGTTTTGGATTTTAAAATCTTATACACAACATTTTTAATCTATAAACTTATCAATTGATTTTTTTAAATAAACGTGGCCAATATCCGACCTTGATCCCACCCCATTTATTAAGCGAATTTGGCGAGCTGAGTCAGAGATACTGCACTGCAATAGAAGGGTAGCGTATGTGGTGTGCTGTATAAGTGACAAACAATGTATGTACCTGCACAAGAAAGAAGCAGAACATCAGTGTGGTACCGGTCTAATACCCTCTAATGCTTAAGTTAGAGACAATAGAGATAGTGTGCTAGAGAGAATTCAGGATAAAATGAATTATCTATGTGATTGAGTTTTTTTCCCTATTTATAGAAGAAGAAGTTTGATGACATCACCGTGCCATGTGTCTCATCGGGATCGGGTCATGTGTTGCCTCTAGGGTTGATCTCGGTTCGGTTTGGTCCGGTTTTGAGAGAACTTGGAACCGAACCGAAGTCATCGGTTTAGAGAAATAGTGAACTGATCGGTTCTTAAATCTTCATAAAACCGTTCGGTTCGATTCTTTTCGGTTTCCGGTTCATTCAGTTTGGTTTTTTGGTTTTAGATTTGGAGCCTATGTTATTGAGTTTTTATTTTTTTTTTAACCCAAAAAAAAAATGAAAAATTGCTTCGTTTATGTGAATCACAAAGAAAAAAATAACGCACCTCAGAAACTAAAAGATAAACAACAGTTTGAATGACCCAAAAATAAATAGTGAAGAGAACTTGAATTTGAAGAAATCACAAAAAAATATTTGAATAAGGATGAGAGAAACGTCTCAAAATTTGGGGGAAAATCAAATTAGGCCGTAATCATAATGCAACAAAAACTCAGATCTCATAGCTTCAGATTCATTAAAGAAAGAGAAAAAGAAAAGAGGCAACATTAAAAGTTTAAACAAAATGGAAATAATCGAGTTTGGGGGGTTTCTTGGATTACAGCCATAAGAGAGTTTTTCTTCTCTCAATTTTGGTTGTTCTTGTCAAATCTTCATCATAGAGCTACACTGAAAGAATGACTAAGAGTGAGGGAGAGAGAAACAAGATGGAAAAAGCTTGGACATGGATGATGTTTTCCTTTCCATGAGCTTGGAAGACGTAAAGCGGCGATGAGGGCAAGAGAATTGTCGAGAAGGAGGCTTTGGAGGAATGAGAAAAGAAAGATAAGGCTCTAGGATTTTTATCTTTTAGTTTTAATTTTGTTTATTAATTAAATTTGGTAGGCCGGTTCGGTTTCAGTTATATTCGGTTTACTATTTTAACAAACAAGCCAAAATCGATTTTTATTGGTTTTCTATTCTATTAAACTGAGAAAACCAAAAAATAAAAGAAAAACCGGAGGTTTTCTGCACATCCCTAGTTGCCTCCCAACCAAATGTCACTTGTGGGTTACTCTATATGTTATCTTTCCTATTGGATGTTCGTATTTGATCTCATATATGTAAGTCTGCTAGAGACGACGTAGATATACTTGACCAGGTGTGTATAGACATTATCACCAGTGCGTAGACATGTCTTATCAAGCGATGTGGATGTACCTTCCAGGGCGACGTAGATGTATACTTTCACGTAACGTAGTCTTATCTTTCCATGCGACGTAGACATACGAGTTGTGCATATCTTAATCAAGTTAAGAAATTCAACGTGTAATGATGCAATTCCACCCACAATATTTCCTAAGTGGGATAATTGTGAGCTATTGCTTTCTTTCGTTATAAATTGATGTGGATCAATAGAAATATAATAATTTTTTGGTAAAGTATCTTTTTGGTTCTCATTTTTTATGTTTGTGTCTATTTGGTCCCTAAATTTTTAATTTGTGTCTATTTGGTCCCGAGTTTTAATAAATAAGTTTATTTGATCCTTGAGTCTTCAATTTGTGTTTAATTCATCCCCAAATTTTGAGAAATAAGTTCTATTTGATCAATAAAATTTGTTTTCCAACCATTAGTTAATGAATTTATTAACACTAATGAATGGAAAAATTAACTATCAAAGTGACCCATTTATCATTAGTCGGGGATAAAATAGATAAATTGAAAATTCAAGGACTAATTATGTATTTTACCCTAAACTTCAAGTGATTTATTAATTAATTAAAGTCAAATCCACGAAAGAATTCGACTAACTCAAATTGTTAAAGAAAATTTTGTAATTAGAAATATAAATATCATTGCTGCTAGGGGTGTGTTCACACAGAGAAATTTCTAAGTAAAGAAATTAGAATGCGGAATAAATATATGTTGGATTGATTTGAATTGAATGTTACAATCTCTAATCGAAATGATCCTCTGATTCTTTCTCACAAGTATAGACTTCGATGCGAGGGCCGTCGGCGTATTTCTCGGATCAAAGTGTTGATGTTGTTGAAACTTTGGTCTTCAAAGCGATCTTCAAGGGGTCTTCGAAAAGTCTTCGATCTTCAAAGTCTTTTGAGTCTTCTGGCTTCTGAATATTTTTCAACCTCCCCAAATGAATGAATAACCCCTCTATTTATAGAGTTTTTGATGGACATTTGGTGGATATGGGCTTCATTTGACTTTGAGCCCAATTGCCATGTGGCATAATTTTATTGGACAAATTTTGTGTCATCCTATGGTCATAAAGAAGACACGTGGCATTATTTGACTTGCCAATTTTATGTCTTTTAATTTTATTTAAAGACACGTGTCGAATTTGGATTTGTCTATATTTTAATGACATGTAATTTTGCCATTGGTTTGAATAATTACTTGGCAATTTGTATTTTGACAAATTTTCTCCTTCTACAAATGCCCCCTTTTCGAGATTTATGCACGAATTTGGTCGTGGGTGAATCTTGAAAATATATCCCTTAAAAAAAATTCCGATTTTGAGATGAGGGGCATATTGGTAATTTGCTCATTTTTCGGAATGCATGACATTCAAATTCTAAATATTCCGGTGCAATCGTCTCGTCGTTACGGTTCTAACGCAATTCACGGATTTATAATCGGGGCCCGGAATAAAAAGTTATGATAGAATATATATATATATAATTTGAAATGTCATGTTTGATTATTTTTTTCAACGTACAGATTAGGATTCTTTTTTTTTTTTTTTTTTTTTTTATCTCAATCTAATCTCTCTATGGATTAGGAAATGAGAGGTTTTCCTAATCATAAACTCTCTATAAAAAGAGCCTTAGACCTCTCATATTTTGCATTCAAAAATTGGTGGGGTCTCCAATGAATTTTCGGTGAGATTTGGTGAATTTCCGGCGAGATTCCCTGTGAGTTTGGCAGTTTCTAGAGAGATTTGGCTTTTTCCGGCGAGTTTTCCGATCAGTTTGGCGGTTCCCGGCGAGATTTGGTGTTTTCCTGCGAGCTTGGTTGGCGGTTTCCGGCGAGTTTGGCGGTTCAGGTTGGTTTTTTTTTTTTTAAATTCTGAAATTTCCAGAAATCTGTGAACCATTTTTTTTTTTAATTTCTGGAATTTTTCAGAAAAATATATAGATATATTTTTAAATTCTGGAATTTTCCAGATTTTTTTTTTAAAATTCTGGAATTTTCCAGAAATCAACTTTGACTTTGACTTTGACTTTTTTTTTTAACTTTGTTGCATTGCATGTACTACTTGAACTTTGTTGCATTGCATGTACATATATCACATTCACTTTTAACAGTGACGACACTCCCCAATAGCACCAGGGCGGTGGTCACCTTTATTTTGACTTGTTGACATGCATTGTTTATTTTATTTTAAATTCTCACTAGCCCTTTTTTTTTTTAAATATTCTTACTCATCATCCTTCTTATCTATTCTCCTTTTTATTGTTTTATAGGAATTATGGTATACTTTAGAGAATATATCAGCTCTGGGAAGAAGTATCTAGTGATTTTGAAGGATAAAGATCAGAATGTTAAGGATGGAGTCAAGCTAGTAGTGGGTGAACCAAAACATGGTTGTTTTGCGAAGACATGGTCATCTTTAGATGATTCGAGCTTTCTGTCTGAATGGTCTGTGAAGAAGCAGTTAGATCGAGATCCTCCTTCGATAATTTGGGTTTTACAATCGTCGATACACAACAAGCAATTTAATGAAAATCCAGAATTAACATTAGGTCGTCGAATAATTACTGGCGACGTTCGTTGGGGCTCAACACTAAGGATGCGCGGAGAATTCAGCTACATCCACTTTATTGGGAATGGTTGGAAACTGCAATTGCTCGAAGTGAAGAAGTTCTTATTAAAGCTCGTTTGCTTGATGCCGTGATTGCTTCCCTTTATTCATATGATCGTAATGGTGATGTTATTCGAGCCTTTTGTGAAGCATGGTGTCCTTCGGCGAATACACTTCACACTTCAGCTGGGGAATTATCCATCTCTTTATGGGATTTATGGCATTTCAGAGGTCTTTCTATAAAAGGAAGGTTTTATGAGGAGGTTGTTCCCTGTTGCAAGGAATTGACATATTCTTACGTTCAAGGCGGACATATCTTCAAGATTTGTGAGTATCTTTTCGCTGCTTATTATCACAATGCAATTACTGAGAAAGGTTGTTCTAAAGTTTCTATCACGGCATGGATCTCCTTCTGGTTCAAAGGAAAGTCAAAATATGTGAAACCTCCTCCCCGAAGGGCAAAGAAGAACACGCGTCCCCAATCTACACATAATCCAGATGGTTCGCCTATCAAGTACGGTGCTTGGTCTAATGAAGAGGAAGACATGTTTCGTGGCCTTGGTGTTCAGGAAGAACTCAAAGAAAAGACTTATTTAGCTGCTTTTCTCTCATGTTGGCTTTGTGTGTTTGTCTTTCCTGTTGAAGATACTAATCTTATTCGACCAGAAGTCTTTAAGGCTGCTAGTTTTATGGCTGGTGGTTACGCTTTTAGCCTTGCTGTTCCAGTCTTGGCGAATATTTATTATGGGTTGGGTAAGATTTCTAATGCTCCTCATTCAGCAGGGCGTTCTGAGGCTTGTTTTCCAGCTCATTATGTATATGGTTGGTTGGCTTCTTATTGCAACACTCATTTTAAAGTTCCACGAGAGGTTAGAGGCCCAATGATGGTTAATTTTTCTGGAGAAGGTGGTGTCAAATATTTTAGTGACATTGAAGCCCGTGATTTAATCTATAAAGGCAGATCAATAGCTTGGCATGTGAACCTTCACTTTAGGAATAGGGGGAGCTTGTAACGGATGATGACAATATAGTCCCTATTTTCTCTCTGTACTTAATAAGTATTCGATCGGGTTTTCTATCATCACGACATGGGAAATCTATAACCATTGAGCCTTATAGTCCATGCCGGTTTAGTCGACAATTTGGATTCTATCAAGATATACCTGGTGATCTTGAAGGAGATATGCCCCCAGTTAACTTAGATAATGCTCTGTATTTTTGGAGAATATGCACTCAACTTGGAACATCATCCAAAGTATACTTTCCAGCACGAAGTTTGAATCCTCACGATCAAGTTACTCTGCGTTATAAGAATTATTGGGCACGTAAACATGGGGATTATCTTGAAAATAACGTGCAATATTTGGCGACAAATGCTCTTATTCCTCTACCAAATCCTAAACGATTGAAGAATGATCATTCCATAAAGAATGGAGGTAAGAAGCTTCGTATTCTTGAATCTAAGCTATTGAAATCTTCAGCTTGTAGAGAAGATAGTGAGAGTCACAGTAGTAATGAAGACCAACACTGGAAGAGACTTAAGAAACCACAAAGGCTATCTTTATCGAATGACGATTTTATTGACGGTGTTCAAAGCGCTTCAAACCTTCCGGATCACGTCGATGATTTGGTAATTATGATTATTTTTTTTTTTGTAGTCCTTTTTTTTATATACTCATTAAATTTCTCATCGTTTCTTCATCTTTTCTGTATTTTTTTTAGCCTCCTTGTGAAGATTTTGTTCAAGAAGAGCAACAATACAGTGATCAATCTTGCGTGGGCCCTAATACTTTTGATCTTGTAGTCACCAAAATACAAAATTCGAAGGCCTCAGATGTTGATGTAGTTGTAATCCTAGATGAAGCTCCTGTTAAAATTACTGCCAATAAAGAGGAAAATAGGGGGAAAGAAATTCAAACCCATGAAGTTTCTCATTACTGTGCGGACGTTGTAATTTCTAGCTTTAGGCGCCAAATTGTTTCGGCGATGTGGGAGAGCATTCAACAGAAATTGATTCGTACTTCTTTTGATAAAATTCCACTTCTTGAGGGTGAAGTACAAAAGATATTTAAAGCCATGAGTGAAAATGACGTAGTTGATTTAGTGCCGCTTCAGACTATTGTGAATGAGTATTTTCAAAAGGTTAGGCAGTATAATGATTTGCAATCATCATTATCTTCGCGGTTAACTTTAGCAGCCCAGGATCACCAATTATCAGCCTTTAAAATCCGTTTGAATGAAGCGTCATCTTTGGAGAAGAACATATTGGCGAAGCAGGATGCATTTCGGGAGCGTAGAGATAAATGGCTTGCGAGGATTGAAGACTTGAAAGCGCAGATAGAATCTATAAAGACTGATAATAGAGAAGTTGAAAAGTTGATGCTTGAGAGTGAAGAAGATTTGAGGAGACAACGAGCTGAGACTTCTCAAATGCATGATGAACTTAGCGTTATTGAAAGCGCTCCCACCATGACGGATGTTGATGTCAAGAATTCAGAGATATTTCGTGAGCTATTAGATGGAGCGCGGCTGGAGTTAAAAGACTACAAACTATTTCATTGATGATTTTTTTTAAACATTTAGAATATGCCTCTATTTTTTTTTTATAGCTAGACACATGTCCTGTTTGATTTTTTTTTATTTATCAATGAAATGTCTCTTTTTTTTATTGCTTTCAATTGGATGAACATCACAACATGTCTTTCGTTTTTTTTTTTTTTGTTAACTGAACTTAAAGTTTCCTTTAAGCTGCCTACGTACCCTTTATATGAATAGGGATCAAGTCAAACGTAGTTCCAATACAGAGATTTTTTTTTAAGTGAACTGGACTTAAAGTTTCCTTTAAGCTGCCTACGTACCCTTTATATGAATAGGGATCAAGTCAAACGTAGTTCAAGTACAAAATGTTTATTATTTCAAGCGTAATATTTTTTAAGAAATTTGCCATTTATGGGGCCGATTCTTAATCCATCTTTATCAACTATCTTGTATGCTCCGTTTGTATAGACTTCTTTCACAACATAAGGTCCATCCCATTTGGAGGTAAACTTGTTCCCAGTATGTCGAGTCGTGATGATTGGTTTTCGAACTGCAAGTACAAGATCGCCAACTTGAAATGACCGAGGTCGCACTTTTTTGTTGAAGGCTTTGGACATTCGCGCTTGATAACATTCTAAAGACTGTTAAGCATCAAGTCTTATTTCATCGAGAGCTTCTAACTCTTGAAGGCGTATCTTTACATTATCTTCTTCAGTTAATCCTTCTTGAATCGCCATCCGTAAAGATGGAATTTCTCTTTCCAGAGGAAGGACAGCTTCCACACCATAAACAAGAGAATAAGGTGTAGCTTGAGTAGGAGTGCGATAAGTTGTTCTGTACGCCCATAATGCTTCTCCAATCTTTTCTTACCAATCTTTCTTTGTCTTTGACACAACTTTCTTCAACAAGTTGCAAAGCGTCTTATTGAAAGCTTCTGCAAGATCATTTGCTGCAGCATTGTACATAGAAGAATTATATTGCTTGAAGGAAAACTTTTCACATAATTTGTCAATGAAGCTATTAGAAAACTGTCTTCCGTTATCTGTCACAATATAACGGGGAATACCATATCAATAGATGATGTGAGTACGAATGAAATCTGCTACATGTTCTTTTTTAGCTTCTTTCAACGCAATGGCTTCTGCCCATTTGGAGAAATAATCGGTTCCTGCAAGAATGTAAGAGTGTCTTGCAGATGACTTGGGCGTTATAGGTCCAACAAGATCAAGTCCCCATGCTTCAAAAGGCCAAGAAGCCACAGTTGGATGTAATGGCTCTGGAGGCTGATGAATGAAGTTAACGTGAAATTGACAAGCTTCACACTTTTTTGCATATTCCATAGAGACTTGAACCATTGTAGGCCAATAATATCCCGTTCTCTTCAATTGAAAGTGAAGTTTAGGACCTGATTGATGAGCACCGCAAAGACCTAAATGAGCTTCTTCTAGCGCCTGACTTGATTCTTCTTTTCTGAGACATCGAAGGAAAAGCCCTTCATACGAACGACGGTAAAGCGTATCTTTATAATATATGAATCGAGCCGCTCTTCTTTGGATTTCACTCTTGTGGCGGGAGCTTGAAGGGAGTATTCCATATTGAAGGTAGTCTATAATGGGTTGCCACCAATCTTTCTCTTCTATGACATAGGCGGATATCATATTTATTTCAAGATGTTCGTTTTTAGCTATTGGCACGATCCATTTCTGACAGAGAGGGATATTCAAGACTCCCTCCTCGTCAAGTGTTAATACAGTTGCAAGATTTGCCAAAGCGTCTGCTTTATTATTTTCTGCTCTTGGAATATGCTCTAAGGCTACACTTTCAAACTTGTCTAAAAGATTTTTGGCAAGTTTGAAGTAGGGTATAAGGTCTTCATGTTTGACATCATATTCTGACAATAACTGGTTGATTATCAACTTTGAATCACTGTAGATGTTTATATATGATATTTCAATCTCTAATGCCATTTGAAGACCAATAATGAGCGCTTGATACTCAGCGACATTATTCGAGCATAATTCACCAAATGTGAAGCTGTATGGCAACATGTGCTTTTCAGGTGAAATGAAAATTACACCTGCTCCTGCTCCATTTCTTCGAGCTGCTCCATCAAAGTACATAGTCCAAGGTTCGGTAACTTCAACACAAAAGACTTCATCATCCGGCAAATCTTCAGATAATTTCCAATTTGACGGGATTGGATGATCTGCTAGGAAATCTGCCAATGCTTGTCCCTTGATTGCTTTTTGCGGAACATAGACAATATCATATTGTTGAAGTAGAATTGCCCATTTAGCCAATCGTCCAGAAAGAACTGGTCTGGATAAGATGTATTTAATTGGATCTGCCTTTGCTAACAGATGAATTGTGAAAGCTTGCATGTAATGTCTCAACTTGTCAATGGCGAAAAATAGCGAAAGGCACATTTTCTCGATTGGTGAATAATTTAATTCAGCTCCAATCAAAGTTCTACTCAGATAGTAAAGTGCTCGTTCTTTGCCTTTTCCGCATTCTTGTGCAAGTAAAGCTCCAAGTGATCTTTCCTGTGCAGCAATGTATAGGATCAAAGGTTTCCCTGCGATGGGTGCACCTAGGACTGGTGGATTAAGCAAGTACTTTTTTATGTTATCAAAAGCATTTTGACACGCTTTATCCCATTCAAAATTTGCATCTTTCTTCATCAATCTCTGAAAAGGCTGACAACGACCTGCCAAGTTTGAGATGAACCTTCTAATGTAAGCTAAATGCCCTTGAATGCTTCTTAGCTGTTGTAAATTTCGAGGCTCGGGCATTTTCTGAATGGCATCAATTTTTGTTTGATCGATTTCAATTCCTCGATGTCTCACGACAAAACCAAGGAACTTTCCTGAAGTTACACCAAATGCACATTTGAGGGGATTCATCTTCAGTTGATACTTCCTCAATCGTTCAAAAACCATCTGTAGATCTTGTGAATGCTCTGTCCTTGTTTTTGATTTTACTACCAGATCGTCTACGTAACATTCAACATGTTTATGTAGCATATCATCAAAAATCTTTTGCATAGCTCGTTGGTATGTGGCTCCAGCATTCTTGAAACCAAACGACATTACTTTGTAGCAATATATACCTTTTGGTGTGCGAAAAGCAGTCAATTCTTCATCTTCAAGAGCCATCCGTATTTGATTATACCCTAATGATCCATCCATAAAAGACAAAGCTTCATATCCTGTAGTGGAATCTACCATAATTTATGTGATTGGTAATGGGAAGTCATCTTTTGGGCACGCATTATTCAAGTCGCGAAAGTCAACACAAACACGAAGTTGTCCATTTTTCTTTTTTACCGGAACGATATTTGCTATCCATGTTGGATATTGTACTTCGCGAATAAATCCAGCTTCAATTAGCTTATTGACTTCAATTTCTATTTGAGGAATAAGCTCTGGTCGAAAACGACGTTGTGCTTGCTTAATTCGCCGATGCCCGTCCTTAATTGCGAGGTGATGAACTGCAATTTTAGGGTCAAGTCCTGGAATTTCTTTATACGACCAAGCAAAGACGTCCCTGTATTCAGTAAGTAAATTAACATACTCACTTTTTTCATCTTCAGTAAGTGATGCACTTAAAAAGGTTAAACGAGGCTCTTCTTTCGTTCCAAGATTTACTTCTTTAAGTTCATCGACTGTTGGCTGATTACCATCCTCTAATATTGGTGGAACTTCATCAGCATCTTCTTCATATGTTTCTGAATCTGAAGTTTCCTCGATTGTAATATGATGACAAGCCACATCATTCTTCTCGAAAGTCTCATCATGTTCTTCTTCTGAGGGTTTAGTGGAGATAATGAAATATTGCTTCACCTTTAGAGAGCCTTCTGTTTTTATGAGAAGGGAAGATTTTCTCTTCATTCTTGAAGGAACAATGCTTCGAATTTCCTTCTTATCTCCCTTTTCGGTTGACGGTCTCTTCTTCAAGGCTTTTATCTTACCTTCATGTTGATCACTTGTTACTTTAAGGCGACCAAATACAGAAATCCGACTCTGCTTCTTTTCTTTTTTCGCAGCTAGACTCAGCCTCTGAAAAACCGAAGAACGGACCGAAGTATAATGTCGATTCTTCTTCGCTATAGTAGATTCACTCAACCTTTCGAACACAGGAGGGCGAACAACTGGACATTTTATAAGATCAAAGACAGAAATTCTTTCGTCAACTATTGTTTCTTCCGTTTTAGAGTTATCAATTTCTTCAGCTGTGATGTAGTTCATATTTACAGCTTTTTTCTTTCCTTTTCTAGTTATACGTACAGGCTCAGATGGTTTATAACCGATTCCCTCTTTAGAAATAGGTATGGTGTAACCTTTCTTTAAAAGCTTCTTCTGTGTTTCAGAGAGTTCGGGCCTGTCATCATCGAATATTTTCAAACCTTTCAACTCTGGAGAAGTTTTAAAATTGTAACCCGCCTTTACAAACAGCTTGTATGCATTTGGATTGAATCCTTCTTTCGTTCGTTTACTGGGAAGATATTCATCCTTGTTTCTCCCTTCATCACGAGTAAAGCCCGCAAATGGATTCTTGATTTCTTGGTTCACTATTTTTGTAAGTGGAATCGTAAATCCCTCCTTCAAAATTTCAACATCTCCAATTTTTACACCTTTTGGGCATTCGGCAAACGGTGACTGACCTTCCTTCCGTCGGGACAAAGGTACATAACGTAAAATAGAAGAATGTTGTGAAGTTTCTGCCTTCGATACTTCTTGTACTTGTACATCCGAAGTATCTATTTTTGGATTGGACATTTCTTCCATCAACTTTACTTGTTTTTCACCAGAACCTTCGATCTTAGGAATCTCCACTGGTACAATTTCTTCTGTCACATTACTTTGCATATAAAATTTCGCATCTGCAAAGTGAGATTCTGCCTCCGTAAAAGGTTGGGTATCAGCCTCTACTTTCTTTACACCATTTTGATAAAACTTGAAGCATTGATGTAAAGAGGAAGTTATTACTCCATTTCCATGAATCCAAGGACGACCTAATAGCAACTTATAGGTGGTCTTACAATCGATCACATGAAATATAGTGCAAGCTTTTAAATCTCCAATGGTGAGCTCTAGGCGAATCATCCCAATTGCTCGTTGTCCTCCTTGATTAAAGCCTTGGATCACTAGTCGGCTTTTCGATAATTCTTCCATTGTGATGCCTAACTGCTTCATAGTTGATTTAGGCATTATATTGACAGCTGAGCCATTATCAATGAGAATTCGACTAACTCTTTGCTCACGGAGATATCCGAAAACAAATAGAGGTCTATTATGCGGCTTGGACCCTAGTAGTAAGTCTTCATCTTTAAAGGCAATGGCCATGAAACATGAGGCACATACATGCTTTTCAGAACTTTGTGAATGAGAAGTACTAGAACCTTGTAATACCTCAGCGAGAGTATCTTTTACTTTCCGGGGTAGTGAAAGAAGATCGTTCATCGTGAAAGAAGACAATTCCTCTAAATTCACCACGGCTTCAATTTTATTTGTAGCGGGGATATCACTGTCCACTACACTTATGGTGTTGCATGTAACAATGTCACAATCTTCTCCATCAGTGTCACTCAAGAAATTCATAGGAATGAAATCTTGTAGAGTTATCTTTCTGCGTGGTCGAGGAATTTCTTCACTTTCTTCTACAACAAATTTAGGCATCTTCACTGTCTTCTTACTTTTCTTCTTCTTAAAATGCCTATTCTTCTTTTCATTTCCTTTCTTATTTCTCTTTCTAAAAGGGAGAGATTTCTTTTCAACATAATGACCTTTTCGTGGCTTTCGTCGGGTTACAAGAGTCCATACATCTTCATCACTTTCGGACTTGACTCTATCTTCATTATGTTCAAGCCTAACTTCATATTCATTGTCTTCAAGCTTAACTTCATATTGCAATGTCTCTATAAGAGTCTCAGTCTCGAACCAAATAGCAATTGGTTTTACAGTCCCAAACTGAATTAGGCTGACTTTCAGATTCTTAAACCCTGGATTGTTCACATTTGATGTTACTGCAGTATGGTTTGATTGAGCAACTTCATCAAGGTCTAACTCAATCTTTCGTTCTTGAGCTAATTTTAAGATTATCTCCTTTAGAACAAAACATTTTTCCACCGGGTGACTGACGACTCGGTGATATTTACAGTAGTTGGGATCATTAACTTTTTCTGATTCTTCCGGTCTTTTACACTCTGGTAATTCGATCAGTTGGTTCTTTAATAACTGTTCTAGCATGTCTGGAATGTCTGAATCAGGAAAAGGATAGACTTTTTCTTGTCTTTCTTTTAAAGTTAAGCGACGCTTTTCATTTCCTAGTCGCTTTTCATCTTTCTTATCTTTTCCTTGGAACTTGAATGGGGTTGTGTTAACAACAAATGATTCTTTCGTAACCGGCTTTGAAGTCTTCTCTACCTTTTTGACTTCATTCTTTTCCTTGCGCTCTGGCACTAGAAGTTCTTTGCTCCCTCTACTAGCAATGCTCAACTCCATATCATGAGCACGGGTCGCCAGTTCTTCGAATGTTCGAGGTTTTATACCTTGTAAGATATAAAGCAAATTCCAATGCATGCCTTGAATACACATCTCGACAGTAGATACCTCCATTAAACGATCTTTGCAATCCAAACTTAGGGATCTCCAACGGTTGATGTAGTCGACAACTGGCTCATCTTTTCGTTGTCGTGTGTTGGTGAGTTCCATCATGCTAATTGTCCGCCGCGTGCTGTAAAAGCGATTCAAGAATTCTTTTTCAAACTACTCCCAACTATCAATAACCTCAGGCTCTAAGTCTGTATACCAGTCAAAGGCATTCCCCTTCAGTGTTCGGACGAATTGCTTGACAAGTAAATCTCCGCGAGTTCCAGCGTTTTCACAGGTTTCCACAAAATGAGCTACGTGTTGCTTTGGATTGCCTTTTCCGTCGAATTGCTGAAACTTGGGTGTTGATAACCCGTCGGCATTTTCAAACTATCAATTCTCTTTGTATATGGTTTAGAATATAAAAGAGAAGTTTGAGATGGTCCACCGTATTGAGCTCTAACGGAATTCATTATCATGTCCTGCAGCTGTTGAACAGATAAAGAAGCAATTGAGGTGGAGTGTTGATCTAAATGAACATCTGGTTTGGTCTTTTCTTTGTTATTATCTCCAGGAATTTTGTTTTGAGAAGCAGTATGACTTGATTCACCATCATCCTGGATCTCCAGTTTCTTCATAAGAAAGGCAATCTTTTGATCTTTTTCATCATTTGCCTTAGCTAGGTTGGAAAGTCTTTTTTCCATCTCTGCCATCTGTTCTTCAATCGTAGCAGCATTCACCATCATGACAGAAACATGAGATCCTTCTGAATGTTCAAGAGAATTGGATGATTTTTCCTCAAATTCATGTTCAAAAAGAAGGTTAGCTTTGACAGTAACATTCTTTTCAGGGAGTGATAATTGTTGTTGTTTCTTCTTTTTGCTCTCAACAACAGGGAGACATTGGTTTTCTTGTAGTCGAATATCTTTAGAACGACTACGAGTGATAGGACCCGTCTGGGAGTCAGTTGCAGCAGTTGAAGATGTTTTCTTCGATGCCATTGATTCTTGATGAAACTTAAAGTTGATAAGAAATAGATGAGAGGTAGAGATTGTCCCACTGGGCGTGCCAATTTGTTCACACAGAGAAATTTCTAAGTAAAGAAATTAGAATACGGAATAAATATATGTTGGATTGATTTGAATTGAATGTTACAATCTCTAATCGAAATGATCCTCTGATTCTTTCTCACAAGTATAGACTTCGATGCGAGGGCCGTCGGCGTATTTCTCGGATCAAAGTGTTGATGTTGTTGAAACTTTGGTCTTCAAAGCGATCTTCAAGGGGTCTTCGAAAAGTCTTCGGTCTTCAAAGTCTTTTGAGTCTTCTGGCTTCTGAGTATTTTTCAACCTCCGCAAATGAATGAATAACCCCTCTATTTATAGAGTTTTTGATGGACATTTGGTGGATATGGGCTTCATTTGACTTTGAGCCCAATTGCCATGTGGCATAATTTTATTGGACAAATTTTGTGTCATCCTATGGTCATAAAGAAGACACGTGGCATTATTTGACTTGCCAATTTTATGTCTTTTAATTTTATTTAAAGACACGTGTCGAATTTGGATTTGTCTATATTTTAATGACATGTAATTTTGCCATTGGTTTGAATAATTACTTGGCAATTTGTATTTTGACAAATTTTCTCCTTCTACAGGGTGTTTTCGGTATCGGTTCCTATTCGATTCCATGCGGTTTCGGTTCTTCTTGCACCCCTAATTGTTGCACTATTATTATTATTATTATTATTAAGTTTTATTATATATTTGATCCCTAACTTTTGTCATAAAATCTTATTTAGTCCCTAACGTTTAAACGTTTCTAATTTAATTTATTATGTTTTGATTATGCTCAATTTTAAACTTTTGAATTTCTTAGCTAAAAAATTTACGTTGCAAACGAGTTAACATCAACATTAAAAAATCTAGATACCAAAACGGATATTACATGAACTATTTATGAGAAAACATATTTTTCTTTCTAGTTCAAGTAACACACTGTTTTTTTTTTCTCCCAAACAAAGTCAATATGATATCTCAATCAACATCTAGTTGTTTAATATTCATGCAAATTAGTTAGAATACGTGTGGTGTCAATGAAAACATTTAACAATAAGGATAATAATTGAACTTAATCAAAATGTGAAGGATTAAAGTAACTTTCCAAATTATTTCGGAATGGATTATAATAGAAAAATTACTGTCAATAACACCTTTTGTTATCGTAATTATAAAAATAGTATTATTATTAATACCTTTGTTCCATTTTGAATGATGATCTGCACAATTTTGTCATGGGACAAAAAATAAAAAGGGAAAATTCAGGAAGTAGCCACATTTGATATCCCTCAATAAAAAAATAGCCACATGTTAGGAAAAAACATTTTTTAGCCAATTTCTGGAAATATATTTTAGATTATATCGTGAATACCCCTTGATAGCAATCATTTGATTTTGTTGCTTTATCCGATCCATCCTAATCGCCCTCATCCCTTCTGACATGATGGGAGTTGTTGTAACAGTTGCTTTTTCAGCTAGCCAGCGTTTTCATTGTGGGAAACCGGATTTGAAGGGGAACACTGCCCCACGCTTCCTTTTTAGATATTTTCTCCAAATCCCAAATTCTTTTCCCTTCCTTTTTTTTAGTCACTATTCACACTTGGTACCGTGCATCTAAAATGGACGCCACTTATACTGAAAGACTCAAGTTTTTGTTTTCTTATTTTTATCTTCACTCATTTTTTCTTGCTCCCTTTTTATTCTTAATCGTTTATATTATTGTTGTCAAGAATTGAGAATTGTGAGGTTCTTGTGAAATACGATGGAGAATGGGATGAAGAAAGAAACTTTGTTCGTTTTTCTTGGAAAGTAATTGATATTCATGGGATACATGGAATAGAAGAGCTTAGAGATTTGATAGAAGAGCGCACTGATATTTTCGTTGGAGTTAATGTATATCGAATGTTTATTGAGCTCATATCCGAGTACAACTTAGCAAACTACGTGTGGTTTGATGTGGATGAAGACGTTTCGTATTTGGCCAAGTGTCTTAAGGTTGGTGTGGATGATATGTTTAATTCGTTGGATCTAGGAGTTTAGGTAAGCAATTAATAGGTTTTAGGTTTCAATGTGATGTTTTAAGCATTTTATTGTTTTCGCGAACAATGTAATGGTGTGGATGTGTAGCAATATCATTTCAGCAACATATATTAGTATATTCTGTATAGGTTGTAAATATGTAGTTAATATACTTAATATATCAGCAATACTCTATATTCCAACAGTACTATAAACAAGACACATTAAAAATGAAAATTAAACTGACACCACAGACATATAGTTTCAAAAGATACATAATATACCAACAGTACCTAGCTAATATAAACACCCACATAGTTAGTCAAGTCACAAAATACATCGCTTAAAGTAGTGTCGATCACGTGAACATAAAAACATAAAAACAGTAAATTCATCACCATCAATGTTCTAGTGTTATTCCAATCAAAACAAGCAATAGTAACTGGTCATTCTTCATTCAAATCATTCTCGCACTCATTGATTGGTTGGTCCATGCTAGTGGATGTCTTTTTCCCCCGCGTGCGCCTTTTGCACCAGCTTTTCTCCCTCTCTTTGATGCCGAAGCTATTTTGCCCCTCCCTCTTCCTCTTCTCCTAACGACATTCGTTGCCATCATCTTCATGGGGCAGGTTTGTATAATGGCTGGCTCTGCCCTGGACTGTTAGGAATGGTGTCCTAGAACTTGTAATTATTTAATAATAATAATTTATTAAGAATAAATTAAATAAATAAACATAAGTTCTTTATATTATCTAGATTGATTCAATTAATGATATTAGGAATATATGGAAATATATAAATATCAAACATTCAAATAGTAAACCCTAAGTTACTCTTATGAAATCACGACTTAGTATGTGAGTCATACGAGAGGATTAAAGTCGAGATGAGTAACTTAAAAGTGTCTACGATAAATGGATAACGTTTGGGAACCTTATCCTGGTAACACTCGTTAATAGCTTCGCATTTTGTTTATAGACAAATGATCTAATCCTGATCATTCATGTGGGAGACATGAAATGGAAGTATCATATGCAATGTTGATTGTATAAGACAGGACCACGATGTTCGATCAAATTTCTCATTAGTACCTGTTTACGAGAAATGATCGAATATCAAACTAAGTTTATCAACCGTGATAGATCTCAATCCTGAGTGAAATGCGGACTCCTATTTGTGGAGTTATGTTCTTTGATTCACATGGTTGAGAGCGATCCGTAAGAACGCTCAATACACTTCGTTTTGGGAACATGACTAGATAAGTAGCTGGGAACTCATTTTCACGAGATGGAATTCATAACTTTCCTATAAATTAACCGGTATCGGTGCGATACCTAAATATTTTAGGAACTTTAGGAAACTCCTTGATGTATCGATTCGAGACATGAACAAGTGGCGCCACGACTTCTATTGATCACGAAGTATATTATCTCTAGTTCGACTAAAGATAATGTTCATTGGAGAATCAGCGGGAACACAAGGATAAAGCGGTAATTACAGGGGCAAAACGGTAAATTTATCCCTTGTAATTATGAGGGTTCCACGTGAAGGATTATTTATATCACGAGATATAAATAAAGATAAACTAAATGGACATAACTCATCTATAGTGAGGGGAGTTCACTATGAATCTATAGTGGAATTATTCATAGTTAGATAATAAGTAATTAACTGATTATGAGTTAATCAATTGATTGACTAATTATTAAGCCCATGATCTATAGGTCCATCGGGTCCCTATGCTAGCCCAAATATCGTAGTCGCGAAATCAAGTAGAAGAAATGGAAATTTTAAGTAAAGTGAATTACTTAAAATAGGCAATATTAATTGTTTAAATATTGAGTATATTTAAACGGTAATTAATATAAACATTATTAATGAGTTTATTTAAACATGAAATTAATAATGAAATATTATTAATTAGATATTATTAATTATTTAAATATTGAGTATATTTAAATGGTAATTAATAATTTGAAATTAATTGACAATTATTAATTGTTTAAATAATTAATTTTATTTGAACGGAAATTAATAATTAAAATTAATTAATTAATAATAAAATATTGTCAATAAAATTATTAATTAAATAATGAGTTTATTTAATGGAAATTAATAATTATAATATTTATTATTAATTATTTAAATAATGAAAATTATTTAAATGGAAATTAATAATTAAATATAAATTTGATAATATTTAGTCAGGAGAAAATATTAATTGTTTAAATAAAATATTTTATTTAAATGGTAATTAATAAATAAATTAATTAAGTTGGACTTATTAATTTAAGAGAGAGTTTCAAGCCCAATTGGATTAATGAACTCAATTGAAATTGGCCCAAAATAATTAATTAAATAAATTTGATTTATTAATTATTTATTATTAATTTTGGCCTTCATAGATAATTTGTAGGAGATAATTATTTGAATTATATCCTATAATAATTATATAGATTTATTTACCCAAGATAAATAAAATAAAGAAAAGAAAATAATCTCCTATTTATCTATGGCATTTTCGAAATTGCAAGATAAAGGAAAGAGATAATCTTTATTCTTTTTGTATTTATCTCTATAGATTAATCCTAATGTGATTAGGATTCCTATTTTCCTATAAATAGGAGGGTTGGGTCATTCATAAATCACACAATTAAATTCCTTAGAAATTCGGAATTCTCTCTTCCCTCTCCCTCCCCCCTTAGCCGATTTTCCTTAGTCATTGGGAAGAAAAATATTTTTTCTTCTTCCCAATTCTTCTTAAGTTCGATCCCACAATCGGGTTTCGTTTGATCGATCGGGATATAGCATAGAAGATCCGGTGTTGCTGAGGATTTGATGCTGTAAAGAAACCTCCAACCGATTCTCCATTAATTACTCAATGTAAGTAAACCGGTTTTAATTTTCGAAAATAAAGCATGAATCTACATGTTCTTCATGTTTATATCACAATTTGCATGATATTAATAGATCCATAATTAAATGTTAATTAGTTTACTAAATCAAATTCCGCTAGTTTAGTAAATCATCCCTTCAATTGGTATCAGAGCTAATTTTAATTATCATGCAAATTTGTGTTTTTCGAAAATTTGGTGGGTTGCATAAAAATCGTTTTATGTATGTTTATATAAGTTGTGCTATATAAATTGTGGAGGTTTGCTAATTGACTGTTTAGGTATTCTTGAGGCACTTAGGATTTTAAATTTTAGTAGAAAATTTGTAAACCCTAATTTTAGGGTATAGGAAAAATTTGTAATTTTCCCATACCAAAGAGGCATGAAATCGGCTACATCAAAGGGAGAAGAAGAGAAATTTTTCTCCACCATTCCATGAGGTCCACGCCCAAAGAGAAGATAAAGAAAAGATAAGGTAAGATATGGTAAGATATTTTAACATAATTATCTTGTTATCTCAATTTAAAAATTTAAATATTTAAGATAAGGATAAAATCTTTTTAAAGATTATATCCCTATCTTAAATTATGAATTTAGAAATTGATATAAGATTACATGGAAAATATTTTCTTTATTTTTTCCATATAATTAAAAAGATAATTATTTTAAAACAAGTATTTATGGAAATATTAAGAAGATAATATTTGCCCCATAAATACCCATGCCCACGCCTACACCATGGAGGAGAGAGAAAGTTGAAGCCTTAAAAATTCTACAATGGAAGATTTAAATTAAATTGTAATTTTAATTTTCCGTTTTAGAAATAGTGCCAAGAATACCGGTCAATTTAGCTGTTTATTATTTAAATTGTTTTATATGTATGATATAATTTTTAAATAATGTTCATGCATAAGAGTATGTCATGTAGAAAATCCCACCATAGGTTGTATGATTTTATTAATTGTACATACATGCATCATGATATAATATGTGTTATTATATGCTAATGTATGTGAAGCATGCTATAATTTTATTTTATAAATGTTATTATCGAAAATTATATTCTAATTGTTTTAGAATTAAAAGCATGCTTATTTAGTTAAAATTCAAAAGTTAAATCTAGTTTAAAAGTTGAATAGAAACTAAATGAATTATTTGTAATATGGAATTATTGTTTAAACAATTGGGCCAAAATCCATATAAGATAAACAAATAGAAACTTTTAATTAAGGGTTAATTAAAAATTAATAATTGAGATTAATTAAATTGAACGGATCTCTCGAGAAAGCTCGCCAGGCGATGAGGTTTCATAAAGTTCCCCTAACACCGGAGCGCCTCTAACCGGGAGCGATCCTGGGAGAAAAGTTCAAATTAATAAATCAAAATTATTAAGACGGCGCATAATGTGATTAGTTTAAATTAGGAAAACTTGAACAATCACATTTATAAAATTAATCTAACCAATTTAAGAGTTAAAGTTGATTAGGTTAATTAAAACTTGGATTAATGAGTTAGCCTAAATTAGTCTAAGTTATGAAACCCTGACTCAAAATATTAAGTGGGAGAAGGAAACATGTCAATGTATCCTATGGTCTCCACTAATGGGCTCGAAACGTGAGATTTATACATGGCCTCCGTAACACTGCTCGCGTGTTCATTCCCATAGGAAGGTTTATTGTATAAATCAATATCAAGTTGGGTCTCCCGAAAGGGATAAAGAATTTTAAATGAGATTGATTGAAGACTGAATCTACACTTCATAGACACTCTTCAATTTTATTTAAAAGACTAAATTAGTGGGTCACACTTAAAAAGAAATTTGATAAAGTTTGTTATCAAAATTCTTGACCAAATACACAGGAAACAATGACATAGGAATATGAGTTATTCTGGAGTTGTCAATTGTTCGAGTGGCATCTCGTTTTAATGATGGTAACCGACCTATCATTCGACTGGCACTTCACCAGGTATCATTAAAATATCGTGACATAGTAACATGTTTTAGGGCTTTTCTGTTCATTAATATGTTCGCATTCATGCATCATATTTAATTATATGTCAAAACTTTGAGTATTTGAATGTTGAATGCATGTTAGATTATTAAGATAAAGTTTATTTAAATTTCAGTAATATAGCATCTGTTTTAGTCACTATACTTGGAAAGAACAAACTGAACGATGAGAACTATGTTTCCTAGAAAAAGGAAATGAATAATTTAAGTAAAGCGGTTTACTTAAATAAACTGACAATATTAATTATTTAAATAATGAGTTTATTTAAATAGAAATTAATATCATTATTATTAATTATTTAAATAATGTGTTTATTTAAATGGTAATTAATAATAAATATTATTGATAAATAATTATTAATTATTTAGGTAATGTGTTTACCTAAATGGAAATTAATAATTAAACATTTATTATTAATTTTAAATAATAGCGATTATTTAAAAGGATAATAGTAAATAACATATTTATTATTGATTTAAATAATGTCGATTATTTAAATAGAAAATAATAAATATTTATTAATGATAAAGTATAAGATCGGAATATGATATTTTATTTGAATAATTGATTTATTGAAATAAATATCAAGAGTTAATAAATAAGATTTATTAATAAGGAAGAATCTAGAATTGAATTAATGAATTCAATGGATTTTGGTTCAAATTATTAAATACCAAAATCGGTACATATATAATGTTTTAGGAAATAATTGTTGAATTATTTTGTCTAAAATAAATATATAAAAGAATGTTTAACCAAAGACAAATTAAACAAAGAAAAAATTGGTTTTTCTTATTGATTTTATACACATAAAATCGGCACGTAAGATAAATAAGGAATAAAATTTGATTTTATTCTTGGCATTTATCTTGTATTTATTTTGATAGTATTTCCTAATTCGATTGGAAAACTGTTTTGCGTATAAATACAAACGTCTTGGTTGTTCATTCAAAAGCTTCTAATTTCAATTCTCGAAATTGAAAACTATTATTCTTCCTATTTTTCCTCATATTCGATTTACTATAGTCTAAATGGAAGAAAAATATTTTTCTTCCTAAACCATAGTTTTCTAGTTTAGTTTAGTTATCAATTTGTTTTTATTTTGAATTATGTAATAACTATTGGTTCTCATTTCGTGTGAACCAAGTTTGGGAATATTTTAAATAAGAGTTATTTAGGTAGATATTCCTTTACAATTATATTACAAAGTTCCAAAGTGTGATTGGATGGTTATTCAAAATACTTAGTATAAAACAAATAAATTCCAAATCCAAATTCTAAACTCCGGTATATCTAAATAAGTTATAAGGTTTAAAAATGTTTAAATACTCAAGTCTAAAATTACTTAAATAAGTTAGAGGAATTAATCTCTTAAAGATGGTTCTCAAGGAGTTTGAGATGATAACCATATTAATCCACGAACTTATGGGATAAGTAAAATCGAATATCTTTTGATTTATCAAAGATAACTAGACTTAAATATCACTAAAACTTGAACATTCAGATGTTAGAATTTAAGTGATAAGTAAACATTAAATTGATTTCTTATATTCCAAACATTCAGTGATTTTTAAAAGGATGTTTTAAAAGCAGTACAAACTGATATGGAATAAACAAAATAGAAATTGAAAGTAATAATTAGTGAATAATTGAATTCACAAATTATTAAAGAAAAGTTCAGTAAATCAGTGATACTGAAAGTTTTAAACCTTACTTAAGATAGAAAAGAATTACAATGATTTTATTTCACAATAAAAACAAGTAGTTATTTAAAAGTTTAAATTGTTAAACTACTTGTAGAACTTTATTTGAGTGGGAGCGTCATAGTACGAACCAAAAGGACTTTTAGAAGTCCAAATAAAACTCATTGACTTCAAAATCAATGAATAAAGTTCAAAATAAGTGAAATAAAAATGACATGAATTTTCAATAGTTGAGTTGAAAAGGGTCACTTATACTCATACATTATTTTTGGAAATAATAAGAAGTATAGAATTGTAATCATTAAACGAATGAAAGTAATGGAGAATTACTTTGTAGTGGGAGCTTAAGAATTTCGAGAATCCTAGAACCAATGTGACTAAAATAAAATTTACAAATAGTATGTTAGTGCACATAGATAAAATGGGAGATTTTATGAGTTGCACGGGCTCAAATTCGAACATGAATTTACTTCCATGTAAGAATTCGACAAAAGACCTTTGCGAATTAAACACCAAATGAGTTAAGTATAAGTAAAATGAGTTTTTACTGACTAAACTCTAAATTTGCGTGATTACTAAGTTGTTAGTAAATGAAAAGGTGGTTGAGCATGATGGTTTCAAATCAATAGTTAATAGAGTTTATTTTGGAATCTATTACACTTAATGAAACTAACATCAGACAAAAGAAATACATACTAAACAGATGAAAACGTTACTGATAAAATATTAAAATGACTACCATGGCTAAGTAGTTGATAGTCATCCAGTTTGACTGGAATTACAAGTCAAATCTCCAAAGGTCTAGGACAAGTGGGAGATTGTTAGGAATGGTGTCCTAGAACTTGTAATTATTTAATAATAATAATTTATTAAGAATAAATTAAATAAATAAACATAAGTTCTTTATATTATCTAGATTGATTCAATTAATGATATTAGGAATATATGGAAATATATAAATATCAAACATTCAAATAGTAAACCCTAAGTTACTCTTATGAAATCACGACTTAGTATGTGAGTCATACGAGAGGATTAAAGTCGAGATGAGTAACTTAAAAGTGTCTCCGGTAAATGGATAACGTTTGGGAACCTTATCCTGGTAACATCGTTAATAGCTTCGCATTTTGTTTATAGACAAATGATCTAATCCTGATCATTCATGTGGGAGACATGAAATGGAAGTATCATATGCAATGTTGATTGTATAAGACAGGACCACGATGTTCGATCAAATTTCTCATTAGTACCAGTTTACGAGAAATGATCGAATATCAAACTAAGTTTATCAACCGTGATAGATCTCAATCCTGAGTGAAATGCGGACTCCTATTTGTGGAGTTATGTTCTTTGATTCACATGGTTGAGAGCGATCCGTAAGAACGCTCAATACACTTGTTTTGGGAACATGACTAGATAAGTAGCTGGGAACTCATTTTCACGAGATGGAATTCATAACTTTCCTATAAATTAACCGGTATCGGTGCGATACCTAAATATTTTAGGAACTTTAGGAAACTCCTTGATGTACCTGATTCGAGACATGAACAAGTGGCGCCACGACTTCTATTGATCACGAAGTATATTATCTCTAGTTCGACTAAAGATAATGTTCATTGGAGAATCAGCGGGAACACAAGGATAAAGCGGTAATTACAGGGGCAAAACGGTAAATTTATCCTTTGTAATTATGAGGGTTCCACGTGAAGGATTATTTATATCACGAGATATAAATAAAGATAAACTAAATGGACATAACTCATCTATAGTGAGGGGAGTTCACTTATGAATCTATAGTGGAATTATTCATAGTTAGATAATAAGTAATTAACTGATTATGAGTTAATCAATTGATTGACTAATTATTAAGCCCATGATCTATAGGTCCATCGGGTCCCTATGCTAGCCCAAATATCGTAGTCGCGAAATCAAGTAGAAGAAATGGAAATTTTAAGTAAAGTGAATTACTTAAAATAGGCAATATTAATTGTTTAAATATTGAGTATATTTAAACGGTAATTAATATAAACATTATTAATGAGTTTATTTAAACATGAAATTAATAATGAAATATTATTAATTAGATATTATTAATTATTTAAATATTGAGTATATTTAAATGGTAATTAATAATTTGAAATTAATTGACAATTATTAATTGTTTAAATAATTAATTTTATTTGAACGGAAATTAATAATTAAAATTAATTAATTAATAATAAAATATTGTCAATAAAATTATTAATTAAATAATGAGTTTATTTAATGGAAATTAATAATTATAATATTTATTATTAATTATTTAAATAATGAAAATTATTTAAATGGAAATTAATAATTAAATATAAATTTGATAATATTTAGTCAGGAGAAAATATTAATTGTTTAAATAAAATATTTTATTTAAATGGTAATTAATAAATAAATTAATTAAGTTGGACTTATTAATTTAAGAGAGAGTTTCAAGCCCAATTGGATTAATGAACTCAATTGAAATTGGCCCAAAATAATTAATTAAATAAATTTGATTTATTAATTATTTATTATTAATTTTGGCCTTCATAGATAATTTGTAGGAGATAATTATTTGAATTATATCCTATAATAATTATATAGATTTATTTACCCAAGATAAATAAAATAAAGAAAAGAAAATAATCTCCTATTTATCTATGGCATTTTCGAAATTGCAAGATAAAGGAAAGAGATAATCTTTATTCTTTTTGTATTTATCTCTATAGATTAATCCTAATGTGATTAGGATTCCTATTTTCCTATAAATAGGAGGGTTGGGTCATTCATAAATCACACAATTAAATTCCTTAGAAATTCGGAATTCTCTCTTCCCTCTCCCTCCCCCCTTAGCCGATTTTCCTTAGTCATTGGGAAGAAAAATATTTTTTCTTCTTCCCAATTTCTTCTTAAGTTCGATCCCACAATCGGGTTTCGTTTGATCGATCGGGATATAGCATAGAAGATCCGGTGTTGCTGAGGATTTGATGCTGTAAAGAAACCTCCAACCGATTCTCCATTAATTACTCAATGTAAGTAAACCTGGTTTTAATTTTCGAAAATAAAGCATGAATCTACATGTTCTTCATGTTTATATCACAATTTGCATGATATTAATAGATCCATAATTAAATGTTAATTAGTTTACTAAATCAAATTCCGCTAGTTTAGTAAATCATCCCTTCAATTGGTATCAGAGCTAATTTTAATTATCATGCAAATTTGTGTTTTTCGAAAATTTGGTGGGTTGCATAAAAATCGTTTTATGTATGTTTATATAAGTTGTGCTATATAAATTGTGGAGGTTTGCTAATTGACTGTTTAGGTATTCTTGAGGCACTTAGGATTTTAAATTTTAGTAGAAAATTTGTAAACCCTAATTTTAGGGTATAGGAAAAATTTGTAATTTTCCCATACCAAAGAGGCATGAAATCGGCTACATCAAAGGGAGAAGAAGAGAAATTTTTCTCCACCATTCCATGAGGTCCACGCCCAAAGAGAAGATAAAGAAAAGATAAGGTAAGATATGGTAAGATATTTTAACATAATTATCTTGTTATCTCAATTTAAAAATTTAAATATTTAAGATAAGGATAAAATCTTTTTAAAGATTATATCCCTATCTTAAATTATGAATTTAGAAATTGATATAAGATTACATGGAAAATATTTTCTTTATTTTTTCCATATAATTAAAAAGATAATTATTTTAAAACAAGTATTTATGGAAATATTAAGAAGATAATATTTGCCCCATAAATACCCATGCCCACGCCTACACCATGGAGGAGAGAGAAAGTTGAAGCCTTAAAAATTCTACAATGGAAGATTTAAATTAAATTGTAATTTTAATTTTCCGTTTTAGAAATAGTGCCAAGAATACTAGGTCAATTTAGTTGTTTATTATTTAAATTGTTTTATATGTATGATATAATTTTTAAATAATGTTCATGCATAAGAGTATGTCATGTAGAAAATCCCACCATAGGTTGTATGATTTTATTAATTGTACATACATGCATCATGATATAATATGTGTTATTATATGCTAATGTATGTGAAGCATGCTATAATTTTATTTTATAAATGTTATTATCGAAAATTATATTCTAATTGTTTTAGAATTAAAAGCATGCTTATTTAGTTAAAATTCAAAAGTTAAATCTAGTTTAAAAGTTGAATAGAAACTAAATGAATTATTTGTAATATGGAATTATTGTTTAAACAATTGGGCCAAAATCCATATAAGATAAACAAATAGAAACTTTTAATTAAGGGTTAATTAAAAATTAATAATTGAGATTAATTAAATTGAACGGATCTCGGCGAAAGCTCGCCCAGGCGATGAGGTTTCATAAAGTTCCCCTAACACGGAGCGCCTCTAACTGGGAGCGATCTGGGAGAAAAGTTCAAATTAATAAATCAAAATTATTAAGACGGCGCATAATGTGATTAGTTTAAATTAGGAAAACTTGAACAATCACATTTATAAAATTAATCTAACCAATTTAAGAGTTAAAGTTGATTAGGTTAATTAAAACTTGGATTAATGAGTTAGCCTAAATTAGTCTAAGTTATGAAACCCTGACTCAAAATATTAAGTGGGAGAAGGAAACATGTCAATGTATCCTATGGTCTCCACTAATGGGCTCGAAACGTGAGATTTATACATGGCCTCGTAACATCTGCTGCAGTGTTCATTCCCATAGGAAGGTTTATTGTATAAATCAATATCAAGTTGGGTCTCCTGAAAGGGATAAAGAATTTTAAATGAGATTGATTGAAGACCGAATCTACACTTCATAGACACTCTTCAATTTTATTTAAAAGACTAAATTAGTGGGTCACACTTAAAAAGAAATTTGATAAAGTTTGTTATCAAAATTCTTGACCAAATACGGTAAACAATGACATAGGAATATGAGTTATTCGGAGTTGTCAATTGTTCGAGTGGCATCTCGTTTTAATGATGGTAACCGACCTATCATTCGACGGCACTTCACCTGGTATCATTAAAATATCGTGACATAGTAACATGTTTTAGGGCTTTTCTGTTCATTAATATGTTCGCATTCATGCATCATATTTAATTATATGTCAAAACTTTGAGTATTTGAATGTTGAATGCATGTTAGATTATTAAGATAAAGTTTATTTAAATTTAGGTAATATAGCATCTGTTTTAGTCACTATACTTGGAAAGAACAAACCGAACGATGAGAACTATGTTTCCTAGAAAAAGGAAATGAATAATTTAAGTAAAGCGGTTTACTTAAATAAACTGACAATATTAATTATTTAAATAATGAGTTTATTTAAATAGAAATTAATATCATTATTATTAATTATTTAAATAATGTGTTTATTTAAATGGTAATTAATAATAAATATTATTGATAAATAATTATTAATTATTTAGGTAATGTGTTTACCTAAATGGAAATTAATAATTAAACATTTATTATTAATTTTAAATAATAGCGATTATTTAAAAGGATAATAGTAAATAACATATTTATTATTGATTTAAATAATGTCGATTATTTAAATAGAAAATAATAAATATTTATTAATGATAAAGTATAAGATCGGAATATGATATTTTATTTGAATAATTGATTTATTGAAATAAATATCAAGAGTTAATAAATAAGATTTATTAATAAGGAAGAATCTAGAATTGAATTAATGAATTCAATGGATTTTGGTTCAAATTATTAAATACCAAAATCGGTACATATATAATGTTTTAGGAAATAATTGTTGAATTATTTTGTCTAAAATAAATATATAAAAGAATGTTTAACCAAAGACAAATTAAACAAAGAAAAAATTGGTTTTTCTTATTGATTTTATACACATAAAATCGGCACGTAAGATAAATAAGGAATAAAATTTGATTTTATTCTTGGCATTTATCTTGTATTTATTTTGATAGTATTTCCTAATTCGATTGGAAAAGCGTTTTGCGTATAAATACAAACGTCTTGGTTGTTCATTCAAAAGCTTCTAATTTCAATTCTCGAAATTGAAAACTATTATTCTTCCTATTTTTCCTCATATTCGATTTACTATAGTCTAAATGGAAGAAAAATATTTTTCTTCCTAAACCATAGTTTTCTAGTTTAGTTTAGTTATCAATTTGTTTTTATTTTGAATTATGTAATAACTATTGGTTCTCATTTCGTGTGAACCAAGTTTGGGAATATTTTAAATAAGAGTTATTTAGGTAGATATTCCTTTACAATTATATTACAAAGTTCCAAAGTGTGATTGGATGGTTATTCAAAATACTTAGTATAAAACAAATAAATTCCAAATCCAAATTCTAAACTCCGGTATATCTAAATAAGTTATAAGGTTTAAAAATGTTTAAATACTCAAGTCTAAAATTACTTAAATAAGTTAGAGGAATTAATCTCTTAAAGATGGTTCTCAAGGAGTTTGAGATGATAACCATATTAATCCACGAACTTATGGGATAAGTAAAATCGAATATCTTTTGATTTATCAAAGATAACTAGACTTAAATATCACTAAAACTTGAACATTCAGATGTTAGAATTTAAGTGATAAGTAAACATTAAATTGATTTCTTATATTCCAAACATTCAGTGATTTTTAAAAGGATGTTTTAAAAGCAGTACAAACTGATATGGAATAAACAAAATAGAAATTGAAAGTAATAATTAGTGAATAATTGAATTCACAAATTATTAAAGAAAAGTTCATAAATCGGTGATCTTGAAAGTTTTAAACCTTACTTAAGATAGAAAAGAATTACAATGATTTTATTTCACAATAAAAACAAGTAGTTATTTAAAAGTTTAAATTGTTAAACTACTTGTAGAACTTTATTTGAGTGGGAGCGTCATAGTACGAACCAAAAGGACTTTTAGAAGTCCAAATAAAACTCATTGACTTCAAAATCAATGAATAAAGTTCAAAATAAGTGAAATAAAAATGACATGAATTTTCAATAGTTGAGTTGAAAAGGGTCACTTATACTCATACATTATTTTTGGAAATAATAAGAAGTATAGAATTGTAATCATTAAACGAATGAAAGTAATGGAGAATTACTTTGTAGTGGGAGCTTAAGAATTTCGAGAATCCTAGAACCAATGTGACTAAAATAAAATTTACAAATAGTATGTTAGTGCACATAGATAAAATGGGAGATTTTATGAGTTGCACGGGCTCAAATTCGAACATGAATTTACTTCCATGTAAGAATTCGACAAAAGACCTTTGCGAATTAAACACCAAATGAGTTAAGTATAAGTAAAATGAGTTTTTACTGACTAAACTCTAAATTTGCGTGATTACTAAGTTGTTAGTAAATGAAAAGGTGGTTGAGCATGATGGTTTCAAATCAATAGTTAATAGAGTTTATTTTGGAATCTATTACACTTAATGAAACTAACATCAGACAAAAGAAATACATACTAAACAGATGAAAACGTTACTGATAAAATATTAAAATGACTACCATGGCTAAGTAGTTGATAGTCATCCAGTTTGACTGGAATTACAAGTCAAATCTCCAAAGGTCTAGGACAAGTGGGAGATTGTTAGGAATGGTGTCCTAGAACTTGTAATTATTTAATAATAATAATTTATTAAGAATAAATTAAATAAATAAACATAAGTTCTTTATATTATCTAGATTGATTCAATTAATGATATTAGGAATATATGGAAATATATAAATATCAAACATTCAAATAGTAAACCCTAAGTTACTCTTATGAAATCACGACTTAGTATGTGAGTCATACGAGAGGATTAAAGTCGAGATGAGTAACTTAAAAGTGTCTACGATAAATGGATAACGTTTGGGAACCTTATCCTGGTAACACTTGTTAATAGCTTCGCATTTTGTTTATAGACAAATGATCTAATCCTGATCATTCATGTGGGAGACATGAAATGGAAGTATCATATGCAATGTTGATTGTATAAGACAGGACCACGATGTTCGATCAAATTTCTCATTAGTACCGTTTACGAGAAATGATCGAATATCAAACTAAGTTTATCAACCGTGATAGATCTCAATCCTGAGTGAAATGCGGACTTCTATTTGTGGAGTTATGTTCTTTGATTCACATGGTTGAGAGCGATCTGTAAGAACGCTCAATACACTTCTGTTTTGGGAACATGACTAGATAAGTAGCTGGGAACTCATTTTCACGAGATGGAATTCATAACTTTCCTATAAATTAACGGTATCAGTGCGATACCTAAATATTTTAGGAACTTTAGGAAACTCCCTTGATGTACTGATTCGAGACATGAACAAGTGGCGCCACGACTTCTATTGATCACAGAAGTATATTATCTCTAGTTCGACTAAAGATAATGTTCATTGGAGAATCAGCGGGAACACAAGGATAAAGCGGTAATTACAGGGGCAAAACGGTAAATTTATCCGCCTGTAATTATGAGGGTTCCACGTGAAGGATTATTTATATCACAGATATAAATAAAGATAAACTAAATGGACATAACTCATCTATAGTGAGGGGAGTTCAGCTATGAATCTATAGTGGAATTATTCATAGTTAGATAATAAGTAATTAACTGATTATGAGTTAATCAATTGATTGACTAATTATTAAGCCCATGATCTATAGGTCCATCGGGTCCCTATGCTAGCCCAAATATCGTAGTCGCGAAATCAAGTAGAAGAAATGGAAATTTTAAGTAAAGTGAATTACTTAAAATAGGCAATATTAATTGTTTAAATATTGAGTATATTTAAACGGTAATTAATATAAACATTATTAATGAGTTTATTTAAACATGAAATTAATAATGAAATATTATTAATTAGATATTATTAATTATTTAAATATTGAGTATATTTAAATGGTAATTAATAATTTGAAATTAATTGACAATTATTAATTGTTTAAATAATTAATTTTATTTGAACGAAATTAATAATTAAAATTAATTAATTAATAATAAAATATTGTCAATAAAATTATTAATTAAATAATGAGTTTATTTAATGGAAATTAATAATTATAATATTTATTATTAATTATTTAAATAATGAAAATTATTTAAATGGAAATTAATAATTAAATATAAATTTGATAATATTTAGTCAGGAGAAAATATTAATTGTTTAAATAAAATATTTTATTTAAATGGTAATTAATAAATAAATTAATTAAGTTGGACTTATTAATTTAAGAGAGAGTTTCAAGCCCAATTGGATTAATGAACTCAATTGAAATTGGCCCAAAATAATTAATTAAATAAATTTGATTTATTAATTATTTATTATTAATTTTGGCCTTCATAGATAATTTGTAGGAGATAATTATTTGAATTATATCCTATAATAATTATATAGATTTATTTACCCAAGATAAATAAAATAAAGAAAAGAAAATAATCTCCTATTTATCTATGGCATTTTCGAAATTGCAAGATAAAGGAAAGAGATAATCTTTATTCTTTTTGTATTTATCTCTATAGATTAATCCTAATGTGATTAGGATTCCTATTTTCCTATAAATAGGAGGGTTGGGTCATTCATAAATCACACAATTAAATTCCTTAGAAATTCGGAATTCTCTCTTCCCTCTCCCTCCCCCCTTAGCCGATTTTCCTTAGTCATTGGGAAGAAAAATATTTTTTCTTCTTCCCAATTTCTTCTTAAGTTCGATCCCACAATCGGGTTTCGTTTGATCGATCGGGATATAGCATAGAAGATCCGGTGTTGCTCGAGGATTTGATCTTTGTAAAGAAACCTCCAACCGATTCTCCATTAATTACTCAATGTAAGTAAACCGGTTTTAATTTTCGAAAATAAAGCATGAATCTACATGTTCTTCATGTTTATATCACAATTTGCATGATATTAATAGATCCATAATTAAATGTTAATTAGTTTACTAAATCAAATTCCGCTAGTTTAGTAAATCATCCCTTCATGGACATCATACGCTGTGTCAGATAAGTGTGCTGCAATCCCAGCTTCCTGCACATTGTATATAAAGTACAACCATGAAAATATACCGAAATAGCTGGCAGGGAAATCAGTAATATTGAGTGTTTTGTAATTACATTTTGTATTGTTATCTTTGGTTGGTGGGCTGGAATGTACATGCACCTGTTCTTCATTAAGTACGGGCTATATCAAATTTGATAAACATATTAGCATTTTCAAATCATTTCATGTTTGTCATAATTTGTTTGTAAGTATATGTACGTTCGCAATACCTCTCTCATTACAGTGTCACCCACACAACCTGCCAATGTCTCTTTGTCCTGTGTATCATCTTGTTAATCCGCAACTTAATACTAATTATACCAGATTGTTTACAACAGGACAAATTAATTCAATTTAGTATAATCAATACAATCAAACTAATACGAATTATTCTAACAGTACAAATAACCAATAGAATAACCACCAACTATATTTTAGAACATTTTAAAACGAATTTTGTCTTATAGTACGAAATATACGAACAGGACAAATTAACTCAATTTAGTATAAACAGTACAATCATACTAATACGAATTATTCTAACAGTACAAATAACCAATAGAATAACCACCAACTATATTTTAGAACATTTTAAAGCGGATTTTGTCTTATAGTACGAAATATACGAACAAGACAAATTAACTCAATTTAGTATAATCAGTACAATTAAACTAATACGCATTATTCTAACAGTACAAATAACCAATAGAATATCCAGCACAAATTTGAAAGAAAATAAAATACATCAACAATACCTTGTGTACTTGTTGAGTCTTCTTCTTCGGGGGTTTTGACTTTGTTTTCACTGATTTTGTAGGCAAAATTGCTTGGATCTGCTTTCTTTTTGGCGTCTGTGGTTATCAAGATGTTGGTATACATTTTTATACAAGTGGTACGAGATCATTAAAACAAGTGGTACAACCAGAATTTAATTGAAAATACCTCATTTTCACCCGATTGATCATGCGATGTATCTGAACTCTTACTCTTTGTTATTGTCATCTAATAGTAAAAACATTGGAAAACGTCAAGAACAGAACGAGTAGCAACATTGTTTCAGAAAGTAAAGAATGGAAAAAAAAGGAAATTGACAATCCGAAGCAAATGGCCACCAATCCGTAGGAAAACTTCAAAGTTTTTAACAAATGGCCACCAATGTCAAAATTCTGGAAAACTCAAAAACATCTTAGAAAATATAGTTACTCTCTTTCATGCACACTTTATAAAACCTACAAAATAGCCACCTATGATCATTATAACCATAAAAAAATAGCAAAAATAGCCAACATTCAACATGAAAAGGGAGAATGGAAGATCAGGGAAAAGAAGAAAAAGAAACGAACAAAAATAGAAGAAAAGAAACGAACATAAATGGAAGAAAAAAAAGGGAAAAAAGAAACTCACCTTTTCTATGGATGTTGAAGAACAGGGGAGCCAAGGGAGAATGGAAGATCAAGGATGAGAAATGAAGAAAATGAATTGAAATGAGGGAAAGAAGTTGAAAAGACTTTGTAGTGGCTAGTAACCGTATAAAAAATCCAACAAATCCGGCTGCACGTGCTTCCCAATACGGATAGGACATGTCTGACACGTCTCCCTCGTACACCGTGATCAACAGAAACGGCGGTTTATGATTTTAGACTAATGAGGGCTTTTTGGTAAATTATCTCCTCTGACATTATTTGAGTGGCCATTTTTCGTGATTTTCATGGTTGGGTGCTATTTATTGTTAAATGAAAAAATAGGCTAGTTTAATAGTTAACTTAGATAAAAAGATGGTCGTTGGAAATATGAGAATTGGGCCAGATAATGAATGGGGCTTTCATTGGGGTACCAGTTTGTAAGGCCCACCAATTCGGCTCACGCTTAGGGAAAGCGATTTGGTGGTGCTGCTGCTCTAATAAGACAGGCCCCTTCTGTGCCCCCCTTCAGAGGGCACGTTTTTATTAATTAAATCTTTCTTTCTACACTTGCTAGAGTTAGAAAGAGACTTCCAAAGGTCATTCCCCAAACCGCCCGAATTGGTGGCAAACCGATAAGGGCCCACTAAGCCCCATAAAAGCCCAAATTCATTTACCAGCCCAACTATAATTCCTTCTTTTATTTCCACTTTATTGCCCCCACGTTGGGTAACAAGCCTACGTTACCTGGCTCGGCAATCTGTACAATGAAGTCTTTGATTTATAAAGAATAGATTATTTCCCTGTTTAATCGATGTGGGATACTATATGGATTTCTTCTTTGCTTTATAACTCTCTTTTAAGCAAATTGCACATTCACCTCCATGGTAACGGGACGGGTCGATGATGCACTTCCCATCCCTTAATCTACGATGATTTTTAATCCTCATATCCGCCCATATCCCCTATTGAGAGAATCAGGGGCGGGTCAAAGATTCCCCGTTCAGGGATTGGATTTCCCGCAAGAAAAATTATCTGTTTAAATTTTAATTTTATTTATAAAATAGAATTAAAAAATCAATTATATTTTTAAAATGTACATTTTTAAGACCAAAATAAACATTATACTTCACTTTTTATAATTTATTTGTTTAAAAATTGTTTTTATAACAATATTTTATTCCTTTATCAACAGACAAAGGAAAAACTATAAAAAAAATCACATAAATAGTTATTTAAAAATCGGGTTCGTGGTGAGAGATATATTTCCCATTCCCAAACACGAAAATGATTCAGAGACATTTTTTCCCATCCCCTACTCCAAACCCAAAACATGTAAATGTTTAAGGGAATTTTTTATACCTAGCACGATTTTTAATCTCTAAACTGATTCATCTTTTTTAAAAAAATTAAGTAAAAAATTGAAAATTTTAGTATAATTAATCTATTTACTTCCTTTATTTATTTATATTAACTTTATATAATATTTTGCCCACCCCAATTGTTTAAACATGAAGAAATATATGTAAAATTTGAAATTTTTAGGTGAAAATTAAAATTTTAGTATATTTGATCTATTTACCTTCCTTTACTTCTTAAAATTGCTTTATGTAATTTTTGCCAAAAAAATTATATCCCCGCCCCTACCTAATTACCTTTAGTTTTTTTCCATAATTGATATATATATATATATATATGATTAATAAATTTTGATTGAGCTAAGAAACAAACACAAAGTGTAGTGTAGGGAAGACATGAAAATTGTCCTTAAAAAAAGATATAAATACATAGAACACGAGCATGACATGATAACACTTGAGAATGGCTCACAAGTACACCTTAGTTTCGAAAGTTGGTATTCTAAAGGTTCGTTTGAGATATGCCTCGATCCTAACCAAACAAATGGAATCTCTGATAAGGAGGTAAGCTCCAAAAAAAGGGAGTTTGCTTAGATAGAGGGGACGAATGAGGGAAACTCACTTAATATTTGTTCGAGGAGAAGATTATTGGATTGCGAACAAAATCTCGCATTAATTATGAGATTGAATAGTCTCTTGTGACAATAACTAATAAATAAACTTTTCTTATAAACACCTCAATCAACGAAATTTTAATTTGCATCTAAAATCATTCCTTATACGTGATACAACCAAACTCTCAATCGGAGAAATTCTCCAATGTGCCTGTTGTTATGAGACTATTTCCTTATTATTGACATCTAATTAATCAATTTAATAAAAGGAAAAAAAATAATTCTAAAACTAAATTAAAACTTTTCCATATTTAAAATTTTAATTAAAAAAAAATCTCTTTTATAAATATATTTATGTTTTAAATATAATAATAATTAACTTACCATTTCCATAATTTAAGGTAAAATACAATGAGGTTTTGGTCAAATGTAAATACATTTTTAGTAGTTTAAAAATGAATATTTATACCCTTTTAGTTTTAAAATTGTGCAAATTTACCTTTCCTCAAAACGCTATTAATTTTCTTTTAGCCATAACTTTTTCGTTTGAACTTCGATTTGAATGATTCAAATTGTTCTGGAATTTTCGTATCGAACTCTACGTTATAGTCATCAAAAGTTCCAAATCATCACTATATAAAAGTGTTTATGACGTTAACCTAATCTAATATTTTGATGATAATAACCCTTTTATATACTGATGATTTCTAAGTTTTTAAGTGACTATAATATAGAACTCAAAATAATGATTTCAAAACATCTAGAATCATTTAAATCATAGTTCAAACGAAAAGTTGTGTCTGAAAAAAAAATTAGGAATATGTTAATCCTAACCAAGAATAACTCTCTCTCTCAGCAAGAATATCACTCACAATCACAAATAACAAAACGAGGAGCAAATCGAAAAGACAGAAAATTAAGAAATTAAAGCATGAACACTAAAGGATTATAGTGGTTCGGATAGGAGATCCTACATCCACTCTCTCAAAGCTTGCTGCTAGCCTTTTATTAATCAAGAAAACAGATTTCACCAAGAACCACTCTACAAAGGAAATCTCACAGTATATTTATATCTGAGACTAAGCTCAACAATATGCAACTGATTTTTTAACTGATAAAACAAAATCCAGCTAATAATATCTTCCATGCTGACTTTACATTAATACCCTTTTGTATAATAGCTTCATTGTAGTCTCAAACTTCACAAATCTCCACCTTGAGACTAGAATGACTAACACAGCAGCAGCAAGCCTGAGAAATTTGTCTTACACTCATGGAGGCAGAAAATCTGTCACTTTCAGCAAGTCAAGACATTTACGAAATTTTGCAGAAGTGACAGCTTTAGTAAGCATATCAGAGGGATTATCATCCGTGTGAACTTTCTCAAGAGCTATCTCTCCTTGAGCAACAACATCTCTTATGAAATGCACTTTAATATCAATGTGCTTGGTCCTTTCGTGGAAGACCTGATTTTTGCTCAAGTGAACTGCTCATTGATTGTCACAGAAGATTCTAACTCTTTCTTGAATCAATCCCAATTCAGACATTAACCCATTCAACCATAGAGCCTCCTTGACACTTTCAGTAGCTGCTATGTACTCAGCCTCAGTGGAGGATAATGCAACAATTGGCTGTAGAGTGGACTTCCAGCTTATAGTTCCTCCAAACAGTGTAAAGACATAACCAGTGAGAGATCTCCTCTTGTCTCTATCACCTGCAAAGTCTGAGTCTACATATCCTTCAAGAAATATATTGCACTCTTCTGATTTTTCATAGTATAGACCCAGATTTTTAGTACCAGCTAAGTATCTCAAGACACCCTTCAAAGCTTGCCAATGACCCTTTCCTGGATCTGCCATATATCTGCTTAGAAGACTTGAGGCATAAGCTATATCAGGTCTTGAGCATACCATACAGTACATAATACAACCTATTGCATTTGCATATGGGACATTGTTCATCTCTTCCTTGTCTTCATTAGTCTTTGGTGACATTTCTTGAGATAGTTTGAGGTGAACAGGTATAGGGACAGAAGAAGGCTTGGATTCAAGCATGTTGAACCTTTTTAGAATTTTAACAAGGTAATTATTTTGGTTTAGATGAAGAGTACCTTTGTTTCTATTTCTCACAATGTTCATTCCCAAAATCCTTCTTGCAGCTCCCAGATTTTTCATTTCAAACTCATCATTCAGCTGATTCTTCACCTTGTCTATTTCGGTTATGTCTGATGATGCAATGAGCATATCCTCAACATATAGGAGAAGAATTACCCCCAAAAATTTGCTAGTCTTCCTTTGATATATGCAGCTATCAAATTTGCTTCTTTTGAAACCAGTTTTCTGCATAAACTCATCGAATCTGAGGTACCACTGTCTGGGGGATTGCTTCAGCCCATACAAAGACTTTTTTAGTAGGCACACCTTATTTTCATCTTCTTTCTTCACAAAACCTTCAGGTTGTGTCATCAGAATCTCCTCTTCAAGATTTCCATGGAGAAAAGCTGTTTTTACATCGAGTTGTTCCAACTCAAGTTCATATTGAGTAACTAAGGACAAAAGGATTCTAATAGAGGTGTGCTTCACTACGGGGGAAAATATTTCGTGATAATCAACCCCCTCTCTCTGTGTAAATCCCTTAGCAACTAACCTTGCTTTGAACTTAGGATTAGTTTCTTCAGTAGTGGTATATTTCTTCTTGAAGATCCATTTGCACCGGACTGTCTTCTGCTTTGGTTTGCTATCTACAAGAACCCATGTCTGATTCTTCATCAGTGAGTTCATTTCCTCATTCATGGCTTCAAGCCATTTATCTTTTTCTACACTTTTCATGGCAGCCTTGAATGAATCTGGTTCTTGCTCATTCAGCAGATTTGTGACAGACAAAGCAAATGATATGTAATCTGATTCATTGTACCTTGTAGATGGTACAATTGTTCTTCTTTCTCTGTCTCTTACAAGATGATATGAGTGGGGTTCAGCAGTCTCAGCTGTGGTATCAGTCTCAATTTGTTGAGTCATTTCTGTTGAAACAGTCTGGGGATTTAGAGTTGGGTTCTCCACCTCAATTGGAACTTCATTGTTCTGCTTTTTAGTCATACTTTCATCAGAGGTCTTCATGTACATTTCTTCTTCTTTAAATGTAACATCTCTGCTGATAAACATCTTGGATGACTTTCCATCTTCATGCCAAAGCTTGAACCCTTTTACACCTTCAGGATATCCCACAAACATACACCTCTTGGCTCTTGGTTCTAACTTCCCTTCATTCACATGGGCAAATGCCACACAACCAAATACCTTTAGATTCTCTAGGTTTGGGGGTGTGTTAGTCCACCTTTCATGGGGAGTTTTCAGGTCTATTGCTGTGGAAGGACTTCTGTTTATGAGATAAACTACAGAATGTGCAGCTTCAGCCCAAAATCTATTTGGAAGGTTTGCATTTGACAAGACAGCTCTTACCCTTTCTAGAATAGTCCTGTTCATTCTTTCTGCTGTCCCATTTTGCTGAGGGGTGTATCTCACTGTTCTGTGTCTTATCATGCCTTCTTGTTTGCACAAATTTTCGAACTCTTCATTGATGTATTCAAGGCCATTGTCTGTTCTCAATTTCTTCACCTTCTTTCCAGTTTGTGTCTCCACCATAATCTTCCATTCTTTGAATTTGGTGAAGGCCTGGCTTTTGTGTTTTAAGAAATATATCCAGACTTTTCTGGAATAGTCATCAATAAAGGTTATGAAATACCTATTTCCTCCTGTGGAATCCACCTTTGCTGGCCCCCATAGATCTGAATGAACATAGGCCAATGTTTCTCTGGTTTTGTTTGATGACTGTGGGAAAGATTTTCTAGTTGTCTTGCCATAGATGCAGTGATCACACCCCTGAATCTTGTCTAGCTTCCCACTGCCAAGTAGACCTTGTTTGTGTAGCTCCATAAGGCCTCTTTCACTTATATGTGCAAGCCACTTATGCCAAAGGCTGGTAGATGTGTCTTCTTTCTCATTGACATAGCTTGCAGTGGCAATAAGTGTGCTTCCCATCAGAGAGTATAGAGTACCTTCTCTGATTCCTTTCATCACAACTCTGGAATCTTTCTCTATTATCATAATCCCATCTTTTCCAGTATAGGTAAAACCCTTTTTGTCAAGTGTGCCTAAGGAGACAAGATTTCTCCTTAGTTCAGGGACATGCCTAACTTCAGTGAGGATTCTTTCGATGCCATCAAACATTTTGAATCTGACATTCCCTTTCCCTATTACTTTACAGGGTTTGTTGTTCCCAAGCAAGACCTCTCCTCCTTCGTATTTTTCATAGGTTTCAAACCATTCCCTTTTTGAGGTCATGTGGAATGTACAACCAGAGTCAAGAATCCATTTCTTGTCACTTCCCTTTTCTGCAACAACAAGAACTTCTGCATCTTGTTGGTTTGCCTGATCTGCAATGGCAGCCTTGGCTTCATTTTCAGGTTCCTTTTCTTTGAATTGCTTCTTCCATTCATAGCAATTCCTTCGGATGTGTCCTTCTTTGTTGCAATGATAACATTTGAAGGCTGCTTTACCATTCCATTTCTTTTTCTGCTTTCCCTTCCCTTTGAATTCTTTCTTATCTGCTTTAAATTTTACAGATAATGCATCCCCATTGTTCTTCCCTTTCTTTTCAATTTGAATCTCAAGATCCTTAGATTTCAGTGCATCCAAGACTTCCTCCATTTTGAGAACAGTTCTTCCATACTTGAGGGCAGTCTTCACATCTCTGAACGTTTCTGGCAAGGAATTTAAGAGTATGATACACTGATATTTCTCATCCACCTTTTCCCCAGAACTAGCCAAAGCACTGATCAGTTTCTTGAATTCATCAAGATTATCTTCTAAGGATTTTGAGCCTTCCATTTTGAAGTTGAATAACCTTTCCTTGAGGTAGATGGTATTTGACAATGATTTTGAAAGATAAAGGCTATCTAATTTGGCCCATAAAGCAGATGCAGATTCTTCTTCATCAATCAATCGAAGCACATTATCAGAAAGATGAAGAATGATAATGCTGTATGCAACCTCTTGCATATCTTTCTTCACCAGCTCTTTTAATTCTTTAGGCATTTCCTTTGGATCTAGAAGAGCTGCTGAAACTTTCTGTTGGACCAACACTGCCTTGATCTTTCTTTTCCACAATTGGAAATCACCTTTGCCATTGAACTTTTCAACTTCAAATCGAGTGAAGCTCATCTTGCACAGAGGGTGTTTGATTCAATTCCTCAGTCGTTTCTTGGAGGCTCTGATACCAGTTTGTTAATCCTAACCAAGAATAACTCTCTCTCTCAGAAAGAATATCACTCACAATCACAAATAACAAAACGAGGAGCAAATCGAAAAGACAGAAAATTAAGAAATTAAAGCATGAACACTAAAGGATTATAGTGGTTCGGATAGGAGATCCTACATCCACTCTCTCAAAGCTTGCTGCTAGCCTTTTATTAATCAAGAAAACAGATTTCACCAAGAACCACTCTACAAAGGAAATCTCACAGTATATTTATATCTGAGACTAAGCTCAACAATATGCAACTGATTTTTTAACTGATAAAACAAAATCCAGCTAATAATATCTTCCATGCTGACTTTACATTAATACCCTTTTGTATAATAGCTTCATTGTAGTCTCAAAGTTCACAGAATATAATAGAGAGGGGTCAATTTACATAATTTGAAAATTATAGGGTATAAATATTTATTTTTAAATTACAAGTGCTATGTTTATATTTAACCAAAACATGTTTTTTTTTCCTTCATTTTTCCCCATCTTAAATCTCCTCAAATTCCAATAACGTAGGCTAGGCTCTACGCAAAAAAGGTCCCACATATTCTGATCCTTCGGCTCTAATTTCGCCACGATTTTGTCCTGCCGTTCGATCCATATAAATTGCTCACTCTCGTTCAATTCTTATTCTTGGCGGTCTCGTTTTTTTTTTTTAATATTCTCTTCCATTTTTACTCTCTATTATACTTTTTTTTTGGTGAAGAACGAAGGAATTTTCCTTTCTTGTTGTTAATTTTCTGTCTGGTTCCTCAGAAAATGCCTGGAAAATTACAGAATTAGCGCTATCCTTTCTGTTTCTGTTTCTGCATGTTTGTTTAATTCAAGTGAGGTAATTAATTTGATAAAAACAAAAATCAAAACTTTGTCCCTTATTCTTTCCTATCATTCTGCATGATCGTTTGATTTGAAAACCTGATTATTGAATTGATTTTGTTGTTGTTAATGTATGGATATTAGCTGAGAAAAGTGAAGTGAAAGGTTAACTAGTAGAAGACTTAAGGATTAAGTAATCTCATCTCTCCAAGGTTGATTGGAAAAAAAAACGCTTTTTTAAAAAAAAATGATTTTTTGATATTGAATCAGACTCTTGAATCTGTTTTCCCTTTTGTTTTCGTTTGCTTTGTTGTTTTTTTTGAACGAATGGATTTCCAATGTTAATTTTGGGATGAAAAGGGTTGAATGTAAAATGATGAGTGGTGATTATAGTTTTTAAATTAGGTTTTGAAGTTGAAACAGTTTGTTCGTTACAGGGGAATGGATTCCTGCAGTTTTCAGAACAGAACTAGATGAGATTTTCATTTAACTTGATCTTGAATTGGAACTGATGATATGTTGAAATGATTTTAGTTTTTTGCAGTGAGCTTTGAGGACTTGGCTAAGGATTATATAAGTTAATGGATTCATATTTAGGGAAAACTGTGATGAATTTCGTGCTGAAAGAAGATCCTGAAGAGGCTCATATTACATTGTTTGTGTTACTTCTATGTGCTTGCATTGTAATTGGTCATCTTCTCGAGAAAAATCGTTGGATGTATGATTCAATTACTGCCTTAGTCATTGTGAGTTTCATTTAAAAACAATTTAGAATTTTCAAGTGTTATCAGAATCTATCTGAAAATTGATATTCTAATTTGGTAACATCATGGATTGATATGTCTCGAGGTAATTGAATTTTCTGATATTTCTTCTGTTGTCTGCAGGGTCTTCTCGTTGGAACTATCATCCTATTAACTACTGAAGGCAAAAACTCTCGCATCCTAGTTTTTAGTGAAGAAATTTTCTTCATTTACGTTCTTCCACCTATAATATTTAATGCTGGGTAAGTTTTTAGAATTTTAGATGATAAATTGGTAATGTTGGGAATCAAATAAAAACAAAATGCATCTCCTATCTGCATTATGTGGAAGTGTTTTTTTTTTTGGGATCATGTTTAATTTGTTGTTTTAGCAGTTCACTAAGAAATACTTTTGGTAATGTAGTAGCCACATATTGTGGAATTTTTTTAAAGTGTTCTTAATGAGTTAAACTTACTTTTCACCATTTCAAAGTCATGTCAAATACACAATAATTTTTTTTAAACATGCTTTTAGTTTTATAATTTAAAATCTCTCATATTTCAGGTTCCAGGTTAAAAAGAAACAGTTCTTTCGAAACTTCTCGACAATCATGTTGTTTGGTGCTGTTGGAAGTGTGATCTCATTTTTCATCATAACACTAGGTAATTTTTGTCCATCCTGATCATGACATTGGATGGGTGATCCATAAAACCATGACAACTAAACTAACAGAGTAGACCTAGGAATTTAAGTTTGGAGGGGCCAAAGTAAGGTAAATTTATTTGATAATGTTGAAATACTCTAGGATCCATTTCATATCGATTATGTTATTATCGTTTAAAAATAGAGATAGTTTACTAACGGTTTTTTTAATAATCTATTTTTACAAACATTTTTAAAATCCTAAGGATACGTTTGATGATGATTTTGTTGTTTTTAGTTGCCTGCTTTTAAAAATTTAGCTTGTTCACTAACAATACACTCTTCTTGTTTTATCAAATTTTTTAGAATTCTTTTGAAATCTTAGTCAAATTTTAAAAAACAAAAACAGTTTTTGAAAACTATTATTTTAGTTTCTAAAATTTAGCTAGGATTTCAATAGTGTTTTAAAAATTTGAATTTCAAAAGAAAGCAATTGTCAATAAACAAACTGGATTTTTAAAAACTAAAAACTAAACCTTAAGGCTCCGTTTGATAACCATTTTGTTTCTTGTTTTTGGTTTATATTTTTGAAAAACATGGTTGTTTGGATAATCATTTCAGTTTTTATATTTATAAAAATGCTTTAAAAATTTCCGATAAAATTCAAAAACCATTAAAGTAGTTTTTGAAAACAATTTTCCGTTTTTATTCTGGAACTAATTTTATTTTTGTTTTTAAAAATCATTAATTGTTATTAAACATGTTTGATACTCTGTTTTTCAAAAACATTGACCATCGGCACTGATTGCTTTAGAATGATAAATGCCTTAGATTACTACCTTTTGACTTATTGAGAGTAATGTTCTGACACTTGATACAGGTTCACTCCAGTTATTCAAGAAATTGGATATTGGCTTCTTAGATTTGGGTGATTATTTTGGTACGTCTCTAATCTTGTTCCTTAATAATCTGGAAAGCCAAATAATCTAATACAATTAAAGCAAGTTTCTTTGTTCTATTTTTTAAATGGTCTCATTTTATGCTTCAAGGTGTTTTCAACATTGTTTTCATTTGTCTCTTGTAGCCCTTGGAGCAATCTTGACAGCGACAGATAGTGTTTGCACCTTGCAGGTACATCTCGTTTTCAATGGATTTTTTGTCATTTAAAAGATGCATCATATGATGCTAATTTTGCTTTGATACCGCAGGTGCTTAATCAGGATGAAACTCCTTTACTATATAGTCTAGTCTTTGGTGAAGGTGTGGTCAATGATGCCGCCTCTGTGGTACTTTTCAAAGCAATCCAGAGGTTTGACCTCTCTCACATCACCTCGATCAATGGCATTCAGCTTATTGGAGATTTTTTCTATTTGTTCTTGACAAGCACTATGCTAGGAGTAATAGTGAGTCTCTCTCTCCACCCCCTACGTGTATAACCTAATGCATTGATTCCATACAACTTTAGTTGTCACATACATTTTTTAACAATTTTTTTCTCTTTCACTTCTCATCATACAGGGAATGGAAATTTCCATTATATTTTATCTATAACAATTTGCTCAGTCCTTTGTTTCTTTTTAATATTTTTATTTAAAAATTCATTGAGTTGAGTGTGCCACGATGTGGAGGATAATTAGTAAATATAAACTAAAATCAAAATTTAACATTTACCAAACATGTTTCTTTCTACTGAAATCTTAAATAGATTAGCTGGCTAGAGGGGAAAAGACCTATTAGCGCTAGAGACGATAGTAGTACCTCAGTTGGCAGATGGAGAATGCATAGAGGGACTAGATATACAATTTCTTATGGTTCAAAATCATTTATGTATCTTCTATGAAATGCATGGCTAATTTCATGCTATCGAAACGCATGGGGGCTATTTACATTTGATTTTCAAATTTAAGGTGGGTTTCTAGGTATATTTCTTGGTAAATAGTGTGAAAGGTTGTTTGTAGGGGATTTTCTCATTTAAAGTTGTTGGTTACATAAACATTACCCTTTTTAGTTTATGGCTCTCAGGAAGTATGAGATTATTCTTGTCTATTTTCAGATCCATGGTCAAGTAATTGTGTATTTTAATGTACAGGTTGGGCTGTCTAGTGCATATATCATAAAGAAACTATACTTTGCCAGGTACATGAATAATTTTGTCTTTGTTTTCTCAATGATTAATTTGGTGGATGTATGCCTTTTTTCCATTCTCTGTTTCAGTAAGTTAAGTAATCCTTTATTTAGTATATGAAACCTGACCATTCTCATTGATGAGAGGATTTTTTTTATCCAACTTTGAATTATTAAAATACCTCAAGGACATTTGAAGACCTTGCACATTTCATAAGATGGTTAGAAACTTTTAGAACCTTTCATCACAGAATTTGTGTTGTAAGTGGAGTCAAATATTTAATATTTTATGTTAAAAATGAGAATTCCTCCATTAGAAGTTACTGCAAAATTTTGATTCCTATATAAGTAATAAAATTCCTAGTATTACTCGAAACGAAACACACCATGTGTGGGCTAAGATCAGTTTATTCTTTCAAAGCTAACCTGAACTAAACCAGCTGAACAACTTCACACTGAGAAGGATGTATAAATTCGCCCGAAAATGAGAATCAATAAGACATAGTAGCCAAACAAAGTTTTCCAATCAATTGCAGTGGGGATAGCAACTCTAAGGAACCAGAAAACACACACCAAGATTCAAATAAATCAAACAATTGGTAGTGTCAAAAATAGCTACAGCTGGACGCTTTGGATTATGTGTCTTGCTGTAAGTGAAACTGAAAACTTTTGTCCCATTGGTAGTAATTTAATAAAAAAGCTGGTACTAATTCATAGGAGTTCATAAAAATTAGCTCCAAACTCACCGGACTCGAAAAGCCTACTCCCAATCACACCATACTTGTAAAGCCTCACATCAGCCTCCTCAAAATGGCCTCGCTCACCCCGGTTGCAGGTTGTAGCTCACTTATGAATATTAAACCCATAAGCTAGTCAGGCCTTATTCCAAACCCTCAACCCCTACCTCCTCCTTTGTTTCACCTTTTCATCTTGCACCGCTATAGTCATGGAATTCTGCCATTGTCCTTTTCTTTAGCAAATTTGTAATTATTGGTTGCAGTCTTGCAGAACATTTTTGTTCAAGTTAAATAGATAGTCTCTTTGGGAGTTACAGAGCACAATTATCTACTTGGGGATTAACTTAAATCACAAAGGTAAAGGTGTAAGCAAACATTGTGTTGTTAATGTAAGCACAGTTCTTCTAGTTGAGTATGCATTAAATACAATTTGAAACTCTGTTTTTCCTTTGTTTTTCAAAATTCCAGGCACTCAACTGATCGGGAAGTTGCTTTGATGATTTTAATGCCTTACCTTTCATATATGACTGCTGAAGTAAGAATTTAATATGCACTATTGAGTTAAAATCCCTATCAGTTTTAGTTCAGATTGTATTTGAAGTGCTCACGCTTACTGATGATGGATGAAATTGCTTATTTATTGCAGGTATGCAATCTTAGTGGAATTCTTACAATGTTTTTTTGTGGGATTGTCATGTCTCATTACACTTGGCATAATGTGACTGAAAGTTCAAGAGTGACCACCAAGTATGTTAATTCTTTGTTGTTCTTATTTGATATCTGTTTTTCATATTGTAATGTATTTGAAACTTTATTAGTATGGGCAGTTGTTTCCCTTCATTGTTTTTTGATTCTTGTAGGCATACTTTTGCAACATTATCATTTGTGTCGGAGATTTTCATCTTCTTATATGTTGGTATGGATGCCTTGGATATTGAGAAGTGGAAAATTGTCAGCCTAAGGTAATGTTTATTAGTTGGTGGATCTATTTTTATTCATTATGATTTTACTGTTCAAAAGTCGTTTTCTTACTATGTTAGTAAATATATTATGTTAGGATTATAGAAATGTTGTATAATATTCGGTGTTGCCGTCAACCTTGTATGACTCACTGTTTTATATATGCATACAACTCACATATTTTTTTGTACACCACACTGATGTTCGACTGTTTGTACTTTGCTGTATCTTAACCTGTTGCCTTTTGACAGGCCATGGACATCAGCTGGAGTCAGTCTGATACTGCTTGGTCTAGTCTTTGTTGGGAGAGCAGCTTTTGTATTTCCACTCTCTTTTATATCCAACTTGACTAAAAAGTCTCAGAGTGAGAAAATTGGGTTTAACCAGCAGGTTATATTTTATGTTGTTTTGTATTTCCATTCTCTTTTATATCCAACTTGACTAAAAATAAAGTCTTGAATGAAAAAATTGGGTTTAACCTAGCTATGTTTTAGGTTGTTTTGTATTTCCACCCTCTTTTATATCCAACTTCACTAAAAAAAGTCTCGGAGTAAAAAAAAATAGGGTTTGACCAGCAGTTAGCTGTAGTTAATGTTGTTTTGTATTTGTTGAATCCATGCAGGTTACAATATGGTGGGCTGGGCTCATGAGAGGTGCTGTATCAGTTGCCCTTGCTTATAATCAGGTACACTTTGACAAATATGTCAGCCTCATTGCTGTTAATCTACTGGAATTTTAGCGTGTCATCTAGATCTTGTCAGCCTATCATAAAGGGCACCTGTTTGCTGTTTGTTGCTTGCATAGCCAAAACATTGATGATTCCTAATTGGCATAGAAATTTGCACTTAGATTAACTTCATCAGATGGCAACCAGATCACTTCACTTTTTATACAACACGATGGGACTTGAACTTTTATGTTCTTGTAATGTGGATAACACTACTAAAAAAAGTGGATAACAGCTTTAACCATCAAAATTGTGTACGGAGTTTGAGATGATGCTATTTTTTTTCAACACTTCACTGATCTTTATTGGTCTATGTGCAATGCTGTACAAATGAATTTCGAGGGGATTGCCTCGTTTATTTTGAGAATTTCCTGTAAAAATATTGCGAAGAAATTCTGTATGCTAAATGTGCACTTCAGATTGACTACCCTACCCTCTTTATAAACTTTTACTTATAGAGCTTCAGATTGACTACACTCTGCATAAACTTTTACTTAATAGAGTGATTTCTTTTTGCAACTTTCCTTCATGTGCTGGGATTGGTGTCCTTTACTTCACATACAGTGATTTCTTTTTGCAACTTGTTTTCATCCTCTATGATAGTTGTTTTTGTTAACGAATGTTTTACTTCTGGAATTCATATAGAGGATGTTACTTTTGGAGTGGTTCAATTAGAGCTATCTGTGAACAGTTTCAAAATAGAATTTTATTGTAATTAAGCTTTGTATTTTGTCGTATTTGCAGTTTACTAGGTCTGGGCACACTCAACTGCAAGGGAATGCCATCATGATAACTAGCACAATCACAATTGTTCTTTTTACTAATGTGGTAAGAAAAACAATTTATGGAGATGAAAATCAACACAATACAGTTCTCTTACTTATTTTAACATGATAAGCAACATCTTTTTGCCGTACACTTGCGCATATCAAGACTTAAAAGGCATGATAGACACTTGGTATTTAGTTTGCATAGAGGCATGATACACCAGTCTTCAACTTAGTTTATTCAACATCATCATATGCCCTGAGGCTCTTTTGAATTTCTGACTTTGCATATTATATTAGTAAATGTGGCGTTTGGTGAGGCTGTGGTTATAATGAAATTGCAGTGTAGTTTATGGTGAATCCTTGACACTTGAATATCCATGGGGCCAAGTTTACCATACATTGCTCGTTTTCTACTAGTGTTGTAAGAATTTCATATAGTTGGGGGTGTATTTTTTTTTTTTTTGATATCCGTGAGTGTCCGGACCAGCTTACGTGCACCTCAACTAATCTCACATATAGTTGGGGGTGTATTGAACCGCTGGTATATCATCTTAGCTCGTTAAAAAATTCTTAAAGTTTTCATCTGTACCTGCTGGCTGCAATTCTCATAGGATTTGTTGTAGGATTTAGCTGTGATTTCCCGATTTAATTAGTCAAACATCAAGTTCGCGAGTGTTACTATCCTATACTCTAATACACCTGCTTGGAGGATATCTGATGTGAATTCTTGGGAATGATTTTTATATTTCCTGGTGTTGCATTTTTTACAGGTATGTGGATTATTCACAAAGCCCATTATGAGGAACATGCTTTCACTAAATAGACAGGCAGACAGTGCAACAGGAGCAGACTCTTCATTGCCAAAGTCACTGAGCGACGCACTTTTGCTCAATGGCGGAGATCCTGAGTCTGATGCGGGGGAATCAACCATTCCCCGTCCAACCAGTTTAAGGGAGCTATGGACGACTCCGGCTCACTCCATTCATTACTATTGGCGGTCGTTTGATGATCGGCACATGCGTCCTGTGTTTGGTGGAAGAGGTTTTGTACCTTTCATCCCTGGTTCACCTACTGAAAAGTTTATCCATTGATGACAAGTTGTAGAAAACACAAAAAAAGCTGTTCTATAAAAGTTATTGCATAGGGGAGCAAATAGAGAAAAATGGTAAGGATAAGAGAAGGGAAAACTATAGAGCATCAGAATTTTAAGATATTAAATTAGAATCTGTGCATAAGGTTTATAAGATGGTCTTTTGTAAATCTGTAATTATCCTTTGTGTTTATCCACTCAGTTTTGTTACTGAAATTAGGGTCCGTTTGGTACAACTTTCCCTAAAAGTGTTTTGAGTGAAACTTTTTAGAATAAATATTAATTAAGTGATACTTATCATACTGTCGTTGATATACTATCTAATGTGATATACTATCACTAATTTACCATGATATATATTATATGTCAATCAGTGATTGAAGACAGTATCTTAGTATATAACTAATTTATCATGATACATATCGTTGGTATACTATATTCCATGTCAATCAGTGTTGCACAGTATCTTAGTATATAACTAATTGAATTTATCACGATTTATAATTACATTGATACACCTTAGTCAGTAAAGTACAATGCTCGATTATTTCAAATTTTTATGATATTTACTCGTTAAAAGAAAGAAAAAAAAAACACAAAAGAGAATTGCAGAAATCTCATCTCTTCTCCGTCTCAATCTCAGATTCAATACCACACTCCAATATTCTCTCAAATCAAAATATGAATCAAATAAATCGGCTACACAATCAATTATCACAATTTCCAAATTCCTCCAAAAACAATTGCACAAATTTCTCTTCCTTCGCCATCTCAATCATATTCCCCTCTACACTAATCAAATTCTCTGATTCAATTCTGAAACTACAAATCCAACTCTCACCCAAATCAAATCCTCAATCAAAGAAATAGAGTTCTCTCCCCCTCTGATAAGCTTCACCTAATAAAGTAATCTAAATAATTAAATTAAATTAAAATCGGGTTTCAGTTAAGATTTGGAGAAAATCGATTAAGCCAATCGATATGGTTTTCGGTTTTTGGGATGCGTTTGCTAGGGAGTGGTTTTTGGCTACAACTGAATTGAAAGGATGAATTTTGGGTTAATTGGTCTTGGTGAACAATAGAAAAAATGAGGGGGTGTCCGGTTTTGGTCAAAATTAGTAACAGATCAATTTGGTGTTATGACGGCGAATCAATTTAGCAATTTAACGATAGATCTAATAGTTATAAATCGAACACAAGTGTTCATCTTCAAGAAATTCAAGAATAACCTAAGACAAGATTAAAAAATCCTTACCTAAACTCCAAAAATGCAATGGGAGGAAAAAGGAGAAGAAAAAAAACTGGAAATTGACAATGCAGAAGTCATCAAGTTAAAAATTTCGTGCTTCAATATTTACGAAACTGTCACTCACCTAAAAACGCCCATAACTTACTCATCGGGTCTCAGAACGACGAATCGACAGTTGTGTTATAATCATGATAACAAGACGATCAATTCCAACTCAAAATATTAAGTAAAACATAAAGTTCAAAATTCAAAGTTTTCAGGAAAATTATTAAAATACCCTTACCTAAGAGTCGGGTTATTACATTCTATTGGGTTGTAAAATATATGATTTTAGAACATGGATGATTATTGAATTTAAACAAAAAATGCATGCTATATTTCTTAAAAGAACATACATAAAGTGAAGACAAGAATAGTTGGAAGTATGAAGAAATCGAATTATGACAGGATGACACTGAGGAAATGGAAAAAATTATACAAATAAATATGATACAACAACAGAAGAAAGGTTAGAGATGGAAGAACACCAAAAAAAGTTGGACCGAGCGTGCACCCAACGGGCTTTAGTCCACACGCGTGAGCCGCACGTCATGAACCGAACAGACCCGGGTTCCAGTCCGGTCATCTTGATTAAATAATATTCTTTAAATAATTCGGAAAACTGTTTCCGGCGTACGTTTCAGGTGACACGTTACTTATTACAACAACAAAACGGTAAAGGAATTTGAACAGTAATCGAACTTGTATTGATACGTAATTGATTACAACAACAAAACGATCAGTAATAGCAAGTAAATAATGAAATATCTAAAAAAAATACAAACACCCCTCCTTTGTTATAAAATCACACTTTCTTGATCTTCGTCTTCTTCTTCAATTCTCAACGTTAAACCCCTGCTGATTTTCTTTTTAATTCTTATCCAATTATTCATAAAATCTACTTTCTCAATCTCTCTCTCTCTCACCAATCTACACTCTCCTGTCTTCAAACCCGACCATTTATCTCGTATAAAGTACATCTGATGGAGTGATAAAAACTCACTTTATAATTCCGAGAGCGGATGTTTGAACTATCCCGTTTGTCAAAATTCCCTCTTCTTTATCGATTATTTAATTCTTTCGTATTTGGAGGAAAGTTACATTCCATTGATTAATTTTTCTCTAACAATTGAGATTGATTTTTTTTGTTTATTCAGCATTCGTTCGTAGCCTTCGGTTTCATAGGTACTCTACTAATTTATATATCACTTAGTTTTTAAAAGATATATAATGAAGTCCATAAAATATAAATAGTAGTCCATAAAATATAAATAGTAATATGAATATATAAATATTTGGGATTCTCGCAAATCACACATTTGTCCAATCAAATCACATGTTTATGGTTTAATAATGATTTTAAACATCACGTGGTTTGTAAAATTATAAACCACAACATTCTAGAGGTTTGTTTTTAACGAATTTCAAATACTTGTTTATTCTATATTTTATCACATGTTTCAATTTCATTAAAATAATAAGAAGTTTTTTAACTAGATTTTACAATTTGTTAATGATAACATATTTTACAAATTATACTTATTTTATTAAAAAAAAGTTGATTTTAAGTTTACGAATATTTTAGAATTTGATCTACAAATCAGACAAACTACATGAGTGATTTACAATCATCCCTAAACATATAGCCTTTTGTCTCTAAGACTAAGACTACAACTAGTATCTCCCGGTCGAAAAAAGTAGTTTAATTTATTAGTTTAAAAGGTTTTAAGTAATTTATCGTTAAATATAAGTTCGATTCTTAACTTTATGCCCAAAAAATAAATTAATAAAATAAAAATTAAGGAGTGACAATATTTTTACAATGATCTCTGCAGACTTCAAGACTATGTTGAACTCAGGGTTGAAAGCAGACCCAGAAGAGGCTCAAATAGCATTGTTTGTTTTGCTTCTATGTGCTTCCATTATAATTAGTCATCTTTTTGAGAAGAAACGTTGGCTTAATGAGTCAATTACTGCTCTAATCATTGTGAGTTTTTATTTATTTATAATAAGAGCTCGATTTTTTTTAATTATTTTATTATTCTACATAACTAATTAATTAATTAATATGTTTTTACGTGTTTGATATATATATATATGTAGGGTCTATTCTCTGGAATTTTCATTCTACTAACTACTCGAGGAAAAAGTTCTCGCATCCTTGTCTTTAGTGAACGACTTTTCTTCATTTATCTTCTTCCACCTATAATTTTCAATGCCGGGTAGAGAAATTTTCTTGGGTAGCATAATTTTTTTTTAAATATTTGTAAATATAATACTTTTAAAAGAGTATTGATTGACAGTCTCAAATGATAATCGTTTCACATAATAACTATTTATTTTTATAATTTAATTATTAGCTTAATTATTGTTATTCAATACTGATTGACGTGTTCAACAAGTTTACAAATATTTTAAAAAATTATACTAATTTTATAATCAATTTTTTTTAATAAGATTATTTTGTTTAAATTTCACAATCATTTGTTTACTTTAATTTCATTTTTTTTATCTCACTGGTTTGCTTCTTTTCAATTTTTTATAGGTTTCGGATAAAAAAGAAACAGCTTTTTCACAACTTTCTTACAATCATATTGTTTGGTGCTGTTGGCAGTGTCATATCATTTTTCATCATATCACTAGGTACACATTCTATATGACTAAATAATTTTTTTCTCCATAATATATTTTTTTAATCACATCATTCTAAATTTTTCAATATTACAGTCAAAAACAGAAATAATACTTGCCTCTTTATTGAGTGGATGAGGTTATACTCATTCTCAAACGTTTTTTCTCTTTAATATTATATGATTAAATATCTCGTTTTTATTAATATTTCTTCCAGTAAAAATATGACTCGTAGATAAGAAAATGTTCATCTCGATCAATGAGAAAGTAAATATTATTGAAAAAAATATTGGAAACAAATCTTGTCTTTTTTTTAAAAAATGAAAATAAAAATAAAACATCTACTTATTATGTTTTTATAGGTTTATGATGATTAATGCCTACTTAAATCATCATCTTTTGATTTATTGAGAAAATAACTTTTGATGCAGGTTCACTTTATTTATTCGAAAAATTCGGTGTTGGCGGCATAGACATGCGCAGTTATTTTGGTATGTTGTTATTTGGGATGATGGTAAATCTAACAAAATTTTATGTAATATTTATAAAAATATCTTGATTTAAAAATATAAATAAATTTTGAGCAGGTCAATCATTTAATTAATCACCGTCACACAGTAATCATGGCTAATCAAGAAAAATTGCTATATTCATAAATATTGCACAAAATTCTACTACTGAGTTGAATTTTCCTTATCATGTTTTAATGCTTATGTTTATATGTTGAGTTTCCACCGTCTTTTAAATGTTATATCTTTTATAGAAACCGAATAATTTATCACCAGTAAAATGGTGTTAATGATATAGTATAATTATAAATTTAAAAGAAATCATGGTTTGAAAGGGGTTTATTTGGAATAACTTTTAGGAGAGTCTAAAATTATTTTGGGTCAAAAATGAGCTTTTTTTAGCCTAACAATATTTTTAGACCCACCAAAATATTATTCCAAACGAACCCTAAACCTTAAAAAATGAACAATTATTTCGGAAAATCTATTTATGAATCGATATATTCTCTCTTTAATTTTATTATATATGCTTGTAGCACTTGGAGCAATCTTTACAGCAACAGATAGTGTTTGCACTTTACAGGTAAATCTAAATTAATGTTTAAAATTGGGTTATTTTGTGCAAATTAAGAAATGTAATAATTATTTGTTAATTTTGATGTTTTCAGATTCTTAATCAAGATGAGACACCATTACTTCATAGTCTAGTGTTTGGTGAAGGGGTGATTAATGATGCTACCTCAGTTGTACTTTTCAATGCAATTCAAAGATTTGATTTCTCTCATATTTCTTCAACCAATGCCATTCAACTTGTTGGAAATTTCTCAAGTTTGTTCTTGCAAAGCACATTGCTTGGACTTGGAGTAAGTCTCCATCTCATATGAATCGAATCAAATCGAACCGAACCAAAACTAAATTGATCATATTTCTACCTTTTAAAATCGAATCAAATAAGAACCGAATTATTTAGATTTTTTTAAAAAAAATATTTTTTAATTTATTTAGTTCAATCTAATAGACCTTCAAATTCAATTGAACCGAACTAACTTTCAGTACTTCTATTGTTTATTACTTTTCAGTACTTCTATTGTTTATTACTTTGTAATATGATGTTTTGTTTTATTGGAGGTGCTTGAAATACCGAAATATTTTTAACTTTTGTTAAATAGAATAAAAATGTAGGTTAGAAAGAAAAAATTAATTAATTTTTTGGATGTACCATAGGAGAGAACTTTCATTTTCATGATTTGATTAAGAACCAATTGGAGGCTGACATTTCATGATTTAATAATGCCTTTGTTTTTTTTTTATCAGGTTGGGCTACTAAGCGGATACATAATTAAGAAACTATACTCTAATAACTAAATTTTACTTTTAACCTCAGAATAATTATATATGTATATATAATTTGAGAGAGTGAAAACCGAACTGATTACATCCCTAATGCCTTGATAATGTACTATTTGATTTATTAATTGAGATATTGTGCAAAATTTCAGGCACTCTACTAATCATGAAGTTGCTCTGATGATTTTGATGGCTTACCTTTCATATATGATTGCTGAAGTAAGATTTCTATATTTACTTTTGAGTTAAAATTGCCAATTTTTCCACTTCAAATTGTATTTGAACTTGTTTATCAACAATTTCTTTATTTTTTGTAATTCATTATCTAAAAATATTTTGAAAAATTAAAAACAAAATCGTTATCAAACGTGACCGTTACAATGACATCTACGTTATTTATTGCAGGTGCGGCTTCTTAGCGGTATCCTTAGTGTGTTCTTTTGTGGGATTGTGATGTCTCATTACACTTGGTATAATGTGACTGAATCTTCAAAACAGACATCAAGGTAATTTAATTATTTAATTCATTGGTCTCATTTGTAATCATTAAACTAAATTTGCTTATTCTTTTTTGATACTTTGCAGCCATATTTTTGCAACATTGTCTTCTGTTTCAGAGATTTTCATCTTCCTTTATGTTGGTATGGATTCCTTGGATATTGAGAAGTGGAAAATTGTTAGAGCAAGGTAAACTATATTTTTGGCATGCTCTAGATGTTTCTTTGCCCTGCATTTCGGTGTGTCGTAATCGTAACCTCTCCGTGTTCACCTTGACAGCCCCGGGACGTCAGTTGGAATTAGTCTGACTCTGCTAGGACTAGTTCTTGTTGGAAGAGCAGCATTTGTATTTTCCCTCTCCTTCATATCCAACTTGACTAGAAAGTATGACACAGAAAAAATTGGGCTAAAGCAACAGGTGGGTAGTTAATTTTTCATCTTGTGTTTTGAGTATTTATCTTTAATTATTTGAAGGATTACTAATTTGGTGGGCGGGACTCATGAGAGGCGCGGTTTCGATGGCGCTGGCTTATAATCAAGTAAGTATCAACGATGATCTTCTCTATGCTGTTTTTTCTTTGACATAAACATTGATATGAATGAGTAGCGAGAAGAAAGTAATTCGAAAAACTTCGTTACCTTCCCTCTCGAGCGAAAAGCTCGAGCCCAAATAACTAAACAAATGCATATCTTTCAAGTGATTAAGCTTGTATATTTTTTTTTCCTATATATGCAGTTTACAAGCACAGAGAAGAATCAACTCCAAGGGAATTCAATCATGATAACTAGCACCATAACAATTGTTCTCTTCACAAATTTGGTAAGAAAATTGATATATTAGCTCAAAATTTCTACAAATTCTTAATTATTATGGGATTTCATCTCAAAACTAATTGGTAATGCAATCCTTAGACTTCATAAATATTGTTAGATCCATTCATCTTTCCGATGTGAGATCCTTAACATACCCCCTCAAGAGGTGTCTTTATTGGGCTCACCAATTTTGGGTCGGATCCCATTTTTGGACCAAATGCTCGTTTGAGCTTGTTTGGCTCTGAGACCATCTTAATAATCATAGGCTTCTATTTGTTCAATCCGTTCATCTTTTCGATGTGGGATCCTTAACACAAATGACATTAATTTTCTTCTCTAATTCTCCAGGTGTGTGGGTTATTAACTAAGCCTATAATTAGATACATGATTCCTAAGCATAAACAGAGAGACAACAGAATGCCGGCAGATTTTTCTACATTGCAGTCGTTAAGTGATCCGCTTCTGCTCAACGACGACGAACTCGATTATGAAATCGATGGACCGGAGATGCCTCATTCAACCAGTTTATGTTTCAATTTACCTACCTCAACTCGATCCATCCGTTACTATTGGCGGCGATTTGATGGTCGTTTTATGCGTCCTGTGTTTGGAGGGGGTGGATTGCCATTGCAGCCCTCTGTTCCTAGTTCACCATTGAGATAATTATCACTTGATGGGTGGGTTTAAAATCCTTGAGAAGAAACCTATTGTCTTGGTAAAATGTTTTTTTTCTTCTTTATTCATCAACTTCTATTAAGTTTTATATGTATTGTATTGTAATGTATATATGTCTATTGATTCTTTCATTTTTTGTATAAATTTGCAAAACTACTAGGTGTGAAATCCTGATTGAAAGAGTTGGTGCAATATTGGGATTATTTTTAAATAGTTACCCAAATTATTTGTCCTACATGAGAAAGCACAAGGAATATTCTACCAAATATAGCTCTTCTATAAGTAGACCAAATTATAATCTTATATTATTTTTTTAAGAAATTATAATGCGGCAATTACAAATATGTTAAATTTTTTTATAATATTTACAAATTTGTTAAAACAAAAAATATTTAAAAAAAATATTAGAATTTCAAAGATTCTGAGTATATTAGTTAGTATATCAATGATAGTTTATGAGTCGATCATTAATAGTCTATCACTGATATACTATTATATATCACTGATATATTATTAGTTATTGACTGATATATTAATAGTGATTCACTGATATACTCGCCTTTTAAAATTCTAATATTTTTGTAAATATTTTTTTCTGATAAATTTGTAAATATTTCACCCAATTATAACATTTATGTAAATTTCTCAATTTAATCTTATTTATTTGAGAAATGTTAAACTCAGCGTATCTAATCTCCCACAATGTTTTTTTTTTCTTTTCTCTTAGGAGATTTTAAAGAGAGGATTCGAATCTCTGCCCTCATAATTATAATTAATATGTTCTAATAAGAATTTACTCTTGCAATTTCTTATTAAAATAGTCTTTTGTAACAAATATCATATATAATTCTTTATCTCTCGAATACTGGCTAAAATAAATTATTGTAGTTATATGAGTAAGGTGAAAGAGAGGAGAGTGTAAAGGTGGAAGATGTCTTGATATTTAGTAGATGCGGATTTTAATGGGACAAAAAATTTAGTCATCCCTGCCCTGCTCTCCCCCAATTGACCCCCTTAACCAATAGATAAGATTAAAAAACGAAAAATGTTGTGTTTGAAAAGTCAATGACGAAAATGTGAACTCACTAAAAAAAAAAATAAACTAATTAGGCTTGCAAGAGTTTTTTTAAAAAGTTTGAAAATGAGGTAAAACTTAATTTTTAAAAACTTAAAACTAAAATCTTTGGGTCTCCTAATCAAGAAATTGGTATAGAAGAATTTTGTAAGGATAAAATAGGTAATTGAGGGAGAACCTCTACAAGTAGGAACCATACCACAAACCAGTACCAAATCTTATCTTGTCGGTACTTGGTGTCGCAGCTAGGTGTTGGTGCAATTTGAGACTCACATGCGGTCATGTTTTCTTTATTGTGGAAATTCTCAAAACTTCAATTATTAGCTACATTTTGTTGGATTTTTTTTTTGAAAAATATTTTTTTTAAACTTATGTTAAGTTTAATATAAACGTGAAACTATTTTCAAAAACACGTGAAATCGTTTGTAGAACAAATAACTTCGTCCATGCTGGCTTTAAACCGTCAGTTGTAAAGACAATGTAGAAAAATGCAACCTAAAATCGTCTCTAGAACAAACAATTTGCAAGAGTACATAAACCTCTCTAAATTGTTTGTGGAACAGACAATTTACAAGAAATCGTCTGATGCACGCTGATAAAAAGAATCTCAAAATCGTCTGTTATACCGACGATTTAGAGCATTTTTCAAATAAGTTTCCTTATGGTAAAGTTTCTAGATAAAGTTTCTAAAATTACAATAGTCTCATAATTATCCCACATTTTCTTACATAGCTTCTTTGTATGCGAAGTATTTTATTATTAAAACCCCATTTATTTAATTGTTTATGTTAAATAAAGGTGTGATCATGGATACTATATTTGTTGGGGCTCTTGTAAAAATAGATGAATTAGGTCCAATATTTGTAAAAATAGCAACCCAAAAACATATTTGCAAAAATAGCAAAAACTCAAATTCGCGTCTAAAATATTACAAAATTGCCACTACTATGCCTAAGTAATCACTGATATCCGCACAAGTAAATCACTGATTTCTATGCAAGTAATCACTGATTTTACACTAATACACAATATCAGCTGATATTTTGTGTATGAATCACTGATTATCCAATAGTTATCACCGATTACCTTATAAGTTATCACTGATTTATTTGATTCACATAAATGAGTGTTTTTAAAAAACTAATATATTTGCAAATACTTTTAAAAAATGCTATTTTTTAAAATATTGCAGAAAATTCTGCTACCCAATGAAATTTCCTATATTTGTTTGATGGCCATCATGGGCTTAGATAGCCAAATAAATTCTAGATGTAGAAGGTAATAGTAGAAATTCTGATCATAAAAGAAAAAGCTCAACAGAAAACCCCACTTGGAGGACTGACCGTCGTGAAGATGATAAGAGAAAGAGGTCAGAAGACCAACATGATAAGTTGAGTCTTCATCCAAGTAAATTTCAGAAGTACACTCATACCACAGTCCCAATATATCGAGCAACTGCTCATGGAAATTCAAAACAAAAATTTATTAAAGTGGCCAGCAAAAATGTGGGCAGGAACAAACAAAAGAAACTAGGACAAATATTGTCTCTTCCATAAGGACCATGGTCACAACACCTAATAATGCTTCGACTTAAAAGAAGAAACTGAAACCCTCATTCAGCGAGGATACTTAAAAGAATTTGCGAGAAGTAGAGGATCTCACCACGATACTAAATCTGATCAAGTAGACCAGGACTGTGGCAATCAAGATATCTCAACTTGAGAAATAAGAACTATCTTTGGGGGCTTGACTATTGAAAAAGAGCCCAAGCCCTAGAAGAGGCCATGATAGATTACTGAGGTAGTAGGCTAAGACATCAACCCATTGATTGATCTCATCTGAAAGGCTCTGCTACACCATGAAGATGTCAAGTGACTTAGATTTTTTTTTTCAACAATTTTATTTTCTGCAGTTTTCAATTAGAATAAAGTTTCTTATTGTAAGAGCTTCCACAATAAGTTAATAAGAATGTATTTTTTCTAGCTTTATTAAAATTACATCTATTTAAATAGATTATGGTCAAATTATTCCGAGCACCCTTAGACTCAAGCTACACTTCAAGGTATAAATATTTTCTCGAGTGGGGGCCAAGTACGTAAAACACTACAGTAAAATAAAAGTTTTAAATCCACCAAGGTGGAAAAGCTCTACATCATAATGAAATGTTCTAAGTCCACTAAGGTGGAAGAGAAAAAAGTTGCCACCAAGGTGGAAGAGCAAAATGAAAAAGTTCTTAGTCCATCAAAGTGGAAGAGCTCTACATAAAAATTCTAAATCTATTAGGGAGTGCAGGGCTCGCACGAGCCGCACCTGGTAGAAGAATTTAAAATGGAAAAAAATTCTAAGTCTACTAGGGAGTGTCGAGCCGTACCTGGTAGAAGAATTTAAAACGACCAAAAAATTCAAAGTCTACTAGGGAGTGCAGGGCTCGCACGAGCCGTACGTGGTAGAAGAATTTAAAATGACTACTAGGAAGTGCAGGGCTCGAATGAGCCGCACATGGTAGAAGAATTTAAAACGACAAAAAAATTATAAGTCTATTAGGGAGTGCAGGGCTCGCACGAGCCACACCTGATAGAAAAATTCAAAACGACCAATTTTTTTTAAGTCTACTAGAGAGTGCAGGGCTTGCACAAGCCGTACCTGGTAGAAGAATTTAAAACGACCAAAAAATTCTAAGTCTACTAGAGAGTGCAGGGCTCGCACGAGCCACACGTGGTAGAAGAATTTAAAACGACTACTAGGGAGTGCAGGGTTCGAACGAGCCGCACCTGGTAGAAAAAATTAAAACGACAAAAAAAATTTAAGTCTACTAAAGAGTGCAGGGCTCGCATAAGCTGCACGTGGTAGAAGAATTTAAAATGACAAAAAAAATCTTACTCTACTAGGGAGTGTAGGGCTCTAATGAGCCACTTATAGTAGAAGAATTTAAGTTTGGTTGAAAAAAAAGTCAATCGTTTGACCAGTTGACCAGTTGACCAGTCAAGGAGCAACTTGAGGGAGTGTATAGAGATTTGACGATGGACGATGCCGCGGAAACGAGTGTTCGTGACCGCGACGACTGTTCGGCGGAAAAACTGTCAACTTTAATTTATTCTCTTTAATATATTTTCCTTATTCATTAGGATAATTATCTTATTCATTAGGATAATTATCTTTTCCTATTTAGAATATTTTTTTTTTATTTATCTAGGTTAGGTTTTCTATATAAAACAATGTAATAGGTTTGAGATTAATAAGAAGAAAATTCACAATGTAGTAGGTTATACCGTTTTCTTCTCTTCTCTCTACTTTTCTATCTTTCCCTTTTCTCTTTATCATATTATCTTAATTTTATCACCCTCTGACTCCTCTATACACAATTTCTCTCTCTAAACTTTTCTCCATGCATTTTCTCTATCTAACTTCTCTCTACACATTTTCTCTCTAATTTATTTTTCCATTCTCTAATTTCTCCTTATACACATTCTTTCTCTAATTTATTTTTACAAAATTTCTTTTCTACACACATTTTCTCTAACAAGATTAAAAGCATTTTTTTAAATATTATATCCAAACAATTAATATATCACTAGTACTTATAAAAAAAGTATTCGGATTAAAAACACTAATTTCATAAACATTCCCAAATAAGTCCTTTAAAACTGTATTAGTTGCAATTGCCAACTAGTCTTAATTCTGTTTGTGATTATTTTAAAAAGCAGTTTTCTATTTAAAAAAAAAAGTAATTTAGTGAAAATTCCTTTCAAAAACCATAAATTTATTAATATACTCAAATACTTAATAATATTATAATTCTCAAATGATTTTAAAAGTTACTTTTCAAATAAAAGTAAAATCTTATTTTTAAAAGGTCATTGTCAAACAGAGCTTCACTCTCATTTTTTTTTTTAGAGACAACGGCTCTCCATAGTGTCTATATTGTCCATTTTTACCTACACGTATGACTTTATTTTCCGTTTACCCAAAAACCTCTACAAAGGAAAATGTTGTCTTGTTTTTTAATTAATTAACCAAACTCACAAAAATATGAAAAAAGTATTAAATAAATTAAGAGAAGAATAATGACGATCGAATTCTAAATTAAGAATTTTTTAAGTTAGACAAATCACAATTTCTCGGGTTTACAAGAGATATATTTGGGTCAAAGCCAACGATTTAATTTAGAATGAATTAAATCTTTCTAATAAGATTTGAATCCATGATCAATAATAGCTTATCACTCTTCCACTGAGCCACTGAAGAACAACAGTAATTTAGGTCTCATAGAACTCAATTCCTTTTTTCAACCCATGACCAATATAAATTTGTGGTTTCCTTCTTAACTCCTAGAACTTCTTTGTAGTGACTCTATTTTAATTTTTATTTGGTCCACGAGCATATAACAATTTTAAATTTAATCCCCATTCTATAACCGTTTCAATGTTCGTCAATATTTTTCATTTCCATCTAGTATTGTCATAAAAAATTATTAACAAATTTGTGACATGACATTCAAAAATTATTATTTTTTTACAGTAGACAATTGTACCAACACTAATTTCATCTTTTAATTATTTTATAGAGGAGCCAAAAGTTTTTTAGGTAGTATATGACACCATAAATTTTAGAGGCATGATCAACTCTACAGATGGATTCATTTTATTTTATATTTTTCAGTCAGGTGATATTGATAATTAATCTTTAAATTTCGTTAGATCACAAACATTAAATATTTTTTAAACTCTAAATCAAAATTTAAAAACAAACTTCCAAGAATGTACTAAAAAATATATTAAAGATGAATTTTAAAATTTTAAAACAATAGACACTCTTGAATCTTTGATATATAATTCAAGTACCTTATTAATTATCATATATTTATGCTATATAGACTTTAATGATTTGTTTTATATAGAAATATGTACTAATATTATATATCATATTTAATAAATGGCATAGATTCCACCAAAGATTTGTTTACCAACTATATTCCAAATTCTAAAGAATCATTTGGTCATATTCTACAAGTGGGAATATTATTCTTCAATGCGTAACAAACGTCATACAAACAAAACAATGTCATGGAAATCAATATCATATTACGAACAAATAAAAAAAATAAAAATAAAAATAATAATAAAAAAATAAAACCCAAAAAGAGAGAAATAAAAAAACAAAAAGACAGTAAAATAGAACCAAAAAAAAAAAAAACTGCAGCCACCAAATTACCACCACCACCACCAACCAGAAAGCTCCGCCACAGAAACCGCCATGAGAACCACTAGAATCATCTGAGACCCGGTTGAGAATGCGGTACCGCAACCGGAAATCCGCAAGGAAAGTGATGGTGGAAGAGCCTCCTGAGGCCCCGGGGCAGTGACATAAACGTCAGGATTTGGAGGGCTGGGACTGGAGGGAATTGTGGGGAGGGAGGACTGATCCGAAGGAGGAAGCGACGGAAACAGCGGAGAAATATCGGGAGATGGACTCGGAGATGACGACGTAAACGGACTCGGTTGAAATTCAGGTGAAGCTGAAATAGAAGAAAGAACAATATCATGGGAATTTGGATAAGAAGCTAAAGCAAAAGAAGCAATGTAGGTTATGAAAAACATGGTTAAGAAGAAAGATGAAAAGGAAGCAGCCATTGTAATGATGAAAGAAATAATGAATGGCTGACAAAATTGAGATAAAGAAGAAGGAGAAAAAAAGAAAGAAAGATAGAAAAGTTGAGAAAGGATTAAGGCTGAAAAGTGAAAAGAAAGTGTTGTGTGTTTTAGTGTAGGGAGTCAGATTGAATGGGTGGCAAAATATTATTGGGATGTGATGTGATAATACAGCTATGCAAGTGACACTACAAGACAAATGGTTCATATGTTGGATCTATAGTTTTCCTAATGCACATGATAGGTTTGGAGGAAAAAATTTTAAAATAAGCCAAAAATAATAAAATATTATCAAAATAGGTAGGTTTGAAACATATTTAGCAAACTAGGGCAGTTTGTCGACGTGGCACTGACGTGTAGTCTTGGTTTGACTGGTCAAACTTTGAAAACGCTGAACCATTCAACGTTTTCTAGAAAACGTTGAATGGTTCAGCGTTTTTATTAAAAACGTGAAAGCATATCACGTTTTCATGGAAAACGTGATATGATTTCACGTTTTCAATTCTTAAAAACGTGGAACGGTTCCACGTTTTCTAATCAGTATAACCCCCCCCCCCCGTTTTCTTTTCCTCTTCCTTCTTCCCCCTCCTTCCTCCTCCTTCCCTCCTTCCTCCTTCCTCCCTCCTTCCTCCTCCTTCCTCCTTCGCCATTCCTCTCGCCGCCGCCCCACCACCAGCCGCCGCTCCGATTGCCGCTCATCTCAGCCGCCGCCGCCGCCCTTCATCTCTCTCTTTTGGTCTATTTTAGCTAGATCTAACCAACCCAAAAACCCTAAATCTCCCAAATTTGAATTTTTTGGAGGGGTTTTTCGTTTTGATCGACACCGGGCGTAGTCGTTTTGTTCCTGTAATTTCTTAATTGATGTTATGATATTATTGTTCATGTAGTTTAATTTTTTTAAGCAATCATGTATTTTAAATTTAGAAATATGAGATTTATGAATAATATTTTGAGGTTTTGATTGAAATTATTTGTTTTTTTTTTGTAGATAGATTGGGTAGTTTTTCCGAATTTTAAGGTTGTCTCCTATTTGAAGGTGAGTATTATTATAATTATGCTTAAAAATTGGATGATTGAATGTTTTTTATTGAATATATGCTCAATGTATTTTTGTTGGCATGCAAATATTTTGACATATATTATGTTTTTGAGTTGAATATAGGCATGATAATGATTGTAAAAATATATTTTTTTAGGTTCAAGATGAGTGATAAACTTGTTGCCATTTTATGTTTTAAAAATGGGAACATAGTCTATGGATCAAGTGGTATTGAATATGATCGAAATGCGAGAAAATGGATTTACTATGCATAGTAGTACAAGCTATGAAGAATTTATTGATGTGTTGATTGAAGAAATGAGTATAAACTTGAGATTGAAGGAACATAACATTATCTATAGATATCCATGTTTGATCGCAATGGGTTCGATCAACTATGTGGCATTTCATATTCGTAATCAGCGATTTAGCTTTTATGTTTTCCCGTTGCATCTCCTGCTCCAAATCTACTTGAGTTATATATTGTTAAGAAGAATATAGTAGATGTTGGAATTCAGAGTTCACAGAGATCTGTCGTTGTTAGTGGTTTAATTGATGAAACCCATGAAAATGTTGCTGATGATGATGATGATGATGATTATATTGATGATGAAAATATAGGAGATGAAAATATAGAGGATGATGATGATATGGAAGTTGGGAATATAGAAGATGAAGATGTGGAGGAGGATGAAAATATAGTTGATGATGAGACAATTGATGGATTAGAACCAGTGTCTGAACGACGCTTTAGTATGTTTACATCCATGTTAGCCTCTAATGACTATATTGACATTGCGACTTTAACTGATGATGAAGGAATTGAGGATTTACATGGGGATTGTCCCGAACACGAACCTGCCTCACCTTTATACACCACACTCGATATGGAAATCATTAATTATAATATGTGTGAGACAGTTGCAGTTCCGAATGTTGGTTTCGTTGGGAGATCAGACGAGTTATGTATAGGAAGGAGGTTTAACACTAAGGAAGATTTGAAGCATGAGGTTAAAAAATATGCCGTTCTTAATGACCAACAGTTTGAGGTAGTTGAGTCTACCACTATAGTTTGGTCAATTCGATGTAAGAAACATGCGGATGAGTGTCCATGGAGACTTCGAGCATGTCGTAGGAAGAAGCATGGCATGTTTGAGATTACTCAATACAAAAGCCCTCATACTTGTGTTTATGCAAGAGTAAATGAAGATCATAATCAATTAGACGCTTCTTTGATCTGTAGAACGATATGTTCTTTTGTGAAAGATGAACCTTCCATATCAATTGCAATGTTACAGAACATTATCAAGGAAAAATTTAAGTTCAATGTTTCTTACTACAAGGTTTGGGATGGGAAGAGAAAAGCAATGACACATGTTTTTGGTGATCATAAAAAATCATTTAATCTACTACCTAAGTGGTTGAATGCCGTGAAACAAGTAAATCCGGGGACACAAGTCGAATGGAGGATTGATGGTATGGATACCCCGGGAGAAGGTATATTGCGTAGTGTATTTTGGTCATTTGGACCAAGCATTGCCGGTTTTGCATATTGTCGACCCATGATTCAAATCGATGGAGCTCATTTGTATGGAAAGTATAATGGAAAACTTTTAATTGCTACTGCAGTAGATTCAAATGGACATATATTTCCCCTTGCATTTGCCATTGTGAATGAGGAAAGTAAAGACAATTGGGGGTGGTTTTTACGTCATTTGAGGTTTAAAGTCACACAAAGGGAAGGTATTTGCTTAATTTCTGATCGTCACAAGGGTATCATATCCGCCATTAATGATCCTGATAATGGGTGGACAGAGCCATATGTTTATCATCGTTTTTGTCTACGTCATGTGGCCAGTAACTTTAATAAGAAGTTCAAAAACCAGTTACTAAAAAATCTTGTTTATCGTGCTGGTGCGGAGTCCCAAGTACGTATGTTTCAACAATGCATAGAAGAACTTGAACTTGCAGATCCTGATTGTGTTTCTTTTTTTGATAACTTGAGTTCCGATAGGTGGACACTATCACATGATGGTGGATATCGATATGGGTGGATGACAACTAACGTTGCTGAATGCATAAATGGGGTTTTGAAGGGTGCTCGTATGTTACCGATTACGGCATTAGTTGAGTTTACCTACTATCGAATTGTAAGGTATTTCATGGAACGCCGAATTGAGGTAGATGAAGCAATTGCCGAAAACAATGTGTACACAAGGTCAGAGTTATCTAATAAATTTTACATATTTTGTTTTAAATTGTCTAGTAGTAAATAACAAGTGTTTACTCTCAGATACGCTCTTAACAAAATTGCACATTGGGAGAAACGAGCTGCTGATCATGAAGCAAGATTATATGATCGTCATGACGGGCTTTTTGAGGTTACGACTGGTAGATATAGTATGACTGAAAAGGGTGGGAACGTACACACTGTCAAGTTGAGCTCTAGGATGTGTACATGTAACAAGTGGGCGACTTATGGAATTCCTTGTTCACATGTCATAGCGGCATGTAAAGTAGTTCGGATGGACTATTTGTCGTTGATTGAAAATTATTATAGGCTTACCACTTATAAAGAGTCATATTCTACCCAGTTTCAACCTATCCCACATAGAGATTATTGGCGTGATCCTGAATTCCCGATTCTTCATCCTAACAACGATCTTTTGAGGAAGAAAGGAAGACCACGTACTCGTCGTTTTAGGAATGAGATGGATTGGTGTGAATCAAGTACTAAACAACATTGTGGGTTATGCAAGAAAGTGGGCCATAATCGACGTTCTTGCCCGTCACGACCTCGAAGCAAGTCATAGACATTTGTTTAGGGTATTTATATTGTGATTGTCTTATGGATTATGTAATAGAAACTTTTAGTTTAGACTTTTATCATTTCGATGTTGATTATGTAATAGACTTGGTTATTCTAGTATTATGTTCTTTGGATGCTTATTATGTAATATACTTTTTTAATTTAGACATTTTCTATTTGGATGTTGATTATGCAATAAAAAGATTTTTTTAATGCTACACTTTTGTTACTTGGATATTGATTATGTAATGAAATCTTTATACAGGTCAATCGTCATGAATCCAGGACCATTAGATCCTTCATTGTTGTATTTACAGCCTACTCATCGATCACAATTGGTATGGGAGAATGAGATATCTGAACCATTGACTTGTAGGCGACGAGAGGTTGGAAGTGGACGGTCTATTCCAGTTGACCAACGCATGATTCCACTTTTACTACAATCTGGATTTTACGGAGTTTCCGTATTGGTTGTATTTCATTGGATTGGTCACCGATCACCGCTCTAGTGGAGAGGTGGAGACCAGAGACTCACACATTTCATCTACCGACCTGGAGAGTGTACAGTTACATTACAAGATGTTCCCGTGCAATTTGGGTTACCGAATTAATGGTTGTGCGATCACAGGATCACTCACATATTCATGGCCTACAGTATGTCAAGATTTCTTAGGTGTGACGCCTCCTCCTAACAAATTGAATGGGTCGTGATTGAGTATGCCGTGGTTGACTGGGCAGTTGCCTTACATTCCCGATGGAGCTGATGAGGTTACCATTATGCAGCATACACGGACATATATTTTATGTTTGTTGGGTGGTGTCATCGCACCAGATAAGTCTAATAGTATGGTTCATCTTATGTATCTCCCATTACTTGCCGATTTTGAGGCAGCTGGTCGTTTTAGTTGGGGTAGTGCATGTCTTGCAGTTCTCTACCGTGAGATGTGCAGGGTAAGTAACCAGGATGCCTCAGAAATAGCTGGTCCTCTTCTTTTACTACAGTTATGGGCATGGGATCGTCTACCATTTCTAGCTCCAATTAGACATCACATGTATGAATATGAAACAGAAGATCGTCCTTTGGGATCAAGGTACCAACTACATTCTCATACTTCTCTTTATAATTATTTATCGATTTCACTATATTAAATTTACTATTCGATGTAGATGGGTTGATGCTTTCACATGCAATGATCTTCCCACACATGTACTTATTTTATACCGTCATATGCTAGATCGCCTAACTTCAGGCGGTATTAAATTATTTATAATTATATTTTAAATACCAGTGTAACATACTAATCGAGTTTTTTTAATTAAAAATACAGATTATATGGCAACCATATACAAACGTTATTATGTTGTTACCGGAGTATTGTAGACGGGATCAAAATGTGTGGATGATTGTAAGTCCACTCATATGTTTCTATATATGTGAGTGGCATCGACCCGATCGTTACTATGAGACAATTTGGATTCAGTCAAATAGTTCCTGTCGATTGTGACATCGAACCACAACTTCATAGATTTGACTTACGGGGTAGATACAATCACGATTGGATTTCACAATTGGATGAGTACCTACAACGGTGGAATCGAAGAATGGATCATATACTTGACGGTGATGATGTTCAAGAGGGTTCGATGTTTTGGATGATTATTATGAGTGGTATTATAGTATCACACGTCGATTTATTTCCCACGTTGGCGGAACTTATGACACTTTGGTATGTATTCAGTCATTTTATGTATAAATCTATTACAAGTTTTTTTTTCTTATACATATTTATTTTGTTTTTTTTTTCCTATATAGATTGATATGTTCAATGACTTGTCAACATCGGATGATCATAATACTAGACTTGCTAGTGAGCGTGGTTTAAGTATTATTCATGAATCTAGACGAAAGCTCGTCGCTCAGCGACCTAATGTGCGACGCACCCGTGAACATCCTGAAAGAAGGACAGCAAGAGAGAGACAACATGTTTCTGTTGAAGATCCAGCTGATATTGATCATCCTACGCAGACATTTTCATCCACCACTCCACCTGACTCATATTTTATCGGAGATCCATCAGGCTCAGTTGGTGCATCAGGCTCACACTCGCCTCATCTTTTCATGATTCCTACTCCTGGAGCTATTGACTATTCCTTACGTACATCTCTACCATTTGGTGAGGGGTCTAGCATGCATTTTGATCAAGAACCAGTTCGTCCACCACCACGTCGAGGGCGAGGGAGAGGGCGAGGTCGAGGTCAAGATTTGCCTCCACGACAACATCCTCGGCGTGATAGACATCCTCCATCGTGCGGGACATGATTTCTTTTAGCATCTAATTTAATTTTCTTCAATATCAAACGTTTATGATATTTCATTTTGTGCACTATCTACTTTTTTTAGAATGTTTAATTTCGATGTTATAACTAATCTTTTATCATATTTTGCTTCAAATTTCTTCATTTCTCATAGTTTATTATTATTATTATATGGAGATTATTAATATGAGAACAAGAGAAGAAAACGTGGAATGATTTTGCATTGAGAGAACACAAGCATGTTCCTATAAATGGAGGAAAAAAAAAAAACCTTCTGCATTGAAAACGTGGAATGGTTCCACGTTTTCATTAAAAGCGTGGAACCATTCCACGTTTTTAGCTAAAAACGTGGAACCATTCCACGTTTTCTGCTGACATGGATAATAAAAACGTGGAATGATACCACGTTTTCAGTCAACGGTCAACAATTGCCCTAGTTTGCTAAAACGTTTCACCAGTACTCTATTCTGCTATATATTTTGAAAACCCGCATTAGTCCGAAAATTACCCCTAGGTTTGGAGCTTTTGTGCTCGAATGATTTTTTTATGTTATGATGTAAAATTTAATTTACCATTTCCAATGCATCATAGGAGTATACATGAATTTCGATTGATAATTTTTTATTTTTATTTAATTATAAATTTAGTTCGTTTGAGGTTCGTGTCAATTTAACGTCTATGATTTTAAAATTTTCAATTTAATCATTGTAGATGTAGAAATCTATGATCAAGATGTGGTGTCACTACAAGAAACGAGTAAATTAGTGACACAATATTAACGACGAAATCACCCTATTCCGTCGGTAATTAAGTGTTAGCGATGCTTTGGATCATCGATTTTTTTTTTATTTATCATTAGGTAATCTTACCGACAGATTGCGTCGTTAACTAGGGACGGAAAACAAATACATCGCTATCAAATGTTGACTAACCCTAACGATGAAATGCGTCATTGATAGACATGGATAAATTCTAATCAATTTACCGACGAAATGCGTTGTTGATTGACATGGATAAATTCCATTCAACTTATCGACAGAATGTGTCGTTGAATGACATGGATAAATTCTATTTAACTTGACGATGAAATGTGTCGTTGATGGACATGGATAAATTCCAATCAATTTACCGACGAAATGCGCCGTTAATAGACATGGATAAATTCCAATCAATTACCAACGGATTACGTCTTTGATTCACATGGATAAATTCCACTCTACGTAACGACGAAATGTGCTGCAATATTTAATTAATTTATTTTCTAAAATTATTGATTGTTTTTTAATTAAAAAAATGAAAATGATAAATATAATAACAAAATAATATTATACTAATTCATAGAAAAATTCAATTAATTACAAAATATAAAATACGGAAAGAAATATGCAAAATGAAATCCACAGATGAGGAAGAGGTGCGGCTGTCCATGTGAGCCATCACAGCATCCATCGTAGCCTTCATCAAAGCCTTGAACCCAGCCATTCTTGAGACTCATGCGCGAGCTGCGACTTGAGCACTACAACCTTGTCCTGGGAGTGAGGCGTTGTTCAGTCTGAGCTCTACAGTCTCCACACTAGTGCGAGCAGCCTGAGATGAACAGGGTTGATCAGCGTCAGAAACTTCCTATAACTCTTGAGTCAAGGAACTGAGCCGTCTTGACGTTTGCCTCATACTACCTCTAGATAGGCAGTCTAAAGATCTTCCGGAGTCGCCTGAGCCTGACTCTTGGGATTCGGTAAGCGCTCGATGATAATCTCAATGTAGCAATTCTGTATCAATAAAATAATAAGTTTCGTTAGTTAGATTTTAAAACGCTGTAATAAAATAATAAGTATCGAAACCACTTACCGCTCGCTGTTTTACATTCTCATCAACAAAATTCTTCTTATCATTTTTCTTCATGTGGAGAAGAAGAAAAAGCTCGGTAGGATCAACAGGGAGATTTAGTGATTGTTCTTGGGGAAACACAAATGAATCATTAGTAATTTAACTTATAAAAATTATATGTAATGAAAAAGAAAAATAACTTACAAATCTGTTGTGTTGCTCATAGGCAGAGATCAAGCCTCTAGTATGTAACGAGGGGTTAGCATTTAGGTTTGCGTTATTGATTTCAGAAATACGCATCGAGTCCTCTGTCTGGCTCCTCCATACCACCTCCTTATGCTTCTCAGCATAAATAAACTACGGCCGCTTATCAGCTGGTGCATGTCAAACTTGGTAGCCCAAATTACTGGGTGCTAGCCTGTTATTCCACGGAGGGGAGATTAGCTCACCTGTGAGCTCAACCAGAATAACAAAATGTTGCTGAAAAACAAACACGTTAGTTAATTATAATCTACATATACTTTTAAAAAATAGTAAATCGATAGAACTTTGAACTTTACCTTTCAAGCTACGAATAAACACATCTTGGGTTGGAGTCGGAATGGTGTGACAACGTGCAAATCCCGAGATCGGACTCATGCATACCACCTCCATGAACATTTGTGATACGTGACGCAAAGATTGCAACCTGACATCGAAACAAAGTTTATATAAGAGAACTTAAAATATATGTTGTTATAATAAATTGGAAAATAAATAAATAACTTACTTGTCGTTCTCCAAGCGTAATCGTACATGCCTAGAGATAGGTGGGACCTTTTGCTTGATAATCTCGTTCGACTTATCTCCCAAGCAGACATCTTCAGGGGTCTGAATACCCGAGCTACCATACCCTGGGAGATCAATAGATCGTGGTGGACGTTTCTTAGGAGGCATGATGTGATGACCCAACTTTTTTTAAATCATTTAAAAAACCAAATTCAGTGGAAGTCTTAGTATTTAAAAAAACGGCTTGATATGTTTAAAATTTGGACTATCCAAAACTGTTTACATTTTTCACAATCAGAGAAATTGTAAAGATAAGGAAATGCGCATTTCCTGTTGCAAAGTTTAAAAGAGTTTTAGAGTTACAGAAGTTTAAAACAAAAAAGCTCTCATGAGCTTATATATACATGTACAACCCAAAAGAGAAACATAAAATAAAAACGAGTCCATGAACTTTAAAACATCTCTAGTCCATCTCACCATCATCTAGATTAGACCGCACAAGCTCCTCTCCCACAACCCCGAACACGAGCATTACCTGAAAAATTGTAATATCATGAGTGAAAACTCAGTGAAAATAAACGAAAAGTAAAGTAACATTAGACTTCAAACCCGTATCCGGATTTGTGTCCAAGTAAACTCACATACTCTTTATCACTCAACCACTTCAAAGGGTTTCACATCAAGTATCCAACTTTCAATTACTAGATCTCCCAAACATTTAGAAGAATGTTTTTCATAACACACATATCATTCTTATTTCATTGTCTTTAATATTTCATACTAAACATAGGGCTTACATCCCTTTGTCACTAATAACTCATGCTAAGCTCACTTGGTCTTAACGTATTCAAACAAATTAACTCGCGATTAATGTCGATAATGTTAACACACACAGTCTAACATTATTCATTAACTCGCTCCATACATGTAAAGTACACTCGACCTTTACATTAATATAACCATTATCAATGCTTATAATGACAATATTGATAGCACACACAATCTAACAATACTTCATTATCTCGCTTTCCAAACAAACTACATACAATCTTTTATAAATATCTTCCCATCTCTAGTGAATAATGACATGTAATGAAAGCTCACTTAGTCTAACCATTACCTCATTATCTCACCCACCGAATGCAAGGTACACTCAGCCCAGACATTCTCTCATATATGTATCATAGTAATTATGAATAATACTAGATAATGGGAGCACGCGCAGTCCAAACATTATCTCATTATTCACCCCCCCTGATCAATGCAAAGTTCACACAGCCTTTAGCATTCTTCATGACACATATATGTAATCACAATATGAATAATACCAGACAATGCAAGCACACTCAGTCTTTGCATTGCCTCATTATTCCTCCAAAATACGATTATACAAAATAAACATAAACAGGGTTTCAAGTGTGAATAAACATAAATTTAGCCATTCAAAGTAATCGAAAGAACATAACAATAAATGATAAATGAATCATTAATTACCTTTCTACATAAAACAAGAGAGTATGAACTTTTGTATAACAAGAGTGAATCATTAATTATCTTTCTACATAAAACAAGAGAGTATGAACTTTAGTATAACAATGAATAAGTCAAGCCAAACAGCCCTCAGATAACTTCGAATTACTAACTTTAACATAAAAGGCTCCAATCCATTGACTCCATTGTTTTTAATAAACATACGAAGTTCCATATCCAAATTCCTTATCCACCCTATTATACTTGGAACCTTCAACTTCTGATCATCATTAGTAAACGCCAAAGCGAATCTAAACTTAGAACTTCCAAAAGTTAATCGTTTCCTTCGAAACATCCATGAGTTCTCTCAACTCAAATTAGAACTAACTCCTAAACCTATGCAAGTTAGCTCACTTACTTTAATCCTTTTGATTCAAATCTCAATCTCAACTTTTGTTCCTACAAGTCGTTCAACTTGCTCGGTTTCTAAGTTTACATTTAAATTCTATTTATCCTCACCTTGGAAAAAGTAGGTTTAGCTCCAAGGTTCCGAAAGAGCATTGAAGCAGCGGTCCAGAAACACCTACAATTAAATTACATCTAACAATCATTAATTAAAACAATGAAAAACCCTGAAAAAGACCCTAATAGGCGCTCGGCCACACCAAGGGCGGTGGGTCTCGGGTTTGATTTTCTAGCTTTTAGGAAATTTAGAGGCGTTTCAGGTCGGTTTCGAGTAGTTTGGAAGTTTGCAATTTCAATGGGTAGTCATAATTATGGCACTACAAGAAAATTGTAAAATAGCGACGAAACGGGCCTATTTTTCCTCGTTAACTATAATTAACGATGGAATTAACGACGGAAAGGCCTGACGTTATTTTTTCATCGTTAGACAAAAATAATGACGCAATGCATCGTTCATCAATGAGGGAAAAGTGTTCCATTGTTGGATTTTGTTGACCAGAATCTGGATGATGGAATGCGTCGTTATAATAGTCAAAGTAACCGTACAACGACGCAATGCGGGGTTATTTAAGTCAAAGTGATCTTTGAATCGAACGACGGAATGCGTCATCCATGTGTTGACCATAACGACACAATGGGTCGTTTATAAGTCAAAGATACAGATTGACTACAACGACGCAATGCGTCGTTATTTATGCAAAGTGATCTTTGACTCTAACGACGGAATGCGTCGTCCTTTCAAAAAAAATTTAAATTTAATTAATTTTTTTTTTGAAATTTAATTATATATTATTGTGAATTGGAAATTAAATCAAATAAAAAATAAAATATTAATAAGAAAAAGAATATTATATAAATAATATTAAAAATCCCAAAATAATACAAAATAATGTATAAACCCTAAACCTAATCATATGGAGGATCGGGAGGAGGCCAAGCAAAACTGGAAGTTGAAGAACCCTCAATGCGCATCTGTGCTATGAAGATATCCATCGTTGCCTTCATCGACCTCTTGAACTCAAGCCTAGACCGCTCGGACTCATCAAGACGAGCCATAATCCTCGTCACCTCCGTCTCGAGCCTGTCGTTACTCTCCCGAAGCTCTGCAGTCTCAGCCCTCAGCGCCTTGTTGCTCTTGTGAAGCTCGACAGCCTTGCTCGAACGAACTGCCTGGGAAGACCGTGGCTGATCGGCGTAAATGATAGGCCCGAGGTTGTTGAGTCCAGGAAGAGTGCCGTCTGGACGTCTGCCTGCTGCTGCCTCGAGAAAAGCCGACTTCATATCCTCCTATGTAGGTAGAGTGTCGGAACTTGGTAACCGATCAGCGAGAATCGCTTCGTAACGAGCCTGAAAAAAAAAGACCAAATAATTTCATTAGCTAAAATACTAAAAATCAATAAATTTGAAAAATGAATAAATAATAATCAACACTTATCGCTTTCTCTTTTACCTTACGTCGACAAAATCCTCAAATATGTTTACCTTCCAAGCTTCGAACAATCGCATCTTGTGTGGAGCAGAGATGCGTTTCTAGCGAGCGTGTCCCCGTACCGAAAGCATCTTCAATACCTAAGTACATTTCGATGAGACGCTCCGTGATGGATGTAACCTATTGAAATGAAAGAAAAAAAATTAAAAGTTAGATTTTGTAAATAATAAATAATTAATGAAATAGAAATAAAAATTAAAATTAAACAAAACTTACTGGCCGCCTCGAACCTCAGGCGAATTCTCTCGGAAATAGAAATCTCCACGGACTCCTGCGCCGGTCACTATCCTCCTGCCGAACGATCGTGTCAGGGGTATCTTGAGACGAACATCCTCCTCCTCAAGAGGGGGCTGACTCCCTGAGCTGCTGGCATCAGGTGTGTCAAAAGGTACTAGAGGGCGTCTACGGGGAGGCATGACCTACAATACAATAATTAACTAATTAAAATTCTAAACTATAAACCCTATATTCTAATTACATTATAATTAAGTAATTATATAATAAAACACTAATTTCATATTACATAATTAAAATAAAATTAACTAATTACATACATTATAACTAATTACATATAATTACTTAATTAAAACTAACTATTTACATACTAATTACATACATTATATACGAATTACACATAATTAAGATAAAATTAATTAATTACATACATTATAACTAATTACATATAGTTAATTAAAACTAACTAATTACATATAATTAAATTAAAACATACTAATTACATACATTATGAAATAATTACATACTATAAAATAAATTTAACTAATTACATACATCATAATGACATAAAATTACATACATATTACATACATTATCCAAATTACACAAAATTAAATTAAAATAAAACTAATTTCAAACTAAATTAACTAATTAACATACTAATAACATGCTAATTACAAATTTAAACTAATTACATAAAAAAAATATTTAATTTGACGAAACTTACTCGGATTCGTTCCAAGGACGGAGGTTTTGAGAGAGGGGAAGGATTTTTAGAGAAATGAGAAGGAATTGACTGAGGGAATCGAAGGAAAAAGAAGTGAAGTTGAGAGAGAAAAAGAAAAAGGGAAGGAGAAATGGTGAAAATGGAAACCACGGTGCTGTTTTATACGTGAATTAATGACGCATATCATCGTTAATCACTTAAAAAAATTTCGTGCGTATTTTTTTAACGACGGAATCTCTTGTGCACTCTATGAAGAACGTCGTCTATGTTCTTCTGGAGATGAACAACACGACACAATTGATCGTTGATTGCATGTACACGACGGAATGTGTCGTTATGAGTCTACTTCAAATAAAGTCAAGGTGACTTTTCATATTCTTAGGCGACGGATTGCATCACCCATTCGCGCCACAATTTTCGTGAAATTTTTTTATCTTCGCGTCTTATTAATTGCAATTAGTGATGCCCCTCGTCCATGAATATGAACAGTTACCAAAATTCTATCCGTTATAATAGGTTAACGATTTCATGCGTCGTTAATCTCATTCCAACACTTACATCTTTTTCCCCTAACGTTCTTTTCTGTGCAATTAACGACGCATTGCATCATTATATTCAATTCATCTATGAGGTTAACGATGTCATGTGTCGTTAATCTCATTCCAACACTTAGAAAATTTTCTCCCAGTGTTATGTTCTGTGAAATTAACGACGCATTGCATCGTTATTTTAACGACGTATTGCATCGTTATTTTAACGACGTATTGCATCGTTATTTTAACGATGTCATGCATCAATACTCTATGTAGGATTTTTTAACATTCAATTATTTCCCACCGTACAAATAAACACTTCAATCATTGTCATCAAAATCATTCGTGTTTTTTGAATCAATGCTGTCTTCTTCAGTTTTTTCTTCGTTTGTTTCATCTGGAGAAGAATCTTTGTCATTTTCAGGTGGAACATACACAATTCCCTTCATCAAACAGTGTCTCTGATGCATCATTCAATGGACGCGCAGTGTCAGAATTAATACCTTCATCAATTTCACGATTTTGCACTTCATCCTCCTGGAATGCAACGTAATTCTCACTATTTTTATCAGGGAGGCTATCATCTATTATTATCAGTCTTACTTTACAAAAAACTAACCAATCAGATAAATCTCGAGGATGAGCGAGATAATTTAAGTAGTAAACCTGAATTGCTTGTTGTGTCAAAACAAAAAAATCTTGGGTGTGCATATGTTTTTTCTGGTTCACCTTAACAATTTTAAGATTGATATTATTGCGAATTCCTCCTCGTCGCGTTGTTTCAAACCATGTGCTGTTAAAAATGATTGTACGTTTAAGACTCGGATGAAAATTGAAGCTCAATAATCTTATCAATGATTCCATAGAAATCTTCTACATTTTTCCCGAACACTTGACCTTTTATACATACGCCACTGTTGTTTGTTGCTCGATTCAGTGAATGAGCTTTGGTTTGAAATCTGTAACCTTGCACGAGATAACCGGTGTAGAATCTTGCAATTATGGATGGACCTTTTGCGATCCATATTATACGTTGATTGTCAACATTATTGTAAAACCAGGAACAAAAATATTTATCGATAATGTTTCCTTCTTCTGATTCAGTAATACCAGGATGCGATGGTCATACACATGAATTCACAAATAATCTACAGAAAATTTTATGCATTAATAAAAATTTAAACAAAATTATTCATGTTAAATAAAACAAAACTTCATGAATTAGAAAAACTTACTTAATATATGGCTCTACTTCCGCATAGTTGCATAATAAATAAGTCTGGATGACATGGTACTCCTCATCACTTAAGTTTCTCCGCATATATTTGCCTTAACCTTTGCCTGGTATGATAAACATATTCAGGTCATTCAAGTCTACACCTTTTGAAAGATTATCAACCACGTTATGGTTCACTGGGCGAAACTGGTCGGCGATATGTTGATCGAAGTAATAGGAACAGAATGTAGTTGTCTCATGTACCAGGTACGCATTACAAATCGATCATTCCACTTGTGCTTTATTTCCAACAGTTTTCTTCAATCTATGCAAATATCTAGAATCCATGCAGTAAAGTAAATATAAAATTTAACATCATATATATTTAAATATATTAAAAGAGTAATTAACATATTATATTTTACCTTTCAAACGGGTACATCCATTTGTATTGAACAGGGTCGCTAAATAGTGTCTCATACGGTAGATGAACAGGAAGATGCTTCATCGAATCAAAAAATTCGAGTGGAAACATTCGCTCCAGTTTGCATATTATAACTGGAATCTCTCGGTTTAATGATTCGATTGTCTCTCGTGTTAAATCTGCGCATGTCAAATCTCTGAAGAACACACTTAACTGCGCCAACGGTTCCCAATGTTTCTGTTTGAAGAACAGTCTGAATGCAACAGACATCAATCGTTACATGAAAACGTGACTTTTCATTATGAAAATAGTATGACTCTGCACTTCAATGCATCTCGAGAGATTAGAAACGTAACCATCAGTGAACTTAATCTATCGCATCCATTCAAAAAGTAATTTATTCTCTTCTGTATTTAACATGTACTTGGCGTGGTGCCCATCTTCATCCGGCTCTAACTAAGGGTGACGACATATTTCTTGGATATCATATCGTGCCTTCAGGTTGTCTTTCGTCTTATTTGGCACATTTAAAACTACATTGAAGACATTGTCGAACACGTTCTTTTTTAAGTGCATGACATCCAAGTTGTGCCTGATTAGTAAATCTCCCCAATACGGTAAATCCCAAAATATACTTCGTTTTTTTCATCCACTATTTTTACCAGCGGCCTTGTTTGCAACCTCAGCACCTACTCAGTAATTTTCTTCATGCCAATAAATTACTTGTAGAACTTTATTTGAGTGGGAGCGTCATAGTACGAACCAAACGAACTTTTAGAAGTCCAAGTGAAACTCATTGACTTCAAATTCAATGAATAAAGTTCAAAATGAGTGAAATAAAACTGACATGATTTTTCAATAGTAGAGTTGAAAAGGGTCACTTATACTGACATATTATTTTTGGAAATAATATTAAGTATAGAATTGTAATCATTAAACAAATAAAAATAATGGAGAATTACTTCGTAGTGGAAGCATAAGAATCTCAAAAATCCTAGAACCAATGTGACTAAAATAAATTTACAAATAGTATGTTAGTGCACATAGATAAAATGGGAGATTTTATGAGTTGCACGGGCTCAAATTCGAATATGAATTTACTTCCATGTAAGAATTCAACAAAAGACCTTTGCGAGTTAAACATCAAATGAGTTAAGTATAAGTAAAATGAGTTTTTACTAACTAAACTCTAGATTCGCGTAATTACTAAGTCGTTAATAAATGAAAGGTGTATGAGCATGATAGTTTCAAATCAAAAGTTAATGGAGTTTATTTTATGGTAATAAAATATGGAATCTATTACACTTAACGAAACTAACATCAGACAAAAGAAATACATACTAAACAGATGAAAACATTACTGATAAAGTATTAAAATGACTACCATGGCTAAGTAGTTGATAGTCATCCAGTTTGACTAGAATTACAAGTCAAATCTTCAAAGATCTAGGACAAGTGGGAGATTGTTAGGAATGGTGTCCTAGAACTTATAATTATTTAACAATAATAATTTATCTCGAATAAATTAAATAAATAAACGTAAGTTCTTTATATTATCTAGATTGACTCAATTAACGATATTAGGAATATATGGAAATATATTAATATCGAACATTCAAATAGTAAAACCCTAAGTAACTCTTATGAAATCACGACTTAGTATGTGAGTCATACGAGAGAAATAAAGTCAAAATGAGTAACTTAAAAGTGTCTACAGTAAATGGATAACGTTTGGGAACCTTATCCTGGTAACACTGTTGATAGCTTCGCATTTTGTTTATAGACAAACGATCTAGTCCTGATCATTCATGTGGGAGACATGAAATTGAAGTATCATATGCAATGTTGATTGTATAAGGTAGGACCACGATGTTTGATCAAATTTCTCATTAGTACCGTTTACGAGAAATGATCGAATATCAAACTAAGTTTATCAACCGTGATAGATCTCAATCCTGACTAAAATGTGGACTCCTATCTGTAAGAACGCTCAATACACTTCTGCTTTGGGAACATAACTAGATAAGTAGTCGGGAACGTATTTTCACGAGATGGAATTCATAACTTTCCTATAAATTAATGGTATCAGTGTGATACCTAAACCTTTTAGGAACTTTAGGAAACTCCCTTGATGTACTGATTCGAGACATTAACAAGTGACGTCACGGCTTCTATTGATCACAGATGTACATTATCTCTAGTTCGACTAAAGATAAAATTCATTGGAGAATCAACAGGAACACAAAGATAAAGCGGTAATTACAGGGGCAAAATGGTAAATTTAATTCGCCTGTAATTATGAGGGTTCCACGTGAAGGATATGTTACAGACATAAATAAAGATAAACTAAATGGACATAACTCAACTATAGTGAGGGGAGTTCAACTATGAATCTATACTGAAATTATTCATAGTTAGATAATAAGTAATTAACTGATTATGAATTAATCACTTAATTGACTAATTATTAAGCTTATGATCTATAAGTCCATCGGGTCCCTATGCTAGCCCAAATATCGTAGTCACGAAATCAAGAAGAAGAAATGGAAATTTTAAGTAAAGTGAGTTACTTAAATAGGCAATATTAATTGTTTAAATATTGAGTATATTTAAACGGTAATTAATATAAACATTATTAATTGTTTAAGTAATGAGTTTATTTAAACAGGAAATTAATAATGAAATATTATTAATCGGACATTATTAATTATTTAAATGGTAATTAATAATTTGAAATTAATTGGTAATTATTAATTTTTAAATAATTAATTTTATTTAAATGGAAATTAATAATTAAATTAATATCATTAATTAATAATAAAGTATTATGAATTAAAATATTATTAATTGTTTAAATAATTAAAATTATTTAAATAGAAATTAATAATTAAATATCATTTGATAATATTTAGTCGGGAGAAAATATTAATATTATTAATTGTTTGAATAAAGTATTTTATTTAAATGGTAATAAATAAATAAATTAATTAAGTTGGACTTATTAATTTAAGAGAGAGTTTCTAGCCCAATTGAACCCAATTGGAATTGGCCCAAAATAATTAAATAAATAAATTTGATTTATTAATTATTTACTATGCAATTTTCGGCCATAATAGATTATTTGTAGGAGATAATTGTTTGAATTATATCCTATAATAATTATATAGATTTATTTACCCAAGATAAATAAAATAAAGAAAAGAAAATATCATCTTATTTATCTATTGCATTTTCGAAATACCAAGATAAAGTATAGATAATTTTTTCTTCTTTTTGTATTTATCTCCATGGATTAATCCTAATGTGATTAGGATTCCTATTTTCTTATAAATAGGAGGCTTGGGTCATTAATTAATCACACAATTAAATTCCTTAGAAATTCGGAATTCTTTCTTCCTTCTCCCTTCCCCCTTAGTGCTGATCTCCCTAGTCCATTGGGAAGAAAAATATTTTTTCTTCTTCCCAATTTCTTCTTAAGTTCGATCCCACAATAGGGTTTCGTTTGATCGATCGGGATATAGAGTAGAAGATCCGGTGTTGCTGAGGATTGATGCTGGAAAGAAACCTCCAACTAATTCTCCATGTTTTACTCAATGTAAGTTACAGTTTTAATTTTCAAAAAACGAGCATGAATCTACATGTTTTTATCATAAATTGCATGATATTAATAGATCCATAATTAAGAGTTAATTAGTTTACTAAATAAAATTCAGCTATTTTAGTAAATCATCCCTTCAAACTATACATATTATTATGCAATGAAAATAATTTATAATTAATAAGCTATCGTGCTTACAAGATACCATTGAATATGCCGGGAAGTCACTTATCGTCCAAATTACTGCAGCTCTCATACAGAAATTTTGTTTTCTTGATACATCGTAAGTCAACACTCCATTAATCCACAAATTAGTCAGCCCAACAATAAGAGGTTGGAGGTAGATATTTAACCTTTGTTTTGGATTCTTTTGGATCAAATACGATAACCGTTAAGAATATGACAAGATCTTTCATACGCATCGATGAAGGGTTGTGCACCAGAATCGCCGAACGGGTTAAAAATATCAGTACATAACCCCAATCTCACATTTCTAATCTCACTTGCAAATTCTGGATGACAACGATCCAAATGCTTCCACACGTTAGCATCAGATGGATGTTTCATATGACCATCATCTTGAGAATCCTCGTAATGTCATCCCATATGAGAAGCCGTGACTTCCGATGCATACAATCGTTAAGTCGAGGAGTGATAGGTAAATAAAACATACGAGTATGTGGAATGAGAGTGCGTTTACCTTATTTACATCTCGGATGGAAACAGAATTTACAATTATGAAGACTCGAATCTCCATCACCCTAGAATATCATGCATCTGTTTGGGCAACAATCAATCTTCTCAACAGGCAACCCGAGACCCTCCACTAATTTTTTTATGTCGTATAAACTTTCTGGCAGCGTGTTGTTTGCAGAAGCGCAATGATGAAACCATTGTGACATCAAATTAAAACCTTTCTCTGGAATATGATATGACACTTTTATATTTAGAAGCTCCCGTAGCTGCAGAGCCAGTTGCCTGACATCACAACCCGGGTATAATGGCATACTTGTTGATTCGAGCATATGATACATTCGTTGCGCTTCTGGATTCATTTCATCCCCCTCCTCCTTTAGAATAATTTGATTATTGTCTTGAGTATGATTAAACGTACCTTCGTATATCATATGCTGCATCAGTCCGTACTCTTGCTGTCTTTCATCACGATCTTCTTCAAAATTTGGTTCAGCATTTGAGCTGCTTCCTTGGTAGAACACGGCTCGCTCCAACGCCGCATTATATTGATCGTCAGATTCCCCTTATAAACCCACTTGAAATAATTCTCCACAAACCCACGACTATACATGTGTTTCTTCACATCAAATGAAAAATATAACTTCTTATTTTTACATTTTCTGCACGGACATCGTACCATTTTTCCATTACGATCAAAATCCTCCGTACTTTCACAAAACTCAACGAACTCTTCAACCCCTGCTACGAATCATCGTTCAAATAGCCTTCTAAAAGACGAACGTACATCCATTCACTCATTTTTTTAGACAGTAGAACAAACAAAAAAAAGAAATAACAAAGTGTTTTTGATGATGGATATTTTTTATTGCTCAAGACGGCTATTTAAACTGTAATATTAGCGACGGAATGCATCGTTCATTTAGCGAGAAGGTTTCCCTTCATATAATGGGATGACGAATTTCATCGTTCCTATGGCGGGAAAATTTCTCACCATATCATGGGGCGACGCAGTCAGTCGTCCTGTTTCGCGGGAAGTTTCGCGCCATATTACATGCCGCAATGCATCGTTCCATTTTTTCGCGGGAACTTTTGGCGCCAAGTTTAGCGACGGAAACCATCGTTCTGTTCCCATTACTTCTTCCCGCCAAATATCTCTAACCAACCATACGACGAATTGCATTGCTGAAAGTCAAATCTCCAGTTGGCGATGCATTCCATCGTTAGCTTGGGACGCATGTGTCTTCCGTCGTTATTTCTCCATCATTATTCTAGCTGTTTCTCGTAGTGGGGTTTTTGGACAATAGTTGCTTTCCCGAATTTAATTACAACATAAGATTAATCAATTAAAAACATCCCAAATTCAGCCCACGATTTGTATAAATCAAACGGGACAGGTTTTCGTTCAATCTTGAGTCTAGGGTTAAGGGGAAGTTTACTAAGTATGTAAAACAACTTCCTTAATTGAAATCTTCGAGTTTCTAGGCAAGAAATCGAAGATTTCAACCGTGGATTCCATTAAAACATAAATTGGAACAAAACCCTTAAAGATTTAGAAACTTTGACTTACCTTAAGGCCTCTCGAAAATGAAGGAAAAGTTCCAATGGTAAGTTGAAAAGAAAGCATGGACCAAGGGCTATCCAATGTAACCAAAATCGAGACAATCTGCTGAGAATCGAAGAAAACCCAAAATTTTCCAAGGGTTTTTGATACCCACGACTTCAAGGAGAAAGGAAGAGAAGGAATTCGTGAAATTTTGATCAAACTTGGTGTTTTTAAAAGAGAAAATGAATAGTGCCAAGATATTTAAAGAATTCATAAATTACGAACTCGTCCCTCATTTGCTTTTAACTTAAAAAAAAACCCGAAACACTTAGGCCCTGTTTGGTATGCAATCTGAAAAGCATAATTTGAATTTAGTGGATTCTAATGAATTCAGAGTTGTATTATATGATTTGTTGGTTCTGAAATTGTGTTTGGTAAGAGATTCAGAATTTATAATTGAGATTCAGAAATTTGAAATATGTGTTTGGTTGGTTACTCAAAAAATTTAAAATAAGATTGTGAATCAGAACAGTTTGAAAATAATACTTCCAACTTTAAATCATTCATTTTTAAGTTTGAAAAAACTAATAATTCATAACTTATAAATTGAAAACATCTTTATCCGCATCAACTATAATTATTCTCATTCTTAGGATAAATTTTTCTTTTAAAAAAAATTATAATAAAGATAATAGAAGCATTGCAAGTCTATCAAATAAACTCTTTAGATTAAAACAACTCAGTTTTTCCAAAAGGAGAACTATACAAGACACAGTGAGATCCATTCTAAAATTCATAAGAACCTAGTGCAACCAAAGAGAGAATTTCTCAATAAAAGAGAATCTGAAAAAATATTTTCACACTGAATGGAGAGACCATTTGGGCATTGAAAACCTCCAATAGCGTTATTCAAATAGTACTACATACATTAGTAAACAATAAGCAGAGGAAAAATGTGAGCAACAACCTCCAAAACATATATATATATATATATATATATATATATATATATATATATATATATATATATATATATAAATTATTTTATTTTTTATATTTAAATTAATCTTATATATAATTATAAAAACAAAATATAAATAAAAAATAGGATATAGTGAAAAAATAAATTAACTTTTTTTCCATCACTTTAGAATTAAGTTTAAGTTTGAAAAGTTAAAAATCAGCTTAAAAACATGCAATTAAAAATTTAATTAAATAAATAAAATCTAGAACGGACCGGGCCAACCTCGAAAAACGGGCCCGACCTGACCCAAACTCGGAAAATGGGCCCGACTCGTATTTTTATCTCATGTGTTCAAACCCGTGAATTAAATTTTGTGGGTGAGGTCAATCTGTGTTTTTCATTTTTTCAGTTGGATATTTTGGATTCTTGTTTTAGTTGAATTCATTGTTTAGCCTAAAAAAGAAATTGAATCTAAATTGGTTTTTTCTGGATTGTAAACCAAACACAAAACAAAGCAGATTCCTTTTATTCATTCAATCCAGATTCATAAAACTGAATCTGGATTGCAAACCAAACTGGCCCTTAAACTTACCAAAAGGTGATTAATAATTATTAATTGGCCCCTTAATAATTACTAATATGCCCCGAACTAATTTAAGCTAATAAATAAATTAAAAAGATTTACGAACGAAATAAACTCGTAAATTCTAAGTTATAAATTCTAAATTAAATTTAATTACTTTAATTAAATAAAATTAAAAAAAGTACCTAAAAAGTAACAGGAAATTACACATGACCTATACAAACATATAAATTTAAAACAATTAAAAGTAATTTCACTAACTTAAAGTACCTAAACAACTTAAAACCTAAAATTAACTAAATTAAACTAAACTATAATTAACTATGATTAACTAAATTAAAATTAACTAAAATGTAAAAATTAACCTAATTTTAAACCGGATTCTACTTTTGGACCGGAGACATGTTTGAACTAATTGAGCTCTGATATTATCTTTAAAATATAGGTTTTGATCTCAAAACCAATTGATAATGAGATAAGTAACATTTAGACTTTATAAACATAACCCGTCCTTCATCCTTAACCCTGTTGATAATATTTATTTTACTTAGATTGGTCAAATTTTCCACTCCAGTTGATGGTCGATAATCATATAATTGTCTAAATCTCCAAACCAAAGGATCTCCACCAATTTTCACCCATATCTTAAACTATGGTTTCTAAAAAATTCGTAGTATTTAAAATTAAAAAAAAAAACAATATCATGTGATACCAGGGGCCCAAATATGGGGGGAGGCCTACCTAAATAAACTAGACTGAAAAGTAACCAATGTCATGTGAGTCTAGACTATCAATGTCAGATTTACAGTGAAAGCTCAACGACATCTAGATTTAGAAGTTGACTTTTATACTTTTTGAGTCAACTAATGATAGTTTGTTATGAAGATGGGGGAAAATCAATAATTACAAATATTACAGAAAAATATTTGTAGAGGTAAATGTAAGTAGGAGTTATGTGGTTTCAAACATATAAATACATTTTTTATAGTTTGAAAATGATTTTTTTTAACCGAGGTACTATATGAACTGAAATTTATATTCATATTACTTCACCGTGTTAAAAACATAACAGGATCTTACTTTTTAAGTAAATTTAAAAATTATTTGAGAATATTAATTGCTTGGGAAATTTTAAATATAAGGTTTATTTATCATTTTATTTGAACTTAAAAAATTTATTTGGATAACTTTATTTTAAGAAAAATATTTTTGGTGTCGAATTAATTAAGGGCATAATAAACTAAATTAAATAATTTTATGCTTAATTAAGTTGGAGGTTTGAAAAAAACCGTTTCGAACTTGACACAAGAAATAAGGTTTTGAATACCTGTTTTCTATTTAATTTTTACAACTGTCTAAATATGGATATTAACGAAAAATTTGATCGTGTATAGAATTTAAAAAAAAATTGACACATTCATATTCTACGCATGTCACGTGTTCCACAGTTAAAAATAATGAAAATTTTGAACATGTGTGTAGAATTTTAGATTAAACCATTATATTAGTAAAAAATGTAATTTCTATAAATCACACCCATGTTTAAATTTTTCGTTATTTCTAACGGTATTGAAATAGCTAGGTGGCATGCGTTAGAATATGAATATGTCTCAATTTCGTTAAGAATAATTGATTGAAGGGTGTGATTTGTAATTTTACTAAAGTGAAGAGGTGTTTGATTAAAAATTAAAAATTTGAGGGTGACCTCAGCGTATCGTATCGTGTACGTGTGCTTATGCTGGCTTCCAATAGGCTCGGGCAGTGGGCTCAACAGGTGAAGTTGTGTAGGCGCTCTCAGCGTGCTGGTCTTAATGGGCTTAGACTCAAAATAGGTTGAACCGGCTGAGACCCATTCACATAATTATTATTTTTATTTCTTAAATTTACCCCTAACATGTATTGTATTGAAGAATTAACATCAGATTTATAGTAAAAAGAATATAGAATCGATAAATATGGAAAGAACAAAATATGGTAACAATTCCACAATCCCTTAAATCTATATGTCAATAACCCCGCCCTTCAACCACCTTTTTTCGTAGCAGAAGTATTTACAGGTTCCCTGGGGAAATACGTTGGCCTAGCAGAAACTATCGGCTCCTGGTGAGAACTGAAATCGGTGCAAACTGAGATCTTGAAGCTAAGGCGTAGAAATCAACTTGAGTTTGTGAAGAACTGAGTGAAACGATCATGAAGAGGTTTAGTGAAGATATTGGCTTGCTAGCTCTCGAAGAGTTGAGAAAGAGACTGTTATTTTGAAAGTGACAACTTGTTTCTTACTTAGCTAGGATATAAGATAATCACTCAAGTAGAAACAATAATCAGTGGTTGTCCATTTAATAAAAAAAAAAAAAAACCCCCTTATAAAATAAGATAATGACAAGTTTAACAGGTTTATACTATATAAACTAATAAAATTTATAAATAAATGAAGATAAAAAAAATCTTTGTGAGTCTCGCAACAACATTTTTTATTAACAAGTTTATAAAATATAAACTAACATTTCTAGCATCTTTCGAAATCCTCCAAGCTTATGGAAAAGAAAATTTTGTTTAGTTTACAAGTTTATGCTATATAAATCAATATTTTTCGATTAGTTTATCAAATTTATATGTAAACATCATTTCTCGTGAATCTTTCAAAACCTTTATCTTCTTTAAAATTCCTCCAATTGCCATTGAAGCTTCTTCAAACTTAAAAAATCTTGTTCGTTTAACAAATTTATATTATATTAACAAAACAAAAATAAGGTTTTAACATTTTCTGATTGGTTTTATTTTCTTTAAATTATAAAAATTCAGGGCAAAAAATTGAAAAACGACATAATTGAATATATGAAATGAATGAGGATTATTTGGATGAACAAACAATTAACACAAATTAGTTTTGAGATTCATGGGATTTAGTAAATGTAAAATTTGAAGAATAATATTTCTTATTGAATTTGATGGCTTATAGCCCATATTTATACAAGGTTATCTAGGTTACGAAAAGATAACAACTAACAAAGATAAACTGAGAAAGAAAATAAAATAAGATAAAATTTTCAGGAAATTGCACTGTGGCCGCTATCGTGGGGATCCCGCGGCCGCGGATACAAGACAGATTTTGGAAAATCACCGCTTTGTGGGGACCGTGGCGACAGGAACCACGGCCGCGGCCCCCACTCTCGGGTTTTTGGCCCAAGAGTGCCATTTTGGATGCAGGTCGTGGCCCCGAGAAGAAAATCTTCCTTTTTCTCTTATTTTCCTTCTCCTAACTTTAATACTCCTCCTCAAGTTGGAGCATGAAGATCACAAATGCCCAACTTGCGAAGAAGAAACTGAAATTGCGCTTTTCCAAGAGCTTTAGTCAATACATCTACAAGTTGATCTCCGGTACGAACATGAGAATGAGCAATAATCTCATCTTGGAGGGCATCACGAACAAAATGGCAGTCCATCTCAATATGTTTTGTTCGCTCATGAAAAACTGGATTGGCGGCAATATGCAAAGCTAGGGGTGAAACCAGTTCGGTTCGGTTCGGTCCGGTTTTTCAATTAATTTTTAAAACCGAACCGGTTCGGTTTATAATAGGAACCGGCCCGGTTTTGAACGGTTTTTACCGGTTCGGTTTTCGGTTTTTTCCGGTTTTTCTAGTATAGGCCATTTGCATTTAGTTTTAAAAAAATCCTCCAACATTGAAGGATGAAACAAAAAAAAATCAAACATAAACCAAAACTTAGTTGAAAAAATTAGATTAATAAATATATAAAATATAAATTAAAATAAAGTGATAAATAAATATATAAAATAAAACAAATAAATAAAAATAAGGGGGAAATAGGGAAGGGGTATGGGATTTTTACTTGTTTTTTAGAAGCCGGTTCGGTTCCGGTTTTAACCGGTTTTAGCCGATTCTGTTTTTGAATAATAGAAATCGGGACGGTTCAGTTTTTTACGGTTTCGGCCAGGTTTATTTTTCCAGTTTTCGGTTTTTCGGTTTTTTCTTTCACCCCTATGCAAAGCAACTTGACTGTCACAATACAGGGGAATGGGATCAGTATGATGAATCCCAAAACATGCTAGTAAAGACTTCAACCATTTCAATTCACAAGTTGTAGTAGCCATAGAACGGTATGCAGCTTTAGCAGATGAACGAGAAACTGTAACTTATTTCTTTGTCTTCCAAGAGATGGGTGAAGAACCCAACATAATGAAGAATCCAATTAAAGATCACCTTGTTAAAGGACATGTAGCCCAATCACTATCACAATATGCCGAGATGAGAAAATTACAGTCACCTCGAAGAAGAATACCTTGACCAGGACAACCCTTTAAATAGCGCAAAACGTGCAAGCCTGCATTCCAATGCTCAATGCAAGGATCGCCTATAAATTGGGTCAAGATATGTACCAAGTAGCAGAGTTCGGGACGAGTGATGGTCAAATAGATCAAATGACCTATCAAACGTCGATATTTTTCTGGATCATCAAGCTTCTTACCATCAATAGTCGCAAGATGGTGGTTTTGATCCATATGAGTAGAGAGAGGCTTTGCACCAAGTAATCCAACCTCACTGATAATATCGAGCGCATACTTTCTTTGAGAGAGGTATAAATCTTCCTTTCCACGAGATACCTCAATCCCAAGAAAATATTTCAATGGCCCCAAATCCTTCATGTGAAATTTTTCACTAAGTTGCTTCTTGAATGAAGCAATGGCCTTGGATGAGCTTTCGGTAATAATAAGATCATCCACATAGACTAGAACGTGTAGAGAGACTGAGTTCTTTGAATAGCTAAATAAGGAGTAATCTGGGTAAGATTGAACAAACCCAATATCTTTCAAAGCCGTTGATAATTTTGCAAACCAATTACGAGGTGCTTGACGTAAACCATATAATGACTTCCATAAGTGACACACTTTATTAGAGCCCGAGGAATTAAAACCTGGAAGCAATTGCATGTCTTCCTCTTCTAATCACTATGCAGAAAGACATTGTGAACATCCATCTAATGTAACTCCCATTTTCGAGCCATAGCAACTTACAAGAAGGTTCGTACTGTAACCATCTTTGCAACTGGAGCAAAGGTCTTGTTGAAATCGATACCTACAATCTGTTGATTCTCATGCAAAACAAGTCTGCCTTTCAATCTTTCTACGGTACCGTCAGACTTATATTTTATTTTATACACTCATTTACAGCCAATAGCTCGCTTTCCAGGTGGCAAATCTTCCGGTGTCCATGTTTTGTTCCGCTCAAGTGCGTAAATTTCTTCCTTCATTGCTTGTCTCTAACCGGCATGCAGAACAGCCTCTTTGAAAGAGAAAGGTTCTTTTCCTGTTGTAATGGTAGCTAAAAAACAAGCATGTTGTGTAGAAAATTTATCACAATTTACATAATACGCAAAAGGATACTGAGTACCTGAAGATAAAGAAAGGGCAGGTGATGATGATGATGTGTCGGGGTTTACAACACGAACTGTATTGGTAACATAATTTGTAAGCCTGCTTGATGCTATCTTTCTTAATTTTCCTCTACCAGTAGGCGAAATCACACTTTCAACTGATTAAATATGAGTGATGGGATCAGTAGGTTCAATATTAGGAATGGACACATCCTTATGAACTTCTTCTAACTGTGGTGATGCAATCAATTCTTATGCATTCTCACTCTCTTGAGTTACTTCACTATTGAAAAAATTTTGTTCACTCCCCCTTACTTCTATATCCTCATATAGAGGATGACTATAAGATGTCGAAATCAGGTTTTCTGTGGGTGGATTATCCATGAAGGGAAAAGTTTCTTCACAAAAAGTCACATCCCGAGTGACAAAGAATTCTCTAGTTTCAAGATCATAAACTCTCCACCCCTTTTTTTCGAAAGGATAACCCACAAAGATGCATTTTCGAGATCGAGGAAGGAATTTATCTAGGACACGAGGTTGGTTTTTGACAAGACAAAGGCAACCAAAGACACGTAAGGTGTCAAATGAAGGTGGTTTTTTATGAAGTATTTCGTAAGGTGTATTATTATGGAAGAGAGGAGTGGGTGCTTTATTGATTATGTGTACAGCTGTCAAGATACTCTCACCCCAAAAAGTAGTAGGAAGATTGGCTTAGAAGAGTAAGACTCTAGCAACATTAAGTATATGGCGATGTTTTTTCTCTACCCTCCCATTTTGTTGTGGAGTATTGACACACGAAGTTTGATGTATAATTCCGGACTCATCAAAAAAGTGATGTAGAGATGTGAATTATCTACCATTATCACTACGCAAAGTTTTCACATTCCTATCAAATTGAGTCTTTGTCATCCTACAAAAATTTTGAACTAATTGTTGAACCTCAGATTTAACACTCATCGGAAAAACCCATACGGTACGAGAACAGTCATCAACAATATGCACCACAACTAGAAAGAACATTATAAGGACCCCAAATATCACAATGAATTAGATAAAAAAACTGCTTCGGCTTTATTAATACTTAAAGGAAAACTACATCGTGTTTGTTTAGCACGGAGACAAATGTCACAAGACTTAGGAAAAACAGAACTGTTCCTATTTCTATTATCATAATGAAATAAATGTGATAAAGATGACTCTACGTTTTAGGACGGGTGTCCAAGACGCTGATGCCATAAACTCCTATAGCCTTCACAAATATCAAACATGCCTGTTGATGTTGAAGAGGACGGAGCCAGTAAACCCCTTCACATTGTTCACCCGCACCAATAATTATCTTCGAAGCACGGTCCTGTATCACACAAAGCTTATCAGTAAAAATGATAAAATAAAACAAGTCTTTAAACAAATGAGATATAGATAATAAATTGCAAGAAAAATCTGGGATGTATAAAACACAGTTCAGCTTCATATTCTAACTCAAAGTGACCGATCCTTGTTGTCTTGCAAAGGTTTGTTTTCCATTTGGAAGACCAACCGAAATTGGTGCTATATCCATTAGATTATGAAATAACTCTACATTACCAGACATGTGATTCGAGCATCCCGTGTCGATGATCCATAAATCTGTATATTTCAACTCGCCATTCAATTTGTCAGTTGAAGATGACTGTCTTTTTTAGTTTAGCAAGTGGACAAAAGTATACCATTGGTCATCAGATAGACCATGGAGACTGCTTCGATTGGTGGCAGTGATTCGTTCTTGTATACCAGAATTCGTTGTGGTGATAGCATTAGCAACTTGACCACGACCAACAACATTCCTCCCACCGCCTCTACCTGTGCGACCTGTTCCTCTTCCTTGTCCTAATTTTGTTTTATCTCCCGACCACCATTCAGGATAACCATGAATTTGGAAAGAGGTGGTATCATCATGACCTATTTTCGAACAGTGAGAGCAAAATAGATTTGCCTTAGATCGATCGCTACCACGAGATTGTGTTCTTCCTTTGTTAAATGCCTCTTGAACAACAAATCCAACTTCATCTGTTTCCTATCTTGGAACAAGCAATAGAATGATGTCGTTCTTCCTGTGACTATCTTTGCAAACACCGTGTTCAAGGACAGAAGAGGTTCCATCATCAAAATATTTCACACTGCATTCCCATATAGTACGAGATTTATACCAACCAGAAAATCATGCACCTTTTCATTCTCCCTTTGCTTGGCAAGAACCGTTGCTGCTTCACAAGTGCCTATCGGCACAATTGTGTATCCTTCAAGTTCATCCCAAATTTTTCTCAAATCATTATAATAGGCAACCACAGTTGTGCCTCGCTGTCTACATCCACTAAGAAGTGTCTTTAATTCGTGGATTCTCGGACCATTTTCAATCAAGAAACGTGTTCTGATATCTTCCCACATGTCTTTAACATCAAACGGTTAAGGAACCGAAGATCGTAAACCTGGATCTAAATTATTATGGATCCATCCAACCAGTGTCAAATTCACCGTTACCCATAAATTTTCTTCAGGGGATCTCGGCGCTGGTTTCGTAATGCTTCTATCAATGAAGCCTAATTTATTCTTTGCTCGAAAATTGTTTTGCATTGATTGCACCCATTCATTGTAGTTTTCACCACGAAGCACAATTGGGCAAATTGTGATTTATGGTCCATCAAAAGGATGAAGATAATATGGTGAAGTTAAATCCATCGATTTCACCGTTCCCATGGCGGCTTCTGTTTCTTTCTTTTGATCTTCGGCTTGCGTGGTTATTTACGACGAATATCGTCAACCTGCTCTAATACCATGTAAAATTTGAAGAATAATATTTCTTATTGAATTCGATGGCTTATAGCCCATATTTATACAAGGTTATCTAGGTTAAGAAAAGATAACAACTAACAAAGATAAACTAAGAAAGAAAATAAAATAAGATAAAATTTCTTCTAACTTTAATAGTAAAGCTTAGGAAATGAATTAACTTTTAGCAACGACTTTTAGCAACAACAAAAATTCTAAAAAATCAGAAAATTAGAAAGGAGAAAAATAATATATATATATATATATATATTAAGAATTTGGTAAGAGGAAACGAGATTTGGAGGAAGAAAAAACGAACGTCGTAAGGTTGAAGAGAGATTCCTTTAGCAATAAAATTGATACCAAACAAATAAGTATTTTTAAAAATATATCAAGATCTCGATGATAATAGGAGATTTGATTACATTGATTAGATAAGGTAATTTAAATTAAATTTGCGTAATTTAAGCAATCAGTTGACATACTATAAATGCATGAAGAGAGCAAATCTCACCGCATCTCTACCATTTGTAGTTGTTTGTGGTCATTTATATAATAAAATAGGTATGGTTTATATTTTTTGAAATTCAAAAGAAATATGGTTTATATTTTGAAATTCAAAATAATCTTCACCGAATTTCCACCATTTGTAATGATTAGAGAACCTTTTTAATATATTTGTAAATTGCCCATTTTTTATTTTGTGCACAAATCACGCAGTTAAAGTTGATAAATTTTATCATAAATACCTCTTAATTAAGGGGTAAACTATGAAAATAGCCAAACTTTAAAGCAAATAACAGTAATTAGCCATACAATGAAAATTAATACTAAATGGCCACAATGAATGCGTCAGACAATGGTAATTTACCAACAAACCCTTTTATTTCTGAAAAAGAAACTGTTGCTCCTGCGCAACGCGATATACGAGGGATGCATGTCGGAAATGTCACTTCAGTTATGTGAAATAGCTACTTTTTCTCCCTAATTCAAATTTATTCTTCCAAGGTCAGATGTTTCATCTTCTTCCTCTCTCTCTCTCTTTCGTTCTGATGTTTGGTTTCTTCACAAAAAAATTCATTGTAAATGTTTTTTTGTTTTTCTTCTCATGCTTTTCCATTTTCCTTCTTTGTGTTTACTTTGAATATGTTTTCACTGATCGTTAATGGCTATTAAAGGGTTTTTTTTTTCCTTCCTAGTTTTACATGTTCATTTTTAGAGATTTTGTTGCTATTTTCGAAAAAAAAAATATCCAATTTTTTCATTCTTCAGATTTACCTTGGAAAGGTTTCACTGTACATTGAAGATTTTTAAGATTTTGAGAGACCCTCATGGCTATTTTCGGAAAAAAATTTACTTTTTTTTCGCAATATTAGTGGCTATTTCCCATAAAAATGTCTATTGGGAAAGTTGAATTCCTCTATTTCTCATTTATATTTTTGTTTTTCCATATGTGTGTTTGTGTATAACCTTCTCTGTTCTATTTTTTGTAAAAAAACAGACACCAAAGAGCAACAGGATCCCAAAAAGTACACATAAAACAACAGTGAAGGAGAAAAAAAAAGACCCTGAGAAAAAATACGCAGTCTGTACATAAGGTATTGGAATTATCATTCGTATATTTGTTATAATTCGTGTTGCTGGTCTTATATTTTAAATATCTAATTAATATGAAGTCTCTGCATATGGTACTTTAAGTATATATAGTCACTTAGGAATATTATGTACTATTAGTATAGTGTGATAAACTCACAATTAATTTGTACTGTTAGTATAGTTTGTATAGTTATATCATGCTCCATATCACCATAACAGTGTATGTGTTGTGAATGCTCATGAATGTATACTTATTAATCTTGTTTGTCATATATTTGGTATAATTCATGTTGTTGGTCTAATATTTTAAATATCCAATATGAAGACTTGGCATATAGTACTTTAAGTACGTATAGTCACTTAGGAATAATCTGTACTGTTAGTATAGTGTGATAATTGTCGGTCATTATGTTAGTCTAACAATTGAAAATGATGACAACACCACCATTATGTTCTTGAGGTTGACAATATAGAGGTTCAAGAGACTGCACCTCCTGAAAAAACGGAGGTAACAAGAACAAAAAGCTTTACAACAAAATAAGATATATTACTAATTATATTGTTTTTTTAAAAATGGTTTCAAAGAATTTGAGGTCAAACAGACAAAAAATATAAAGCAAACAAATCAATGAACCTTATACAAGCGAGTTCGACTCAAAGGAAAAAAAATCACATAATGACAAGGTTGACCAAGGCCCAAACACAAGGAAACGAGGAAAGGAGAGGGGGCGTGCACAAACAACATCAAAAAAAGGAAGAAAAATAGCAGCAAAAAGCATCCATGAAGAGAGCGAGAATGACAAGAATGAAGAATGAACTTAGACTTATTTTTTATATTTAATTGCAATAAAACTAGAACTTAAGCGTCTATTATTGTAGTATGACATTTTTGTGCTGTTGGTATTAGAAACTAGTTGTTGGTGATATTGTTGGTACAAATGGTATCGTAAATATATTTGTACGGACTATACTAACCATACTCGTAAGTATGGTATACGTTATTCAATAAAATACTTCTTTTAACAAATTATACAACACATTTTACTTTTTACCAACTAGATGTTAGTGGTGTAGGTCTTGTAGGTATATGTACTCGTTTATACGAAAAATATTGGTTGTTTTTATATTTATCTATTACATAGTTAGAATGCATTAAAAAAAATCTTGTGCAGTGTGTATCTTAATATATGTTTACCAACTATACGAACCATAATCAAAACTAACGTTGTAACAACACATACTTGGGATAATTAATAATTACATTGGTTGTTTTTAATATTATTTGTGACATAGTTAGAATGCATGTTACAAGTTGGGGTTGTTTGGGAGAGACCATACCTGATATGAGTAGTAAAATTCAAAATGAGGAGGGGACACTAAATTTGGAAAAAGGTGAAAATATCTCGAAGGTAGCATGGGGAGATGGATTTCCCTTGAAATCCGGTTTGAACCTAGAAAACCGCCGGCTAAAGGACTCCTTAGCTGCTGGACAACCAGTCCCGTCTCGTCAGGAAGTACAAGAATGGTAGAGGAAGAAATTGGAGGGACAATAGAGGGAGACTCTAGCAAATGATTGCTAAAAGGGTAAACATGGTATAATTTGAATTATCTTTTCAAAAAGTGGCTAAAAAGTGGTTTATTGATACATGTGGCTATTTTTTGTTTGGAGTGTATCAAATGTGTCTAGTTTCTTAATTTCCCCTTAATTAAGTGTAGTTTTCAAAACTACCCTAATAAAAAAATTAGTTTATTTTCTACCCTTAATTGGTAGTTTTTACATAGTTTGTTGTAGTATCTCACCAATCAATTATGGTCACTTGTTAATTTTAGGATAGTTTTAAAAAGTCTAAAAACATTTTGGTACTTTTGATAACTTAAATAATAAAAGGGGTAGTTATGAAAATTACCCGTAAGTTGGTATTGGAGATGATGTTGGGTTTAATTGAACCCAAATTAAATAATGTGTTTCTTAGCCCAAATTGCAAGTTAGCCCAAATTAGAGTCAAAGCCCAAATCAGAAACCAAATAAAGCCCATGAAGACCACGTGTCTTTAACCCTGCATTTGTCTCTTATATATATTCTTGGCTGGAATTTTTGGTAGGGGCATTGGTCTTCAACTATAGACAGTGTTGTTTTTTACGGCAAGATTATGGTTAATTTGGGATAATGTTCTATTGAGGGAAAAATAGAAGGTGGATAATTATTTGAGTAGCTATTCAAAGATTAGGTATAATTATGGGCAATATTCAACTTTAGTATAGAATCAAGATGTGGCTCATTTAGTGATGAACTTGAAATGTTATTTTCTCTACCTTTATAATTATTTTTCGTATGGCATATTTGATCGTTCTTGATGATTTATAATTCTTTAAATTATCAATAGATGACAATCAATACATAGAGGATGACTTCACTTCTTCACAGCGAGTGACTTATTTATAAAGTTTTGCTCCTTAAAATAATTGTCCAATTCTAATATAAAACTTCTTTATAACCATAATAAAAAAAAATATTAATAACAATGAGATTTATCATTTAAAAATATAAAAGAACAAAATTAATCAAAACAATTTATTAATTTTATAAAAAGGAAAACTACTAATTTTAAAAATAAATCAATTTTATTTATTTTTAAAATTTAGGTAAAATAAATGCTATTACTTGCAATTTCTCTTTTAATCGTATAGTTTACTAATTCAAAGAATTATTTTTATTTAAGACAATTTTTTTAACTTCTTTATTTTTAAAAATTATACTACCAAATAAAAAATAAACCGTTTGTTCTATATATATTAGTTAATTTTTTCATTTATAGAATATTTATTTCTAATTTTAATTCAAATTTAAGAAATTATATATTTTTCTGTTTGATTTTTAATTTTTTTTAATATTTCTAATTAAAAAAAATTTAAATATATTTAAATATTATAAAATATTATACCCTTACTAATTCAATAAATTATATTTTGTCATAGTTTTTTTTTATCTTAACTGTTTTTTAAAAACAATTTAACTTTATATATATATATATATATATATATTTTAAAATTAAATCACCATCACCTTTATTAAATCATTTAATATTTGAATATTAAAATATAATTTATTTTTCATAAATGAGTGATAAATCTAAACAATGAATAGTTATTCATTTTAATATCACATTCATTTTCACACTACAAGAAAACCTGGAATTAATGACCAACTATTAGAGAAGAAGTGTAATGGGACGCTAGTTAGCGACGAAATGTGTCGCTGAGACTGAGTTTGACTTTTAGCGACACATATGATCGTTATCGAGCGTCATAAATCACTATATCGTTATCTCTGTTATTACAGAGACACATTTCGTCGCTAATTAGCAACCTAAATGACTCCATCGTTATTGATTTGCTCAAGAAAAGGTGCGCAGCTTCCCACCAAATTAGCGCTCTTTTATACCCTAAATTAGCGACGAAATGTGTCTCTAAAGAACTGTCTCAAATAAGAATTGGCGGGAAATCCCTCCATTGGTTTAGACAAATTGGTCTCTTCCCGCCAAAATTAGAGACTAATTTGGTCACAAAAAGGGCAGTAGAAAAATTATAATGGGTGTGTAGAATCACTTCAAACACAAGTAAATTTCATAAACCATATACCGAGAGAGAAAATGTGTGAGTGGATATACGTCCGTTTTCTAAACAACCAATTTGTAGCCGGGTCGAAGAGTTTACTTGATTTTGTCGATCCACTGTGTTTTTTTTAACTACGGACAAAAGATACAATGTCCATACAAAAAGTGTGGAAATAAAAAAATTATCATCGACAGATGATGTGAAGTTACACTTGTACAGTCGTGGTTTCGTAGATAATTATTATCAATGGGTGTATCAGGGAGAATTTGAAGAAATGTTCAATGCAGCGAGAGACGAGTTAGTTCGAAATGAAGAAACTAGCTCGCAATTAAATTCGAATGTGAATAAGAATTTAGATAACTTACAACACAGTATGGTCAGTTAGAACAGATGATTTTTTATGGTTACGGTTATAATACATACATTCAATCGAGGAGATGATCCTCAAACTTTTGTTAATGGAGATTTAAACCCAGATGCGTAAAAAATATTTCAGATGATAGAATCAGCAAGTAGGTCGTTGTACACAGTTTGTAATGTCACGCAACTCGCAGCAACAACTAAAGTATTGAATATCAAGGCAGAGTTTCACATCCTAAAAAGAGGATTCAACTCGATTTCACAATGGTTTTATCGGTACGCTCTGCAAGAAACACGTTGCCACAGAGTTTGTACGATAAGAAGAAATTAGTGGAGAGTCTCGGTTTACCATTGGAGAAGATCAATTGTTGTCCGAACGGATGCATGATATATTGTTGTGCATAATGTGCAATCATACGAGATGTAAAACAAGGTAAAAAAAAGTCTTATTTCATATACTCGCATGTTTTATCTACCAATTACACAACGTCTACAACGGTTGTACGCGTTCAAAGTCACAGCTTCTCACATGTGGTGGCATCACGAGCACTCTTAGGATGATAGTGTAATGAGAGATCCTTCCGATGATGAGGTGTGGAAACATTTAAACTGTTGTCATCCAGAATTTACACAAGAAATTAGAAACATTAGATTGGGTTTATGAACTGACGGGTTTAACCCTTTCGAGGCTTCGAGAACTCAATCTCATTGTGGCCAGCAAGTCTCAACCTACTCAGGAAAACCATCGAGATATTTTCCTTCAAGCGGTCGGTGGTGTTCGTCCCAATGGCTCAATCCTGGGTCTTAGCACTTACGAGAATGATCTTTATGCAGACCAATCGCGTGCTTTGAGTTTCGCTCGTGCTGAGACCGAGTATTTGAGGCGAGACAATGCCTCATTGCGCAAAGAGATTGAGGAGATAAAGCAAAACGTTGAAGCCTTCAAAGCATACCATAAACAATTCAAGGCTCAAGTCTTAGCCTGGTTGAACATCCATAGAAAGGCCGGCTCCAGATCTACTTCTCGGCATCTAGATTCCTAACATTCAAGCCTTCTCTAGTTTTTTTTTTATATTTTATTGATTTTTGTGTTTTTTTTTAATATTAATATTTAATGTATTTTTTTATTATATATATATTTTTTTAATTATTCTATTTTTGTTTTAGTATTAGTATTACTATTAAAAGAATTTTTTAAAAAAAAAAAAAGCTAAATTAGCGACGCACACTCATAATATTTTCAATTTTATGGTTAGCGATGGATTCCGTCGCTAAGGTTAAATAATTGACTTTATTAATGAACAAATATGTCTCTACGGTAAGTGATGGAATGCATCTCTAACTTGAGCGAATAACTGTGTCACTAAAATAAGCGACGTGTTGCGTCTCTAATAAAGAGACATGATGAGTGACTGTATCGCTATATTCAGGAAATAGATTGCGTTGCTAAAATAATCAACATTTATTAGTGACTCATTATTTTTATGTCTCTAGTAGCAATACATTTAGTCACTACTTTTTTTTTTTTTTGCGATCCTAAATTTCGTCGCTATTTCTGTTGCTAATACCTGTTTTTCTTGTAGTGTCATATGTTGTACTTGATTTTTCAATTATTTTGTAATTTGATGTTGTGAAAGCAATAAAAAGCCAAGGAATTTATTAAAAAAATTGACAACTTCTTATTCATTGAAGTTAAATATTTTAAAAAGAGAAATATTTTACTAAAAATGTAAATAGTCATTTAATAGAAAGTGGAGTATAAATAATAATGGTATGTTTAGTAATTTGAAGATTTTAAAAGGGTATATATAATGACATATTAGTAGTCTTAAGATTTTAAAAAAGGTATAGTTATCCAAAAATATTTCTCAAACATCTCTCCTTTTTTATATTAAGGATTCTAAAATAAATGTACCAGAATCACCATCATTTCTTAGGGCCGTTTGGTTGTCAGGTTTGGGTAGAGAGTTGGGGGTTACACTACCCTAACTAGTGTTTGTTTCCAGTTTTGAAACCTAATATGATGAGTTTGTTAATCCCCTCTTAACAAACATATTCATTTTCACAGTTTCAACATATTTTACACTTAACAAACTCACCAAACCAAACACAGTGTTAACAACTCCCTGTTTAACAACCCCCTGCTTAACAACTCCCTACTTAACAACACCCTGCTTAACAACCCAAACCTGACAACCAAACGACCCCTTAGAGAATTATCCTCCACTCCCGGTATTTTGAACCCAAAAATAGTATCCGATAAATATAAAAGACAAGACACCACGATTATTTCCAATATACTAAAATATTTTTTTTTAGAAAAAAAAGTAGTATAATGTCAAAACTATGAAGCACAAGCTTTAATATTTTTTCTTTTTTAAATATTACAAAAAACGAGAGAGGAGAGGCTTGAGCCTACGACCTAAAGAAACATGAATAGCTTATCGTTAACGTTAGATTTCGAGATTGACGTGCTTTTTATTTTAAAATATTCTTGATTACTTTCACATTATATCAATATCAACATGTATGTGAAAAGGGAAGATATTGTCTTAGCCGAAAATTTGAAGTAAATTCTTTTAGGGCAACACACATCACACGGCTTTTAAAGGGAAGTTTGTGTGTTCATAAGCATCCGGTATCGAGACATATAATTCAAACAAAAATTATCTCAAATAACACACACACACACACACATATATATATATTAATTATTAAAATGTCAAAATATTTTAATATTACTCAAATAAAAGTTTAATAATTATTAAATTATAGTTCAATAATTTATTGAAATATTTTATTATTTTACACTAAATTTATTGTTATTTGGAAAATTTTAAAAATGTTTTCTCATTTCAAGTTGTACTAGGTAGAAATATATTATTTCATAATAATTGACCCTTAAATATGCTATTTGTATAGAGAAAATATCATGGAATTGTCACCCTTTATTCCATGATAACAAATAATGTTTGATTTTTTTTTCAATACAAAGAGTGTCTCTAAACGTATCTTATACATATTTGAATATGGACGGGCCGTCGATCAACTTTAATTTATTGTTTTTTATTATTTTCCTTATTTATGTTATTCCTTTTGATAATTATCTTTTACTATTTAGATTATGATTTTTCATATAAACAATGTAATTATATTGAGATTAATAAGTAGATTGAATACAATGTAGTTGTATAGCCTTATACCATTTTCTCTTCTCTTTAACTTTATTATATTCTTTTCGTTTTATTTAGGGGTGAAACCAGTTCTGTTCGGTTTTTCAATTAATTTTAAAAACAATACCGGTTCGGTTTACAATAAAAACAAGTCCAGTTTTAAACAATTTTTGCCAGTTCGGTTTTCAGTTTTCTAGTAAAAGACATTTGCATTTAATTTAAAAATAAAATCCTCTTACATTGAAGAATGAAACAAAATAAAATCAAACATAAAAAAAACTTAGTTAAAAAAATTAGATTAATAAATATATAAATATAAATAAAAATAAAGTAATAAATAAATATATAAAATAAAATAAATAAATAAAAACTAGGGGAAAATAGAGAAGGGGTATGAGATTTTTACTTGTATTTTAGAAGCCGGTTCGGTTCGATTTTTTAATAATGGAAACTGGAAAGATTCAGTTTTTATGGCCCGGTCCAATTTGACTTTTCGATTTTTTGATTTTTTTCGTTTTCAGTTTTTCTTTCGCCCCTAGGTTTATCATATCTTCTTTTTAATTTTCAATTTTCTGTTTTCTCTCTCTTCAATTTTCAACTCTTTCATTGCCAAGGTCTCTTTTCCTATAATTTAGAGGTTAAATTTTGGGGGAAAAAACAAACAACTTTCAAAAATTGTGTATAATTAAGAAAACGTTTTGACAATGAAATTTTGAAAAGTGTAGCTCACGCGTAGATGTGACATATTTATTACATTTATCATTTATATTAAAAAATTTAAATTATATAAATATCTCTAACCTATAAGTTTTTTTTACTGTTTCAAAAGTTTCAATTTTACTTTCAATCTTTTAATTTTGTTAAAAAATACCCAAAATAACAATTTATGTTAAATTTTATTGAAATTTAAATGTTAGAGGCCAAATACATTAAATGTAGTAGGTTTCAATTGTCCCTGAATATTTTAAAAGTTTTAATTTTTTTCTGTAGCGTTTAAATTTCAGTAAAAACATAATAAAAAATTGCTAACAAGGGGTATTTTTGAAATAAGTTAAAAGACTGAGGGTAGAATTGAAACATTTAAGACGTTACGAGTAAAAAAATTATCATTTTTTTCTCATTCAACAAAACATCTCTTTTTCTTTTTTAATATTGGAAATGAGAAGATTTGAACATCCTCCAGTTCCATCTAGGAGAATTAACCCGGTTGTTTTTCTTTTCCTTTTTTTTTTCAATTGGATCATCCTTTGGTTTTTTTTTAAAGTGATATAAATTAAAATTAATGTTTTAAAAAGTGCATCTAGCCACGTATCGCAGTTTTGAAGGATTTTTTTTTTCATAAAAATGAAGGAAATAATTTGAATCCCTAAATAAATAGTCTTTTAGAAAAAAAAACTCTTAGCCCATTTGATTCGTTGTAATTTAAGATACCTCAAATAATTTAATACTTAGGAAATCTGATGTCAAACTATTTGATTACTGAGAATCTTAAATTACTGTGTTTATTTAACTCAATAACAATATGAAGATACCTAGTAATTTGTAGATTATCTGTATTTGTTTGATGAGAATTGTATAAGGAAATATGATATTTGTTTTTTCTCTAAAATACCCTAATTTACATGTATACATTAATTTAACAAAATAATTATATTAAGTTCCAAAAAAGACATTGTAAGAAAAAAAGAGCGAACAATCGACAAATCATAAAAAAATTCAATGTTATAACCAAATTTAATTTGGAAAAGAACCTTTAATCAAGTTGTGAAACTGTGATAGTGAAGAAATTGGAGTTGTGTGGCAACGTGAGTGTAGGTTCTTTTCCTATATATATATATATAAATACCCTCGTACCTAAGAAAATATAAATTTTGAGAATACTGAAATATTTTTAAATAACCTCAAAGAAACAATAGATTTAGATACCGGTTATGTTGTAAGGGAATCTTAACAGGATGAGATCATCCTTCATATTACTATATTTTTAATAAATAAAAATTTTATATTTTAATTCTTATAAAAAGTATATGGTCCTCGCTTCAAGTTTTTTTGGCTTCATTCTTAAGCTCACAAAGACTATGGCACTTCAGTATGTTTCACGCTTTAGAAAACATGGGTCATGACTATGTCTTCTTTGTTTTAAACATATAATAGAGATCTCGTGTGACAATAAAATATTACTGTTCATTACATAATTTAAAAATGAGAAATTATTGAAAATGACGCTTTTTCTTACTTTATTAAAAAAATAAAAAATTGATTTATATTTTAAAATAAGATTTTCTTTTTTGGACTTTCATTTATTAATGAATTATTTTCATTAAGTTTTTACGTTTGTATTATTGAATGATCAATCTTATTGTGACATCCCCAAAATCCCAAATCATGGAATTTAAATCATACAACTGCGGAAGCAATAAATTCAAAGAAATCTCATTTATTTCAACTAATAAATAAAATAGTTCTTGGTTCAATCGAACATATTTCAAATACCAAAACTCAATTCATAGTTTCAAAACATAATTCAAAAACAATGAAACTCAATAAAATATTTAAAATTCAAATAAGTTCATAAACAACCCAACTAGACTCTACTAGAAGGAAAACTATTTCGCCAGCAGTGTAAATCCTTCCCAACCGAACCACTGGTCACGAAGCATCGTCAGTTGCCAGCTTTCTTCTTTTTTTTACCTGAAAAAAAAATAAATGTAGCATCATGAGGCTACGCCCAATGAGGAGAAATGTTTAAAGAAAAGTAATGTCATGAGATATTTTTCTAAATCCTTTTAGTCCATATCGATCTCACATCACCCAACAAGTTCTCTCAACTTAAATGATATCAATTTTTTTCTACACAATGCCTTTCTCGACTAATGTTCGAAAACAAAAGTGAGTTTCTTTCCCAAAAGCATCGAACTCGTATTTCTATAATTCAATCTTTTGAGGTATTCTTCTTATGTATCCTCAAACACATAAGCGAACCTACTTTGTATATTCTTTTCCATTGATCAAATGGAATGAACCTGCCCCACTAAGTGATATTATGTCGTGCGCCACAACTATAACTATCCACTTAATGACATATTCTTCACTAAGTATGGCCCTACTTAGTGCGAACCTCCAACCATATTGTTTAAGGCACCAAAACAATATGATTTAACTACAAGCATCACTACCAGAATGCTTGACAAGCCTAAGTTCGGTTTCTAGATTAGAATTATCGTTTCTACCCAAAACCGACTTTTTATGAGGCTTAACTTGGAATTTTTAACTTCTGGAAATTAGGCTCTTTCCTAACCTTAAGATGATCTAAAATCACCCAAAATTCTCAAGTTTATCTCACAAATCGATCACCCAAAGAAGTTCCACTAAAAAGAGTAAATCTAGCCTAAACTAGTGTAGTTTTACTGATCTAATTTCGAATACTAGGATGAACTTAAGTTTCTAGATAAAATTCGGCGGCATAACACCTATTTTATCACTCCCAAAAACAATTAATATCACCTGCAAATAAACCAAATCCCAACAAGAGTCTAATTTACAATACTAGAAAAGGGCCTAGGCTAATTTCCTCCTAATGGGCACTAAGCATGACATTTTTCTCCTAAAACCAGCAACTTTATGGGACTTTAAAACTTTCATAAATAGTCTTAAACATCATAAAAGAGTGCATAATTAACTCCAAATTAGTTGCATAACAAGAAGAGGCAAAAACATCCAACAAATATGCGTTAAATCCAATTTTTAACACTTTACATGTAAAATTCTGCAACTTTATAAAACAGCCCCATATACTTCTTAAATATGCTTAGAACACCTTCTTTAATGCCCAAAAATTCCAAAAAGAAAAGGAAAACAAAACATGTAATTAATTAACCTTAAACACATCTACTCACCTTTCAAGCTTATATTTTCAAAAACAAGTCTTTCTGTCCAAGATCTCCTACAACCTGAAATAATTTCTAAAAACAATCAAGTACTAACCTAAAATTAGATGTTAAACATAAATTAAACGAAACCAAATGACATGCGACGAGTAAATTGATCAACAGTCTCGATTGGGACTGTTGCAACGTCAGCAGCAGCCTTAAAGGCGGCGGCTGCTGCTGGTACTGTTACGACAGTGGTGGCAGCAGTCCCGGGATGTAATTCAATGTTCCAATGGTGTTTAATTTGACAAGGAATAAGGGTTTCAAAAGAATTAAAGGTTGGGGTTTCTAGGGTTTGGAAGAATTTGAGAAGAATTGAGATTCTTTCTTAGAGAAGATGGAAGAAGAAATAAGAATTGGGTTTGGGTTTTCTAAAACATAGAACAAGAATTAAAATCTGAGATTAAAGTGATGAATTTAGTTTTACTTTGATCCAAACTTGAAGAGCAACTCCTCCATTTATTTCTTAGTTTTCTCCAATGAAAACACCATGAACCACGACCTATATCGACATCCCAACGAGAAAAAATTTGATCAAAACCATCCATCAATGGCTTGAGGTTGGCGAGAAAAGGAAGGAGGAAGAGAGAAAACCCTAACCTTATTTTGTCTGCTCTTCAAAAGTACATTTAATTGAGAGTCTATTTTCCTTTCTCTTTTTCTTATAATAAATAAAGACCTTTATTTTATTTAATTCCTAAAATAAGAAATTAAATAAAAATAAATATCAAATTTATTATTCCCAAAGTAATTCGATATTATTTGTTGTGGGGTGAAATTGGATTACACGTGGAATTTTACAACTTGACAAAATTGGTCCAAAGCACCTGGTCTAAAGCACCTGGTCCAAAGCACCTCTACCTGGTCTAAAGCACCTGGTCCGAAGCACCTGGTCTAAAGCACCTGGTCCAAAGCACCTCGTCTGACCGTGGTACCTAGGCATAAAGTCCATGCACCTGAAAAGACCTGGCTACGCAGTCTTTGACATAGACCTAATACTTAAGATTGAATACAAGTATCCACTTGGGAAAGACACGTGGCGCAACCCACAAGCAACACGTAATTGAGAAGCAACACATGGCCCAATCCCGAAGCGATACGTGGCACGATGATGTCATCAACCTAATCTCCTATAAATAGGAGAAGAAATTCATTCATTAGGTAACTAATCTCTACTACTACTCTCTGGCACACTAGCTCTGCTTGTTCTAACTTTAACATCGGAGGGTGTTAGGCCGGCACCACACCGGTGCACTTTTCCTTTCCTATGCAGGTACTTACGTAGCACGCCGTCGAAGCAGCGCACTATCTCCGACTCATCCCATAAATTAAGTTCGTTGCCTACGTGGAAGCTCTCCATTTTTATGCAACAACATTATTTAACCTAATAATATTTATCCTCCTAAAAGAAATACATATCGGATAATGGGTCGTTACACTTATTGTTATTTTTTATTTTTTAATTGAGACGTTTGAAGTTAAATTTAGTAATTTTTCAAGTTTTATTAGTTTTTAGGATTTTGAAAAATTTATTATATGATGAAAGTTTAAAACTGTTACTTTTTAAAATTCCGAAAAACTTTTATCATTTTTTAAAATTTACAATATAAATTTATAATTTAATTCAATTAGAATAAATTTGTATTGACTAATTAATATGTTTAAGTTTGATTTATTAAAACTTCTAATTGATTAAAAAGTAAAAATGATATAAGTACTTAATAATTAGGAACTTTCGTATGATGATTGTAAAAATGCATTCATGCAAAATAAAAAATAAAAAATAATAATAATAATAATTCGATTGATTGATGGGTTGGGTTTCTACCAAACATTTTGTAAATTTCACATCATTGCTTTCATAATAGAACAAAATTTTGAGCAAAGAAAATTATATCATGCATTCCAACTCTTTAAACTCATGCAATTTAACATCATTATATTGATCACTTTTCCTTTTCCTTCAAGTATAAACAATCAGAGATATTATAAAAATGTTGCCTTGGGAAACAATATGATCTCTCCCTCTAAAGTAGCTTGTTCACCAATAATTTTTTTATTTTATTTTATCTCGTCTTAATAAAAACCCTTTTGAAATTTTAATCAAAATTTAAATTTTAAAAAAAAAAACGGGTAAAATAACACCTACAATGCACGAAGTTGATATTTGATTTATAAATAGTTAAACGATTTATGTTTTGTATAACTCAATTTTAATTTCACATAATAGTCTATTTTTAGACATATAACAAATTAAATAATAGTAAATAAGAGATTTTAAAAAAAATATTAATGTATTTTTTAAGGTTAAAATACAAATAATACCTTTGTGGTTTTGGTTAAAACGTGAAGTGTTAAGAAAGTTTGTTCTAAATTTTTTTCTTTTTTAACTTTTTTGCTAATATCAATTTTTTTTTAATTTTAAAAAAACTCTTTCTTGTTTTATAAAGTCAATTGAGAGTAGGAAGATTTTATTGTAAATAATTTAGATGTCTTCATAACTCCAAATTGTATAACCTCCCACATATTTCAAATTGTTTTACTCTCCCTATTCATTCTTTGTAACTCATGAATTTGGCATTCAATTCCTCATGTATTTATTAGCCTATAAGTAGTGGTTGATAGGAAAGTGTAACAACCCCAAAATTTCCAAAATACAAACATACCAAAACTCGACAACGGAAGCATTTAAATCAAATAACATTCAGTCTTTTATTTCAAAACAATCAAATTCAACATAATCCATACCGATCGGTTTTTAGTTCAAATCAAAACATCTAAATAAAATAACCACAAAACAGTATTTAGAAAATTAACAAAACAAAGTGTATTCAACATACTTATTTAAAACAAAACGAAAATCATAAACCCAACAAAATCCCAAAACAATAAAAGAAAGTCAATCTTGCCGGCATGCAAATCCGTGCCAACCGAATCACCACCACGAGCCTCATCAGCCACCGAGCTTCTTCTTTCCTTTACCTGAAAAAAAAAAGTGTAGCATCATGAGGCTACGCCCAATGAGTAGAAAAATGTTAAATTAAAAATCACGCCATGAGAGGTTTTTCTAAGACTTTAAGTCCATATCCGACCTCACCGTGTTCCGAAAGTTCACTTACTCCAAACACTCGGGATTTAATTGTAACACCCCAATATATACCTATCACTTAGTTCCCATCTCATCGAGATAAAAGTATTCAAAACAGTTTTAAACACTCTTTTCTCAATTTAAAACTTTTCGATTTAGAATTTTCATCTAATACCTCTAATCTTCTCTTTGCCAGCGAACAAAGAGAGACTACGCTCAGTAAGGAATTTAAACACTCTTTTCTCAATTTAAACCCATACGAGAAATATTCTTTTCCATTGTACGGATGGAATGAACCTGCCCCGTTAAGTGCTATAAAGTTGTGCACAACTATATAATCCCCCTTAACGGCAATATTCTTCTTTAAGCAAGGCCTCTGCTTAAAGCGAACCTACTATCATATTACCCGAGGTATTTGAGTAATATGATTCCACTCATCACAACCAAGATACTCATAGAAAGCCTAAGCTTACTTTTCTCAAAAGCATCCTTCTTTGGCCAAAATTTCCTAAAAATAAATTTTGGAAAAATTTACCTTTAAAACACTCTAAAATGACACAAAATCACCCAACATATCATTTTGGGTCATTTCCAACAACTCCCCACTGTTTACAAGTCTAGAAGCGAAACTAGCCTAAACTAATGTAGTTTCGCTCCTTTTTCGGGCATTCTAAAACAACTAAAATTCGGCAGAGTAACGCCTATAAATCAACTCCCAAATTAATCCTAAAACAAAGAGAAAACATTCCAAGGGTCCAGAATAATACAATAATGACTAACTAACAACCTAGGCCTAATTATTGGCTTAGTGGGCACTAATTCATCAATAGGGAAAATCATAACCAGCAAACTTTAGATCACTTTAAAACACCCAAAAACAAGTTTAAACACCCAATATCGAAGTCAAAAGTCATAAGGAAGTAACTTAGGCAACACCCGATTTACATAGTCATTTTAAGCATGCTTAGTCCAATTTTATAACTTTCTTAAACCCACACTTAATTCCATTAAGAACAGCCCCAAAACCTCTTATTATGCATATAAACATCCAAAAACACACTTAGATTGTGACGACCCATCACTTTCAAATAAATTTAATTTAGAAAACACAGCGGAAGTTTTTTAATTTACGAAAAATTTGCGTGGTTTTGTTTGAAAATTGGCATGCCGAAAACCTGTTTACATCCTAATTTTCAAATCTAATAAATCACATGGACTTTAAGTCCAAATTAGGAGTTCAAATATTTCTTATCATAAAACCACATCGAAAGCTCTTATGAGCTAAATACAACATATATATATCATTAAAGTCTTAAAGTTCATCAAAATAAAGACATAAACTTTATAAACAAAAGTGTCCATCTCGAGGTCAGCATCCCTCGATCACGCAGCACCACCTCCTCTCCCTCGACCTCTGGCCAGGGCATTACCTGAAATTGGTTGTAATATCATAAGCTAACAAACTAAGCCCAGTGAGAATAATAAGCATAAAAAGTAAAGATAGACCTCAAACTCGCATTTCGATTTGTGTCCAATTAATCCGACACTTTCTTTCCTAGAATTCTCCAAAGTCTAGGTCATTCTATTCCATATTTTCTAATTGATGATACAAATTAGCATACTTAGTCTAATTGTTCATCCATTAACTTTTTATAACATGATTGAGAAAAATAAATAAACTTTGCATAAATATAACATCTCGACTCTCTTTCTCATCTATCATATGCATAAAAGTAATGAGTACATCCCGTAGGATACGCATTCACCATTTATGCATGAAATGAAGGTAATGTGGATTTTTACATACTATCCACCCTTATCCTTATGTATGAAGTAGTGTGGACAATTATCGTATTCCACCAGTACTTATGTATGGAAGTAGTGTGGGCAAATTATCATATCCCACCAGTACTTATGCATGGAAGTAGTGTGGGCAAATTACCATATCCCACCAGTACTTATGCATGGAAGAAATGTGGACTTTCTCGTATTCCACCATTAACCTTTCGTTTTTCTTTCTCACTTTCTTTTCTTTTCAATAATGCGAGATGTTATGCATATGCTTACATATGCTTGCATAGATAAATAATGTAAAAGTAAATGATAAAGTAACCGATACATGCATAAAGTAAATGAGCAAAAGTAAAGACATAAAGTAAAGGACATAAGTAAAAATAGATAAAATCCCGGACGAACGATATATCGATCGAACTCCGTTAATAAAGTAAAGAATCAAAACATAACGATTAACCTAAACCTTCAAGGATTCTAAACTTCCAATAATCCGAGGTTCTATCAACCGTTCTTTATCAAAGTCTTGGATCCTTTAACTTCCAATGATTCATTCTAAAATCCGAAACTTAATCTAACTTAGAATCTTCTAAGATTCGAGGCTTTCATCGAGAAATCCTAAGTTTCTCGCCTAAAGGATTACTTCAAATCCTAAGGCACTAACTCACTTCTTCTAACCTTAGATTGGATTCTAATCTTAGTTTCCGATTCTACAAATCATCACACTTATTCGCTTTCTATAGTTACTTTAAATTCTAACTATTCTCACCTTAAACAAAGTGAAGACTTCGCTCCGAAGTCCGAAAAGAGCAATCACACGCGCGGTTCAAAAACACCTACAAAAGGATTATATCCCGAAAATTAACAAATTTACCAACTAACGATTAAACAAGGACTAAACAAGCAAAAAGACGAAAATCCATCAAACCTACCCCTTGGAGGCTCTCGGCCCTCCCTAAAAAAAGGGTCTCGGGTTTGGTTTCTTGGCTTTTTGGCAATTTAAATACGTTTTGAGTTGGTTTTAAGTAAATTCGATAATCCCGATTTCAATGGGTATCGATAATTAGGGTTTTTGAACATTAAGCCCATTCCCGAAACGAATTTAAATAAACATTTATTCATTAAATTCTAACCCATAATCAAACCCAAAAGGGTAAATTTCAAACGGGAAGGGTTTCGACTGAAACTCGGTTTTAGGGTTAAGGGAAAGTTTCCAAAAACTCTTAAAACTACTCCCGTATTTACAAACACCGAGTTCTACAACACGAAATCGAAGGAAATCAAGTAAAACTCCATTAAAACACTTACCGAGAACTCCGTATAATACGAGCGGCAAGTACGAAGGGTAGATGGAAAAGGATCGTAGGACTGATACCTTTCCAATGGAACGGAGAATCGAATCGATCGGGCAAGAAATGAACGAAAACCGAAAATTCTCTCTTTTGCTCTTGATGCTCACGGCTTGGAGGAAGAAAGGATGAAGCTTTTGGTCAATTTTTAAAGTCAAAGGTGATAGTTAAAGAAGATGAAGCAAAATATCTAGATATTTAGGTAGTTTGGAAATTACGAAATTGCCCTTTTTGTGACTTTTAGCTTACAAACGAATCCCGAACTTCTCAAACTATCCCAATGGTGATTAATAATTATTAATTGGCCCGTTAATAATTATTAATACCATTAAAACGAAAATAAACGAAAAAGATCAATTAAGAGATTAAAACCGAAATAAACTACAAAATTCTAATTTAACAATTAATAAATAAACTTTAATTACTTAAATAAAATAAAATAATTTTTTTTTATCACAAAATAACGGGACGTTACATAGATAATTGAGGTTAACTATTAAAGAAAAGGAAAAATTCAATCATTCACAATTTAAAACTTAACATAATTCTACTCACCTTTCCAAGCTTAGTTTTCCAAAACTTGAACTCTTTTCCCAAATTAATTCAAGAACCTGAAAAGGCACTTAAACCACTTAGAATCTATCCTAAAATACCATTTGAAAAAGGGAAAAATTCTACAACGAACAGCGCGGAAAACCGGAACAGGACAAAGGGTCGAGCAACCCATAATGGGCTGCCCTTGCCGCGGCAATGCAGCAGCCTTTATGGCTGCTGCTGCCGCTGCTTCTTCGGCAGCGGCACGGTGACCCCATGGCTTCCCGGTTTGCGTCGTTTGGTGTTTGGTATTTCCGGTAAGTGGGTTTTTCAAAAGGGGAGAAAGTTAGGGTTTCTATATTTCGAAAAGAATTGAAGAAAAGTAAGAAATAACATGGAAGAAACAATGTTATTGGAAGAGTTTTTAATTCCAATTACAAATAAGAAATTAATTAGAACAAAGAAGAATTCCAATTACCTCGAAACTTCTCTTGAAACAAAACCCTAATTCCCTTCCAACTCCACCACCACAAAAAATCACCTATTACCAAGCAAAGAGGAATTGAAAAGATGGTTAGAAACTAAACCCCGAGATCTCCATTATCGACAATGAGAAGGAGAAGAAGAAGATGAAGAAGATGAAGAAGATGAACTGCCTACCTTTTTCTCTGACCCTTGTTTTCACGTGAAAGAGGAAAAGAAAGAATGAAACCTAATTCTTTTCTCTCTTTCCCCTCCCTTTCACGCCACTTTTTTTTTCTTTCTTTCTTTAATCCTTTATCTCCAATTGATTTGTGAGTAATTATTTTAAATTCCTATAAAAAGAAATTTAATTAATAATTACTAACACTTCCAGTAAATATTAAAATAAAATAAATAATGTTTATTTAATTTAACACTTACCGAAAGTACGGGACGTTACAGAAAGAGTATTCTCATCCCAAAAAAGTGAATATCATATTACTTTCTGATCTATTCTTCTTGCTTCTACTTTTCTCTCTTGGCTTATTTTTTACTTTAGTTTATAATTTGTTATTAGCACGAGTCTCTACCGTTCTTACTTTACTTAAAATTTTCCTACTCTATTTCTTTAATTTCAAGGTAAATATTTTATCAATCAATTTTGTTTTTGTTTTTGTTCGTTTAATTATTGTTTTCTCACACATTACTTGTAACAACCCGAAATTTCCCAAAACATGGAAATACACATAATAATAGCGGAAACAAACTTAAAACAATGAATTCTTCTCATTTCATTAAAAACATAAAATTTGTTTACAATTTCGATCGATCTTATTTGAAACACCAAAATCATTTAAAACATTGTCCTCTAAATTCTCGATCAGTCATGATAAAGTAAACAATATCATATATGTTAAAACATGAAAACTCAAAGTTCATCAACTACCCAAAATAAGAACAATAAAAAATCCTAAAATAAGCAACTAGAGAAGAAAATGATTAGTCCGCGTGTAAATCCATGCCAACCAATCCACCAATCACGAACAATGTCAGTTGCCAACTTTCTTCTTCTTTTTACCTAAAAAAGTGTACCATTATGAGGCTACGCCCAAATAGAAAATATTAAATGAAAAGTAATGTCTGAGAAATATCTAAATTCATTGAGTCTATAAACGGCCTCACCGACTTCCAAGTAAGATCACTCACTTTATCAATTCCAACTTTAACACAATGCCTTAACTCACCTCTTTATTCACAATAATAAAATATATCGGTGAGACCCACATATTTATTTAAAAAAATCATGTATTTATTCAAAAATTGTCCTAAATAATATATTTTTGTCTATCATTAACTGAAATGTTAGAACTTTATAAAAAATACCCAAATAGCAATTCAATTAATTATTAAACTATAGTTCAATTATTTATTGATCTTTTTTTAATTTTTCATTATTCATTATTATATTCAATGAATTTAATAGTTTTTTTTTTATCTTTTTTAATTAAAGAAATTGTAGTTCAATGTTATTTTCCATTGTTATTTGTTGGTATTTTTTTTAGTTCAATTAATTATTGAACTTTTTTTAATATATTAATTATTGAACTTGTTATTTGAATAATTTTAAAAAAAAATTATGATATTTTAATGACTAATATATAAAAATATATTATTTTAATAATTGTTGCTATATTTATTATTTATTAATATATTTTATCCAATAAAAATAAGATAGATGGGAAAGTGAACTTCTCCTTGTGGTACCAAGTATCTACGGAAAAAACATTCATTACTGTCTCTCTCTTTCTTTTTCTTTTTTTTCTTTTTTCTTTTTTTGTCTTTTTCGTTGTCTAAGTCAAAGTAACTTTCTTCATTAAATATGAACACTGTATTTTCCAATGTTTTTCCATACGTTAATATTCTTACCAAAATCAGAGAAATGTCAACATTTGCATTTATTACATTGTTTTTTAAAGACCAAAAGTTTTAATTTCAAAAAAAAAAAAAAAAAAACTTTAAAAACACACTTCACCGCTTCATATTACTATAAAAGCCTCTTCCCTTTTCTCTTTTTATCATTAATAATTTTTCCCCTTCTTCTTCTTCTCTTTCAAATCTTCAATAACAATGGTGGAAACTACCGTTATCATCGTCGGAGCGGGTCCTTCCGGCCTCTCCATCGCCGCATGTTTATCTCGTTCCTCAATCCCTTACATAATCCTTGAAAGAGAGGATTGTTTTGCTTCTTTATGGAAGAAATACGCTTATGATAGAGTTCATTTCCATCTCCGGAAACAATTCTGCCAGCTTCCGCTCATGGATTTCCCTTCTTCGGCTCCAAATTACGTGCCGAAAAAGATGTTCCTAGACTACTTGGATGATTACGTTTCCAGATTTGGAATCAATCCTTTGTATGAGAGAAACGTGGAGATGGCAGAATTTGATGAGATTGAGAAGAAATGGAGTGTTAGGGTTAGGGTTAGAAATGGAAGTGGTGATGAGGAGATGGTGGTTGAGGAATATGTTGGGAGGTTTTTGGTGGTTGCGACCGGAGAAACGGCCGATGCTTTCGTGCCGGAGGTGGAAGGGATTGGTAGTTTTCATGGAGAAGTTCTTCATTCCACAAAATTTAAATCAGGAAAAATGTTTGAGAAGAAGAAAGTTTTGGTGGTTGGAGCAGGGAATTCTGGATTGGAAATTGCTTTGGATCTTGTTAATCATGGCGCCGAAACTTCCATCGTTGTTCGAAGTCCGGTAAGTATACACTATTCATTTCTCGTATATTATTCAATAGTCTCGGTGCAATGAAACTTCCTCGTTTTCTTTAAGAAATTGGAGGAGGGGAGACTCGGATCTTCAACTTAATAGGAAAGAGACAGGTGTTTAATTAACCACTTGAATTATGCTTGTGGTAATAACTAATACTCTTTATTAAAATTATAGTTTAAATAGTCACGAACGAAGAGTTCATATGAATTATTGAATAATTTCTATCAAAATAATTCTTTACAAGTTTTAATCTTATATTTTTATTATTATTTTGGTTCTAATTTCATTAAATTATTATTCTATTTTATTTTAATTCTTGTTAGAAAATTATAAATAATTTAAAAAAAAAAAAAACTTTTATGATAGGATGATTTTACATTTTGAACCCCACAGACATGTATTGAATTTGATACTGAGTTTTGGATACGTTTGATTGGAGATATTTATTAAATGCAATATTAAAGTCTGTATATATAAAAACATATTTTTTATGTAGACAAAAAAAATGTCATAATATCTCAAAAAATGATGATCTTTATTCATTTTTAATAAAATATTAATTTTATATTTTTTTATGGGAATTTTGTATTGTTTAGTCCCAGTAGATTTAAAAGATTAAATTGGTGACATAGTTTTATTATTTAATAGTGTCTTATTTTAATGTTTTCAATATTTTATCATAATTTCATTAGTATTCAAGCGTCAGGTGTTCTAATAAATAACATTAAAAAAAGAGTTCATATCAAATGGATATCTTATTTTGAATTTTGCATTTGTATAAGAAAATAAAAGTATTGAAAGAAACCTAAAGATTAAATTATTTGATATATGACCATTTCAATGAAATATGTTATTTGTGGCTCTGGGTCCACTTTTTTAATTTTTTTAATGGGGGTTTGAAAAATGAATAATTGAAAACAAATTTATCTATTGAATTGGCAAAAATAAGACTTGTTCTAATTCACTTTAATTTTAAAATTTATTTTAATAGAACTTTTTTAAGAAAGAAATTAAGTTTAGTGTTGGAAGTCATATGTAATGATTAGATTATTAGATTTTTAAACGGGCCTGGGTTTTAGTAAAATAATTTTTAAAGAAAATGGTGGGACTTAAATAGTAATTTATAATAAAAATAAAGACTAAAATAGAATAAATATGAAAAAATAGAAAATCACATTTAAACAAAAAAATTAAATATAAGAAATAATTTAGACGGTCAAAATTTTGAATGGAGAAAGGAAACTGCAATTTCCACTCCGTTCTAAATTTTGTGTTTGAAAAGAATCATAGTCACCAATTTGAATATTTTTCCAAAATTATACCTATTTTTTCTACTTTAATTTTAAAATAGTGAATTTGTTTCTATTAATTTTTTTTTTCTTTTTATATTATAGAATTATAAATCTCACTATTATTTTACATGTTGTTTATTAGGATGAATTAAAATTTAAATAAATTTTTAAATTTATAAGTTTATACTATTTTAATAAATTCATTAGATAATAAATTTCTTTTAATAAATGTTTTGAAAAAAATACTCTTTGAAATTTATAATTTAAAATGACTATTTGTTTATTATACTTCTTTCAAATAAGACGTCGATATATTATGTCATGGGATATTTTATTTAAATGATTTTAGTCTTTTGGATAAACACGCATCCATTAATATTCATTTTTTTAGTTTTCTTATTTTCGTTGGATTGAAACACGTCATCCTCAACTAACACCATTTTAAGCTTCTTATTCTAAAAAATAATGATAATAAATTTATAGATAATTTATAAATCACACCTTATAATTTACCCAATTAACATAGTCAATCATTGTATTTAAAAAAATATTTCAAACGCTAGTTTAATTTATTAAAATATTTTTGCTATTTTTAACAAAATTAGTACACATCATCATATTCTAAATGTCAGAAGGATATCAGTTATAAGTTTTTAAAAACAGTAGTATGACCTATAAATTAGACAAACCACGAGAGCGAGATTTATAATTATTTTTAATTTTTATATGTACATATTGATGTAATGTTGATTTTAACATAATCATAAAAGTATAAAAATTGAATTTTATGGTGTTGGAAAAAAAAGGTACATTTTATGACAAGAGGAATGGTGTACATGGCATTAGTTTTGTTGAAGTATTTCTCAGTTGGGATTGTGGATTCATTAATGGTGATATTGAGCAAACTGATTTATGGAGACCTAACAAAATATGGAATTAGAAGACCAGAAGAAGGTCCAATGTATATGAAAGTCAAGTATGGAAAATATCCAGCCATTGATGTTGGAACTTTTGACAAAATCAAATCTGGAGAAATTCAGGTAAAAACTTTCTCAATACACATTAATCAAACACACACTTTCTTGTAGTTATCTTGTTAATTCAAAATGTGTGTGTTTTTTTTTTTTTTTTTTTTGGGTTGTTGTCAATGGTCAATCAAGGTTGGGGCCATGAGAGTTCTGAATCTTGAATAAGAGCATTGATTAACTAAAAAAAATGACTAACCACCATAAGAATAATTTTAGTTAAATGAGACAACCAATTTGTCATCATAATTAATATTATAAAATTAATAATAAAAAAAAATATCAAGTCAAGTTTCTGATATTTTAATGTGATGAAAGATGTCATTTTTCTTTAGATCTACATTTAGTTTTTTTTTTCCGAAACTCTAAATAACTACAAAAAAATTAAGAATTAGTTACTGATTTTAAGATTTGACTTAGAGTTTAAGAGAGAATTTTAAAAATTAAGGAAAAAAAATTTGATAGTAAGTAAGTTTAAAATTTTAAGTTAATTACAATTACTTTCGGATTTTTCGATTAACACCTTGCACTATAAAAAATAAGTTTAAACCTCTTTACACTTTATTTATGTGTACAAAAATATATCAAACTAATTTTAAAGTTCTTTACACTTTATGTGTACAAACATATCTTTACGTTAGTTTTAAATAAAAATTTAACATTTTTCTAATTTTTAAATTAAAAAACCTGACATTCCAACCTTACTATATTAAAATCTAAACCTGACATTTTTTTTTTTGCAATTAACAGCCTGCAAGTCTTTTTTTTTTTTTTTCTTTCTTCAATCAGGGTAGGGGGCATGAGAGCATTGATTAAAAAAAAAATAATAAAAAAAAATTAAAAAAAAAAAAACCGACTGTATTTAAAAAAACAAAAGAGAGGGTGGACTTTACTTTTTAATTCCCTATTGGACCCCAATAATGCCACTTATCTTTTTCATTAACAACTATTTTGATTATTCATTTCTAATAATTTCATTAACCACTATTTTGTTTGATGATTCTAATACTTTTTTTTTTTGCCTTTCTTCCAACTAATTTTGCAGGTCTTGCCTGCAGAAATCTCAAATGTACAAGGCAATAATGTAATGTTGAAAAATGGAAAATCTTACCAATTTGACTCTATCATATTTTGCACTGGCTTCAAAAGGTCAACTAATTTATGGCTCAAGGTAAATTACAACATCAAGAAAACTTTATTTCATCTGGGACATAAATCTACAAGTTCAAATAAAAAGGAAAAATGCAACATTTAAAATATACACGAATAAATCCATGACACGTTTTTTCGGTCAAGCAAAATTCAGATAAGATAAATTCACCCAGATTATCGAGAATGATTGAATAAATTCCGTTAACGAATTATAACTTGTAATTGTGTATTGATACAGGGGGACGAGTATCTTTTGAACGATGATGGACTTCCCAAACCCAGTTACCCGAATCACTGGAAAGGAAAGAATGGCTTATATTGTGTAGGATTATCAAGAAGAGGGCTATATGGAGCTAATTCTGATGCTCAAAATATTGCTAAAGATATATCCACTCAAATCCATCAGTGTGAAGATAAATGTGTGTAAATTCAAGGGAAGAAAATAATGATGATGTTATGTATTTCATCCAACAAGACGATAAATTAATGTACCTATCAATTATTGTTAATTTTACATCGATGCGATAAGCCTTCAATGGCTGATTTCAGCATATTCTGCAAAAATGTTGCTCCCCCTATTCGGTGATTAATAAATTTTACAACTTATTATAACACAAGGAAAGAATCCAATGAAATAACCTGCTTTAAGGAATCGGAATGCAGCGGTCGAACCGACTCTGGTGCCTGCAACATCCAAGAATACATCCAAGTTGTTGTTGCAAGGAGAAAATTGAGATAAATTAGCCAATTTTCTGTAACTATGCCCAAAGAAGTCCGTCAAAGCCTATTTCCATATTGGATACTGGGCTATCGCCGTATGTCTGATCTATTTTTCCCCGGTCATCTAATAAATCTACATATGGCTCCAAAAGATCTGAGGACCTTTCAGATGGAATACCATAATCTTTTAGAATACAAGATGAAGCAGCAGTAGCTGTCTCCCTCTCCAAAACAGCTAAGTACTTGTCTTCAAATTCGAAAACCAAGTATTTGTCCTTGCATGCTGAACAAATGTCACAGACCGCCATTGAGAAAAAGTTTAAGTTAAGTGAAAGTAATAACGATAACAACAATAAAAGTTGATATTGCTGTAACTTACTGTCGACGAGGTGTGCTAAGTGATGAATATTTCTAATTTGAGTTCCATTGAGTTTTAAAACCTGCAGTAGGGTTATAAACCTGTCAACTCAAAGAACCATACCAAAGCTACAACTCTTAATGATTTAACTACCTGCTGATTCCCCATATCTTCGTATCCGATGTTCACTTCATTCGCCAAGACCTAACCGTGAAAAGACATCAATTAAAATCATATCAGAAATAGAAATAGTTAGACCTCGTTTCATCAGCGTTTCGTTTCTTGTTTATGTTTGTTGAAAAACATAATTGTTTGGTAATCAATGAATTTTCCGATTTTAGAATAGAATTTTTAAAAACGTTATTTAATTATGTTTTTTTTATAGTTTTTGGTTCTTTTGATTTATTTAATTTTTATTTTTAACCAAAAACTAAAAAATCAATTGGTTATCAAACAATTGTGTTTTTCAAAAATAAAAAACTAAAAATAGGGATTCAAATGATTAGCAAACGGTGCCTTAAATTCTTATACTAAAAGGCCCAATGCATTGTCTCAACAAATTTTGATGCCCGTGATAAAATCAAGTGGTGCAACTAACCTGCGATAATATCACCATTTGCTCCCCTTTGAAATTTGCTAAGGAATAGCGCGCCTTTGCCAGTAGCTTCAACTAATTAGAAGAAAAAGATGCAGAGATAATTATGAATAATTCTGATTCTGGGTTTAATTAACTTAAAATTATTATCCAAGTAACATACCCCCATAGAATCTTCACATTCCTCGCTGCAAAGGGAAAAAAAATAAAAAGAAAAGGGTATTGGACTCCATAGGTAATTTAAACTAAGATATGCACAAAAACTATTAATCTTATGTGAAGAAAATTCCACAAGGGCGGCGAGTACTGAATTACAACTTACTCTATTAGGGGTTCCGAAAGAGGAGTGAACACCAAACCAGCAATTATTAGATAAGAAGGCTGACCACCATCTATGTGATAAGGAACCTTCAATGAAGTGCAATAAAATTACAATCACGACGAGGAATTTACAAAACCAAATCAAATGAGCTCCATTATCATGGACCAAATTGCATTTCAGCAGCATACCAAATACACACGAGGATTGAGAGCAACTTTAGCTTTGATGAGCTCCCCTGATCTAATAATACCAAGCTCTGCAACATCACCAGCGAATCTGTAAAGGATACAATTAAAATGACTCGAATTAAGTTAAAACCGAAGAAAAGTGAGAGACCCACAACACACCCAGATGCCAAGAATATGTCTGCATGCAAATGACATTAAGTTGCAGTTATCTGGATGGCTTGATAGGTATCTTAACCTATAACTATATGACCTCTTCTCCCACTACATACTGGAGATAATCATTTTGTTGTCTCTCAACGGTGTACCTTTTTTTCCAACTTTATAACTATATACTTTTGTTTGACATGCAAGCCGAATGGAGTATTTTGTAAGTCCTTCACTAGCTTGGGAGGAGGTTACCTCTTCATCTCCCTTTTGTAACCTTTCTTTCTTGATTACATTTCGTTTTACACCAAAAAAATACTGCCGTGAAGACCGGCAAACAGTTCAAGCATATGATCATGTACATTGATTGTTCACAAAGAAAGCAGAAAAGCCAATCTAACCAAATACATGATGTAAGGCCAATGAACTCGTGATCCAGACTTGAACCTAACCCACATCTCTTATACGGTTAAGCATTCCACAAAAAATGAGATTTTAGAGGTCTGTTTCAAGTTTGGTTGTGGCAGAAGGACAGTACCGGATGATAAATCTGAGCTAACATCTGATTTCAACTTTTTTTTTACAAAGAAACAAAACTTGAAAAATCAGCGTGAGTTTGGAAAAAAACCGATAAAAAGGAAAACATAAATACAAGATGGCCCAAGCAAAAAATTATAAAAAGAAAATGGGAGAATTACCAAAAAAAAACATGTAATTAGTTTTTAAAAAAAATTATCAAATAGCATATTGCTTCTATTTTAATAAAACTATAAATCAGTTGACTTTTTAGTTATTTTAACTTTTAATCCAGACTGAATAATTGTCATCTAAATGGGTTTTTAGGAACTAAAACTCTAGTTTTATTACAAGCTAATTGTTCATTTAAATTTGATAATCAAAATCTATTTTCAACAATTTATTAAAGAAATAAATTATAATAAACTATTGAAAAAATAAATCTACTATTTAAGTAAAAACTAAAAGTAAAGACATAAATGGAAAAGACATATCGGAAATATGTTATTTGAGATAAATTCTTACATAAACTTATAAATACACACCATCCATAAAAATAAGGTTTTAGAAAAAAAGGGGAAAGAAAAAGAAAAAAAGATGGTGCACTCTAAATGTTAGTTATGTTTTTGCAAAGGAAAATACGTCATGGGACTTGGGAGCCATAGCAAAGTATTAAGTGCAATCAGATTCAAAATAAGGAATTAAGATACTATACTTTTGACTGATGAGGTAGCGAAATGCAATGCGCTCATTCGACCGGAAAGGCACCGTTCCTTCACATCCAACTTGAATATCATCAAAGCTAACAATGACATCCCCCTGGAAACAAACAAGTACCATCAATTTCCAGACATACCAAATTAGCTCTAACTGGCCCTTCAGTTTTTCCTGATCAGTTGTTAGGATAAGTAAACTTTTTCTTGAGACTATTCAATATATTAAAGTACGATATTTAATCAGTGTCATAAAGCTGGGTTTTAGAAGAAAATTTCAAAATAAAAATTCTGCTTGTAGATATTCTTTTAGAAGTTTGTTTCACAAACCCTGTTGTATTTTCACGATTCTTTACGGAGACCCGTGAAAATGAAAAACAAATGTCATGACAACAACAATCAAATAGCATAAGGCTTCATTTTATACAAAAGTATTTATTTTCCTGTTGTATTCTTTTCAGTTAACATGATTAATAAGTCTAATATTATCATTTATCAGTGACCAACTGAATTTCAGATGCAGAGATATGGTTTGTGGATTTGAATGGATAAAAGAAAACTCATATACAATAAGCTCCAGAAATTATAATGTACCTCTTTTAAGACATTATTAGCATCAGATGTGGGTTCTACTTTTCGCACCAGTACACCCTAAATGAGGCAGATGTCAGGTCAGAGAAGCATTAGAAATTATAACTTCGGAAATGTAAGAATATCAAGTCTGAGGCTGACATTGAGAAAAACTTTAGAAACAATACGTAACCCGATTGTAGGCAACCAATAATCAAAACTATGCAAACTTTCAGACATTTTGAAAGAAAAAGGGAAAACAGATTATTCACTAGCCTATAATAGAAACCCATTTTCAGAGAAAACAGACCTCATTTGACTTCACCCTCAAACAAGCACGTAATGCTGGATTTTCCAACTTCTGCAATAAAACTCCAAGGGAAGGAAAACCTGAAATGTTATAAGTATTTTAGCATCATATGAATCATGTCTAAAAAATCAGTTTATTGGTCTTCAATTTATTTCAGCCCAGTAGAGAATGACAAAAATTATCTTCTTATGTACCAGAAAGTTAAGAACAAGTCTCACCAGTATATTTCCCATTCCTCTCATAATCATTCAGAAAATGAGATACAACAGTAGTTGGAATAACATATCCGATGTTCTCAACCTCTTCAGATCTGTAAACCTAAAGGAAATTTCTTGTAAAGGAACTATCGATAGAAAAATAGCGTTACATAAGAATACCAGGTGTTTGCTTAGGCAAGATCAAAATATGACTATGAGAGATCATAAATCAACTTGAAAGATAATCAGCTGTACCATACAACTAATCCAATAAAAAGCTATTGGTAAAGAAGATTTTGACATCTAAGACAATAATGACATTTTTTTTAAATAAGAAACAATTTCATTAATAACATGAAATTTACAAACAAACAAACAAAAAACCCTCAAAAGTTACACAAAAATAGACCAATTGAGAGTTATAAGAGAAGGACTATAGTTACAAAAAAGACAACAATGACTGTTCATAAGCTTGGTAGAAATAAAAGAAAAACATCTTGAAAATCACCTGGAAAGCGACACCAATGCATTCCCCTTGGTCATTGAATGCAGGACCACCACTATTACCTAAAATCTAGCAAGACTAGGCAGTAACTATCAAATAGGTAAAAAAAAAAAATAAAGGGTACATTTATCCAAATACATGAGAAAGAACGTGTATGATCAGTCCATCGAGGAATTATAAAAGTAATAATAAGGATAAAATTTTAAAGAGTAAAATAAAATAATCTACTGACCAGGATTAATAGCTGCGTCAATTTGAATGCCCAGCAAATCTGATGACCCATGGGCATATGAAGTAACCTGATGATATGAGATCTCATAAATCCTTAATATATTTTCTACAAATGACAGTAAATCAGCCATGAAAGTAATCTATATGGAATATAAGAAGTTAAAAAGTTGACAGAATAAAAAGAAAATTATTCCGCCATATATACTTTTCAATGATCAAAGAAAAGTTCATTATTAAAAAAAAAAAAAAAATTGCAGAATCTGACAAGAAATACCTCAATACGTGACACAACTCCCTTGGTCACTGATATAGTGTCTCCTCCAAGGGGATACCCTACAACAGTAACAGCATCCTGCCCAGAGAAAATGCAAGAATTGAGATTAAGAGTAAAAGATATAAGGCTATAAGAGTATGTACAAAAAACGATGTAGTGAAGATGATCTCTGACTAAACAATCTTCATATTTGGATTAGTCTGTCAGAGGCATAGTTATTAAAACAAACATTCAAAAGAGGAACAAAATTCAGAACATAAGAGGGTGAGGATTCGCTAGAATGAGTAGTGGCTATCATATCAAAGATGCCATAAAACAAAACCATTCCCTCAATCATATAGCATAATACAAACCTGAAGAGAAGGCAAAGACCCCAACTTAAGTGGTTCAGCTCCTCTCCAAAACTCCTCATTTTCGACTGTAAGTAAAGCTATATCACAATCAACTCCTCTGGCCAAAACCTGTGCATGGTATCACTGAGAAGATGGTAAGCCAAAACATCTTCTAATAATTAAGGATTACACAGTTTCACCCTCTTATTGTTCCACACTCTTTTTCTTCTTCTTTATTTTTTCCTTTTATCTTTTTCCTTTTTATGGTCCTTTTTTTTTTCTTTTTTCCTTAAGCAACCAAATTTAGGACAACTAAAGGAACAGGAATGTTGAACAGACAAGATAGCAACAAAATTTATATCAAGAGAAACTTAAGAAAGAAAATGGAAACTTCTACACCAGCAATACCTTAGCCACATACTTGGTATCATCACCCCTTTTCTTTACTTTGACCTGCAATCAGTAGAAGTGACAAAAAAAAAAACATTCGAAATAACAAATAAGAATGTGTTGACATCAATATATAGTAGCCATAGTCAAAAGATGGGGAAGATCAAGTTAATAAGGATTCTAGGACATTGTTAATGGGCAAAGAATGTGATGATATCAATAACAATATGAAGTCGCTACTTTGGTTTTTTTTATAAGAAATATTTATTCAACAAAAGGTATAGCAAAAGAAGAGGACAATAAGATATCTCCAAACTCGATTACAAGAAAAAATATTAAATTACTCCCATAAATTGAATCGAAAGGGGAATTCTTTTTTACAAGAAAAGGTATGACTTTCCATTGAATGATGATAAGGTACAACCAAAAGTATGAATCACTCCCATTTGGCTGAATCATGGCCAAATCAACCACATCCTCCCCAATTCCTTTCCTTTGAAGATTCTTTGATCCCCCTCTCAATCCAAACTCCCCAAATGAAAGACTTAACCCCATTGTTCCATAATACTTTTAGCTCTTTTTTGAATCTGCATAGAAGCTGAAGAGCATAATCTTTGTTGGGACCTTTTCCCCTACTCTTATGTACTTTGTTGTTTCATTATCTTAATGATGGGCCTACAAGTCTTTTTTTTTTTTCTTAAATATTAATGAGAAAAAATAAATAAACCAGTCAAGCCCTAAACCTCTGAAGGGACAAAAAAAATGGCATTTTGTATAATTTACAAGTTCTAAGAACTTATGGTGGGAAACTTTTTTATTTGCTTTCATGGCCACGATTGAAGTTTATGGAAGAAAGATAACAAAGCTAAAGATTATACTTAAGTAAGGCAAAGAGCTTATTTTTTAGATCTTATGTGTAACCTTTAGACATTTTTTAAGGATTTTCCTTTTTACAGAATTAATTTATTAAATTTCTAGTAAACTGTAGATGTAGGGACTTAGTAGAGAACATATGTTTCCTCCTTATCTATATATAATTTCTTTTTGACATAATTCTTCTCCGTTTCTTATACATATGTATAAAAAGAAAGCTTATTTGGGAAAAATGAAACATGGAGCTAATATCATGAATAGAACATTTATATTATCATCTACCAGAGGCTTAAAAACCTCACTACATTACCTGTGTATCATGCTCTACACAATGTGCATTGGTCAAAAGTTTACCATCACCAATCATAAAAGCACTGCATGATGTATTAAAAGGCAAAACACAAAGTCAATAAAAAGCTTTAACACTTGGTTGGTGACATTAACTAAACAATATAGAGGACAGACCCCAAGATTTAAAAAGGGAAATTGAAATTCAATGCCACCAAAAATATAAAAGCTGATGTGTTTTTTCTAATTTTTTTTGCACTCACCTTCCAGTACTCGTAAACTGCCTTTGTTTTTGCCACGGGAGAGAATAATCTGGAGCAGTATGAGTACAATAAACCTGAAACATAACCAGAGAAGCAACAACTAACATCTCATTAAACGATAAGCACATAAAGCTAAACTCAATGAAGACTGACTCTGCAAGAGTAAGACCCAGAATGTAAAATCTGGTATCATTTACTGTCCAATTGACTTCAAGAAATTATCTTTATTAGTGAACAGATACAACAAGGTATATGCATTTTGGCAAATTTATTTAGAACCAGCTTACTGAGTGCAGAACGCTAAAGAATTGATTTCTGTTCTGTTTTTTATTTTGGATAAAAAAATCAAAGAAACTATTAATTGAAAACATGAAAAGTACAAAGAAGGGACAATCAGTGCTCACTAGCAAATACCATTCATTGAAGTACAAGAAGGGACAAAGGTATTGGCGACATGAAATTTGAAAATGTCTTTCATCACTAGCTCTAGAATATTATTCACCATGCAAAGTGAAATCAGTCGAAAAGGACTTGTAACTAGGAAATTAAATTTAGGTCATGGTACTTTTAGACAAGCCAAAAAGCATTGAAGCCTTGAAAGAAATTATTGACCCTATTTCCATAAGTGATTTATTTATCAAGGAAATCGCTCAACCTCAAACTTCACCATATAAATAAATGCAGAAACTAGAAAGTAATGGTAAAATAGATGTGATATCCAATCTTGAGGTTATGGTAATATCAAGATAAAGTTTTCCATTTAAATTACCTTCACAACTGCATTAAGGAAAGCTGCATCTTGCAGGTTTCCTGATTCAACCTGACATTTGCAAATAGTAAACACTATGATGACAGGAAAAGGAAAAGAAAAAAAAATCCCAAAAGAAAGAAATGATCCACATTAAAATTACAGTGTACAAGGACGGGATTTAAACATTCCCATATTTCACACTAGTGTTGCTACCTTAAAACTATACAAATTGATCAGTTTGCTATTGGTGTACCCTACCTTGAACTTCAAGATTAAGAGTGGGCACCACTGGCAAAAAAAAATGCTAGCATAATAATGGGAAAAGCCAATTTTGATGATCTGTTTTTTTTTACTTAAAATAGAGGCTAAAAAAACCAATGTCATTAAGGTAATGAAAGAAAAACAAGAGGGTAAAAAAACAAAAAGACCAGGCATACCACTGCCACCTAATTTTCATAATCTCTATTTAAGAAAAAAAAATATGACAAACATATTTATTTGATAGAGTATACGTCAAGTCATCACATTTATTTTTTTATTTCACTGT